>CM071602.1:13755909-14355909 GCA_036365135.1 Miichthys miiuy
TTCTCCTGCTCAAATACGTCATGAAGCAAACAAGTGGGATCAGACAACAAAGTGGACAGGAAGGGGGTCTCTGCAACATCCCTAGAAAGAGTGAGTCACAAGTTTTGTCTTTTTGTGAGCCATTTTCAGTGCATGTTTGCTACAGCAGTGGTTTGGAGCATATTTGAAATCCTCCAGCACTGAATGTTTGCATATTTGCAGCTGATTTTCTCTGACACCAAGCATTGACAGCAAAAAAAAAAATGAAACTGTAGGACGAAAATATGCCCCCAAAAATGAAGCTGTGACCTTTTAATCACGTCTTTGTCATGCAATCTTGAGTTCATGTGAGTTCTTTAGAGATGGTTTACTCTTACACCTCGACACTTTAAAGGACACAACGTCACTACTGATTGTTCTCACTGAATCCCTCTGACCTTTAACGAACGCAGTACATGCACACACATGTGTGCTACAGCCTCTGTAACACGCTGGGATTTCATTCTGCTATATCTACAGGAGATTATCAGTGTGACATAAACAAAGGGTCACTGAGATTAGCAGCCAATCCAAACACAACTGCCTCTTTGTGTCCAGACTGTAGAGCAAAAATCCAACACAAACACACACTTGGAAATGCTCAGAGTGTCTTTTTTTATGAGAACTTGAGGGTAAAACAAATAATCATTATTTGTCAGTGTGTAGAAGAGAAAAGCTTTTCAATGTGGCTGATGCTGACGTCCACTTCTTCCTCCTGTCTTCAGCGTTACATGACATGAACACATGGTGAAAGTCAAACCACTGAAGTGACCTGACAGACGCAGGGAGACAAGACCAGAGAGAAAACTGGAGGAAACAGACATGGGGTGAGACACACTCTGGATTAATGTGATAAACTGCTTCCTTTTCCTGTTTGGACGTTACTTTTTATATATTAGGTCACACTACTATGCTGAACTCTTTCTTTATGTAGCTTGCTAATATTAGAGCTGAAACAATTGATATTTTAACAAATTAGATGGCCAACAAAAGATTAATCTGCAGCTGTTTGATGACTGAGTAATCATTTTTCTGATTCCAGCTGGACAAATGTAATAATTTGATGCTCTTTGATGTCAGATCTTTGCGTTTTATAGACTGTTTTTGCTATTTCTTTACATCATATAGACCAAACAGTCATGAAAAAAATCAAAAGATTAGACAATAATTAAAATAATTGCTAGTTGCAGCATTAATATTCAGATTTACAATCACATACAACCATCATTGCTGTTATTAAAGCAACACTTACTGCATCAAAATGGTTTCTGAAGGCACAAAGCTACGTTCAAGCTCGGCTGCTAAGTGCCTGAAGACTGGGTGCTAAATTTATTCAGCTGTTTATTGGATTTTTAAAAGGTTCTGAGACACAGAAGTTATTTTTAAAATTTAAAAAGCCAAGGATTATAGACATAAGCCAGGGGTGGAAGAAGTATTCAGATATTTTACTTAAGTCTAACTTAAGTAGAAGTACCATTAAGCAGAGGGGCCCATTTCAGAATTATATATTATATATTATTTGACTGGATTACAAATAGAGGTGCATTAATATCTAAGCATCATTTTAATGTCACAGCTGGTAAAGGTGGAGCTAATTTTAACTACTTTATATACTAATGGAAAGCATGCCATGAAGATATCATTTATTTATATTTTGTATCAATATTTTAAATCAAATAAATGTGGAGTGGAGCTCAATGATAAAGTTGCATAACATGGTAATACTCGAGTAAAGTACAAGTATCTCAAAATTGTATTTAAGTACAGTACCTGAGTAAAATGTGCTTAGCTACAGTCCACCTCTCTGATGCATATTTGCTGTTTTACATCCACAAATGTGTCCCACAGCAAATATCTGTCTGTCATCATCAGCAAATCTCCTGGTTACTGTACAAACAAGACACTAAACATTTAACAGCAGCCTTCCTAATAACTGTTTCCCTCTGGAAAAGCCCTCTAATTATCATTTCCACATCAAACCTTTATTGCAATTTAGCTTTCAACATAAGTACAATCAAAACAGAAGCATGAATGAGACAAAAGAAGTTGGTCAATTATTCAAGCAGCAATTCACAGGCCTCTCTGCTAATCCCATCATGCTCTACTGGACTAATGACAGCAGCAGGTGCAGGCAGCTGTGACCAGTGCAGGATGAAATTATGGTAAAACTGACTAAACTAAATATTCAGGTTTTGTTTTGTTTTTTTGGTAAAGAATTAGCTCAGCGTAAGATCTAAATATGAAACACTGTGGTGGAGATTTATTGACTGTGTTTACATGTTTCTTCATCTAAATCGCCCTCGACATCTGAAGTTTGATAATGAATATTGATGTTTTTGCAGCCAACTTCATGATGTTTGTCTTTAATTCTCAAAACTACTTGTGCACTTTCTTCTTAGGGCTTTTTTCGACGTGAAGTTTGAGGTTTTTAAGCGTTACCTGTTTAAGTTGTTTCAAAAAACAGAGGTGGGATGCTGAAACAAATGGAAATCTTTGCACCGAGTTTGTGATTGTGCACTGCATGCTAAGCAGGTGCCCTTTGACTGTGGCACACACACACACAGTGCATTGGTTTTCTAAAATACTTGTGAGGCCTTCAGATGCATCAAGATCAACCCTGACCCTCCCCCCACATCCAATACACAGCAGACAATAAACCTCATACCGCCTTTTTTCTATCACACAAAATCTTTAATGGAAGAGGAATGCAAATAACTTGTTTCTGTCTTTCTTTTCTTCTTTTTTCTTTCTTTTTTTTTTTAATCTGAAAAGAGTCTTTCATTGGCTTCTGCATAATGTAGGGTTGTCATGGCAACATCCTCCCTCATAAGAAGGGAGGGGCCTGACTGGAAACCAGTTAATGCTCTTGCTGGGATGTCCCATCAGGAGCAGAGCTGGTGTTACTTAAAAACTTTACAGTTTTTATCCTTTTAAAGAGGTTTTTATTTTTCTTGTTTATAGTTGATACTCTTTAATGTCATTTATTTATGCTAAACATCAAGATGCATTTACTTAAAGCAAAAGTTGGACATTTTGGAGTAGTACAGCTTATTTGCTTTTTGAAGAATTAGAGAATTAGATCAATTAGATCAGCCTGTTAAATATTAGGACAGTTTAGCTTAGCATAACAACTGGAAATGGGAGGGGGGGGCACAGCTAGCCTGACTAAAGAGGTAAGAGGTAAAGATCAACAGACGGAGGTCAGAGACGCAAACAAGGCTAAACATCCAGCTTCAGTGGTGAAAATGGGTAAAAGAAACCTTATATCAGTATGCTGACTTCCAAAACAGCACAAGTAGGCCAAAGGAAAAAATCATAAATGCACTCAAAGTCATGTAAAAATAAACCTTAGACTGTAAATATGATCACAATATATAAACATGACATGAATATTAAATAAAATCAAAGTGAGTCACTGGATTTTGTCTGTACAGTAAAGAAAAGTCACCAAAATGTACCAGAATAACAATAATGAACACAGGGCAAACCTTTAGTGGTCGTATCTAACTCTCAACTATCACCACTCATTACACTTTAATCTTATCTTATATTCATAAACAAATTCCTGCATCCAAAGTTTATTTAAAAACCATTAAATTTTTAAACATGGCTTCCAACATAGTTCAAGTCTTTCTTAAGTACATCACACATGACAGGACACAAAACAGCTTGTATGACCACTGTAGGGAAAAATAGAAATAATGCATGGATACCAAGGCTATTTTTACACGTGGATGTAATATTGATGATTTCTTTTCTTTTTTTCGGACTGGGATTAACTCTAACTGCATCCGCCTGCCGTTGCCTTTCCCTTTTATTGTCGGCGGATCCCTTTAAATGAGGTGGAAGTGAGCTGTAGCGGCTCTCTGTGCAGCTTTTAGTGCTAGTTTATGCAGAGCAGCAAACAGGACGCTGCACGAAGAGAAGAAACGATCACAGCGAATCAAACAGGGGAAAAAGTCCTGCAAACATCACCGCTCATCTGATACATCCGCATGCGTCATTGTAGTTTCCCCACCGGCAGATAAAAATCACATTTTAGGTGAGTGAGTCGGAACTTCCTGCGTGTCTTTGGCTGAGATTGAATGATTGTTCACACTTTGATTCTGTGTGAGACTTTTGGACTAAAGCATTAAACCAGAAGAAGCATTAAGCATGCATCTAATCATATAAAGTGCATGAGTCCAGACGTGGCTGTGTGTTGATTTATGAGTGTGTGCTATGGAAAACTTCAGTAATCCATTTATACATAACAGCAGGTTTATTCCCAAGACAAATCTGCAGCAGGGTCATGTTTGTGTCAGCATCTTGAATCTGTAAAAACTTGAATGGACCTCTGTTGGACCACTGATGAGTTATGACTCACTGCTTCATAGTTTCATGTTTATAATAAATATTCAGGCTTGCTTTGTCAGAGTGCTTCAGCTTCCAGATTATATGTGGAAAGAGTGAATTTAGAGCTGCCGATGTATGTTTCCTTGCACTTTATGAAGAGATATTTAGTTCTCGGTGAACATTTTATTATTTGTAGTTGAATTTATGAGTATGTGCAGTTAGATTTGGAACTTCTTCACAGCAAAGGTTTGACGTGTCAAACAAATGAAATAACATAATTACTTAATGCACTGCAGCTGAAATGACTGATGGAATGGAGTCGTAATTAATGTTGTGTTCCACCAGTGCTTTTTCTGATATGACAGGTCAAAATATCTGTTATGAAAAAAGTCTGTGGCTCTGATTTATTTGGGAACAATTAAGAAAGAAAACTAACATATAAAATACAAACAATACATGCATTTAAACTAAAGAGAAATATTCCATTCATGATCTTGATAATTCAGTAAATTCAGCTAGTCGTCTTGTTGTGGTGTGTAGGATTTAGTAGCATCTAGGGGTGTAGTTGCTGATTGCAACCCCTCGCCCTCTCCTTCCTAGCATGAAGGAGAAACTACAGTCACCACAAAACACAAAATAAACTGAAAAGGCGGGTCAAGAAATAATTTGAAATTTGGGTAAATACATTTTCAACAAACAAGGATGTAACATGCTGTTTAGTGAAGTATATAAAGCTCACCAATTAATGCGTTGTATCTCATTGTTTAAAGGACCAGTGCGTAGGATTTAGCAGCATTGAGCAGTGTAGTTCCTGATTGCAACCGTGTTGCCTTGCCCTCTTTTTTCATAGCATAAAGGAGAAACTACAGTGGCTGCAAATTGCATAAAAAGCGCAAGATTCCCTATCTAGAGCCAGTGTTTGGTTTGTCCATCCTGGGCAACTGTAGAAACATGGTGGACTGTGTGGAAGTGGACCCACATCGTCGATATAAAAGGCTCATTTTAAGGTAACAAAAACACAAAAATTCTTATTTTCAGGAGATTATACACTAATGAAAAATTACAGCAATTGTATCAGCCCATCCTTGGAAGCGTCCCTGCTACATGGTCATGGCTCCATTTTTCCTCATAGATAAACTAAGTGGATTAAAGTCTCATTACATTTGCCTGCTCTCTGTCCACCTCTTTTGATGTCTGATCTGTAGTTTTTCTTTGGCAGCTGTTTTTTTTTTTTTTTTTCAGTCACCGTGACATTAGAGGTGTTTGAATGCTGTAAGTGATTCTGGGAACATGAAGTAGAGAGTGATGCAGTAAAGGCTGCATAACTCTCCCACCACTGCAGTGCACTGTGCTGCAGCGCTGCAACTGAGGAGTATTCTCATGCTAATCACAAAATAAACCATCCTGTGAGATGACTCAGTGCACATGTAGATTAGATTAAATTGGCGATACAGTCTTCTGATGTTTTTTCAGAATACTAGAAACATATTTTAGTTAATATTTCAGTGCAATATAAGAGTAACACCAACTGTGGTCTCAGAAATTACCTTAGAGTTAAATCAAGACTTCTCTGACATCTGCCCACCTTCCTAATGAATGTTTAATTGCAGATTAACCCTCAGTGCTTTTATGGCACAGATGGAAATGTATTTGCAGCATTGAATATCTGTAACTGTTGAGTACTGACCAAGTGGCAACCTCTGTGTCTGTGAAGTGAAGCCAACGTGGAAGTGCCAAAAACTGCAGTTCCTAAAACGTCCACTTGAGTCTGGCTACAGAACGAGTCAATCTCCATAAGCCTTAATATTAAAATGTCTAATTTCACAGCAGAAATAAACATGTTTACAGCCTGGTACAAAAAAATGTTCCCCGTTCATGACAACTGTACTGAGTCTGACTTATTTTTTATCTCACCTGTTAAAATTATATTAAAGCTTAAAGTTATGCATAATTAACAGCATGGCTGCTTTGATCGAAAGATGGGTGCCATTACAGTGACCAGAGTCACACGGCGTCCATTTTATATACTGTCAGTGTCACAGATTCATATTCTTTGAACAGATCATTTCTGATTTAAATTTGTCTGTTTTTGTCTAGTCAACATTAAACTTTTGAGAACTTTGCCTTCTTACAGTTTCCCGAGACCAAAAATCTTTAGAGTTTTAGGATAAACTGAATCAAACAGGGTACAAGTGAGCTTAAGAGGTGTTGATAACTTTACTTTCTAATGTTGTAGAAAGCCTTGTACACACTGTTGTACTTTTCCAACTAACCACCTCCTGGCTTCAGTTCTGCATTTAACACAAAGGCATGAGAGTCATCTTAACTCTTGGCAAGAAGTGTAGTTCTCAAAATGTCGAGCTATTCCTTTAATCTATGAAATGTTCAATTATAAAAACTTGCGCATCACATGTCGACACAGCCCATGGTAACACCTTCCAGCAGTCTGAAACAAATACTTATGTTAGGTTCTTAATAAAGGATTATGGCTAGTATTAACCCTCAGTGCTTTTCTGGCACAGAATCACAGATGTGATAGTCCTAGGTAGTACTTATTCCAGGGCTGTCATATTAGATTGCTTTAGATTGTACAGATATATCAAATAAACTTCTAACTCAGTGTATAAAGTTACTGAATATTTGTAACACATAGATCTGTATTTCAATGTTACTGTATCTCCTGTAATCCAGTTGATGTTGTTTATGTTTGTATTCTAAGTTGAGCATGATTATTTGATTACCCAGATAAAAAACATATCTTTTCCCATTGCAAATGTCGACCTGTGGTGGCGTTGATGTTTTTCACCAGCTTGTACAGTAACTGAAGGCCCTGCAGGCTGAACTGTTGCCCTGTGACTCTTTAACCTCCCAGGGTCAATGAGCTCGGTGATGTGAGCTCTGCTGAGGCTCTACAGCGACGTCTGTCTGGTTAAAGCTAACTGATTAACATTGGACATCAGCCAGCTCAGTGACTCTTAACTGCGTAGTGGCTCTGAATGTCTGAGTGGATTTGGAGAAGTCACGATGTGTTTGTGTGTTGAGGGTCATTTACTACAAAATGACAGTAACAAGAGGCACTTCTATCACTAAGACAGCTATTTAATCAGTAGATGCTGCACAAGCAAAGCAGAGCTCACAGTGCATGTGGCATTGATACAATTTTAGGGTTTGTTTTCTTATTTTCTTATTCTTTATTGATATTCAGCTTTATTGATATTATTACCTTGTATGGCATAATGTAATGGAATTACTACTGTTTTCATTCTTTAATTTATCAGTTGTCTTTTGATTAATCCACTGAATAAATTTAGAGTTCTTTTATCTACACACAAACCAAGGGGGAGTTACGTGTTGGAACTATTTCTTGGCAAATAATTGCCGGATGCAGTGACTTCCAGGTTGCCAGGCAATGAGATGAGACGCTGCACAGAACATACAAAGCATTTAACCCCCTGCCCCCCAAAAACCCCCCAACATTTTTAGGGTTTTAGGATAGATTAAATAAAACAAGGTACAACTTGTTCATAGTGAGCTTTAGCTAGATATTTCCCCTGTTTCCATGTTCCTGCAGCCCATGGCTGCACCGCCAAGTATTCTGAATTCAACTATATAAACAGAGAAAAGCAGGAAATCCTCACATTTAAGAAGGTAGAAGCAGGGAATATTTAGCATTTCTGCTTGATGACTTGAAAGGTCAGAAGGTCACTAAACATTATGTAGAGATACAACAAACAGGAAAGTCTGGAAGCTGTCAATCAATCAGGCTTTACCTCCGGAGGAGGAGGAGTATGAATTAAGTTGATTAAGGGACAACACTTGGACATGACTTTGAGGCGGCTTTTTTAACTAATTGATTAACTGACCATTTATTTCAACACTACTCACACCCTCTCAGTCTGTGTGAACTACAGTATCTGCACTCAAGACATAATGTGCATATCATGCTGCAGCCAGCAGGGGATATCAGCGTTGCACAAAAGGAACACTCAATTAATCACCATAAGCATAAAAATGGACTTGTGCTTCTTTAAATGTACACAGTCAGTTGCCTGCCTGAACCAGTCCAATCTGCTCTATGCAGATGAAAGTAAAAGAGTAGTATTATATATCAGTGGTTGATAAATCTTTCCCTTCTCATCTCAACTAATTGATCTTCAAAATCTGGTAGTCATTGTTGTCCACACTGTGCGTCCACACTCACCTCTCTTTGTCATTCAGGGTGTTTGCATTTCAGATTAGTCTGTGCTCTCTGGCTGGCTGTTTTTGCATGTAGGTCATACAGCTGACTTTGTTTTCTTCACTTAAGGTAACAAGAGAAGCAATGGTCAAAATAACAAACAATCCAGCATTCTTGTTTTTACCCTTTTTTTGGTCTAATGTCTCATTTTCTGTACAGAGGGCTGTAGTTAATCACTGGACTCCCTTTTAATTATCTTTTGACACAGACAGTCAAACTGGTAATTAGCCAGCCTAGAAGGAATACAGTTTTGCTGTTAGTCTCCTGTACTTGTTTCATGTTTTTCTGCATTTTTGACCACCGGTTTATACCTATTTTGTACTCTCAGGGATCAAATTGGCTTTAGTAGTTTAGTTGATAGTTGTGGATTCAAATTCTGGATTTTTAAGAGATATATTAAGCTGGTTTCCATTTAGTTGGTGTGGCACAGTCATGTCATATAAAGATAAGATGAAAATGAATTGAATCATAGTATTCCTGTGTCTGTGCAGAGCCATTTTCTATAAGTAATCCAGTTAAGTGGGAGTGGATGTAAAAGGGGGAAAACAGATGCATTTGGATAATTACTGCAAACATTGTTTGTGGCCTGCCAATAAGATTAAAGCTTTCAAGAAATGGGGACTCTCTAGAGGCATACATGTCTGTGTTATGTAATGTTTGTGTGTGTGTGTGTGTGTGTGTGTGTGTGTGTGTGTGTGTGTGTGTGTGTGTGTGTGTGTGTGCAGCTTAAAAAAGACAGCATGAGTGATTTTGTTGTTGTGGAACCGCCAATGTTTATCTGCCAAGATGGAAGTATAAAAACTGTGGTAACAATGACGGGAAGGGTGCCCTCTTGATGTCAGAACAGGATACTCGTATTGCTATCATGTTTTGGGATAGTGGAACTGACGTCTAGAAAGATTTAGTAACAAAATGCATGTTATGTGTAATACAAACACTGCATACTGCAAAAGGAGAATATCAAAAGTCACGTACTCCACTTTGTGGTCAGATTGTTTGCTCAGCTGCTGTTTCCAAGCTTAATTTTGAAATTCATCATTTTGCCAGTTTTATTTAGAAAACCTTGTACATGGCTGCTTTACAGACAACAATTAACACTGGAGAAATTTGGCTAGGAGTCTGCAGCTGGAGAGGCTGTACTTGATGCTAACACCAGCAAGCTAACATGCTCATGTTGGTAGTCCTGCCTCTACCACATCTTTGCCAATCTAAAAATCGTCAAAGATGTGGATCGTCGGTGGTCTGAGTGCTCAAACAAGCCATCTGTAACAGTACTTACCTGTCAATCAAAGCGGCTACACCCTTAATTATGTATAACTTTAAGCCATAATATAATTTGAACAGGTGAGTTCTATATAAATTTAGCCTCAGTACGGTTGTCATGAACATGGATATAAGCTATAGAGACCAAAACTGTTTTTTGTACCAGGCTGTAAACATGTTTATTTCTGCTGTGAAGTTGGACATTTTAACATGGAGCCTTATGGAGATTGACTCGTTCTGTAGCCAGCCTCAAGTGGACGTTCGACATTCATTTCAAGATATGTCACTAAAAAAAGCAGAAATGTTAACATCATGGAGACACTAGATGAAAGGTCAGTACATTAAAGTTATCAGGATCCATCATTCAGGGACACTGAATGTTTAGACAAGATTTCTTGGCAGTCCTTCAAATAGAGACATTTCAGTCAGACTGACAGACACTGATATCCATATAGGCTAATGTAGTAAACATATCTAAATGGTCAACATAAAGCAATTCTCGTCCTCTTGTCTTGTAGTCTTTGATTCTGTTGCATTACCACTGTCTTGTTTACCAGCTCGGCTTCAGTGCACTGAGTCCCCCGAGGCAAATGAGGCAGATAGTAACATGCTTGTTCAGCTGGTGAATAACTGCAGTTTCACTCTTTGACACTATCATGTTCAGTATATGACTGCTCTGTGATCATTATTCGGAGGATGTTTTAATGGTTATTGTGGCTTTCTGTGACCATTTCTGAACCATCTTGTTTCAATTGCTGCGGCCCTCGCCAGCTTGAGCTCTTACGTCAGGGATGGCAGTGGTAACGTTAGGATCATTTTACACTCTGCAGTCGATAATTTGGGTTTATGTCCTTAAAGAATGATGTCATTCCAGCTTGCTAAAGAGAAAAGTAGAGCACATGCACACTTGGGACTTTTCTTTAAAAAAAGGAGATAAAATTGTACGCATGGAAACAAGATCCAACTTCATCTCCCAAAAAGAGACATGCAGTACTGTGCTGTGTCTAAATCTTTGAATGATTAAATAATTTACATCCTGTTGGAATGTTTAGTTTCCCTTTCTCTTCTCTTTCTGTCAGATGTCCCATCCTACGTCATCCCTTATCCGTCTCTCTAGTCATGCCTCTGGGACTCTTGCCCTCATCGAGGTTAAAGAGCAACACAAGCTTAAAGCCCAACCTCCCACAGCGCCTGTAAACTCTCTGATTGGTCACTGCTTTCCCTCTACACCGCCGACTGGCTTTGCCCGCCCCCCCAACCTCTGTCTGCGCTCACCCTGTCAGTCTGTTTGGATTATTGTAACAGCTCAGGCCTTTTACATGCGCTCCCCTCTCTGCCCACTGCACAAACTACAGTATATCAGAGATGAGACGGATTAGGTGACAGAGAGCAGCGTTTGTTTTCACCCCCAGAGAAGAGAGTGGACAAGAGAACAGCCATGGAGTTGAAGTAAGTGGGATGTTTTGGATTTAAAGCCGAGGAGGAGGAGGGGGATTGGAAAGAGTGAGTAAATGATGGAAAAATGACATGAGGACAGAAAAAAGGAAAGATTTATGTTTAAAGGAAGGAGGAAACAGTACCAGCGATGTTTTTAGAGAATCGTAAGACAGAGTGATTTAACTGTCTGTGTGTGTCTGTTTGGTTTCTGTAACAGGAAAAGATTATTATTATTATTATTATTAAAAGATGACTCTATAATTCCTGGTTATTACTCTGGAAGTCTTGTGAGCGAAGACTAGAAATACAGGTTCCAGGAACAGTTTACATGTTCTCAAGTGTTCACATAGCAAAATGCACATTGTTTACTTGTATGTATGTACAGTATATGTACTGCCAGAACATATTAGCTTGACTCTCATTTCTTTTTCCTGTTCATGTTTGTGTTCAGAGGCCTCAGCTCAACTGTCTCGAAACCAAGCAGGTGCACATAACATGTCCGTAATAATTTATATAACCCAAATGTATCTGTCCCCAAGGGTTTGAGGATCTGAACATGACCTCGTCTTTCTCTTGTTTTGGTTAAAAAGCACTTATTTGATTCGTTACATATAATCAAAAGTATTTGTAGGTCTGTTATTGATCAGTGTGGGGAAGCTGCAGGATGAAATCAACAATACAAAAGCAGGCAGCGTATCTGCTGCTGATGTGATGAAATATGACATTGAACAACATCAAACTGTCTCAGCAATAAGAATTTAATGTTGGAATGCAGGTTACTCATTTACTGTAAATGATTTATCGCATTACAGCTATTAAAGCACACAAACAGATGTTTCATGATGACCATGATGGGGAGGCTTGGCTCTGTTCAACAATTGTAGCAAAATTTGCCTACGAGTACACCTAAAGCAAATGAATTACCTGGTTATATCTCATTTGATTAATCCTGGAGCCTCTCCTGGTTGTCTGGAAATGCAAGATCACTAAATCAGGCAGGAATCCATCAAGTCTGTTCAAGCTATGGGCCTGTGACTGGGTGGTGAGTGGACCAGTCAGTGTCCTATAAGGAACTACTGGCAGCTACGGACTGAACTACAGGTGCGGTTTAATGCTACGTGTGTGTGACGATGTGTGTGAGAAGAGACTGTTCGACAAACGGCATCTGCTAAAGACGTTAGTGTAGCAGTTGCTAGCATTTATCAGTTATCAGTATTTCTTCATTGAAACAAGAGCAAAGAACAGCCTCTGACGGCTTCTCTCGATGGATAAGATGTTCTCGCTCTTCTTCTGATCGGTTTCGGTCAGAGTTTGGTACATTATATGATCTGTTGATCTAATTAGTTGAAGTTTGCTGCTGCTCAGCGGTGATCCAATCACCTGGCATGTATTTTCCTATTTCTTTAATTTTCAGAACAAGGGAGGTTAAATATGCACAATAAAAATTTATCGTACACTACATAACATTATATGATAGATTGCATTATACTTACAACATAAACTCTAAATGGATTTTATACATATGCTTATTTATATTTGCTAGTATGGCTACAGGAAGTGTACATCTACTAAACCGTTTTGTTTTGGTGCATTTTGTCTGGACATTGAGCCACAATGTATCAGCCTCATTGAATTCTGGTTGACAGATGTGCAGCTTGGACAGTTTCCAATGGCCTTACGCTAGCACATCTGCAGGCCTCAATTTGAGGTCAGTAGTTAACATCCATGCAGTAACACACACACACAACGTTGTCTTATCTTGTGCCACCAGAATGCATGGTTGGACAGATATATAACCCAGTGACGCACTGATATGAGGTTTCCTCATTCACTCAGCGTACAGCCTATGAAACATGTAAGTTATGACCTGACAAACCCTGAAAGGTAGAGACTTCAGGTTTTCAACAGGAGTAAGACACAACTCTCAAAAGAAATCAAAGGTTTTATAGTTTAGTAATCACAAAAATGTCTTGAAGCTGCCTAAAGAAAACTTCTAAAATATTGCGAGCACACTTTCATCTGTGGTTTTCAAAGATGCTTCTGGTCGTTGAGACTTTTCAAAGAAGTCGGGTGGATGAGGAGCTGATTAAACATGGGGATGTTCAGGCTGAAGGCGTGCTCTGCCGCTGTAATCTCTCATCAGTCTGTCCCCAGTGGATGCTTTAGATTAGCATGAGAGTCTTCTTGTAATTCAGGGTTTGGGCTCAGGTCACGTCGTTAAGTGAAATGGTGCCATGGACATAAACCTAATAATCAGATTATCTGTCTTTAGGTGATGAAAGGATTTGAAATACAACAACTGCTGAAAACAAACTGCAGCATCAGTTACGATGATATATTGTGTTTTATAGTCTTTAGAGTCAACACAGTAAGGGTAGCATTCAGTCTACGTTGTCCTCTTCTGATTATGGTGATTTTAGGTGTAATAAACGCATGAAAGCTGATGACTGACTGGAAGCATAACCGTTACTCTTATCTTGTGTCTCCAGCTAAGTGACGCGTTGGCATATGCAGTACAGCCTTTTTCTCTGAAGCATGTAAAATGTGATGAGACAATCAAGCAGTTTGATGATTGATTGCGCTGAACTATTGAGCTAGAGCGAGGATGGAAACAGCCTAACAGCAGAAAACTCCCCCTAAAACCAAATATTTAGTTGTTAATCATGCTAACGGCATGGTCTGAGGAATGGCATTGGTCTGTGGGACTGAAATGTAGTATGATAGTATAAAGAATGGACGCTGTATCCGTGATGTCACCCACAGGTTTCTGAAGAGCTGTTTTGAAGCTCAGAGTGTGTTGGCTCTGACTGCTGCCATGTTGGTAGATCTGCCTCTTCCACCTTCCTGGTTAATCTAAAAATCAGCAAAGACATAGATCATCGGTGGACCTGAGGCGGGCTGAATGACGCCTGAGTGCTTAAACAAGCCATCTGTAACAGCACCTAGAAACTCAGACTCAGTACAGCTGTCATGAACGTGGAAATTAGATATAGAGAAATATTTTTTGTACTGGAAATATTTTGAAAAGACTCAAGATTTTGTCTTCATCGTAAGAGCTAACTGCCTCAAGCGTCGTTATATTGGTTTAGGTAATAATCAGTGGAACACTGTATATATAAGTATAATATTGTAATATTTTAATTGTGGTGAAAGCTGGAACCATTTAGTGTTTTATCCATCTTAAAACCGGGACAATCCCGGACAAACTGGAATATCTGGTTACTTCGAGCACAGACATGAGAGTGGTATGGATTTTCTCATCTAACTTTGTTGTAGATATAATATTATTCATCAATGATCAGTTCAGTCAATGAGGGAAAAATGCACAGGAGTCCGAGATGTCTTATGAAAGATTTATTGAAGCTCGGTCAAAGAGAATGGAGGATAATGATCAGCATGGCGCCTGCTTTCCTGAACACAAACAGATGAGATACAGCTGCTCTGTATCTCAAGGAGAGAAGTCACTGTCTCCTAACCTATGATAACACCTTACACTTTCAAGACATACGCTTGACCCTGTGTAACCCCTCACAAACTTGAATATGCATATTGCATCTTACGTCTTGCGTCTTATTGTGGTTACTGACTGCAGTTAACATGACAAACATATTATTCTGCTCTGGCTTCGCACAAGCTCTTTAATAAGGAAACATTCCTATATTTTTAGAGGAGATTTTGAGATTTTACCTCCATTAAATACACTTGTGAAAAGGAGAGCAAACTGTTATTCACTCTGGTAAGATGTGCAGAACATAACAGTATTTATAACAGCGTTAACACCAAGTTTAACCCTGTTAAAAAAACTATTACAAGACAATAAAATCTGACATCAGATTGCTGGCTCTGCTTCAAAACAGAAGCGATAAAAAGGTCCTGTGATCTGACTCTCAGCTGACACCGACATGGTAGCATAACACTGAACCTGCATATGACTGTACTTTTGGACTTCTGACCTTACAAACGAATTGCATCATCAAACATTATAAAACGTTTAATAATGTGCAAGTGAAGTGAGACTTCATCAGTACACCTGTCCCTGTGCAAATCCACCTGTTTGTTTTCACCCTGGCTGTTTGCCTTTGGAAAGCGGCCGTTCTGATTTGAGCAGTGTGATTATTGTGCAGGGTGACATGGCATTTTGTGTGTTTAGAAAGGCAGGCAGATGATGAAAACAGCTGACGTCAGTGCTCTAGAAAGAGCTGTGGGATAGACAGCAGAGGGAGACCCAGAGTAACATACAAGCCACGATGAAAACCGAAACCTAAAATATACCTAAAAGAAACGTTTTGAAAAAGTTTTCTCTTCATACCGGTGAGTGGAAAGTTGCAGTTTACAGCTAGGTTCTACACATAAAGCAGTTAAAGTTTAACGTTAGTTAAAGTTGTATTTTCTTTATTGGAGGATGGGTTGACAGAGCAGCAGATGTTGTTTTTCTATTACAGCTAAGTCAGTTTGAAATGCTGTTTACTGCTTTACGGTGTCTTAATGTATCAGGAAGAAGCAACAAAAACAGGTTAAGTGACATGTTTACTCCTCAATGTGTGTGTGTGTGTGTTAATGTGTTTGTGCCCCTGAGCTATTAGTGTCTCAACTTTATGTTGCTTTCATACCAGCCTTCCTGCGATGTAATGATCCTGCTAGCTTCTCTGAAAGGGGCTGAGAGCCCTAATCTTTCATTTTTAGCCGTAATTGTGGCTTGAGGAGCAGTAACGTCAGTCTGTGAGTTGGTCTGTTGACTACTTGAGATCGGACTGAAATATCTCAATAACTACTGGATGGATTGCCATGAGAGTTTGTACAAACATGCATGATCCCCAGAGGATGAAACCCAATGATTTTGGTGAACCCCAGACTTCTAGTGTCACGATCAGGGTGATGTTTTTGTAGTTTTGATAGATTTCCATGAAATGTGGTACAGACATTCATGTCTCCATAATAATAAATAGTTCTTACTTCGATGATCCATTTACTTTTCATTAGGCACGATCAGGTTATGATTTTAATTTGTACAATAGTAGACTTTCCCATCAGTGAATTAGAAAAATTGGCTCAAAGCACCACTGTGCAGCTTTACAGAGGCATTAGCATGGTTGAAAGCTCTTAGTCTTAGGTATATTTACATACACAAGAGAAGAGTTTGACTGGCTGTCAAAAAATCAGCAGTTTGTGTTGGGATGTGTGTGATCATAACTGGAAAAAAAATGACATGCATTGTTCATGTAATAAAACCTTTAAAAGTTTCAGAAAACACTTTAACAACTTTGATTTAGCTGCTTTTAATCCCTGTCGGTCCATTTGAAGTCATAGCAGCTTCAAGTTTTACATTCAGATCACCTTTTAACAAATCAGTACCAAAGAGGTGTGTTTATTTCGTCATGGAAACTGCTGGCTGCAAAGATGTGAGCATAGAAACAAAGTTTGCATATCCAAATTGAAGGCAGCTTTTACAACCACACATTAAAGGTATCCTCTGGAGTTTTGACCACTAGGTGGGGCTATGGAGCAATGTTTTTTTTGGTTTGTGTATACAGGTACCCTAAACGCATAAGGCTCATAATATATTATATATTTCTGATTGTTCATATACCACAAAAAGGCCAAAACCAGACAGTATCTGTCTGTACTTTCAGCCTTATTCTTTAGAATATTGAATCTAGGTTGTTGGTTTGCAAATGTCCTGATTCATCTGCATGTTAATGCTGCACACATACACACACTTGCCTATTCAGCCATTATGTTTTCATCTTTCCACCGGAGTTGCATTAGTTTTTCTTGTTGTTGTCCCACTCCTCTGGCTGACTCAGAGCTCACTGACTTTGGCAGAGGCTGAGATGAGATCACTGGAACAGCCAGGCAAACTGCCAGGCATAATGAAATGTGTGAAAGCCGTGTCAGGATCAGCTCATGTTAGTGAAATGGAAAGGTAGAAAAGCTACAAATGAATTTGTAGCTTTGTATGTTGTTTTGTTAGTCGCTGGTAGATGAAGAGCAGCAGTTTCTCAGTATATGAAAGGAAAAGGATCAAATCAAATCAAGCAATAGTCTTGGGAAATATGTTCAAAATTCCATATTAAAATCTCAAGATTAAGGTGTATGGCAACATGATGAAGGAAATGAAGTTCCTCAATTGTTGGTGTCTTCAAGAAAACCAGTTTTGATCTTGAACTGACTTTAAATGTTATTATTCGAAGACATTTCCAAGAAAAAAAAAGGGATTTCCCTTCACAGTTAAAGTCATTCATGTGACTTAAATAGACTCATTCTCCCATTCCTCCCATAAATGTTTCCATTCAGTGATCTTTCATGATGTGTTTGTGCATGCTAATGCAAATACTCTTATTATCTATCTTTGTTTCCCTTCATTCACTGACGCCCCCCCCCCCGTCAGTGAATGAAGGGAGAGGGGGTCATGCTTTGTTTCAACCTAACAAATAAGTGATGAGGTATGTCTTCATCTCGCTGATGTCACTGACAATGACACGGATGCTGTGGTACAGAGTTTGAGAGTTGTTATTTCTGTGTGTGCACTAACAGCAACTTGTACAGTTGTGCAATCTCAGACATTTTCAATGAAGTGAAGGAGCTCGCTAGTTACGCAGGACAATAACACTGATAACTACGTGGGCAGCAATTCAGAGGTCAGGAACCACGCTAAAAACAATTATGTTTAATGTGCAAACTGAACAAAGACCATTCTTCTCTCTCTGTGGCACTTCCACACTACTCTGCTTGTGTGGACACAGTACTTAGTGTGCTGGCATGATGCAAAACAGTATAAGCTCCATTCACTAGGTCAGTTTCCTCCTCTCACACAGACAGCAGTGCAGTGATTGAGATCCTTGCCTCTGAAAGCACATGTGCCCTCAGTGGCTTTCATATTTTCTCAAAACAAAAGACTTTCACTCCTGAGTCATACTTTCATTACCTCATCCTTGATATACTCTTTCACATTTTGCCTCTCTTACCGGTTTTCTTGCTCTGCCTCTGCATGTACAGTGAGTCAGCAGCATGCACACACCCACACTCAGAAAAAGATCCCTTTGGCTTTAAGTCTAGTGGCTGTGGAGAGGACCTATAACTGCTGCACCCACCCCCGCCCCTCCAACCCCATCCCGTCTTATTTGTTAGATCACAAGCTGTCGGCCAGTAGTCGCTCACATACTCCTGATGCTGCACATGCTCGCTGCACTGCAGTGAGCCAGCATTTACTTCAGAGAGAGAGAGAGATGAATGGATGAGACAGTCTGAGCCAAGAATGCCTGTGATGGGAGGAGAGGAAGTGATGAGGGAGAGTAAAGTATGGAGGGAGGAAGAGATGAGGTAAAAACTGAAATACAATCTGGCTGAATCGCCCCTCCTCAACTTCAACTCACGTGTGTGTGCACACCCATAAACACACGGAGGAGCTCTCTCTCACACACACACACACATCCTGTCGTCTTCTGTTTGGCTCGTCGCTGTTACCTGGAGGAACGCATCATTTCATGTGAGGGCTGACATGACGTGAAGGCAGGCGTAGAGGGATTTTAAGTGCACAGATTCTGCCTGTTTCACCCACATGGAGCTTGTGTTTCGGTCTGTGTGCTGGAGTGGATGACGCCTGTTGATCGGCCCATAGATGCAGCACTGTAAGTCTTCCTGTTTAATAATGTTATGAGGCTTTTGGGATAGCTTGTGTTGTTTCGAGCTCATATGTTTTGCACGATTATCACTCCGTTCTCTTGGAGTCACTACATGTGGGGAGGAAAGAAAGGTCAAATTCCTCTGATTGAGTGTAATATTTCCTTTTTTTTTTTCATGTGTACTCCCTGCTGCGTATTGGATGACGGCTCAATCCAGCAGGAATTATTCCGCTTAGCTGGTGCGGATCTGATTATGTAAGAGGGGAGCGATTGTGTGGCTGCTGCGACCTTGTGCACTGTCAGCACTGGGCTGCTTCTGTTGTCCTTCTGTGGCCGTCTGCAGGATTTGGGAAATTTTAGTTTTATAGCCTGTGCCATATTTGATGCTCTGTTAAATCTGCTTAATCTGGTCTGTGGAGCTGATGGTGAGTTATTAACAGTCTGAAACCTGAGCTTCTGTGTCTGTGCATGCATATACTGTTTATGTTGTCATTCATATCTCACAGATGCAAATAATTCCTTTTATTTTTTTATATATATGAATGAAAAATATGGCCTCTGAAGCTGGTTTTATCATCCACGAACAGCTTCTTATGTCATTATTCTGCTTCTACAGTAACTTACCGCTTCTTTGCGTTATGAATCTGAACTGTGCCGCTCAACACGTAACTCCTGTACTACAGCACATTACAAACCAACCATGTAACATATTGGAAATGTTGGCAATAACCCACTAACAGCATGGCAGCTTCATTATGACAGTAATTTTATCCACCGCTCTCCATTTTCAGGCTTACCAAATCACCACATTGTAGTTACAGGATCTGCTTTCAGGGAAAGGAAAGAGAGGAGGAGAAGGAGGAGGAGGAGGAGGAGGGAGGAGGAGAAAATAGACGAGCAAAGAGGAGAAAGAGAGCATGCACTGTAGAAAGAAGTACAGTCCCTCAGGGTTTCCTCTCAGCAGCAGAGGTGGCCTGTTTCTGTGCCTGTCTTGAATGTGAAGAGACAATGAAAGCACTGACACACTTTCTGCGTCTAAGTTAACTGCCGGATAACGTTACAGAAAAGTGAGACATTAAAATAACGGATGCAGTGAAAGGGTAAAACTCAATGTAAATATTGTGCTAATGTGTTTTTTTTTTATAGGGTCAGTGTTCTTTCTCGCTGATGAGCGCTGAACACAGAGTTCCTTGCTTTCACTTTTATAATCAAATATTTATCACTCAAAGTGCCTTTCATAACAAACACAGAGGCAGCAGAACAGATTCAAGCTCCGCTCTGAAAATCTGCTACTGTGGTGGTTTCTGACATGAAGGTCAGCACAGGTTAATTCTCTAATGTTTATTGTGTCAGACATTTCTCTAATCATGTGGGATAGTTTTAAAACTAGAAAAGGACTGGTAAGACTTTTTTTTTTTTTCTCACCAAAAATCAATTCTGGTATCTCAACACAGAATATCTGCCGACATCAAGTACAAGTAGAGTATAGACTATTTTTATGCGAGTCTCTCAAAGCTGTAGCATCAGGCCATGACTGAATGAATGTACAGTATGTGAGAGCCGAAACTCTGAATTTTATAATGACACAAAGAAACTGTGTGCATGATCCACTTAGTAAGGTCAGTATAGGTTCTGATACGTATAGGGTGGATCATATCAGTGAATACATGAAAGCTATTCAAATTAAACAATCTAAGAAGTTAAAATCAGTCTTTGTTCACGGCTTGTATGAAGAGAGCTGGAATCATGATTTCCCTGAAGCCCAGAAGACACCTGTCAGCTTTGCTTATACTTGACGATAGCAGCAGGTTTAGCTGGGCATTACAGAGGCTGACCCTCTCCCCAACAACACATTCCAGCTCCTCCTGGGGGATCCTGAGGCGTTCCCAGGCGTTCCTCTCAGTTGGACGTGCCAGGAACACCTCCACAGGAAGGCACCCAGGGGGCATCCTAATCAGACGACCAAACCACCTCAGCTCGCTCCTTTCGAGACGAAGGAGCAGCAGCTCTAATCCAGGCTTGGATTTGGTCAAATTGTTCACAACTCCTGGACATGGGCAGCTTGTGGTATGCATGAAAGTGCTATAGGGACTGGATGTCAGGCTCAAAGATGACGTCCACTCACATGTGTGTAAAATTGCTCATCTGGTTCATAAGTGAGACGATTTTCTAACTTCTGCGTTATGCGGCCTACTGAAGCTGTGCATTAGTGTGTTTCCTGCTGGAGGACATAGGCTTCACAGCGTTAAGCAAATACCTTTTCTACACTCCAGGAAAGTTTTACAAATATTAAACATCCATGGTCTCGTCGTAAAAAGAATAATAACTGACCTTCTTTAATCATGTATCCAGCTCTCTTCATACATCCATGATGACAAGTAGAGGTCACAAGTAGACATTACTTTGGGGGGTCATGAGCTCTTTTGCTGTCAAGAGCTCCCATCTCTGGACACAATGGACAAAGACATAGTTTCAGTCTGAATTCTTGAAGCAAAGATTGACTAAAAGTCCTTAAAGATCTCAGAAGAAGAAATTTGAACACCTACATTTCAATGACAATTGGTCAACCTCCATCTGCTGTGTGTGATTTGATTTAAAAACTCCCTAACAGCTACTAAAAAGAAGATGTGGTGACACTGCTGTCTACAAAGGTTATCTAATTAGAGCTAGAGGTTTTGAACATCCATGATACTGCAAATGTTTTGTTCCTCTGTTAGTTGGCAGTCATTTGATGTTTGACCACTCGCCCTCTTCACAACCTCCTCAGATGTTCTCTCTGTCCCCAGATTTTTGGGTCCATAAAAATAATTATTCCACTGAACCAAAGGTCAAAAAGACATCTAGCAGTTGTTTTTATCTTGGTGACCTGCTGACTGAGGCGATGTTTTCAGTCAGCGTTTCTAATCTTAATACTGCCTTTATGAGTTAAAGCCTGCAGGCACAGGGCGCAGATTGGTGTGTCTATTTGTGCATTTGCCATTTCCTGTCTCGGCGAGGAGGATGGAAGGAAGAAGACATTTTGGCTTTAAACTTTGATCTTTACAACCCACAGATTTCCACCTACCTCTGCGGGTCATCACTGTGTGTTTGATCACATGTGGCATCTTTTTCTCTGTGTTCTCACTTGTCTCATCCTCCCTCTGTTTCACTCTGCAGGGTGCAGGGTAAGAGGAAGGGGGACTCCTATGTCAGAGTTTTAGGATGGCCAGTGAAGGCTCCACTATTCCCAGCCCTGTGGTCCGCCAGATTGACAAACAGTTCTTGATCTGCAGCATATGTCTGGACCGCTACGAAAACCCCAAAGTACTGCCCTGCCTGCACACCTTCTGTGAGAGGTGAGTTACTGTGTTGTTTTTCTATGTTATGATGTGTTAAACCATGTGAATTATGTATACTCTACAGGTGTGTACGTGGAAAAGGCTAGTTGAAATGTTTTTCTGTGAGAAAGGGATGCTGCATGCACTCTCACATGGGATGCTGCATCTCTGCTGCCGACTTTGGTGTGTTGATGTCGAAGTCTCTGACAGCTAGCCTTTGTTTCTGACACAAAAGAGAAACTGTGGACTGTGCCTGTCTCTCCCTTTGCTCCGGTTGCTTCTGTAGAGTCATTAAAACAATGGAGTTGTTTTCTCTTTTTAATATATTAATTTATGTGTGTGGTAGAAGAAAACGTACTTGTAGTTGTAGGAAAGTTGAATACTGTACATTTTTCTTTGATTTGATGGATCAAGTTACGGTATTTTATTTTATCTGCCAGATAGCACATACTTAAACTGTATTTGATCATCATTCATGATTGTGAAACCTAATCATTTAGGTTTCACAGTCATGAGTGATGTTTAAAGCATGTCGTCACTCCAAATCCTCAATAGTAGAAAGACATTATTGGACAGTCCTCTATGCATGTTGAAAGCCTCCATTTACACTAATGTATTTCTGACCAAATCCAACATGACGATAAGTGTAGTCGAACGAGTGACCACACTCATCAGTGACGTAATTTTGCTTGACACTGAGTTACTACTTTATCCAATACACATGTACAATACAAGAGCCCTGTGAAAGATTTGCGAAGCTTACCTTTACAAGGACAATATATAGCATGAACCAATGCCACATACTGCAGCATTTATAGCCTAAATAACCTTATATTTCTCTACAGACACACCCGCTGTTACTGAGCCAGAAAACCTGAACCACCAGGTCATTAAAGCACCTGAGGAGCCTGTTTATTTAGGCATTTATGTGTGCTTTTAACATTAGCAGTTAATTAGCAAATTATCAAAACTTAACACATTTCTTTTTTTTAAGAATATGACAGTGGTGAGGCTACGTCAGCTTCCTGTCCAAAATTTGAATTGCACGATTATATATCATCTTAAGAGGCTCGATTGTTGAAGTGTAACTTCCTTGCTCACAAGCAGAATCTACAACTGAAGCGTTTTTATCTTTGGTAAAGATTATAATAATTAGTTTGGTGGTGGTGTTGCATTGATTTGAAAGTTCATATTGAATTATTTTTAATGTTTTCTCTATTACTGTACATGCAAAGTCGTGGAAAGTAACTAAGAACATTTACTCAAGTACTTAAATCCAATTTATGTGACTTCATACTTCTGCTCCACTACACTACAAACACAGGTGTTTGTTTGTTTTTTAGTTATGTGGCTGATCAGACCTGCTCAGATTGGGATTTACATGAGCTCATCATGCACATAAGAATGATAAAGCTGTAAGAAAACTAACAGGAGAGTCCCTGAGGTCGTGGAAAACTCTTATCTTGTTATTATCTCGATAGTACTAGATTATTATCTTGTGATGATAATAATAATAATAATAATTAAAATCTTTCAGGACCTTGAAGGCCCTGTAATTTAACACTCTGAAAGGAGCCATTTTGCAAAGGTTAACACACGCACGCCATCTCTGACATGGTGTCAACAAAGCTGAACATTATAGGCTTCACAGTGACAGTGGATTTATGGGATTATGGCAGAGCTATTGTATTTGATAGCACTAAGAAAGCACCTCAGTTTGTACTGCTATTGTAAACCACTTTTGGGCTGTAAATAATATAACCACTAGATGTCATCAAAGGATTTTCACCTCTCTTCACCAAGCTTAAAGGTCAAATAAGTATTAACAGGTAAATTATATTCTGTGTATTTCTTGTTAATTTCTTTTTTAATTTATAGGTGGTTTATAGGCAGAAATAAGACTGAATCTTAGGAGTATTCACAGAAAAATGTTGCTGTTTTTACAGTAATACCTACCCACCTACACTATTTCTCCAGTTGCTCTTTGATACAGCTTTCTCCAGGATACTCCCACTCACAATCAATAGTCCCTCTACTCTCCTCCTCCTCCAGGTGCCTGCAGAATTACATCCCGGCCCACAGCCTCACACTGTCTTGCCCCGTGTGCCGCCAGACCTCGATCCTGCCGGAGAAGGGTGTGGCGGCATTGCAGAATAACTTCTTCATCACCAACCTGATGGACGTTTTGCAGCGGGCGCCGGACAGCTGCAGCCAGGAGGCCGCCGCTCTCAACAACATCACCAACGTGGCTACAGGCCAACTGCTCTCCTGCCCCAACCATGGAGGCAACGTAAGACTCATACAGGCTGCCAGTTTGTCTGCTTGTTTCCGTTCACCTCCTCTCTCACTTCCACATGCAAAAAATATTTTTCTACTGACAAATAATGCATGAAACATTTGTAGACATTATTAGACCTTAACATGACGGTTAAACAGCCCACCATCTGAACATTCAGCTGTTCCTTTAAAGGGATTTCAACTGAACATTAATTATTACTCATCTTCTATGATTACTTTAAACATAGTAGCACAGCATGTACTTGTGTGCAGTGTTAATAATTAATAACTACTGTCTAACAAATCTGATAAAGAACTGCTCAGATGTCATGTTCATTGGCCACTGGTTCAGGTTTTGATCATTCTTTTGAAGGTTCACTGTCAGCCTAACATGAACGTTTTGGAAGATATTCTCCAAATCAAAAACACTGTTCAATAATTTATTACATCAATATATAAAATAACAAGACTAGCTAAAGTGAGGCTGTGTCTAGGCCCAGTGGTGCTAAATGCTAAAGTTATGCTAACACGCTCACAATGACAACGTGCAGTTCAGAAGGTATAATGGTCACCATCTAAGTCTGGTGAGTTAGCATTTTCCAGTTAGTACTAAAGACAAAGTGCTACTGAGGCTAATGGGAATGTCATTAGTTTTGCAGGTATTTAGTCATAATCACCAAAGTTATTTGAATTAATCGTGAGGGATACATAAATCCATCCTGTCTGTGTTGAGACATTTCACTAGTGGCACTAGAGGAAAGGTCAGGAGATCATCAAAGTTAAGAGGCTTCATCCACTGGGGACCATGAATGTCTGTACAAAACCTCATAGTAATCCATCCAATAGTTATTGTAGATTCAGTCTGCCGTTGGCCATGCTGCAAATGTGACACTTTGTACTAAACCCCATATTTAAGTCTAATCTCTCCTTTTTCCTGTTGCTTAGGTCATGGAGTTTTACTGTCCACCTTGTGAGACAGCCATGTGTCAGGAGTGTACAAGTGGCGAACACGGAGAACACCCCACCGTGCCTCTTAAAGACGTAGTGGAGCAACACAAGGCCTCATTACAGGACCAGCTTGACTCTGTCAAGAAGAGGTACAACAGCAGCATTCTTCGGCACTACAGACTTTATGCATATTACTCACAGTAACAGCTATGATGGTACGAATGAAGCAAACACAATCCTCCTTTATGGGCTCGCTCTGTCATATGACTGTTTACTCGCTATATGAAAGCCTTTCTCCGGTCCCTCTGTTGCGCACAGGTTGCCAGAGATTGACTCAGCCCTGCAGACGCTGTCAGAAATCCTACAGCAGCTGACCAATCAAAAGAGCTCCATTGAGGATGACATCCATACTACCTTTGATGAGCTCCAGAAGACTCTGAATGTCCGCAAGAGCGTTTTACTTATGGAGCTGGAGGTCAACTACGGCCTCAAGCAGAAGGTGAAGTAATAAAGTACTGACTTTTATGGCTGTGGTCACAATAATGGTTGTATTGTTTGAGTTTTATAATCAGCATAAAACACTTTGCAGTCTCTACCTACTGGGAGATTATCACAAAAGAATATAATACAGAAAGAAACTGTTAAAATTAACACAACATTGACCTAATTACACTCTATTTTTGGAAAGAGTTTAACCTATCACAGGCTACTCATGAGGCTTTTTGCTGATCTATGTGTCCGGGGCTCAGCTGGTCTGATAGGCGATTAACAGACAGAAAGAGGGGGGCAGGAGAGCTGGTGCACCACCCCAATCCAGACACCAATCACTCAGTCAGCTTAGGCGCCTGACGCCACCCCCTCAGGGAGCTCCATCACATGGGTTGTTAATGATTTGCACTTCACTAGCTGGTGTCTAGAGAAAACGCTGCAGCCAAGGGGAACGTCAGATATGTAAACTCTGAGCTGTGTTGTTGCCTGTAGCTAGATGGAGCCAGTGTACTCTCTGCATACTTGGGTTGGATTGGGTGTGTCATGTGCAGTGAGGGAGCACAGTAGAGCTTTGCTCTTCATGCTGCAAACACTTCAGCCTCTTACTCTGCAGCTTGGTCTCTATTCTGACAGTATGTGTGGACAGTGGCTTTAGTTTACAGAGCTTTAAAGTGTGAATTAGTAGAAAGAGAAAGGAGAGTTTGGATAAAACATTTGACTCCAGTCTGAGATAAATGGTTTAATGGCCTCTCTTGTTGAAGAAGAGTGTGATGATCAGATGAGGGTGAGTCTGTTTTGGTTCTTTCATCAGGATGCAGTGATGTCCTGCCAATCTAAGTACATTAGCAACAAAGAATGTCTCTTTTCTAACACATTAAGTGAAGCATACTGAGGGACTTGATGATATAAATGTAACTTGCGTTGGCTTATTATAAGCTACATACAACAGATACAACACACACCTTTTTAAAAGGAGGATCTATCGGAAGAAATGGAGTATAATATTCATACATTAGCGTGTAATCACATAAAAATAAGAATCATTGTGTTATCATTGGCTTAGAATAAGTCCTTTATATCTACCCTGTTGCACTGCCATGTTTCTACCGTAGCCCAGAACAGACAAACCAAAGAGTGGCTCTAGAGAGGGCATTTTTGCAAGTTTTGCAGCCACTGTAAGTTTCGCCTATATGCTAGGAAGGAAAGGGTGAGGTGAGAGGTATTCAGCTGGCTGCAATCTGCAATCTCACCACTGGATACCACTAAATCATACACACCGGCCCTTTAAATAATGCATAACTAATGCATGACTCATGAAAATTTAATGCATGAATCGCAGCAGGATGTATCGTGAATTCAGATTTGGAGTTTGTGTTGTTAACGCTTAATGAATCATCAGTTGTACATTCATTTATATGTGACCAAAATCTATTCCAATATAAATATAAAGCTGCTTTCTCAAACATGAACATTGCTGCATACACATTTATAAGCTAAGGGGTGGCACATGTGCTTTTTTTATTTATTATCTAATGATTTTTTGGGGGGGGGGTGATTTTGACTTGCATGTAGGCAAATGGTGACCAAAAACCAGAAACATCTAACACATGTGAGTTGTCCACACAGACAAGTCAAGTTAAGCATATCTTAATGGTTTAATGAAGTAAAAAGAACAAGTGAATACTAATGTTGTGTCAGGAATCTGCTTCTGACATGTCAACATCACTAGAAGTTGTTTGGTTTTGTCAGTAACTGTAAAAGTAAGTTCACAGACAGATGTGTGTCACCACAGGATCATATCTGACAGATATTCATCTGGTTACATAAACGGTTATTGCAGCAAACCTGCAGCTGTGTATGAGGACTATTATTGGTTTGCATATTAGGAATCACAAGAATAACAATGTTTTTGCCAACATGCACTTAATGAGCTAAGCTCCCATCCCCCAATGCTGGCAAGATATAGTTGATGTTTTATTTTCACACCAGTCACCAGTCTAACACTCCCTTGCTGCACACAGTTTTGATGGATGGGTTTTATGTGCGGGCTTTAATGCTAAAAAACAGTCTCTCTCTCAGTGGTCCCCAACCCAAGAGATCACAATAAATCTGTGGTTTTGTGAGCTCAATGAATGAATAAGAAAGAAGCAGACACATTTTTGCTATTCACTGGGGTGTTAATATCTTCATATCTTTTCTCCAATCCAATTTTTCTTGTAAGCTACTGAATAATTTATCTCTCCTGGCGTCTGGAACATCTCAAAATGAATAACCATAAGAAAGGAAAGTCAATTTTTAGATGACCTGCTCATAACTTGTAGATGTGCAAACTGTGACGGGCCCCCAAAGGCTATAAAGTTTGGGAACCACTCTTCTAACTAACCACAAAGTAACCCTGCTGCCCCCTTGTGTATCTATGTGTAGGTGCTCCAAGCTCAGCTGGACACCCTGTTGCAGGGCCAGGAAGGCATCAACAGCAGCTGTAACTTCACAGAGCAGGCGCTGAGCCACGGCACCGAGGCCGAGGTGCTGCTGGTGAAGAAACAGATGAGCGAGCGTCTCATTGAACTCGCCAGCCAGGAGCTTCCTCTGCAGCCCGGGGAGAACGACCAGCTGGACTTTCTTGTGGAGACAGACGGACTAAAGAAGTCCATCCACAACCTGGGGACTATTGTGACCACTAACGCTGTGGCCTCTGAGACTGTGGCTACTGGTGAAGGGCTACGGCATTGTGTGGTGGGTGTGCCCACTTCCATCACCATAACCACTAAGGACAAAGACAGAGAGCTGTGCAAGATGGGTAACGCAGTCATCACTGCTGAAATCTCCTCACCTGATGGCAGCAAAGGTGAAGGAGATATACTGGACAACAAGAATGGCACTTACGAGTATCTATTCACAGCTCCTAAAGAGGGGACTTTTAATTTATCGCTGCGTTTGTATGACCAACATATCAAAGGAAGCCCCTTTAAGATAAAGGCCACCAAGTCTATAGATGTGTCGCTAGCTTCAGACGGCATGAAGAAGAGACTCAAGTCTCCAGGCAGCAGTCACATCAAGCAGAAAGCCATCAAGAGGCCGGCCAGTATGTACAGCACAGGGAGGAGGAAAGAGAACCCCATCGAGGACGACCTGATCTTCAGAATCGGTAACAAAGCATATATTTTGCCAGCAGGACGACTGGGTGTAAAAAATTTTTATAATTTTTCAGTATTGACAGAAATGTGGCACCTGGAATAAGTTCCTGTGCAGCTGCTTAACTTCAGATGACATTTAACAATGTGGATTCATTAACTACCAGGTGTTGTACTGACATAGCATATATACATTTTGAACAATACTCACCCTCAGCCTGTAGATCAGCATCTTGTGTCTTCAGCATCTTGCGCAAAACATTTGCTTGTATGGTAAAAAATCTTTTTTAAACATGACCTATAACATGTTTTGCAAAACTTCACTATGGATTTATTATATCAAATAAGAATAAAGAAACTAGTGTGTTTCATGTTTCCCAGGCACAAAAGGAAGAAACAAAGGGGAGTTCACCAATCTGCAGGGAGTGGCTGCCTCCTCTTTGGGCAAGGTGCTGATAGCAGACAGCAACAACCAGTGTGTCCAGGTAAAAATAACTTCCTGCGCTCTCAGCCTACAGAAATAGCAAATGTTAAGGTGTGTGATAAGAAGTCATTGGTGGAGCGCTGTAACTTTTCACAGTTCAGTTACCCGGAACAATGCTGCCTCTGCAATCTGCCGTCTCCTTTGAACTTTGCAGTGTGTATTTATGGACATTTTGTTGATGAAAGTTTTTTTTTTATGTGTTATGTGCTGCAGATTTTCTCAAATGATGGTCAGTTCAAAAGTCGTTTTGGTGTCCGGGGCAGGACTCCAGGTCAGCTGCAGCGGCCTACGGGTGTGGCTGTCCACCCCAACGGTGACATCATCATTGCTGACTATGACAACAAATGGGTCAGCATCTTTTCAAGTGAAGGCAAGTTTAAGGTAAGATGAGCTGTAATCTGTTGTTATCTGTCTGTGGGAGAAAGTAATATGTGATTTTCACTGAGAACAATTCTAACAGATATATTACCATGTAGGTTGTTGCCATAAATATTGGCCCCCGCACCACCACTGTACTTTTTAAATAGACTCTTACAATTGTGAACTCATTTAAGTGTGACTATTTTAGTAATACATGCAGGTGCAATGTGTGCCCCACCCTGGGACAATCTTCACACATCATTTGTATATTTCTGTTGTGTTAAGAGATGCAATCATGCAGATTTTCACTTCCTCCTTCAGTCTATTTCAGTGCTGATGCTGAAATCTAAAAGAAACTGCACATTTTAAAGAGTGAAAATAAGTTTGTTTAGCCTTTCCGAGTTTGCTAAAGTTGTCCCACTTTCTTACTTACAGTTACAGCAGAGTTTAATAGCACAATAGGAAAGAAAGATACGCCCATGTCTCACGTAGAGCAGCCTGCAGCTCATTCACTGAATGCAGGCTTTCTCTCAGACAGTGTCACAACAATATTTGGTACATTATTTTTATGGGATCTTATTTTGCACTCTGTTTAACTGTAGGTCACATAAGATAAGATTTTAAAGAGACTCTGCTATTGCTCTGATATTACTCTACTAACACTAATGTTTGTCTAAGTATGTGATTTAAAAACTTCTCTTTGACTACTCCAGAACAAGATTGGCTCAGGGAAGCTGATGGGCCCCAAAGGCGTGTCCGTGGACAGAAACGGCCACATCATCGTGGTCGACAACAAGTCGTGCTGCGTCTTCATCTTTCAGCTCAACGGCAAGCTGGTCACCAAGTTCGGTAACCGTGGCAACGGTGATAGGCAGTTTGCAGGTACACTCAATGGTAATATGTGCACTGCCCCCTACCGTCTCTCTCTCTCTCTCTGTCCAACCAGCATCTGCATGTGGAATGAAGACGTATGCCAAACCAGGAACCATAAAGATCCCATTTATCCTTTGACTTCGGAGGTTTTTTCATCATAATAGATAAAGATAAATATCAGTTTAAAACATAAAAAATTATATACATTTTTTCATGAATCAAGTGGTCATTACATGGATTACCTCAACTGTTCTAAAGCAGCATGTCACACCAGTGATTATGGTGTAAATCTTTTTGTACAATCTTCATTTTTTTGTCATTAAATACATTTGTCTACTTAATAACTTGCATGTCATCTAAAAGCACCTGCCATAAACTGAACTGCTTTTGTCTGGTTTTGAAAACGGCACCTATCTGAAACCTTCTTGTTGTGTTTTTTATTTTTTTATTAAGGCCCTCACTTTGCTGCCGTCAACAATAACAATGAAATCATTGTGACAGATTTCCACAACCATTCGGTCAAGGTACGTGCAATAACAGAGCAGTGGAAATGTATTACAGGTATACAAAATCAAGAGCTAAAATAAACAATGATACAGTCCAGAATTTAGTATAATTGTATTCATTTATTCTTTCTCTTTTATTTAGTATTTTAAGTAGTTTTTCTTCTCTGAGCATCTTATGTTCATTTACATTAATAAAAACTATTCTTTAGTTGATTTATTATTTTGTGTGTTTAGGTTATTGTTTGCATCCAGTTTTTATTTTTAGTAATTGTAGATTATTTTCTCCATGCTGTTGCCCCCCCTGAAAACCAAAATGCAGGTGTTTAACACAGAAGGAGAATTCTTGCTGAAGTTTGGGTCTAACGGCGAAGGCAACGGCCAGTTCAACGCCCCCACAGGAGTGGCAGTGGATGTCAATGGAAACATCATAGTAGCAGACTGGGGCAACAGCAGGATACAGGTCAGTACACAAAAAAAAATACAAACAGAATAAGCCATTTATACCGTGCTGCATTCAGTTTCAGATTACAGTATGCCTTTATGGCTGATTTCCACCATGACAATCTTGTGTCAGACACATTTTATTTGAATTTGGATGTTTTTAATCAAGTGCCATGTCATCTTCTGGCTCACATATAACTGATATATCTCATTTTGTACATCACTTTGAACAGGTTTAAACCTCATACAAAGTTAAAAAGATGTTCTCTTCTTAAGTTCACATAATACTCTGAAATAATTAACACATTTTAAAAAGTCCTGTTTTCACAATAATTGTGAATCAACCTTATTCATAAATTATTTATAAAACTAACCAGAGGGTCAAATATTATGTTTTAAATATGCAACTTTTATTAAAGTACTCAGTTTTACAATAAGTGTGTCGATGTTTACTGCAAACATTGCAGGATGAAAATTCAATCAGATGACATAAGTGAGTTTTCAACATTGAATTTCCACACTATACTCAAACGCAAATTTATGATTCAGTTGAACATTTAATTAGGAGACAATATCTTCTGGTTTTATCCTAAATACAAATATAAACAGAACACTGTTTTTTATATTTCTATCTCTCTCTCAGGTGTTTGACGGCAGCGGTTCTTTCCTGTCCTACATCAACACATCAGCAGATCCGCTGTACGGCCCGCAGGGACTGGCTCTCACCTCTGACGGACATGTTGTGGTTGCAGATTCTGGCAACCACTGCTTCAAAATCTACCGCTACCTGCAGTAGTAGCTCTTCTTAGCTCACTCAGCGCACAAACTGTACAGAGTGTAAATATATCCTCTCACGTAGACTCAATACAGAGCGACTGGAAGAATTGTCCTCATCCGCTCACCCATTCATCCTTAAACCGTGCTGTCATTGTGCCATCTGTTTGACTATTCACCACACCTCTGACACTGAAAAACAACACACAGAGAGGTGTTTGTGGTTTGAATGAAGTGTGGGGATTTATGATATTCAGACGGATGCTGCTGATTGGTTCTTTGAGGAGTCATTCATAACCTCGTTCACATTCCATCATAACTAAGCTGATTTGAAAAAAAAAAAAAACTTTAGTATTGTACATATGTTAGACCGTTTTGATTTGTTGTGATATGAGCGGGGAAATAACTGGAAAATAACTATTGCACTTATTCCTGAACTGCTGGTTGGATACTGTGTCGAGTAAATAAGTACCTTAGTCGCCTGAAAAATAATGAATTCTGTTTATAGTTCCAGTATTTGCAGCTTCCTGTTGAATGCTCTTAAGAGTCATCACTTTTTGCCTGTTCAATATAAAATACAAAAATCTTCCACCAATGTAGGTAGCAGGATATTTTAGAGCATGATTAAGCATCTCTGTGCATGCTGTTTTTCATAATAAATACCAGAAAAGCGACTGTGCACTATATAGAAATCTATTTCAGGCTGATACTCAAGTACATCACCAAAAGAAACTTTAAATCGAAGCACTATTTCAATAATACTTCTACCTATATGTGAAAATGACTTGTCAGTGTACGTCATCATTTTAAATTATAATAAACACACAGTGTGTTTGTGCGTGCAAGACAAGTGTGAGTGTTTAGTGATCAATTACGGTACCAAAAGCCACTTGATATGTTGACTGTGTGTGTGTGTGTGTGTGTGCACGCACGCATGTGTGCTTGGGCGTGGTTGCATATGAAGCCTCTTGACATTTCAACTTACAACCTGCTGTGATTATGTGCAAACATCTTAGGATCTGTTGCTGAAAAATAAACTCAGTAGGGTGCATCAATCAGGTTTGTCCATCAATCTGATGCAGAGCTGCAGAACTGTGATCAGCTTCACTCCTTTCCATGTGCTCTTGTCTTTCGAAACAAATCTGTAGAACTACTAACAAGTTGTATTTTAGTAAAACAATTTCCTTCAAAAGAAAGAGAAAAAAAAAGATGCAAAATGTAGTTCAACAGTTGAGGTGTATGTTGTGAAAATGCACTGTGCTCCTTTTTTAGAAAAGCCTTAGAGAAAATCTGTTTGTCTTCAAGCACACAGTTTTCATTCCTTTTTCATTATGTTGAATTTGGCCATCCATTTTCTACACAATCTGTTCATTAAATTATTTGTTTTCCATTGTCTTGTTTGTATTTGTAATGCCAAATGGAATTAAAGTGCCCATAGGAAAGAATATTGTGTTTGCATTTGATTTCTGTGTTGTACATACTGTGTATTGTAATAAAATCCATTATTAACTACATAGCTGCTGAGATAATGATATTAAATTGTTTTTATTAAAATAGCATAGCAATTATTACTTTTCAGACACCAATCCTGTCAAAAATGTCCTTTCCGTGTTCATGATTCCACAAATCTGTTTACACAGGTATATTATTTATCAGTATGATTGGAGATAAAGCTGCAGGTCTGCACAGCACACAATAACTGATGTCTTTTCATTTTTTTAAAAATGCCTCCCAGTAAAACAGCTGACCTGCTCAGGTGAGCACGTTTGACAGTCTTGTCCAGCCTGTACCTGTCCCTACTTGAACAATGTATTTTATTCGACAGCAGAGGGCGTCAGAAAAACACGTTAAACAACACCACTCCTCCCCTGTAAGGGTGCTGCTTTCACTTATAGTCGGAAATAATAAGAAACTGAAGCGAATAAGACACTACAAACCCACAAAACAGCGCCAAACATGACAGTTTTACGTAAAGTATTGGTTCAGAAATATGACGTGGGAAAGCGTTAAAAACACAACGCGTTTTTATTGCTTTACAGTATGATATAATTCCGATTAAATTGGCGTTTACGAGGAGACGTGAAGGCAGCAGAAGTCGGTGTCAGCCTTCCGCGGGAAATTTCGTCCTGCCTTGCACGTTTGGATTACAAACCTACCAGCGCCATATAACATCTTACACCAGAAGCACCTAAAACCTTCATGTTAGTGGCAGTTTCTGATACAGGCAACATAAGAAAATGGTAAGTAGATTCTCACCTTTACCTGCAGTTGATGTGCTTCCGAGGCGCTTGTGTACAGGCTCGCAATACCAAGCTAGCTCCCAGCTAACACCAGTGTTTCGATTTAACGAGAGACCGTGTTAACTGGTGACCGTTAGCCGTCTGTGGTTGTCGTAGTTACGAGAATTGTTGAACTGGAAAGAGACGTACGTAGCTGTAAAACAAATCACGAAAGACGAATTGTTTTTTTTTTTTTTTTTACACTGTAACGTTAATAAGAAAACAAAAAAACAAAGAAGACACTGACGAGGGCAGCTACGCGTCTTCCTGTTCCAACAGCTGTCGTAACTACGGCAACCAAGCCGCAGACGCATTCGGCTAACGGTTACCAGTTAACATGGTCAAATCAAAACACTAGCTCGAGCTACCAACCGCCGGCAATGTCACCTAACTATAACTACAGCTCATATAAACTATTTTTTTAGAGGTATAGACTAAGTGAAATGTTAACTGTTTATATGTCACAGGGTCAACATTAGTCTTAATTCAGAACCTCCGCATTATGTGTTATTCCTGTAACGTATTCATGTAATCAGCGGTCATTATGTTCTTTTATGGGGGACAGATGAATACAGGAACACGCTGGAGTGAAGGTGACTTTCTCTGTTAACTATCAGGAGAGCAGTAGGCCATGTCAGGCGAGTGTAAAATAATAACAATTTAAAAAAAGACGATGTACTCTAATGTAGTTTGGTAACATGGTATGGTTTCTTCTTCGTGGGGGACGTGTTGTTCAGTGCTGCCTGTGGTGGCCGGAGGCTGAATTACAACAACACTGATAACAGAAGTGTAATACAGAGCAACCACAGGGAGCAGTAATAGCCTGTGTTCAACATGCATAGTTCAAATGGTGCAAATGCTAGATGTTTATTACATGTTCATGTTCTGTGCGCATTCAAAATGCTACAAATGCAACCAAGCCCTCATGCAGCTTTTACTACCATTTGCATATTATTCTATTGCTGTGTAATATTGTAGCATATTAGCTGCTGTTAGTGAAATGATCCAAATTAAACTGAATCTAACTAAATCTGTTACAGTCAAAGAAGAAAGGACTAAGTTTGGAGGAGAAGAGAACTCGCATGATGGAGATTTTCTTTGAATCGGTGAGTTTTCACCATCGCAGGTAATCACGTAATGGTTTAAAGTAGGTTGTCAATATAATATATCTCCTTTGTGCTGTGTTTGATTACACTATGACTGCAAGGAGTAAAAGCTAAAGTTACTATTATTCTTATGTGTTTTATTCTTTTCAACACTTTGAAAACAAAGACATTTTTGTGAAGGAGGAGGGCCTGTGAACACTTGATACTCGAGTGACACTGAGGAGGTTTTGTGTTCTAATTATAAAAACCTGCAATAGATACAGAGCAAGTTCTTCTTGAGAAGAAACACATCATGTTGTGGTTTTCTCGCTCTTCTTTTTTTTTTCTCACTGATAAACATAATCTACATGACTAAACTGACCCTGCAAAGTTAGATTATACCATGTTGAAATGGTTTAATGCAAAATCAGAAAATAGAAATGCTTCATATAATTCTCTTTCTGAAGTTAAACATATTAATTCACAGTTTACAGTTAATTACTTATTCTGTAATTATCTTAAATGGGTAAAGAATGAATAAAAATACATTTTAAAAACAATGATGAATCTAATAATAAATATAGCAGTTAAATTCATTTCTATGAAGCTCAAATAAAATGCAGCCAAACACTTATATACTGATATGGGTATTTCTTTGAATATGTTTTCTTTTTCTCTTTGTAGAAAGATGTTTTCCAGCTGAAAGACATTGAGAAGATCGCCCCAAAGACAAAAGGCATAGGTGATTAACGATCATCTCTAAAACTGGTCTGTCAAAATGTGTCCAGCTGATCAAGTGCACACATTGCAGCCTCTTTTTTTGTTTCTCCTGCTGGTTTCTAACTAAATAAATGAAACAAATCTAAAGGTTAGCAGAGGCGTCGCTCTATTTTTAGAAAAGACAAACATGAAAGTGGGAGTTGAGTCTGGTAAAACATAATGCACTAAAATTCTTCTAACACTTGCCATGTTTTAGAACTCATATTTTCATGTACTGTTTTTTGTCGCTGCTGCATGTTTTAGCCCATTTAATACACTAACCTCATATTTCATCCAGTTAATCAGCAGATATTTTAGTGTTTTGGTTTAGACAATTATTAATACAAGTGTAGTGTGCAAACACACATGAACACCAGCTAAGCTCTTTTAAGTAAAATACTATCAGTTCATTTATTTAAGACCATACAGTCGGTGTCAACAGGTAATTTGCACCCTTGTGCATTCTTGCAAAATCACCATGGCAACCAGGACTAGCTGTTGCCATCTTAACTGTATTTAGTCTGTATAAGCAGAAGCAGACCTATCAATGGCAGTAATCTTATAGCGCGGAGAACCGTTGAAAGCTTTTGGTTTTTAAATAAAACATAGTCTCTCAGTGTCAGCATGGAGCCTGGGAGTGTGAGTGCAGTGAGGGAAATTTATGAAAACACAAACTTGGCTTTTAAGTGCTAGACTTCGCAGAGGAACAAAAAAAAAAACTGTGTAATGTATATTTGGCTGAACTGAGGAGGGGGGCTTGTTTTAAAGTGGACATTAATCTGGAGAAACTGGATCGTGTTGCTGTGATTAAAAGCACATGTTTTTGACCCCCTTACTTGGGCATGATGTAGTTACAGAGTGATGGGGGAAGGGGGCAACAAAAGATTATGGGCACATGTTCCTGTAGAAGAGGAGGAAATGTGAGAAAAGGGGCCAAGGGAGTGATCTCAGCTATACTGAAGAAAAGAATGGTAATAACACACTGGTAACTATTAAAAGGAAGAAAAAGTTTGAAGTTGAAAAGGTTCACATGGACAGAAAAGACTGCTTTGAATCCATGCACATGCAGAGTTTGGTTGATCTTTTCATTTTTCGATCCTTGTTTTTATTTTTGCTGCCGTTCTCTCAGGACTCGCCGCCGCTCAGCCCTAAACGCAGCAGATAAGCTCTTTTAGTTTCACAGTGGACCGGCTGAGCAAACGTGTGGGAGTATCACATTTCACCACTGACACTCTTCAAGATGGAACTCCTGCTCTATTACATCCTCTCATGCAATGTTCTTTCAGACAAGTATGAAACAGCCAGATAGGCTGCAGATGTGTGGGTTTAGTTTTTTTTTTTGAACATTGTAGTGGGAAGTCTTGCCAGCAGTAGAAATGAGACCTGATGCTGACTTGTACTTTTTAAACCCTTTGTAGAAGCAATGTTATACCCAATATCAGATACACTTTATACCACCTAAAGTCTTCTAAGCTTGTAACAATGATACCTCTACCATAAACCAGTCATCCTTAAATCAAATCAATCCACAAATAGCATCAGCGCTGTTAGGAAGGCAGTGTAATGATAGAAAATGGAGGATTGTGGATCTTTTTAATGTGTTTATAAGTTGTTGTTGTTTTTTCTCCCCAATCTCTGCTGCTTTAAGCTCCCATGACTGTGAAAGATGTGCTGCAGAGCCTGGTGGATGACAACATGGTGGACTGTGAAAGAGTGGGTACATCCAACTACTACTGGGCCTTTCCCAGCAAGACCCTGCATGCTCGCAAGCACAAACTTGAGGAACTGCAAAAACAGGTGAGGGGACTCAGTTTTAGTCTGAACACAGTGACCTCAAAAGCTGCAGATGTTACAATGGATGCAGCGATTGCACGATTTCACAATAACCACAAAATGTCGCAGTTTTGTAACTGTAAAGGCTAAAAGCTACACCGAGTGTTTGTGTCACCTACAATCAACTAAGTCTTTCAGTGTAACATAAACCAGTGGAAACAAAGCAGGAAAAGCACATTGCACTGTTCCCCCTCAAGGGTTTAACATCTGCACAGGAGATGTTCTCAATTTACTTCTTTCATTTTTACTAAAATTGCAGAAAACCAACAAACAAAAAAATATGCTGATGTGGTTTTATGCATCCGTACTGTTAAATCAATTATTTAATAAATACATTATAATTGTGAAACCATGATTTTTTCTTTCTTCACACTATAGTCACACCATCAAAATCTATAATTCTTGCATCCCTAGATGTTACTAAACAAAACACAACAAATACAGAGCAATGTGCTCTGTACAGCAGACAGGCTGTGATGGACAGCATCTCTTCAGTTTTCCAAATAACAAAAACATAATTCATGAAAAGAGAAAAGTGGATTTTAACATTTCAAGGTTGATGTGTTTTCTGTGAGAAGACGCTGCTCACAGTACAGTAAATGTAAATGTTTACGGTAAATGAGGTCAGCACATGATGAGCATGGTACAGGAAACACTTCCACAGAGTTCCTCGGAGAAGTTAAATTAGATTATTCTAAGTTTTCTCTTTTTAAATATTCAAAATAATCGAAAACAAACAAAACAATGAGCCCTGTTTATATCGTAGAACTGAGAAACAGACAGTAACACTGTTGCTTGTCTTTGAATTTCTCGGGGTCTGTTGTGTCCCACTTCCCTCTCCTGTTGTACGGCAGACAGATGGCGTGAGGGAGGTGACTCCTCGGAGAATGTTGGCAACCAGATTTCTGGGACAAAAGTTAAATGCTGTAGAGCAGCAATCTGTCACAACATAATGACATGTGATTATACCATAAGCATTACAATATATAGCTATCTATTGCAGTATGCTTGATGTTATGACTAAAAGAACATGGAAATATTAAATATTGGCTGTATGAAGTACACATGACATTCTTTCTGCCAGATTAATAAAAGAGCATGGTTTCACAGAAAACTTTACAGCACTGTAATTAGTGATTAATGCTAATTAACCACTAACCTCTAATGCACTGGTGAGCAGTCATGTTCAGTTAAGATTTTAAGAGAGCCTACGTAACAGTTAAAAGGTCCAAAGGTCAACTTAGCTTCTGCTAACAACACAAAGATCTCCTTTCCTTCCTTTGTTGTCAAATGTGCCTAATGTGAGACTCTTCTATGTCCAAGACTTCTCAAGCCAAACAGCGAAAAGTATCTCTCGAGCAAGCGGTGGAAAAGGCAAAAGTGGGACGTCAAGATACAGTAAGAATATTTTCATAATGCTTCCGCACCTTTTATGGAGAAATATATGCATCTATTTCTAATGAAAAGTGATTAAATAAAACACATAACCCATGTTTCTAATGCCTCACACAAGTGCTCTATGTCTGTATGCGCAGAAGGAGAGAAGCTCTCTGCTGAAGGAGTTGAAGGCTCTGAGAGAGGAGCGAACTCAGCTGCAGGCCGAGTTGGAAAAATACAGGGAATGTGACCCAGAAGTCATTGAGGAGATGAGTGAGTACAGATGCAATATTAGATGGTCAGTTTTAAGCATGAGCATCAGTGAAATCACCTCAGATCATTGAGCAGAGAAATTTAGTAGCTTCTTTAATGTAAAACAATCCAGTAAATTAGAAATAAAAGGGAATTGTCTAAATGCTTGAGACAAGGTCGGAGTGTATGTAGTGTGTCATGTCATTTGTAATGTGGCTAAACGGCAGGCATGAGAAAGCTTTGGGTGATTTTTGTTCTAAGAAATATATTCACCAAGATGAAGCACTGGATTCCAACATCAGGTGACTCATCAAGGCAGATGGTGCTATTTTTGCATCCGGCGAGTGTGATTATAGAAGGAAAGAGTTGGGCTGCGTCCAAGAAACTAACCATTCGAGGTGCTGAAGTCTGGTCTCACTCCAGATAATGAACGCAGCTTTGTGCATTAGGCGCTGGATTATTTAAGTGCAGCCACCTACAAATTGTCAAATATTGGGGTGATTAAAAATAAGACCTTGCTTGCAGCTATTTTAGCTGTTTGGCACATCAACCATTTAACAGAGATAGGTGCATTAGTGGCATTGATACCATGAAAAACAAAAAAAAAAAACTCACAATAACGAGTGCTGCAGTGAACTTGGCCACCAATCAAAATCACCTACTCACAGTTATAAAAACACACAAGCAGGATGTAGAAAAGAATACTTCACACCCTCGAATTCCCTCCTTACACATTTCACTGAACGCTATGTGTGGATGTTCTGCTCGAAATAAGGTGTGAATGCATCCAAATACATTACAGAGATGCCTGGATCCAGTTACTTTATCCAAATTCAATGGTGGCCAGGGACACGTAACCACATTAATAAGTGTAGCAGCTATATACATGCAAATGCCCGCCATACAGCATTAAAGTATGTATGTATACAACAATAATCCACCCGAATAGAGTTTGTTTGCTTGTGTCACACAACCTGGGACATTATTTCGAGGTGCAGGCACTTCTGAGGAGTTCTCGTCTGTTTTGCACTGCAGAGAACAAACATAATCTAGAGTCACAGTTTCACACGATTAAAACAAAGCGCGAGCAAGGAAGTGAAAAACAATCACAAGTGGTCACTTGACATGAAAAGAAGCACTCTTATGTCAGTTTGAAACTGACAGCTTGAACCACAGCCTGGTTAAATGTTGACACAAGACTGTAAGAAAAAGTCCTGCTGAAACTTAAGACTAGCATAGCAGTTTTAATTGCAGCCTAAATGAACCTTGTAACCTCTGATCTCTCAGCCTGAAGGGTTTGGAGTTAAAAGCTTTTAAAAGCACCACTGGCCTTGACATATTTACTGGCTGCACCTCCACACAATGCGCGCAGCTATTAGTGGTATTACAGAAATCTTCACCTGCCCGTTCGTGTGTGTGTTGCTTTATGTACACGTGACATGTGTGGTGTCATAAAAATATCTGGTCTGTTTACCTCTACCTCCCAATGTTTCACTGGGCGTGCATTTAGCCAGCACACGGCTCTGCTGTTTTTTTCCACTCCAAGATGACAATATTGTCTCGTCTACAAACAATCGCATGGATGTGCAGGCAGATTGAATCCAAGTGATACATTTTGATGGTTTGAAATGAGTTGGGCGCTCAGTTAAGTTAAATGTTAGAACGATCTTACAGTTATTGTAATCACATTTGCTCACAGCCAAACATGTCTATGAAGGCTCTTGGCCTTTATGTCAAAAGTAGCTGAATTTATTGTTTAGAACGAATCTCCATTCTGTTGAGTATTTGACACAGCACATCTGTATAATCAAGGCTGGACTTAGACTGGGGAATAAATGGAAAGTGAACTAATACAACAGAGCAACTTAAGTAACCCAGAAAAGATGACATGATGTTTTTTACTAGAGCCGCTGCCACGTAGTGTACAAGATAAATCTTCTCTACACAGTTTGGTTTTTTAACTTTATGCCAAAACAAGCAAAAATCCAAATTGCGCTGTAACATTTTTATTTGGATCCCAGAGAAATAACTTCATGAACACATTGTTAGATCACTCTGCAGAATCTCTTGTGCCTGTGATAAACTTTTTGCCAAGCTTAATCTGTGCAACAGCTGTTGGAGTCTCAATCCAAACCCCAGGAAAGTTTTCTTGTTTGTTTGCTTTTTTTCTTACATCTATCTGAACACGGTCTTGAAATATTGACAATATAATAAAACATGGCATTGGGTTATAAAATGTTAAGCCATACTGGTCATATGATCTTGTTTGAAAATGAAACAGAGATATTCAGTGTTTATGTTTATTGCCTCGGGGTATTTGATCTATTAACTGACATCAGTGTGAACTCTTGTGTTCTTGTGCTGCTCTCTGACATGTGGCAGTATTTTGTGTTGTTCTGGCAAAAAGTAGAAGCCACAACACTCACTGATTCTGCCCCTCTCCACCAGTTATGGCTGAATCTTTAAACTATGTAGATGTTTCAACTTGTATGTGTATGATAGAGAGTTATATAATATGGTACAGATAATACACAAACTCAGGCAATAGGAGAAACTTCCTCTACTTTCAGTTTCTTGTGCTTTATTTTCACATTTATCAACGTCTCCAATTACCTGCCGTTTCTTCTCTTTTAACCACACACACGCACACACACACATTTGTTAGAGATAACCATCTCCCCTCAGTGAAACCTGAATTGTGCCCTAAGAGCTGCGTGCAGCTAAGTACAGAGTGTACATGACACAGTGTTATGTCTACAACTGACTGAATTTGCAGAATAGGCTCTGACCTGTTCATGCAGATGTGGTTCAGAAGGCATCTTCACAGCAAAGGTCTTGTTGTGGAGGAGTGTAACTAAGTATATTTACTCATTTAAAATACTAAAACAATAAAATGCTACTTGCACATTTATGCATTAGGAATAATAGTCCAATAATATAATAGTTAGGTCTATAGCCAAGCTTTTAGAAATGAGTCATTAAGTCATGAGTTCAAGCCCCCTTTAATTAGCCAAAGTAAGTAAGTATACTTTTAGACCAATAATAAAATACATAAATTATTTTAAATTACTCTGAATCACTCAAAAACAACCTAGTTTGGGTCAATATAGCAAGCAATGGATTGTTTTGACTCATTGTTGGTGTTAGTTTTTCTTTTACTGTTTAAATTAAAAGCACAATTTTTACCTTAAACTGTCACAGATGTATTGGTAGTTGTACAAAATGACATGCATAAGACATTCACAACTGTAAAGGATACACATATCATTCACAATAAGTAACAAATTGTGACATTGTGGGTGATTTTTCTATCCATAGGTACTGGGTAAAGGTAACCCAGTACTGCATTGATCCAAACTGTGTCAATTTTGATGGTGGTTTGAAGTAATCAAAGTTAAATATCTAAAAAAAATACTGGTATTAGCAGATAAAATAACCATCATGTCTAAGTTTTTAAATGTAGAAATGAGTTAATATATCCCCCCACGTTGATACAAATTAAAGAAAAAATAAAGAGACCCCAGTTTAACGCTGAATTATCAGTACTTTTACTACGAAGTACATTTTGTTGACTGAGCACTTTTTTTAACCACTGGTTGAGACACTTCTGCAACATTATTGCATATACATTTTATAAAAGGGATTTTGAATGATGAATGAACAGTAATTTTATCAAATAAACAATATAAATGACTTTGTAGTGGTTAGAAAAACACTTTTAATAGGTAACACAGTTTATTTCCTAACAGCTGTGTCAGTACTGAACAGTCAGTCAAGAAACAAAAGAGAACCTTTGCATGGCTTAGTTCCTTAACTTTTACCTCTGGCATGTTTGACAGTGGTTGCCACACCCATGGATAACAATAAGTTGTTACGGCAACAGGTGGGAATAAAACCACCACCAATAAAAACACTTCACCTGAAGAAATGTGTTAGGAGTCAGTATTTAAGTTTTAATCTTTATCATTAGATCAGAAAGCACAATTAGGAGTACAGCCATGCTCACCGTGCTTACCACTGAAAATATCCGTGGTGGCACTGAGTGGACAAACAAGATTTTGATTTAAATTCATCGGTTCGGAATGTTAGACAATGGTTCCCACACCCATACAGCAGATGCCAATCAGCTTCCTCCACCAAACATGGGAAGGGCAAAAAAACGATCATCACCTCAATCATCACAGCGTGCCAGGTTTGACACTATTTGAGGAAGCACAAAGTTAAAAAGTTCCACATAGATTCGCACATGTTATTTACAACCATATTAAAGATAACATATCAAAGATTTATCGACTGTTTTTGGAATTATTTTAAATTACTTGTTTATCAAAGGAACATTGTTTTGTGATTGTTTCCTTTCCTTTTTGTTCTGAATTCACGGCGGCATCTTTTATTTGGTGGATGTGTATTATGTTGTATGTATTATTTTTATTTGATGTATCATTTTAATTCAGTGTTTCGGGTTTTAACATCAGGCCAGGGTGATATAGTGATACAGGCCAACTTCTGAAAAGTCAACGCTCAGTGGGCCATGAAAGCTGCAGGATCTATTTGATGGTGGTTGAGACGTTTGTCTGCTTATGTACCCCACACTTTTGTTTCTTTTGGCTTCTAAATTTTCATCTATAACGTGAAATCACAATATTTTCAGGTCCATGAGTCAGAAGTTATTTAACTCCACTTGCAGCTGCTATTTATTTTTGTGGGTATAGTTTGTTTTCACTGTGTCATTATCAATGAATGCTGAAATGGTGAGAGGAATGAGAATGAAAATTTCACCTTTAGCCTCATGCAGCATATGCCACTAATCGTGACAACCATAGCGGATATTTCTGCTGAACGTTGCTATTGATCAGTTCCTTGGACCAGACCGCTCTTATGATTTTCTTGAAGGACAAATCAGGGAGAAATCAACCAGAGCTGCTGTAAAATGAGCCTGGCCTAAAATAGAATATATTGGCTGTATATTTCAGGATGCCGCAGCGTCAGCACAGCAGCCAAATAAGTGTCTGTTGATAGTTTCTATGGATTCAAAAAGAGGTTATTTTAACCACTGCTGAAAGGTAAAGCAATTATTCCAGGTGCCTAGCAACTTAATGTTGTTATTTTAGGATTCATCAAATGTGTTTCTGAAAACGTGAGAGCTATGCAGTTAGAGCACATTGTTCAGCTCTGTTTCAGGTTTCTAGATGGCCTCCTTCCAGCTACAGCTGCAGGGGAGGTGCAGGCCAAAGTATCCATCCACTTTAATTAAATAGTAAATCAGTGATTGTTCATACAGTATGACTGTAGGCAGCTATCCAACCATCACATCACTGACTGTACTTTCCTCTATAAAGGACATTGTTTGTTGCAGACGTTCATTTATGTCCAGCTCTGCTATCACATGTTTTTTTGGCTCTATTTTACACACTTTTTGATAAAACATACACATACTGAATGTATTAATTTTCAACACAAAATAGACGACGATATTCTGTTTATCTGGTCTGTAACATGATTCTTTACACACAGTTTAATTGTGTATCATCATTTACTGGTAATCTCTGGCTTTGTTGTGTGTCTAAGTTTCAGTCACAGATCTGAGGTGATAGTTGGTTTTCAGCAATAATGCAAATCTGACTTGTAACTGATTGCATGTCATCTTTTCCTTCCTTTGGTATAAATAATATTGCACATGATAATTCATGAAAATTCACTGTTAACACTCATTGCAGATATAATTTATAATGCATGTACTGATCATAAATATTGTTTTGCAGGAAAGTCAAATGTTGTAGCAAAAGATGCCGTTTCCAGGTGGACAGGTGAGGGTTTTTTTAATACATGCACATGTTAGTCTATAATCAAAAACTCTGTAATTCAAAAACTTAATTAATCAATTAGTTGCTGAACAGAAAAAAGAATTGGCAATTATTTTAAAAACTGATCTTTGTCATTTCTTTTGAAAACATTTGATGACTCCAGCCTCTCAAATACAGGAATTTGCTACTTTCCCTTGTCTTAAATTATAGTAAATTGAATATTTTAGCGCAGACTACAAACAAAATAAGACGTTTCATAACATCAACTTGAATTTGAAATTTTGACATTTATTTGTATGTTTTATGCATTTCATATACCAAATGAATGGTTGATTTGATCAAGGAAATATTCAAAGAGATTAATCGATATTATCAATATTACAAACAATCATTAGTAGGGCTGCAACTACTTGTTGTTTACCTGTTGTTTGTAAATTCATCTACAGATTAAGCGATTTACTCACCCTAATTAAGTTTTCAGCTTGTTTGTTTTATTCAACAGTCCAAAACCAAAAGATATTCAGTGTGTGATAATATGACAGAGAAATCCATCACATTTGAGAAGTTATAATAAAAAAAAACAATTCAGCATTTCTGTTTGAGAAACACAAAATGATTCATCGATTTTCAAAATAAGCTAAATGATGAAATAGCCTTGATTCAACCAGTTATTGCCAAAGGCTGCCTCTGAATATTCAGTTCAAGAATAACTCAGAATCACCGTGACAGGAGTTATTCCATGAATTACTCTTTAAAGCTCTCAAATTCACAAAGTCCAAGCTGTAAGGGCACTTTGTGTTCAGCATGTCACCTCCCAGGAGTCAACACTTAGACTCTCTGTGTGCATTCGTTGACCTAACTGGTAACCTTGGAGACAGCTGACCCGCAGGGATCATGGTAACCAGCCAGGCTTGTGCTGTTTTGAGTCTTTAGGTCAGTTGGCAGATTTTTTTGCTTTACTTCCTTACAGTTATTTTGATTTTAAGAAAGTGTGAGTCACACGTCTTCCATGACTTGTACTTCCCTCATCTGGGGTGGACACTACTACACAAATACATATGAAATAGCATAAAAGTGTCCTCACAGTACATATGTGTGTGTAACTGCTGCCTTAGAGCAAGTACAATACATGTTTTTACCACAGCTGTCCTGTTGCAACTAATTATTAAAACCAAATCTTCTAGACTTGGTTGTAGTGACTGCATCTTTTTTTTTTTTTTTTTTTGTTTAAACAAAAAAAACCCCAAAACATGAAACATGCTCTACTAACCTGTAGCCTTGTCACACTAAGACACACCCACAAGTAATGACTGACACAACTACATATTGTCATATCTTAAGTTGAAGGCATTACTAATGGCATCATTCAGAGTTTATTGACTTTGGCTCTTGATAAAAAATCTACAAGATTTACTTTCAGCTTCTCTTGTAAATCAGCTCTAAAAGGCACGTTCCTTTAATTCATAGAAACTGCAATAGAGGGAACATAAAATAATTGTCATGTCTAATTACAGCCATGCTGAAGTTTGTCCAGGCTACTTCTAAGATATGATATGTGTAGTCAGATTAATTGTGCATTTGGTTATGTACAGTTTGGGTATTTTAAAGTGGGGTTGGATGACATAGTTTAGAGAATCAGACGGGGACAGAAGCAGAGCTATGCACAGGGTCAGCAGAAAAACATATTTTAGTTGAATTAAGTGTACACTGTATTAAGATTATTTTCATTACCTTGCTGTCAGACAGCATTTTACTTTGGCTCTAACTGTAGAACTTCCAACTGCGTCACATATTGTATTACACCACAGATCAGCTGCCAGAAAGTTGCAAGATTGGACTGAAATCAAACTCAACGTTCCTAAAGATTTCAAAGATGGAGTGCGCTTGTGTTTTTCTGGCTGTAATTCTGACCAACAACTGATCTGCGCAGTAGGGCTTATGCACAGGAATATGGATGTCCTACAGTCAGTGCCAAAGAGAAAGGCCGTCTGACGGCAAGATAAAGTGGTCAAATTATTCTTAATATAGCGTACACTTAAACAGATATTGATCACAGCAATGGATTGCTCTTCTTCTGTGTCATGATCCCTGTCTGTTTCTCCAAACTGGGACTAAGCTACCTCATACAACCACTTCAAAATACCCAAGTTTTGGATTTCTACACTTGTTTGACTTATCCAAAAAAAGTACCATGCTAACATTAGACTATCATGGTAAATTCACCAATGCATCATGCATCAATCAATTCAGTAAGTATTTTATTCTAAAAGATCTGCTTTGATAACATTTCTTCTTACAGTCAACAGAGTACATTTTAACTAAGAGTTAAATAGAAATAGACTTCTGTTCATTTATCATCAAGGATCATCAGAGAATTCGCAAAGATTAGATTGAAGTTAATAAATTGCCAGTTCAAATATTCCAACTCCTCTTGATGGTTGAGGGAAGAAATGAATCAAGATGAATCGATGAATAAGTAAACAAACTTAATGGAACATGTCCACACACCGCTCTACGTGGCAGATATACACATGAAGTAAATAGACACCTTCATTCAAATTCAATTTAAAGGTGTCTATTTACTTCTTGCATGTCTTGTGTACAGTTTGGTTATCAAATCTGCACTTTGCAAGTTTTGGCATAGAGTGCCCTCACCCTCGTTGTGACCCAAAACATTCACCCTAATTGCCCAAATTATTTTCAGCTGTGTGGGAGATTGTCACTGGTGGGAAATGTTATGTGTTCAGGAAATAATAATCAAATCTACAGCCAAAATTACTCAACTTTCGCCAAAGCGGCATCAAGCAAGTGCTTCAGAGCAGTGAGACAGATGGTTTGTTCTTGGACTCAACCGTCATTCTCAAGTCCAAGAATATTCTCCAGACTGACTGTGCTATCTATCATACTATATAACACTGGAGGGGGAAGGGCATGTATGTGTTTCAGTTCATTAAATGATTTCTGATTTCTATTTACAGACAATATTTTCTCCATTAAGTCATGGACAAAGAAGAAGTTTGCCTTTGATGACAGCCGCATTAATAAAGCTTTTGGGATCCCCGAGGACTTTGACTACATGGACTGATCGCCAGATCAGTCCAATAAGGGAAGAATAAGTGTTTAAGCTTCCGTTTGAAGGCAGTCTCCTGGTCTCAGAAGTTCTAGTTCATGTTTTCTGTATTAGAATGACAATAAATGCACCATATTCACACTTATGGCCTGTGGTGGCCTTTGAATAGGGACTGATATCAGTCATTTTGCTGTGGCAGATCATCGGCGAATATATGTTGCTTTGGTGCAACCAGAGAAGAGAAGCACCCACCATTAGTAGCTGTGAGGGGTGACGGGGGGTTCTGTGATGAACACAACCTAGCAGCCTGACTTTTGGGACACCTGTTTGCATGAAAACTGAGAAGTCCAAGTTGATGATGGAAAGGACTCAACACTTAACACATCTGTGCAGCCAATGATCTAATTTATATGGTTTAAACAGATGGTTTGGAATCAAATGCTTGTGCACTTTTTCCCTGTTTTATTTTTGCTTCAGGCGGAAAAAGGAAAATTTCCTTGTCCTTCATTTATAGTGCGCTGGTACTGAATGGAGAGAATTAAATTACAGAGGTTATGTTATGTCTACAAGTGCTGTAAATATTTAAAGCATGTTAACTTTTTGCTTTTTGCTTTTCTCGTGTTTCAAATAAAATGTCTCTCTGAGTTTTACAAGCTGTTTTCTGCAGTTGTATTACCTCCAAAGCTTCGTGTGCAGCGTACAAATATATTTACCGTGTGTAGGATCATCACATATTCACTTTCTGCATGAACCAAAAAAGGAACGCTGTTGTCACAACAGGTCTCAGACAACTATTCCCCTCGCTTATATTCCTCCCTTTTTCTCTGTCAAACCAGATGCAAAACAGCTAGTTTTGTGTTTATTCAATGCCCCAGTTGCCAATGTGTCTTGTTGATTTACATTTCTAATGCGCATGTTTGTTTTAGTCATCAGTTTAGTCTTCTTTGCTGTAGATGAATTATATGCAAACATATTGTTAATGACTTTTTGTTTCTAATGGAAGTTATTTTTTATCTGTAAGCTGTTTAAAGAACATTAAGAAGTGGATTTTATGTGAAATATATCCTTGCAAACATACTGCGGCCTACTGATTAAAAGTGTTTCCTATTTATAATACTTAATGCACACGTTTTGTTATTTTTACTGATTTCTACTATGATGCAAATGACGCTGCTCTTACATGTTGTATATTTATTGTGGCAACAATTGCAGAAGTGTACTGGTGTCTTTAGCAACACTAATCCAGCAGAGAAATAACGTCTTAATGCTTAGCTGCAGTTTTTTTGTTTGTTGGAGCTGACACACCCACCGAAGAGTAACCCGAGTTTATGTTCGTGTGTGTACCTGCCCAACCTGTCCTAACTATGATTCACAAGTCTGACATGCTGAATGTCAAAGCTCTCCTAAAAGGCAGTGCATAGTTTTACCTCGCGGTCACTAACTTAATTACAGCTTCTTTGGTTTAACATGTCTTCTCCTCACAGGAGAGGAACAGTGAAATAATTATGCTGACTAAAGACTTTCACTTAAACCTAAAGTAGAGGTCCTATTATACTATACTATTAGACTAAACTGATGCATAAATAGCTTTCATTGCATTGTAAGATGTGCTCAAAGTTCCTATAAAGTAAGGTAAGTACATATTTTCACTAATTTAATAGGAAGTTACAAGTAAAAGTGCCAATACACTAACGTAAAAACAAAAAAAAACACTACATTTAAAAGTCCTGCATGAAACAACAGTTAAAGGTTAAAATAGTATCCAAAGTGAAAGTACTGCTCTTGCATAAAAATTGTCCCAGTAACTACTGAGTTAGAAATGACATTATTGGATTGTTAATACGGATATATCAATCCACAAATATTCTTTTACTCATATAGTTGGTTGAGGTGGTGCTAGTTTTCACTACTTTATATACAGAGTTTGATTGTTTCGGCCAGATATTCCCAGTTTAAGGCTGGGCCCCTCTGAATGGTTACAAAAGAAATGTGCAGGGTCATGAGATGATGAATGGGAGAGGAAGGAATAAAAACAAAGCTCTGATAATCAAGTTTCAATTCTTTTTTTTTTTTTTCTCTATTTTTTCTCTCTTTCTTGTGTAAAATATTAGATCATTTCACCTCTTGAGCCTCAAACACATTTTAATAAAGCAATCTGAGAGATTTAGAAGAAAAAACCTCCTAAACATCGAGCCAGAAAAGGTCACAAACCAGTGGTTTGATCTTTAATGATGCATTGGTGTAATTGGTAACTGTAATCATTAACTATAACAGATAGTGGAGTAAAAAGTACTACATTCTCCCCTGAAATACTGGAGCAAAACTACTTTCCACCATTGAATAGTGTGTGCACGTCTGTAGGGTACTGGTGTTTTAATTAAAATCCTGCTGCAATAAAAGTGTGACTTAAATTAAAGTATGCATAATTAGATTAAGAGTAACATTATTAGATTAATAGTAATGTGTGCATGGCATTTTATTGTTGTAGTTGGTTGAGGTGGAGATCATTCTAACTTATTTTTCTAACAATGCATCATAGTTTATAAACTGATCATATATTATCAAGGAATTTGTATGTATATAAACAGATAATGACATAAATACAGCTAGAAACAACTTTTTACCTATCTGTTCTTCTCAGAATATATCTATCTATCTGTCTGTCTGTCTGTCTATATCTATCTGTCTGTCTGTTTGTGTATGAGTGATAATCTTTACATGTTTAAAGAACATAAACTGAATTTAAACAGTGAGAATAAACAATTTAATGGTACAGTGAGTGAGTTTTAATATAATCTGCAAACTAACCAGTAACTATATCTGTCAAATAAATATAGTGGAGTAAAAGTATAAGGTGGCATGAAGTGAAAATACTCAAGTAAAGTATAAGTACCTCTAATTTGTGTTTAAGTGCAGTGCTTGAGTGAGTGTATTTAGTTTCTTTCCACCACTGTAGGGTTTGGGTTTGGTTTACCTTGAGCAACAGACACGTAAACAGCGTTGTTGTAAGTGACAGTGGTGTGTGTGTGTGTGTGTCCGCACTGTACAATGTGTTTGAGGAGGCGGGGAGGGACAGACAGAAGGAGGGAGGGAGCTGCTGGTGCTGCTGCTGCTGCTGCTGGGTGAGAGAAAGAAAGACCAACACAGCGAAACACAAGGTAGGCTGCTAGCTGAGAGGGCAGCATGGCGGGGCTACAGGACTTTCAACAAGGCAGCCACTGTCACAGGAAAACGTGGATCAATATACTACTAGGAATACTACAATTACTTTTACCCTGCGTACAGCACGGAGGGGCACAACTGCAAGGTTTGTACTCACCTTTATTTTCCGCGTGAAAGGTGGTGTAACACGGCCGTTGCACAAAAAATGTACCAAAAAAATGTTAAGTTAGCTAGACTGACATGACAGCAGACGTTAAACGGGGGTGATGAGATAAATTATCCAAACAGCATTTAAAATTAAAAAAAAAATGTATCAACTGGCGAATTAAGCATATTTAAATTTTAACTAACAGGGAAGAGGCTTGTAGCTAATGTTTTGTCAGCCTGCTAGTTCATGCTAGCTGCCCAGTTCCTATTGCTGTTTGGATAAACGAAACGATAACTTGTGCAGTCAGGGAAGTAACGTATTAAGGGGACTTTAAATGGATATTTAACCGTTAGTGTTGTCACTGTATTCAAGGTAGAAAATGTCCTAAACTAACCCCAAACGGCCAAACAGTCGTTGGATACTGCAGTAGCAGGAGAGATGTTTTCCCCAAGTTCGTTAGCCACCGTGCTAACCTTCCTGCTAATCAAGCAGCTAGCGAGCAGCCTTTGTCAGGCAGGCTGCCGAGGCGAAGTCATTTCCTCACTTGTCTGTATGATTATCATCAACGCCGTTGCACTTTTATTCGCCAGTTATAACCTCTAATTAATAACATAGATTAATAGTTTATAGTTTAATCATTTCGACCGCTTCAATATGGCTCATTTCCGACCGCTTGTCTTTTTCCATGTTGACCATGTTTCCAACATCTCACTGTTCATTTTATTTCTTGCTTCCCACAAAAGCTCTGAGTCAGATGTCCACCAGCGTGGTCGAGGTCTGGCAACCAGAGGATGCAGACCCATTAGTCCCACTTCAGGTAATCATATTTTTTCTTTCGTTTATGGGTGTGTGCTTTTTAAATATACATATATATATATTTAAAGGAGGAATTGAGAGTATGCACATGCAAAACACAGCTCAGCTTTCAAATGCAGCCAGATGCATGAGCACGTGTGTGGTTAGTTAGTGCATCCCCATTGTGTGTTTTGGCTCCACTTTGCAACCAGTTGAGTCGTGCGTGTTCATTTGTTCATGTGACATTGCATTGATCATGCACGACTTTTGTCACCATACTACTGCGCAAATTTTGCAGTTATAGTTAATGTGCATGGTTAAATACTGAAATGAAACCAGAGCGGGAGGCCACCTGCCATGTGGCTCCTCCTTATTTTCTTTTGTACATAGTGTCCATTGTGGAGTTCAGTGAGTAGTACATACTGAGAGCTTCCCTGCATGCTACTTTCTACAATTATGTCCTGCTTCTGTAGTTTAAATTTAAAATGTTTGCTGTTTGTTGTGCAAGATTTTATTTTAAGGGAAAGCAAGTTATAATTTCTTAAACATTTCCAAGTAGGCGTGTGTATGTATATGTATGTATGTGTGTGTGTGTGTATAGTGGTTATGTAATCAAGGTGCAGAAACAGCACAAACAGCAGGAGTTGTGTGTTTACTGATAACCTGTCATGAGGTCACCAGCTGACTGTCATGTTACCTGAGGGGGGTGTGGCATTTTCTGCAGGCCTTTGTTTAACAGATGTGAATAGCATTGATAATTTAGTTGCCCTGAAGATAATGGAGAATTATAAGGCACGTTGCACGAAAGCAGCTGTGATGCACTACAAGGGCTTTTTATTTTTTTATTTTATACATATAGTAAATAAATAAATAAAAATATAGATACGTTTCAAAAAGTTTTTTAAATCTTTATTTTGTCACCTGCACAGTGCAGTAATGACTATAGACGTGCTCAGATGGGAGGATTCATTCAATATTGAAGGTAATTCTTAAAAGTTGTTGGATTAATTTTTTTTTTTTTAAATGGTGAAAATAAAGTGAAGAATGAGTGTGTGTCAGAGTTTTTCCACTCATCCCTTACTTTGCAGACCAATTGGCAGATGGCAGAATTGTTGACATTGTTAGGTGTCATGTTTAGATAGGCAGCGGTGAATGGAGCGACTGTCTCAGTTACACGGGCTGTGTGAATTAGAGCGTGACATGGGTGTCTTTCTTCTATATTCCAGTGCTACTGGTGGTCAGCTGGTTAGGTAGCACACTGTGTGTTGCTGCGGGCACACTGAAGTGGTGATGCAGGTAACACAGTGTCATGCGCCTTGACGCATAATACAAATCAATTCAGGTGTCACATTTGGGCAGCAGATAGTGTTTGCATAACTAGAGCTTGTAATTGTTTGTGTCTTCATCTCATGCCTCATTGTAAACATTACTCGTGTTTTGGATTCATCTCCAGATCATGTGTTTGGATTGGCTGCAAGTCTAAATAGGTAGTGATTGATAGATTAGTTCAGGTTTAGCTCTCCTTTATCTGCCTACTTGAGTTTTGTGTTGTGTAAACAGATCATTGTCAGAAATGTTTTAAATCCCTGAGTACATCTTAAAATCCCTGCATCTGCCATCCAAATCATTTACACAGGATGCTGCTCTACTTGAATATTCTTTGTGTTTTAATAGCTCACACAGCAGATTACGGTGTTGTCGTGCTTGATCAGATGGAAATCTGTTTTTCACTCACTTAAGCCATTAATTTGCCAAGCTTCAAAGACGCTGGAGGCATTGTAGGATATAATACAGAATAAAACAAGGATACATCAATTGGTAGTTTTCAAGCTGCACCCTGTAATTTTATGCCATGTTCAGACAACAGATGTGCAATTATGGATAGAATCAGTATATCAAATTTTACAACAGTCTTTAAATTTACTTGAGAAACTGTTAAAGAGTAAAAATATAGTTCGAAATGTCTGTTTTTGCTTATCCTGCAAATTAAATGCCTGATAAATTATGATACCGCACCACAATAATGAAAAAAAATCCTATTAAAAATGCTGTAAATCCAATATCGCCATAAACAAGTCCTGCTCTTTAATTTGCAGCATTGCCTGCAAAGCCATTTAAACGGTAGTTGCTACCTCTGTAGAAACAATACAGCATAATCTTTACTGGTTGAGAAATCTTTATCGTCTCACAGTATATTGTGACTTACCTCGTTCAGACTTGTGATATCACTGTATTATGTTATTTAAAGTGTGTTTAAACTATAGTAGTCTGCAGTAGAGAGCAGGTGAAAAGATGGTAGTAAATATATCTGACAGATCAGGATTCATGGTCGTGTTTGAAGAGTCTCTGTTTTATGTCCTCCATTGGTTGCTGTTTTGTGGTTTGATCATGAAGCCATGATGTAACCACACGGCCCCAGATTGTTCCTATGGAAACTGTATATGAAGAGACCAAAGCTTATCTCAGTAGTCCATGCGTGGTGCACATAACCTACTACAGTGTAGTTAACAGTGTTTGAAATGCTTTAAATGTAAAATGGTTTAAAATGTATGTTTTACTACCTGCATGTGTATTTTAAAATGTTCTGTCTAAACAAAGCCTCATTTTGCAGATTACACACCATTATCACACAAATCAGGGTTTGATCCAAGCCACGCCATTGTGACAGTGATCAATCAGTTGCCAATAACCTACCAAGTGTACTGCTGGTCAATTTTCCCATCAAGAACAATAAACTCACTACACGCAGCATGTTGACATGCACAGTGTAATCCAGTTAGGCAATAATTTGAAGTGTGCACATGGTTCAGCCTAACGTGATTTTTCTCAATTATTCACGTTTATATGATTAATGATAATTATGTCAATGTCTGTAAAGATGTTCTGTACTGGAGGAAATGTACTATTAGTGCTGCAAAGTAAGAAAGAAACATTGAGGGATGTTGTTGCCATCACAGCATCATAACTAACACCAAACTATATAATGAACTAAGGACTAAGTATGTAGAAGATGCTGTATACTTTTGTAATCTTCAGATGAAAAGCCCAGTTTCAGCAGTCATATTAACATTATCTAGGGCTGTATCAAATTCTTTCGTGTACCTTCTGATCTTCAGAAATGCTGTATTCATTCAGTAATCGTGAACGCACACTGTGAGAACATGTAAAGGGCAACAAACTGGGTGTTCATTGTTTTGTGAGCTACAGTACACTCAACGCCAACGCTGGCAGAAATCGCTAACCTTCGGAGTCAGGGTGTAAAATATGTAATGCCAGTTTGAGTTTCCCAAGGCCATTCCAGTTTTCTGCCTGGATTTCCTCGTTTATTTACAGTGAAATCACATTTAATGCAAAATACAACCTCTTGACATTTCAAGAAATAAAACACAGATGTATGGTGTAGTATAGTGTGAGGGGTTGTTGGCGCATCAATGTGCATCAAACCTCCTTGTTTATAAAAATTATCATAAAATCCAGAAGGCTGTTTGGCATACCAGTAGATTTACATCCCACAGAGCCTGCTGATATGGTTCTTTCTTGGCCACAGTTGAATAAATGGGTTGCTGTTTTGACCGTATCAACTGTATTTTTGCTTTTATTCTCAGGTGGAGAAGGAACGAAGAAAAGATGGTCTTCCGCTGGAAGACGGGTAAGCTTTCTATCCCACATAAGTTTATCTTCTGTGGGAACAGCATCTAACTGAAACCCTTGTGTATATATATGTGTGTGTGTGTGTGTGTGTGTGTGTGTGTGTGTGTGTGTTTGTCGCACATTTGTAATGTATTACACACTCATGACAGTCAGAAAAACCCCAGATGAGAAAGTGTAACAGACATTTAAACCATCCTACTTTGCTAGTTCAAACACTGGTCAGAGAAAGTCACACATACATTCAGCAATTCTAGGAGAACATTTACAGCTGAATGAGGTTTGATGAAAGGTTTCCACCTGCTCATGAGTAGCACTTGGGAATATGTAGAGACTTTCCACCAAGCCACATAATTACTAACAAACCCTGAACAAACACACAGATTGCATCAGACTGAAGTGTTTTCTCCTGTATAGTGTAGACTAGAATTATACTGTAAGACACAGAAGGAAAGCAGGGCAGTGGCGTGGGTTTGGTTTGTGAACAGCCCAACGGAAAAACAAGCCTACCTCTACATGGAAAAAAAAGTGCTTCAATTTGATCTGAGCATATTCAACAAACTATAAATTTTAGTAGAGCTCTGTTAATGGAGTATTTAATATGCAGAATACATGTGGGGTGACGTGTTTTTGTATTCACACAGACAAACGATGTGGTGTGGTTTCAGTGTAATAGGACTGAAGGTTTCTAAAAAGGCTCTTTAAAAGTCCTCCCCTGTATGCAGGCTATGTTGTTTATATTGGTGAGTGAGGGGGTGTGTGTGACGGAGGCAGAGTTTGGGGGCGTGCGTTAGAGAGGCCAAACCAGAACCAAATTCCTGACTAATTTTAGAACTCCTTGAAAGAAAAAGGAGGGGAGGTCTGTCTTTCCCAGCTGTTTCTGATCCTGCAGAAATTAGTTCGGAAATGTTTTCAGCAAAATATCAACAATTAATGGTGTTATTTAGTAATTGCTTGCTCGGAAACACATCTTCAGGCTTGTTTATCCCTCTAATTGAGGTTAAGTACATATTTAGTCACACATATATTCTAGTATGTGCGCTTGCTTCTGCTTCTTGTTTATCTTTCCAGAGAGGCAGTGTAATGTAAAGAGCCCAGCCTGTCATATACATGACCTGGCAAAGTATGCTCCCCACTCTCAGATGTTCCTCGCCGTCTTTTCACAAATGACGTGTGCAGTTTGGCTTGACTTGTCTCTGCAAGATTTTTGCATTGCTCTGCATGATCTTAATGGCATCCTACCTCGGAGTTATTTAATTGCCATGATAATATATAACCCAACATGACAGTGTCACACAGTTTTGCTAATGATATGAAAATCGCTTGAAAGTGTGAAAGTTCAAAGAGTTTGGCTAATGCAGCCTAGCAAAAAACATGTCAGCTCCTGCAACTGGATGTAGGAGCCGCCCCAAAGAGTAAATAATAATGGACAAACAATGGAATACGAAAGAGCTGGAGTGCTACTTAACTTTCAGTTTTGATTTAAGGTTTGTGTGGTTTACATGCAGCTAACTGTTGCTAAACAGTGTGGGAATATGGCTATTTTTAGGTCAAGAGAGGTGACAGGCAAAGGAAGCTTCGTAGTGCTTGTTGACCCGGAGACCTCCAAAGCTGTGGGCCGTGAGCCCTCTCGTGCCTGGGTTATCAGGTACTTGGCAGGCCTGCCATCACTCTCCCAGGCTAGAGAGCAAAGCAGGCTGCAGATACAGAGGTTAATGATATCTTTTTCTCTGAGTCTAGTCTTGTGTCAAAATGTCTCAGCTCTCCTCTTGTGTTTTTATTTCTTATAATACCCTTAATTTAAAAAATAATCCTCCTGAAACCTTCTCTTCACTGCAGTATGTGGCGCAAGTATTGCTGTGCCATGTGCTTTTAATTTCACTGTTCATTGTTCCTCTGTCTTCTACAAACACCTGTGAACACCAGTTGACCCAAACTCTCCACTGGTCCTAACCTCTCCCCTGCAGCATGGCTGAGGTCACTGCTAACATTGACTTTATTTGAGTTCGATCCAGGGGATCAAATAGCGCCAAACATAACTTGTTATTTTTGTACTGTGGCGGTAGACAGAACCCTTGGTCTACAGCTCGGCGGTACGCATGTTGAGTTTTTCCTTAAGGGCAGCAGCTGTTGAATTCAGAGTAAATACTAAGTTACAAATACATATGACAAGGTAAACGCCCTCCTCCACCCTTAAGGAAATGCATAGAAACCAGACACTACACGAGGACCTGACACTACTAACCATAAAAGAGAGTGCAGCATGTTTTTAAGCCTGAATCTGGATTTTGAATATTAAAACTAGTTTTACACCTGCATTAATGAACATATGTAATTAGGTAGTGCTTTCCTAAGCATTACTTTTTACAGTTTTAATCTGCTTTTAATTAGATAAATGCCTATGTGATGGTAAAACTGCTAACCTGAGAGATCAGCACGATCTATACCAATCATCTGCCATCAGACAAGCTTCTTCTTTTCTGCAGATAACCTCATTTCACCTTCACATTTGACCCCTCATGCACGCCCACTCACTCACTCTCACACACACACAGCTTTTCCGCTCTGACTAACACATTTTGAAGCTATACAGTACGACAAGTTATGAATTAACAAACAATGAGAAGAGAGAGAAGCACTTGTTATGTAACAGAGACAACAGACTTGGAACAAGTCAAACTCTTAACTGCCAGCTTATTTATTGTTCTTTTATGGTGAAGCATTGTATTTGTTATTATGGGTTAAATCTACAGAAGTGAAAAAGAAAGTGAAATATTGTAATGTCACAGGTAGTCAAGCATGAAGCGGTGTGTTGGTTTAGTCCTCGAGGTGGATGAATGGCTATAACCGGCTGAAAGAATAGGTGTGTGTGAAAGGCAGAAACTATAGCTGTCTGCTGTCTCTGGTTTTAAGTAAATGCAAAGTTCCTGAACAATGAAGACTAATTTGACAGCAAACACTGAGCGATCACCTGCTATTGTGCTCACATCTCACTAGCTGTTAGCCCGCAGTGAAAAGGAAAAGAAGAGATTTGATTGTTTTGCGTCTGTTGAATGCGTCTGGGTCACTTTGTGGCCTCTCTGACTCGCAGATTACAAACATGTAAAGAGGTCAGACTAGGATGTACACTGACTGACTGTAGACGCCTTGGTTATTTTTAAAAGACTGATGTTGCATTACATTCAATTGGCAGCCGCTTTTGTCCAAAGCAACTTAACAGTAAGTGCATTCAGCCTTAACAGGGCTAAGCAGAGCATAAGAGCTACATGTCATCAAAAAGTGGAAGTACATCCCTCTCAAGCATTCAAATAAAAACAAGCGCTGGTGTGATCTATCTCGTGATAATCAGGTTAAGCTTACACTGAAATTTCTTCCAAAGGTGGGGGTGCATATTTTTACACTTCCTGCCATGTCTATTCTACCAAGTTGCATGCAATTTTCCATTACCTGTTTCATTGCCCATTTCACTTCTATCATCATGACATCGGTAGCTGCAAAGGGAAATGTCACTTGCAGTCTTGCAGTGCAGTTAATGTCTTGGTGTGCACATTGTTGTGTGTTGCAAGTGACTTTTTACCCATTATGGATATTTATGCCTATTTAGTGTAGCCTGAAGTAAACTGTTGTTTTTCTATATGCCAACTGAGCAGATCCTTTTGTTTTTTTAAATTCCTTATCTTGATGCTCGTTGCAGCACGACGCAAGATTTATTGTCTAGGGCGGAAGGAAGATAAAGGGTTGCTAGGGGGTTGCCAGTCTTGTCAGTGCTCTTTTCTTTTCTGTTGTCTAGCATCGACCCCTTTTTTTTCGTCCTTGCCTTCTTTACAACTGACTACACAGGCTGAGCTGCTGCTCGGAAAGTGATCGAGGTCAGGCGAGCTTTGGCACAGGTGGCAAGACTATGTATGTGGAACTCGATGTAAAACACCTGATGCCATTTTTAGCAAAAATTACTCTTCTCTGAGACCTATATCACCACTAGTTGCTACTATTTCTTCACCAGTGGTAGTTTACAGATTGGTACACGAGTAACTGTGCTTGATGCATCTAATTTTTCAACAGTAAACCGTAAAAAGATTTTGTAACCACCACTAGATTAGAAACACTAATTTTTAAACACAAATCAGATGATGCTTGTCTTTACAACGCTCCTTTCTACAAACTGTGTCTGATCACACTGTCCAAAGCTGCACAGTTGATCAAAATATTATCAAAATCATCATATGTCAACATCCAAATCTTTAAACAAGTTGATCAAGTGTGTGACAATCGTGATATCTGTCAAAATAATACAGTATGATTTTTTTTTTTCGTATTGTGCAGCCCTACTCGTGCTCTTATCAAGCTGTGTCTTTAATGTAATTTCTACAAACAGGCTATTATGTGTAGAAATGTTTGTTTCAGGGGAAAAGGGTGGAGAACCACTACAGATATTATAAGTAAGATGGCACATCAGATTGCTGCCTTAAGAGGAAACTATCCACTCAGACCATTTCCTAACATTTGCATTCATTACATACTGTACTTTCCCATGTCCTGTATGCATGTTCCTCATTTGAAGTATATACGCAGCACTGCCTTTATTTCTTATTCTCTCTATAATATATTTAAAAGACTGCTTTGGACATACAACTAAATTCACTAATCCTTACAGGGGGCAGGCTACTTCAGCATGCATCTTACTTAACATTTTTTAAGTTTTTCAACAAAGGCAAACAGTCATGATTTTTAGTGGAAAACATGCTCCCAGTTCCTCTTTTAAAATGAGATGTTAAAGCAGTTTGACAGTGGAGTCATGGTGTTTTCACTCGATCCAATAACCGATTAATTGTTTCAGACTCATGCAAATCCCACCGCTGCTTCCTTCCACTTATTGAGAGTTTCTTTATGAGACAAGTCCCAGCAGTATGAGAATGTGTCAGCAATCATTTATAGTGATACTATCTCACCACATAACAATAATAAAGTTGAGTTATTTATGACATCATCGTGTTTGCGAATGAACGATTTCACATTAAGTTTTATTGTGTAAGTCATACACAGTACAACAAAAACATACATGCTCAGGTGCCTAGCTCCAGACAACTTGTACATTTATTTGCAGACAGGCAGGTTTTAAAGTGACCAGAAGGAAGAAATGTGATTGATAATCTGCACTGCAGAGGTGAATGGAAAAACCTGAATAGTTAATTAAAAACTGACTTTTATTATCCAATACACTTTTGGATAATAGACGAGAAGGCAGAGCTGGTTTGATGATGAACATGCAGACAACAATCAGGAAAGGGTTAACATCAAGAAGAATGAAGACTTAATGAAGCTTGTTGTGAAGACAGATGCCTTAGGGTGAGCTTTGTATTTCTTAAGAAATTCTTTATTGCTAATCTTCACAAGTGTTTTGAAACTGTGCAAACTTGCAAGACTAAGCCTGTACATTGTACATTTTATGTCACCGAATGTACCACACACATTTTAAAGTTACTCAACCCTCAGGTCACTTTTTTCAGATGAAAACCAATATATGTTTAGGTATTAGTGTTGTTGATCTTGACAGTTTAGTGCAAAGGATTTGAAACCTACATATTGAGCTATTAATTTGCATATTGACCTCTATCTTTCTGCTGGTTGAAACACATCTATTGCAATTAAATTTCTATTGGCTGATCTGGAGGCATGTGATGGTGGCAGCTTTTGTCACCAAACACCCCCAATTCCCCATCTCATCCTATAAACCTAATGTCTCCTGACTCTACAGACTATGTCCAGCTACATAGACTGACACTCCTGGACAGACAAACACACACTGGAAACATAGCCCCTCTGAGCTGACAGTTTAGCTAATGTTACAAGACATTTAACACACAGAAACTTTTACACACTGCTGTGAATTTGCTTCTGTCAAAACTCCAGCAGACTCAGCGTGCCCAGCACAGAGAGTCTGATGGCAGCTGCTCATATTAGCTCTGCCTCACTGAGCCATTAGCTCTCAGTTAACAATACAAGACGGCTACCACACAGAAATTTTTACAAGTGGCCTTGAATAGGCTTCGTGTGACTGTCAAAGCTCCAGACTGTGTGTGTGTCCAGCGCAGAGAGTCTGATAGCAGCTGCTCATAACAGATAAGCTTGGTTAGCTCTGACTACTGGCAGCTGTATTCCTGCAACACCAAGCGGTGGTCAGTTACCTCCCGTGTCACACACGACATAACCACGATACAAATGCAAACACCACTTTCTATAATATTGGACCCAAACAGCTGTGATCAGAACCTGCTTTTAAATTTAATACTGACAGGAGTACTGATCACTTCAAAGTCTGAATGTGATGTTAAAGGTGTGTTGAAACTGAATTCGACTGTCCTCATTCAAAGTCCTTACACCATCTTTGCTGAAGCAATTGGTTGGTGTTAGTGGTATTTTCTCAGCTTCCTGTCTGTTCACTTATGTTCTAGATTTTGATGTCCTCTGGTTATTTTTATTGAGCTGCTAGAAGCAGAGGCCAACAACAGTGCCGGTTGATATGTCCAGTCTGTCCATCTGTTTAATTGTATATTCATGCAGTTTGCAATTATTTACACAGTTCAGCCTTTTAATAAATGCCAAAATGGCAACAAAGGAGCCTCAAGCGTCACAGCTAGCTTCAGGCTAGTCGTGTGTCGATGCTGGTTGGTGTGCTGCATTAAAAAAGAGAAGATCAGTTGATTAATTAATTAATTAGTTGATCAACAAAAAATTAAATGGTAGTTCTTTTGCTAATTGTTTAGTTCTTTCTCGGCTGTTGTTGCTGTCAGAATGGACAAGAAGCAATTTAAATTATTTCAAGATGGGGTCTTGGTGAGTTAAAAAGCACAAAAGACTCTTGAATCCAGTGCAGCAGTCACAAAAACATACAGAAAAGTGACTTCCTATAAGATGCCGCTTCAACCCCAGTCCTAACACATTACACATTGCATGCTCCTATAGGTCAACAGCTGTGTGAGTGCTGTCTGTCAACTGGGTTCAGTGTTTTTGTTTTTATATATATACATATATATGCACAACCCCAAATCAGCTGCTGCTGCCCCGCTTCAAGACGCCTATTCCCAGAGCTCATTAACACAGGATGTCACACGCACCTTCAGTAGGAGAAAAGAGTTTCCTGTTTTAACCGTGACTTGTGGTTGGTTGCTTGTATTTAAACATCGCTTACATGCTGTGCAAAGCCACATATATTCTATATACACCTGCTGTGTTGGTCTATAGTGGGAAGTCTTTATATGATATTGATATGGGTCTGTTGAGGGATAAGTACAATCAGGTAATAAAAATAGCTGTTTTAAAAATAGCATGGCTTTTCTATAGAACACTTGCAGCGCTCTTTACACCATACAGTGTGTGAGGTTTAATTGATTTGCTGTTGCAAGTAGAGTCACTGGTACCTGTACTGCACTTGTACTTGTGAGCATTAAACGTATCCTGCCTCATTTACATGTGTTTTAACTCTGTAAATGTTTGGTTTTCTGGCAGATCATCCTGCTCATGGCTGTTTGCCTTTTAAAAATAAGTCTTAGCTTTCATACAATTACATTATGCGTGTGACCTTACAACCACACAAAGTTTAGGAAGTGTGCAACTTCTAAAATTCCCCAATTACATGGAAAACTTTGTAATGTTGTATTTTTGTGATTCTTGGTTTGATAGAAGTCAATATCTTATCATATAAAGCTCCAGTGTGTAAGATTTATGGGAATTGAATATAATATGCATACATGTTTTCATTAGTGTGTAATCACCTTAAAATATTTTTTTTGTTGCCTTTTTAAAATGGGCGTTTTATATCTACAGATGCCTCCACCATCTTCCACAGAGTCGGACATTTTGAACCACCATGTCTCCATAGTAGATGGGGCCTTTCACATTTCTTGCGAGGTTCGCAGCCACCAGAGTTTCTCCTCTAAGGAGAGGATGAGACAAAGGAATTGCAATCAGCAACTACACTGCTGGATACCACTAAATCCCACACACTGGTCCTTTTTAAGCCATGTGTTTTCTAGTTGCACTCTTTAGTGGAGTGTGAAATAATAATTTTCATGTGCAAAAGGCTTTATTTAAATTGTGATCTATGACTTTAGTCCTTGCTTCCGCTCTTTGTATCATGCTGATCTAATTTCTGTGCTGGCGTGATGCTAGTCCCTTTGTTAGGTAGGAAAATAAGTGGTTTGTGGAGAAGCCTGGTGCAGTAATGGTTTTCAATAAAACATCATCCTGTCACATGTTCTGTTGTCTCAAGGTGTTAGATACATAAGACACATACTAAAATAGACGTTTTTCTTCTTCTGTTGAAGTGAAATTGATGAAATTCATGTACTGTGCTTTGGTCTCACGTGTTTTGTTTTGTTTTTTTTTCTTGTGATTTTCTTCTCTCCACCAGTTCCTCTCCATATACACGGGAGAATGGGAGGCCCTTGCATTTTCAGCCCCCAGCGTTGGAGTTTGGGACGCAGTAAGTACTGCTCTCACTTCCTAGTTTGATTTGACGTGTCTTAACAAGAATGGATGTTATTCATTTCGTACGGAAAATGATGAAACCCTTTATTACACACGCAGTTACAAAGTGTACTTCATTTCACCATCTCACAGTCTTTGGAAATCTCCATAGATTCAATTTTACCTGAGGTAAAATAAGACAGTGATGTCATAGCTGGTGACCTGTCACTGTGATGAATGCTACAGAAAGGGAAGATTTCATAAAGCAAGGGGCCCTTCAACCATAAAGAACAGACAGGATATCCAAGTATGGCACTAAGCTCCCGTTCCCAGCATCCAGACACATACTGGAGAGGGCTGACCCAGTCAGAAGGGATAAGTACTTTATAGTCCCAAAACAGCCAGAATATCAGATGTAATGTTGTGGTTGGACAGCGGTCAGCATTGCTCCTGTTCAAAGCAAACATTCACAAGCTGTATCTATTTTGTAGCATTTATATCATGTGTTTGGAATTCAGAAAGTTTAATAGTATTGGATAAATATTTGGACACTGAAATATTTCTTCAGGAAATTTGTAGAGATCAGAACAGTAATGTGAGGCCAAAGTCTCACACAACAGCTTGTGGTTTCCAGTCGTAATTATACTGTTCAGAAATAACAACTAGTACGTCATCCTGAATGTGACTAAAGAAAATAAGAGTTGAAAAGCTCTTTGGAAAAATCAATGACACAGACATAGGAGTGTGAATAGATATTAAAAGATGTGCAATGATTCAGCTGATGTTTTCAATCAAACAAGACTGAAACCTCTATGAAAGGACTGTTAATTAGACTGAACAGCAAATTAGCAGACTCAATATTTTGTTTGTGTTTGAGTGTTCTTGGCTTTCTGGCTCTGTGGAGCTTATTGATGATTTTACAGCCCATATCGGCAGCAGACTGTATTTTGATGTGGTTAAGAGGATCCTGTTTGCCCATGTGCAGAAATACGTTTGTGCTTATTAGGCAAAACGCAGTGTGATATTATTCCAAAAAACACTGCACGCCAGGTTCATCACTGGAAAGAAAAAGTAGAAACCTCTTTAATTAGACGCCGAAATTCTGTCGAGCACATGTTTTATTTGCTTAAAATGAAAGTGAAGTAGAACTCTCAGACAAACAGGAAGTGAAACATGTTTCAGTTGAGGCTTGAATTAACATCTCAAACGAAAATGGCGAGAGCATAGTAAGATACTTGGTAGAATGGATAGAAAGGTGTTTTACTCACCTGAAATGACCCTCCTATATCCTAAAGAGTGACTTATTTTGGTATTCAAAAAATAAAGTAATTAAATTAAAGCTGAAGTTTAGACTTCATTTCGACCTGAGATACAGTTCAGGTGCTATCTCTGTACCTTCATGCAATATAATTATACTCCACAGTGCCCATATTGTGGATAACTTTACATAGATCTACAAACTGACTCACAGCCATTACGTGCTGAACAAACTGCTGCTGTTTAGCATTTTGTCTGCATCACCATTGACCCCGCACTAATTACATCAGGGTTTCTCCTCAACCAGATTACACATGCTGCTTGGTGAGTCCACCTCTGTTAAAGCACAACACACTGACTGTTGACCCCTTTCTTGCGCATGTTTTATCTCCTCTGCATCGGCCAAATTAAGAAAGGAAGACTGCGTGGATATAGGTTAATCTGCAGAGTCACAAGTCTTCTCAGATACAAAAACCCATAGCAAGGAAATCATTTGACTGACGCGTTAAAAAGCTATTATCCTTAAATATCTATATGCTCACCAAATATGTGCATTGAATTGCGTTGCAAATGTTGCAGACTAATAACATGCAGGCACTTTGTCAACAATGTATTGTCAGAGCTGCTGTGGATTAAAGGGGGAGATTGGCATAACCAGCTCTTCTAAAAGGACTCTAGTAGTTTGTTGTTACATTCCAAAAATAATTCCTGCTGCAGCGCTGCCAATTTTGTGTTGTGACAGCAGTGTCCGTGAAGCATTTTCAGGCACTAGTCTCACTGTGTAGGTGGTTCATTCATTCAGTCTAGTGTTCACCACATATCCACATAAAAATCCCATTTACCTTCAAAATGGTCCGCATGTTTTGTAGATTGTATATTGCAGGTCCAGTGCAGCAGTCCAACTACTACTGCACTACTGCAGTCTGTAGCTGTGTGTTACAGTTGACCACAAAATATTAAAGCGTGGACATGTTAAATCCATAAATATTGTTAAATGACCTTGTTAAGTGAGAATACATGGTTAGATTTGTTTTTTAATTAAACTGGAAATATAAATAAATGATCAGTTTGATTAACTTGAGTAGCTTTTGGAAAGGCTGGGGTATAAGTCGTGTTAATTAGCAGCCTTAGGATGTCATCATGCACAAAATGTTGAGTGGTAACATTCCACTATATTAGTTTATAGCAGAAATAGCCAAACCTGCAGAGCTAATGCTGATGCAACCCATAGCCTTTCGTAGCCTTCCTCATGTCCTTATTTGTATATGCAGTTTAACTTCTGACGCTGGGGCCCTTCATAGATTAAACATGATGAGCTCATACTTGTTATCATCTGTTGACAAAGAGGCAAATGGATGATTTTTTTATTTTTTTTATCTACTCATAACTTTCTACTCATAACTTTCTCATATTGACAGAATGCAAAACATTAGTTATTCAATGACTCCCTTGACTTATTACACTAACTGAGTTACCATGCTGATCACTAACTTGTAAACACCGACACGTTGTGGATTAAAGTTTCATCTAACCCTTTACATAAATACAAATGAAAATAAGTGAATTTGTTTCCAAGTTTTGCTCATATACATTTTAAATGCTCAGTATTAGAAGAAGAATACAATATTGTGTAATATGTTTTTAGAAATGTTTAAATTGACATCAACAACCACAAACACACGAGTCCTAATGAGCAGCAGAAGGATCTAACCTAATAGAGGCTCCTTGGAGGTCTCATGAATGAGCTAACTCAAAGATAATTTGGGCACCAAATTTCTCAGCTGGCCATGGCGCTCCATGTGTAAAGGTGTCGTTGAGAGCTCCTTATTTATGACGCTGTTCTGTTTTGTCTTTACAGGCCGCTGGGGCTGGCAAGAGCTGAAACCATATATATACACAACCCCAGCCAGGAAGTTCCTGTGACACTGCTGTCAATGTTTACATCCAGCAGGCATTTTTACATACCTTTCTTTCACAGAAGAGTAAGTTTGTCTTCAGCTTCACAAAAAATTCACAAGTAGTAATGTTAAGTATTAATTCTGTTCTCAGTTTTGTGTCTTGTTCTTTGTAGAAATAACTTCATGTGTCCTCTCTGTTTTAGGTGATCCCACCCAGAGGGAAGGCATCTTTTAAACTAATTTTCCTCCCGTCTGAGGAGGGCAATGTAGAAAACACATTATTTATAAACACATCGGCCCATGGGCTCCTGTCATACCAGGTCAGTTCCATTAATACACCTCCTGATGTATAGTCTGAGATCATGTTGTGTTGGGATAATCCTGCAAGTGGCCCTTCTTCTCCTTCACGTTTATTCTCCAGATCGTAGAGTGAAAGATGCTCACATGTTGGTTTTGTTAACACAATATCTCTGTAGAGTTTACAAATCAAACTTCACTCATATGAGACTTTGTTTTTCTTTCAAACATTGTGATCCAAAATAGCAACAGATCAGACTGCTGCTCAGTTATAGCTGGCATCCGTCATGTTTTTACTATTTATCCCACGTGCACATGCTCATAAACATTGCTCATCGTTTATGCTAATAGAAAATAATGTTGGACTTGTTTTAAATGAACCGTCTTGATCAGGACCTGTATGTAAAAAATGTCACAGATAGTAGACACTAAGCTAGAAAACATGTTGTTGCTTTGACCAGTGAAAATCAATTTATTCACTACTTCACTATAGCCTCAAACTAAAAAACACCCTAGTTTCACACAACTGGTGCTTTTGTTCTCCCAGCTTTTATTATCACATCAATGTCTGCTTTTATGCTTTTATCTTAGTACACCCATGTATGTTCACTTTGTTGCTATCATATTAGATTCACATCTTCACATGCTCCACACTGCTGTATCTTCTGGGCTTATTTGCACTCCAGTCCCTGAGTCTGTCTTGTGGTTGTTCTGCCACTTCAGGGTTTATCTAACCTCAGTATTCTTACATTTTTCAGGCTTTGGTAACTATTTTTAGTGATAATTATGTCTTTAAGTTATAAATGGACATGCTTGTTACATTAGAAATGTCTCTTATGTTGTACTTGTGAATTTTGCCTGTGTCACACTAAACCTGCAGCACAGCGTTTCTCACATGTAGCTCATTGATGTCAAACAAACACGCCCAAACATGCAGACACTTGGACTCACACGCAACAGTGCCACTCCCTTCACATGCTTCAAAGACATGTAAATGTTTTTCAAGTGAATGTCCTTCACTTGTGTTTTTTTTTCTATGTTGCCTGTTAGCCTGACAACACAAATCTTTTGATGTAGAAACAAACTTTTCATCTGCTCGCTATTTGTACAGTGTCAGTCATTGGAAAAAATGCTGCCATGAACCCTTTTTTTGTTATAGCTAAAAAATATATGCTTTGTGCTCAGTGTTATTTTGGGACACATGCAAATGACTGTGAGAAGATAAACAACTGACAACTGAATAGTTTGCATTTGTTTTATGTCGTAATGTCTACTGTGTATATTATAGGCAGCTTAAATGCAGGACCAGTTAATATCTTGAATAAAGGTAATTTTGTTGTTATAGGCTAGTGGTACAGTGTGATTTTTTTCTATATTTACGGGGCCAAACACAGTTTGACTTAATATTGGTTGGAGTTTTTTTTTTTAAATACATGTTGTTTTTTGCCCATTCATAGATTCAGAACCTTCATTGGCTATATTTAGTCTTTATCTGGTATTAACTCTATTTCGTTGTTGCATTTAGAAGTCCTCTGTAAACTGCATCCTTTATTTATGCAACAGTGTAAATGCAAATATATTCGTGGAAAATGCTACATCCTTTGTGGTGCTATAACTTCTTAAACTTCTTTCTTTATTCATGCTCACAAAACATCAACTTTCATGTTGCACACAGCTGCAGTGGTTCAGTTCAGGCACATAAAATGACACTACTTTGTTAGCTTGTTCACTGCCTGGTCTTAATATAATGTGCATAGTGTGTTTTGAATCCTTTATTAAATGTGAACTGTTCCTTTTCCAGGTTTTTGGTGTGGGAGTTCACCGGGGTTCATTAAAGTCTGTCCAAAGAAAGGATAGTCTGCTAATATTCCCTCACATCCAGAGCATTAAGCTGACCCAAACTCAGGTTTGTGTTTTAATTGTCAGTGTGTGTTTGTGCAAGCCTTGCATAGTAGTGAGTCAGAGCTCATCATTGGAAACAGCTGATTTCCCCTTTTTCCTGCCAGGCCTGATAAACAGATGGCTGCATACAGACTATACACACTGACAAGCTTTTGCTGTCAAGAAATTATTATAATTATGAATGTGTGTGCAGTCAGCTCAGCATGAAGGATCACCAATCAATCTTTTTTTTTTTTCTTGCATAAAATGAAAATGTTTGCTTTCAGAGTTTAACCACAAACTCTCAATTTAAAATGACACATGCTTTGTACAATTATTCATGTGTACATGTCTTAAAGCCATGCAAACACCAAAAACCAATGACAAATTAGTGTACACTTTTAGAAGCAAGTGTGTGAGAAGCTATCTGAAAGGAGTTCTCGCCCCCACAACAGGAAGTGGAGTGGTAGTTGCAAAATGTCAGCCTGGCCAAGTGCAGCGAGACTTTAGCTCTCATAATCACTCAGACTGCTGCTTGGGTTAAATACTGACTCCCAGCAAGCTGCCCATGTTTCAACATGGTTAACACAAACATTCTCCACGTATACAATATATTTCTTCATAGGGTTCATAATCAAGTTGAATTTCTTTGTATTTCTGCCTCAGTTTGTTCCATAAAGCTGAGGCCACACATTTTTTGTCTGTTGGCAGAATATTTTTATTTATTTATTTATTTCTCTGTTAAAGTACTGAATGTCATGTGCAGTGCATAGACAGCACCACTAGAGTTCAGTCAAGTGTGGCATTGTAGAAGCCATTGATCACTCAAATGATGTATGTATTGTGTATATAAAAGACACACAACTCTTACTTATGTTTCTATATATTCTTACATGTTTCTTCCCTGCAGGAAGATGCCTCCAACATCACTATACTGGGTCTACTCCTGGAGTGCAGCTTACCGAAGAGTTTGTTAAACAATCCTCAGGTACTTATTTATCTGATATTTACTTAAAGATCCTCTCTGCAAATGTTCTAAGACAGAGCAGAGTGCTCTGATTGGGCCAATAATTTGTGTGTTCAACAAAAATGGGGAAAATCAAATCATTTCAAATGTTTGACTGCTGCACACAAGATGTCTGCTGCTTTACTGTAAAATCAATTTTCAGTGTTTGCACTCAGAGGTTTTAAGTTTCCACACTTGACAACAAAGTGCAGTCAGTGTCACAACAAAATCATTTTCTTAAACTAATATTGAAGTCGAGCACCTTCAGCAGACGAAAGTAAAAAACAGTGTCAAACAAACATGATATAATATATTCACATCTTCCATTTATTATTTTGATTAACTTAAAATTTCATCAGCCATTGCTGTCAGTTCTGATCACTTTTGATGCATGACAATAATTCAAAACTCAAATGCAGATGTTTGGTCCAAAGAGATGCACAGAAGTGAAGTATTTTATGATACTCAACAACATGAATTTTAGTCATTTCCCTGAATTACACTTGTTCATAAAAACATTCTTGAATTTGCATTCAGTCAGAGTATGAGATGGGAGAGAAAAAACTGTTTTAGATTGTTCGGGTCTTTGTTATGCACTTGGACACGCCAACTCTAAGTTTTAGACTAGCTAGTCTTCTGCTCAGACAGACAGCCGGCCTCATCATCTGAGCGCCTGTTTTTCTCCAGAACCCCTGAGGAGGGTGAGATCTCTTGCCAGACTTTTAATTGCTTTCTCAAGAGACTATAATTGACATGTGGCTCCCAGTGCTCATGTGGCGCAATACACAGACATCCCTAACTATATCGTCATAACTCTTCATCCTGAAATTATCCTTACGTCCTGTTGCACGAGTATGCCGGCTGTGACCTTCGGCTCGTATCCAAGATCAACACCTGCTACTTTTTAAGACTTCACTAACAAAATCGAGAACTGGCCTTTGGTCAGTGTCAATGCTGCTCGCACATTAAATGAGATTTGCAGGAAGTTAGCAGTAGCCTTGGTTTCAAGGGATTAGTTTTGCTATTGCATCCTTGAGCCCCCCCCCAGGGCATCTGTCTGCAGGTCGTCAACTGCTGATTCACTCTCTGAGACGTGCCCTGGTTTGTAGAGAGATTTGCACTCTCCCAGTACTGATTTGGCAGCTTCACTAAATGGGTTAGTCACAGGGTGGGGTGGAGTGTGGGGAGTAGTAGTAGGTTTCTGCCAGCTTGTTTCTGTCTGTCAAAGTACAGCCTATGTCTGTCTGTCATGGCAAAAAAAAGAAATAAACATCTGAATTGCCCTTAATTTTGTTTATTTATCTTCTTTATCTCACTTAGTTTATGTGCAGATTTGAATTGCTTAATTCTCAAAGTACTCCTCATTGTTCTCATGCCTCTCCTTCTGCTCGGTGCGTGACTGGTATGCTTTTCCTGTCCCGTCCCAGGGGTCCTGCCTCCAGAGTGAGGAGCGCCTCAGTCTGCAGATTAATCTGTCGGCGCATGGTGACCGGCCCGCTGACCTGGACAAGCTCAAGCCTTACGTCATTGAGCACATTTTGGTGCTGCTGGTGGCCTCTGCTGCTGGACCGGCTGCAATAGGTGGGTTTGTTTGGCTTGTCTGGCCCAATGTCTGGAGGCAAATTAGCTGTGGGAATGTGATTGTGCAGTGTCACTGCTTCCTCAGCCTCTTCTGAAGTGACCACAGAAAGTTTGTTTTATCATTTAGACCACTTTCTGTGGTGGACCTCAAAACAAAGGGTAATATAGTGTTTACATTTAGAAAACAGAGGTAATGAAGCTCTTTGAAATCTCACATGGCTGCTTTTCCATTTCTACTGAATCTTTACTCATTAAAAACTTAATATAGATAATGTTAATGATTTGACTGCTGAAAGAAAATATAAGGAGACATAATTAAAGTTTAATAAATGAAATCAGCTGCAGATGCCTACACAGCATTTGTATTGCTGTGTAATTACTGTTTAATAGTTTTTATTATGATTGCTTTTTATCAGCAAACCAGTATTGTGTGAAAACTTAAAGTGTGTCACAGTTCTAACATAGACTATTTCTGCCATCACTTTGCTGCAAGCAGAAGTTCTCTTAAATGATGTATAAAGAACGGAAGTGAGACCTTACCATAGCAGGAAATGTAGATTTGTTTATACATCAGGTTTCCCATAAGTTTATACATATATTTAGTATGGTTTCCTGTAAATGTACAGTTTTTATATGTCTTTTTTTTTTTTTTTTTTACAGGGGAGCCAAAAATAGGAGTTTATATGATAAATTCTGGAAGCAAGAAGCTCTACGTAAAGGTACAGTGTTTTTCTTTCTTCTGATTTTATAGGTAGCTATTTATAGACTTTGACTACATGATTTATATCCACAGGACATGCAGGTGCTATCAAAAGTGGAGGCCAGCCTGGATTTCAATCAAGTTCTGCTGAGACCAGAAGCAAAAAACTTCACTGAAGTGGCTGCACTTGCCTGCAGAGGTGAAATTTCAATTCAAATTTCAGTAAAAAAAAAAAATCTCTTCTCCATTTATTTAATCTTGTTTAAGTGTAAATGCATTCAACCCAAATGTCCTTTAATATTTTCTCAGTAACAATTTTAAATGTATCTTGTATCAGGTTCATTGCCAGGTCACGGAAGGAAATGCATAAGTCATATCAGTTTAAATATCCTGGGAAACCGGACAACCCATAGTTTCCCTGGACTCCATATCAAACACAGGTAATATTAAGAACTTTTGCCAATTCACACTCATTAGAGTTAAAGCTCAATTGTAATACAATTTGAAAACACTGAAGTACATATATTTACTGTATGTGTTGTGAAGATGTGCAGTTGTCAAAACACATAGACATGTAGAAAGTGTCATTAACATGTGATACTGAGTAACTGAGTGTTATTTTGTTGTTTCTTTCTGCAGACGGGCTGAGGACGATTTGTTCAACCTGTTCCAGGTGAAACAAAGAGATGCAGACAAGGTGGATCTGTGGCTGACAAACTCTCACCTTCTGCCCTTTGCTGTGATGAATGCCACTCTCTCACAGAAGCTGCAGGGAGTGATGAAGGTACACATCACTACAGATCTAAATACAGCAAATGTTCTCTTAGTTTAAACCAAGTGGATTCTGACATTGGCAGAGCACACTGCAGTTTCTTATGTTATCCTTAAGACCAGTTCAGGACAGGATTTGACATGAATGCCTCTGCTGCCTCCTGTCTGTCAGGTCACGAACTTCAGCGGTCCGGTAACAGTTCGCCAGGGCTGCTGGCGTGTCCTCTCCCTCCAGCTGCTTAGCAGAGCTTTGCCTGTCAACCAGCTGTCCACCCTGACTCTGGATACCAGCCTGGGAACAGCCCTGCACATCCCCCTTTACTTCCACTCTACTCCTTTCAAGGTAAATCACCAGCTGTTGTGGCTAGTTGGTAACGTGTTGAGTTGGGGATCGGTACAGGATGTGGTAACGGATGATGTGTCTGTCAGCAGGGAGAAGTGGTGTTTGAGGCAGAACGAGAGTGTGGACGACCTTGCCCACTCAGATTGTCTGAAATGGGTGAGACATGGTGCCAAAGTCATAATAAAGGTAGTTTTTTTTATTTTTTTAAATTGTCCATTTATTAATTATTTTCTCTAATATGTCATCAGGTCGTTTGGAGTGGCAGCGTTCGCTCCTTCCAGACTTTTCCTCCTCGTCCTGGCATGTTGACAGCAAACTGGCTGCTGAGCTCTGCTCTCGTTGGCAGAGCCACAAAGACAAGCTGCCTTGCAGGTCAGTCCTAAATGCATCACACAGCTTTGTTTTTCATGACATTGTATGTCTAAGACACGATTACATTAACATCTTTAATCATGTAAATCTTTTTGTCCTTTCAGGTGGCCCAGACTCCCTGTAGAGGCGTCCCTTCCTCTAGACTTTGGTGCTACACCTGTCAATGAGAGCAAGGTGGGCGACACTCAAAGACTCATCACTAAAAATGGTGCACATATATTTTCAAATGTATTTGTGACATTTATCTGCAGCAAAAAGTAAACATTTAGTTTTTGTTTGTTTCAGGTGAAGACGTTCATGCTGAAGAATCCTTCTTCTTCAGTGGTTTCTGTAGAAATTCGCATCCTCGCCCTGTACCCTGCTCCCCTGGAGGCCCTGGACCTCCTAACCAACTGGTACGCTGTCGACTGTATACGTCTGATATCGCAGAGAATGATTCAACTAGACACTCCAGCACTTTCCCTTTTGTTGATTTGTCAAATAGTTTTCTCTGTTTTGATTGGCAGGTTTAATATCAGCCCCATTTCTGTCAACATCAGCACTACAGAGTTTTCTCTGTTGGCTTCTCCCCCAAAGGTAAATTCAGGGAAAACTCCTTGGAAATAAACTATAAATGCATTTAATAACGTATTAAACATATGGACAACATCGCTATTTAGTATTGTCTATGTTGCCTTCTCTTCATGCCTTTTTTACACATCCTCTTCTCTGTCTGTGTGCAGGCGGGTGAGAATGTGGAGGACATAACAGGTGGAGGTGTCCTGCGACTGCTGCTGCAGCCCTGGGAGGCCAGAGAAGTTTCTGTGGTCTTTACTCCCTCTGACCACAAACCCACCACTACTATTCTCATCATCAGGTACGGCTTCATAAGTAGAGCAGCAGAGTTTGTCCTTTTTAGTGTATGTATTCAGGTTTTTGGCTTCGCCGTAAGACATGTTATTAGAAAAACAACAAAAAATACAAAAAATATCCAAACTGCAAAATCATGAGCACCATCCTGTCTCTAGCAGATGTTTTTATCAAGCATGTTGAATGTGATGTTCGTTCTGTCAAACATGGTCTTTGCTTGTCTTTGTAACTTCTTTCAGGAACAACCTGACAGTGTTTGACATGATGACGGTGCAGGGCCACGGCGCCAAAGAGCTGCTCAGAGTCGGAGGCAAAATGCCCGGCCCAGGAGCCTCTCTGCGCTTCAATGTTCCCCAATCAACTCTAATGGAGTGTCGAGATGGTGAGAAAATAATGTTTAAGCTTTATATCGCCAGATTACTGTTAAGTAATAAAGTTTAGTGGCGCATCATCACTCTGAACAGGAACATAAGGCAATGAAACAAATACGTGGCATAACGTTAGTGCTTGTCACTTGCAGGTCTGCGCACCAACAAGCCACTCTTCGCAATCAGAAAGAGTTTCAAGGTGGAGAATGCAGGAGAGCTTCCTCTGACGGTCATGTCAATGAACATAAATGGATATACGTGTCAGGGTTTTGGCTTCGAGGTCCTGCAGTGTCGTCCCTTCAGCCTCGACCACAACACCTCCTCTGAGATCACTATCGCGTAAGTGAAATTTTTACAGCTGATTTCTTTTTTCACTGTTGTCACTAAATATTTAGATGTTGTTGTCATGTAACTGGTGCAGTTGAGACAAGGTTGTATTCTGTGGTAGTGCCCACATCTGTTGACTGATTTTCTACTCTCTTCCTCTTGCAGTTTATCTTAATTTTACCTCCCTCTTCCTTGTTAATCGTTCTCTTCCTGTTCTCTCCTTCACTCTTTCTGTGTCCCATTCTCTTGTCCCTCATTGTCTCTACCTGCTTGTGTCCTCAGGTTCACTCCAGACTTCACCTCATCCTGGGTGATCCGGGACCTCACCTTGGTGACATCACGTGGCACTTCTTTCCCTTTCACCCTCAATGTGACGCTGCCTCACCACATGTTGCCCCTCTGCGCTCAGGTGGTTCCTGGTCCTAGCTGGGAGGACACTTTCTGGGTGGTAACTCTCATCTTCACATGGTGAGTATGTTTAAGTAATTCTCAAATCAATTCAATCAATACCAAATATTTCAGTAAATGACTTTAAAAAGCTCAAACATTAGTTGAAGTATTAAGTCATTGTTTTCTAGTTGCTGAGTGCGTATCGGAGATGTAACACGTTGTCAGCTGCTCTTATAAGATCTGTTGTTCCTGTTTGTGTTTCAGCTTCTCCCTGTTCGGTGTGTGTCTGATGGCCTTCCATCAGGCCCAGTACATCCTGAATGAGTTCTCCACACCCACCATCAGGAGCAACCACAACTCTGTCCTGTCCCGCGATAACGGCCCCGTCAATAATATCACCCCAAATGGAGTGAAGTACGTCCAGAGTTTTTCAGAGTAGTCACTATTGGCGTTTTTTCTGGTGTTAAAATATTTTAATTTGCAAATGTTGTGTTTTATTTTGCAGTAAAGCGAAAGGCAGCTGTAAGAGCTATGTGGACACCTGTCACACCTCAGACAAAGGAAAGGGCCGTGGCTCTCCGGCTCTTGCCAACAGCACCGCCCCACGTCCTCAATCCTCAAAGAAAGGGTCCTCCATCACCCCGTCCCAGTCTCAAAAGAAACACAAGGTTTCACTCTATTACAGCAAATACAAGCCCAGCTTGTCCACAGCAGCGGCCGGTGCTGTGACAATGGATGAAGAGCAAGAGGACCTGACCCCGGACCCTCCCCTGACCGCAGACCCTGACATCTGCAACAACAACGAACCAGCTTTCATCAGTGAGCTGGATAAAAAGACGTCTGCAGACTTTAAAGAAGACCCCCACTGCACTATAGAAGATAGAGTGCCAGCAGCAGTTATGTTTCCTATGGAAATCCCTGCTGGTTTCCCAGATAACGTCACACTGAGTCCAGGACCTAGACCAGGCCTATTAGTGTGCAGCCCTGTGGAGAAGAGCTGCACTGAGCACTATGCAGAGAAGATCGACTCTGAGAAAAGGGACAGTGCTGAAATGGAGGTAAGGAAGGCGCTGAAACGTTATGCCAGCACATTCTCAATTAAATTCAATGTACGACTGATTGATTGATACTCATTTTTCTCTCTCCAGCTGAGAGAAGAGGGGAAAGGCCAGAAAAAGAAAGCACAGAATGCGGAGACTGGTGCTGCTGCAGGAAATAATAAGGGAAAGAGGAGTCGCAGGAAGACAGAAAATGTCTCCAGGTAAACATAATTTACCTTTATGTTCATCTATGATGAATCTAATGGTTAAAGAGCTACATCAAACAGCGACAGACAGATAAGATGTATTCTCATTGTCTCTGTCCTAGTGCTCCTGAGCACAATGTGGTAGTGATGCCAGAAAGAGAGAAAGAACCTGATTGGAAAACAGGCGACCGCAACGTCAGTGGAACCCGCAACAGGAACCGCTGTTGCAATGGCGCCAAGCCAGAAGCACCGAAGCCCGGACAGAATGCTGAGAGCCCCCTCAAACAGAACGGTGAGCATCCGGTCACAGTCCTCTGCAGCTGTATTAACTCAACACTTTGATTTTAAATCTCACTGGCCTGGTTGATGTCCAGCAGGTGTGTGCCCTGCTCGTACTCGGCGGAAGTGCACTACAGAGCGCCGTGGCGGTGGAGTGTGTGAGTCAGGATCGGATTCAGGCAGCTCATCGGGCAGTGTGAGGGCCAGCAGAGGGAGCTGGGGCAGCTGGAGCAGCGCCAGCAGTATGGAGGGAGACAAAGACCCCAGTGCTCGAACCCACGCCTGCACTACCTCATCTAGAAAAAGTAAAGAACGCTTGTGCACTAACTTTTAGTTAGTTAAGTATTTTATCGCAGAAGAGGGTGGTGAACTACATTATTTTGACATTGGTTTGGTATCTTGTTTTTTACAGGGGACTCCATGCAGTACGGTGTCTACCCAGTAGAGCGAGACTGCTATCAGACAATGAACACAAACTACAAGGCTCACAGGTAAACAAACACTTAACTGGATACACAAGCTAGCTCTGCTAGTACGAGCCTCCACCATATGCTCTTATCTCGCCATTTCTTAACAATATTTCATGTTAAAACTCGTGAATCAGTCGAGTAAAATCTGATGTTTGTTTCTTTGCAGAAAATGTTCAGATTATAATTTATATTATTTTAAGAGAACCTACGGAAAATGTACAAATGTGTTTGCATCCATACCCTGTTTGACTTGTAAACTTTGCCTTCTCCCTGTGTAGCATGAACAGCTTGTACCGTAAAGACCCGTGCCAAAGCCCAGAGCCCACAGTGCCCAGCTTTGCTCCCAGTTTTGCTGATGTTGCTGCACGAACAGTGGACAGGAACATGGATAAAGACATTCATAGTAAGTTTGTGCTTGCAGCACAGTCTAAAATCAACATCTTTGCATGTCTTCAACAAAATGACTCTTGTGTATTAACTCTGTTTTTAATGGAAAGTTGTTGTGTGCTCTCTCAGACCTGGCAGGTCAGTATTTGCCTGAAGAGACGTGGTCGGCTCCATCCATCCCTCTCACCAATGAGTTCAGATACAACACCACCGAAGCTCTGCCCTACATACCTCAACCAGCAACCACCGCGTCATACAATGGGTAGGTTTGTTAAAACTCTATTACTGTATACTATTTTTATATTAAAATGAATCAAAGGTGATCTGTAATGTGAAATGGGTCACCTTTAATCATAAACCCAGCACCAAACAGCAGACAGATTCAAAAGTGAGTTATTCAAACAAGTTGGTGGAGACTGAAGCAGAGCGAATATGACTCAAATTAGTCAAAAACAAGACTCCAAATGAATGTTGAATCCATTTTCTGCTGGATGTGAAAGTAGGAAATTGATTGCTGACATTAGCCACAACAACATTATGTAAGACGCCATAAATGTCCACGTTTTAGGGCGTTCTTCTCCTCAAGCGCCAAAAAAAAAAACAGCGTTAAAGAAGTCTACATTTACCTTTTTTTGCATTGTGATAGAATTGGTATAGGAATTAACACGAATAACATGTTGCTATGTTAAATGTGTGTATTCATCTAAAAGCTCCATTACATTTATGCTTCTTCACCCCTCTATGTAAACAGCAGCATGTTTTGAATATTTGACCTCCCAGTGCTGCAGTAATCTGTCCCCGTGTAAACTGTTGAATGAAATGTTTCCTTGTCTCCTACAGGTTTACTTGGAGTAGTGCCAACAGCCAATGCAACAGTCCCTACACCTACTGTGAGGAAGCCAACTACATAGGTACAGTTTTCTTATACCTTACTCCAGTTATATACATGCATATTGCTCTGTGCTTATAAGAAAATGAAATCACTGGAGCAAACACTGACTCACTGCCTTATTAAAGTTCAGCATTTGTTTGTGCCAATCGTCTCGTAGGTAATGGAACATTTCCGAGTGGTTTTCCCAGTCAAGAGAGCCAGAATGCACACTGCAGTCAGACGAGCTGGAGTGAGGAACAGCCTCAGGAATCGCCCTCAACCTGGGACACAGCAGCCTGTGTGGGCAGCAAGGTGATGAGTCACAATATGAAACTCAAAACAGTCAGGAGGAGAAAATCTAGAGCTATGCTGCAGATTATTTTCATCATCGATTACATCTGCAGATTATTTTCTTGATTAGTTGGTTTTCCTATAAAATGTAATTTCCCAGAGCCCAATGTGATGTCTTCAAATTATTATTATAATTATTATTATTATTATTATTATTATTATTATTATTATTATTATTATTATTATTATTATTATTATAACTTTATTTCGGACACATTTAAGGATAAATGGTCTATAGCACATTAGATAAAAAAGAAACATAATATAATAATTCACACTTGTTTTGTCCGATCAAATATTAATTTTATTTAAAACTAAAACTATTAATGAAAAGTGTGTTTTATGAAATTTTACTATTGGCTGCTTTCAGGCACATAACTTAACAAAGAGAAGTGAACATGAGAAGTGAAGTCACTCACACGGCACACATTTGTACCTAAATATAGATGTACAGGATGTGGGTAAAAAAAAAAATCAGTAGGTTTCAGTAAAATCATGAAGGAGCATGATGTAAAAATACAACAATAAATCTACAGTGTCAGTAAACAAGCGCTCCCACAACAGAGTACATTCTAATCATAGGAGCACTTTTGTTGTTGGATTACAAGAATTTGAAGAAGTTTTAGAAATTGCATGCAACTATGAAAACTCCCAAACACCTGCGATGGACACATTAACACCCAGATGTGGTGGATGGTGGATGGTGTATCGTCATGGTTAAGTCATTTTAAACAGCAGTACGGACATTAAGGAAGCCAGTGGCTTCTCTGTTGTGACTCATTTAGAGGAAGTTATCGGCCCTTCACGTTCATCACTCTGCTCCATGTCTGAGCAGAAATAAGGAACAAGAGCGTTTAATGTTAGCGTGTTTTATAGACTTCTCTTTCGTTTGCTGCTTCTCCTTTTTGCTCAGTCGTACAGTGTGCAGAGTTTCTCCTGTTGTTCAAACGTCCATGCAAAGTATTATCAGCCCATATTGATTCAACATTACATTTATTGTTATATTTTACTTGAAGTTTTCATTTTTATACTTAAATATTACTTTAATAAAAAAATCTATTAAATGTTACTCTAATAACTAGTAAAAGTGTAATGACTTAAAAACAAAACAATGAGTCTTATGACTGCACAACAGAATGTTTCAAGCATCATGTTACTTTTACTTGAAGTAGTCTTGACAACAGACGTGAAAAAAATATTATTGCATGGTTAAGGTCACGAGCTGGCATCAAACGGGGACGTTGTGTTACGCGGCATGCATCTTAAACACTACTCTTTGCTACACCCGGAAAGATGACATTTCTGCTGATGGGGAGAAACTTTCCCATCTTTACTTGTGGGGCAATTTTAGTTTAGCTGGAAAGGAGAGATGATTAAAAATCTGAGAAGTGACAGTTCATCTCTGCAGGGAACAGACAGCTAAATGGCCAATGGTAGCAAAGTGAATGGCAGGTATGGTTAGAAAATGTCATAGAAGTATAATAAAGGGATATAACTTCTTTGGATAGCGCGCAAACCAGCTCAGAAAACTCATCTAACATTTTCTTTCTCTCCGTCCTCCGCAGCCATACTTCTCGGGTACCCGCAGCCTCTCCCCCATGTCCAGTCTGTTTGGATCCATCTGGACCCCCCAGAGCGAGCCCTACCAGAGCCATTTCCAACCCGAGCGATCAGCCCCGATGTCCCCCGTGTCCCCCATCACCCCGCCTCATTCTCCCTTCAGCCGGGAGCCAGAAGGGAGGTGCGCACCCATCCAGTACTCCAGCTTCAACCCGTTCGGCCCGCACATGAATCTCGACATATGGAACTCTTCCTCCAACCGCAGCTCCAACTCACAGCTCTCCAACGACTCCGGCTACTGTGGAGATGTTTAAAATATAAAGATGAAACAAAATGGCAGACCTTAATAATAATTGCAAACATTAAAAAAACATTGATATGTAAAAGAAAGGAAATAAAAATGAATGTTCTTTTATCATTAATGGGGAAAATGTGAATATTCCTTTTCTTTTATGTTCCCATTTTCAAATGTTAAATGTTGTGAAAGGTTAAGCATTTGTTGTATATTTTTCTAGATGTTTTGCAGTTTTGATCATAGAAAATAAAAAAAAAAAGGTTTTGTACTTGGAACATCATCCGAGTCTTTCTTTAATTTCACAATGTGGAATTTAACTTTTATCTGTCTACACATCTGTTTTTCTTTATGTCTTGGTTTTAATCACTTGTCAGAAGTGGGCATACTATCTTTATGTGTCAAATTATTATTTTTTTAATTGGCCCATCCACCACATAAAAAACAGCCCGTGTCATCATTGGTATCATGTAAACTATGCTCTCTACTCTTGCATATTTAGCTCACAAAAATGGCTCAATAGTATTTGGCATTTAACTTATGCTGTCCAACTTCATGGAGTCAAGATCGTTATTAAATCGACATTAGTCACAGAAGAGGTGCAGATTTTGCAATAAATTCTGCCCCACAGATGGGTGAGACATCTACAGTATGTCTTTTGAGTGAAGTATACCTTATTCCTTACTTCATCCACTTGTGTAAATTGTTCAACTGAGGAATAAAAACATTGCAGATGAGCTTGCAGAAGTTGGTATACCCAATGCTGACTGAAAATTAAGTAGATGTACACAGTATATCTGCACTGCTTATCAGAGCCCACAAGCCATGTTTCATCCTCTGCTTTATTTTCCACAGAACACAGCTTCATGTATTATGGTGAAATACCTTAAACTAAAGTTTGCTGGCTGAGTTGTTTATGAAAACAGTACCAAAAAAAAGTTGGTAGCTATCACCTCCTATGATGCCTGCGTTAATATCAACTGCATGTAGATCAAAAACTAAATATGAAATTATAGTCTTGCACTTGCTTGTCTACAGAAATGCCTCTGCCTTGTGTAATTTGCCCTGTAAATTTGGGGAAATTGATCTTTGTGTAGTTCCCCTTATATGTCAACAACGATTTAATTAAATTATTACGGTGGAAGTTAAGTTAATCATAGGATTAATCATCATCACTGTATCTTGTTTGAACAGATAGACGATGCTGTTAGCAAAACAGGAAAACATGAGATATAAAATAATCACAACAAATACTATCAGTTATGAAAACAAGATCAGTCTTTACATATTTCAGTGCTGTACAGATCCATACATCACTTTCCCTGTTCAAAGTTCAAAGGCAGCTGCAACCAGTGTAGGTGCTGATGTATGTCAAACTTCCTGCTTTTCTTCTGGTTCTGTCAGCTCTCTATGGAAATGTGACACCAAACTAACTAACAAACAAGCTGTTGTTCGTGAGATCCTAAAGATTTCTCTAAAGCTCTGCTGGGAAACGCTCGTTTAACTTCTGATTCACTACTTCCTATTTTGGCAGAATATGAGACGTTTGCAAACGTTTGATTCAGTGAACACATCTTTCTGTGACTGAGAAGAAGAAGGACGAAACATTCCAGCTGTAAGACACGAGACGCATCAAGGTATTTTATTTTATTATTTTATTTATTACTTTAATTTCATCCTCCTGTCGTGCTTCGTGGAGTGCACTGTTGGAGAAATTATAAATGTATTCAGGGTTTAATTATACATTCAAATCAACTGTACAAATAGAAAAAGCTATCACAAATTGATTCATTGAATATTTTTATTAAAATATTTAAAAACTAAAACAAAAGCTCAAACATTAATGCTCAACATGCACATAGAAACAGGAGCACACATTTAAAAAAATAAAAATAAAAAAAACTTTCAACAATTTTTCAGTTCCATTTGAAATTCATCATTTTAATACAGAATTAACAAAAGACATTCGAAATATTAAATGCAAATTTAAATAATGTATAAATGTTTTTTAAATTTATGAATTTATTTTACAACCAACAATTGTACTTTTTATTCTCAGATTGCTTTGCACAGCAATTTACAGCGACTGATTGTTGGCTTTTCTTGTCTTTTGTGTTTTACAGGGGTTCAAGATGTCAGTCCTGATGTTTCTCATGTTTGTCCTTCTGCAAACGCGTCAAAGCTTCTCACAGTGTCAGAGCTGTGAACAAACATCCTGTGACTGCTCGCAACAAAACCTGAGGCAAGTCCCTGCAGCCCCTTCAAAGCCCATCACTGAACTGGATCTGTCATTCAACAGACTGAAGAAGATAAATAAAAATGACTTTGTTGCATACTCCAGTTTACGGTCTTTGATCATTAATAACAACATAATCAAAATGATCCAGGAGCAAGCATTTGTCCCGCTGACTAATTTGGTAAAACTGGACTTGTCCTCAAACAGACTGGAAACGTTGTCTGCTGAATGGTTTAAGAACCTTTTGTCTCTACAGCACTTGAATCTTTGGGGGAACAAATACAAAATGTTAGGTCAAGGCAATCTTTTCCAGCCACTGAAGAGATTAAAGACTCTACATTTGGGAGGACCTTACCTCGAATCTGTCAGAAAAGGTGACTTTTCTGGCCTCAGTGCTCTTGACGAAGTTATTTTTGATGGAAAGAATTTGAGGGTCTACGCAGAGGGAAGTTTGAAAGAAATCGGGCCAATTAAACATGTAGCACTCAGTCTGAACAGTCCGTTTTGGAGAAATCATGAGCTTGTAGAAGCTATACTGTCCGATGTTGTACACCCAAACTCAACCCTGACATTCACTGACACATTTTTCACAACAGAGAGTCAAACGTCCCCATTTAAAGTGGTCAATGACGGCGGAACAAGACATTTGATTTTTAAAAATGTTAGCCTTACAATTGGAGCTTGTATGGCAGTTTTGAGTTCCCTCTCAGACTCGAATATAACTATGCTGGGACTTGAAGAAACAAAATTCTTTTTAAGTCATTTCAGTGGCTCTATAGATTCCCCAAATATGAAGCATTTGCAGGAGATTGTCTGGAAAAACATCGATATCCCTCAGTTCTACCGTTTCCCGGCCCTCTTTTTCCTCCAACCTCTGCTAAAGGAGGTGCGAAGGGTGTCTGTGATAAACTGTAAGTTGTTTGCCTATCCTTGTGAATCCTCTGCCGGTCTATCAAAAGTGCAGTATATGGACATCAGTGCCAACATTTTAAGTGATATGTCCTTTAGCAACATGATGTGCTATGGCGATGGCAGCCTTGGGAGTCTGCGAACCATCAATATCAGCAGGAATCACCTCAAGTCAATCAACAGCAAGCTCTTCACCAAACTAGATAAGCTTGAAAACATCGACATGAGTATGAATGTATTTCAAAGCATGCCTGAGACTTGTTACTGGCCGCCGAGGCTCAAATTCTTGAACCTTTCATCAGCACATTTAAGAAAAGTGACCACATGTTTGCCGATGAGTTTACAAGTCCTTGATCTGTCAGATAATGCCTTGACCGTGTTCAACGTCGAGCTGCCTTCTCTCACAGAATTATACATCTCTGGCAACAGGCTCAGCACTTTGCCAGAAGGCCGTTTATATCCTCATCTTACATTTCTCTCCATTGAAAACAACAATTTACAGACGCTTAGCAGTAAAAATCTAAATAATTATAATGATCTGAGTCTAGAGGCTGGCACTGACACATATGTCTGTTCATGTGACTTTGTAGCACTCATGACACGTGACCTGATGTATCACAGAGTCACAATTGGAGATAAATCCAAGTCGTACATCTGTGACTCCCCTGACTCCGTGAGAGGAAAGAGTGTGGAGGACGCGAGGTTGTCAGTGTTTGAGTGCCACACAGCTTTAGCATTTTCTTTACTCTGTTTAGGCATCCTCGCAGTATTTCTGCTCGTTGCAGGCTTGTGTCACAAATTCAGCTTTTTGTGGTACATCAAGATGACTTGGGCCTGGGTGAGAGCTAAGAGGAAGCCAAAGTTAAAAAAGGGAGAGCTTGAGTATGATGCCTTTGTGTCCTACAGTGAAATGGACTCTGGTTGGGTGGAAGCACATCTGGTCCCAGAGCTGGAGCAGGGCAATCCTCCTCTGCAGCTCTGCCTCCACAAGAGAGACTTTATTCCCGGAGGCTGGATCTTGGACAACATCATAGACGCCATAGAGAAGAGTCACAAAACCCTGTTTGTCCTTTCTGAGCATTTTGTTAGGAGTGAATGGTGCAAATACGAGCTGGATTACACCCATTTTAGACTGTTTGACCAAAACGATGACACAGTCGTGCTGATTCTGTTGGAGTCCATTGACACAGAGACGATCCCAAAAAAGTTCTGCAAGCTGCGAAGATTCATGAACTCCAGGACGTACCTGAAGTGGCCTAATGATGACAACCAGATCCCCAGGTTTTGGAAAAATTTGAGAACAGCTATTAAAAGACCTGGAACTGATGATGGAAACTATGTAAATGGCTTTGAGGACTTACAGTTGCAGGATTTTTAAACCTGTAACATTGGAAAGCCTTTCCATGTTACCTTCACTTTGATAAATGTGGCAAAAGCTTAAAGCAACACTGCAAAGAAATTTATATTTTTGTGATTTAGCTCCCTCAGATTCAGGATGTAAAACCACTGTCCTAAACAGTTGTACATGTGTATTTGTTATGATGATAAGACATAGCAGCCAGCTAATATTACTTATGCCAGAAGTCCAGCTCAGCGTCTGTCTTTCAGCCTTGTATTTCAGGAAACTCTCGCCAAGGACTTAAAGTCAGTCCCAGATTTACTCGTCTGGTGGCCTCTTGTTCGGTCACTCTCCCCTTTTCTCTTCTTAGCTTCCTCCATCAAAGTTCTCTTGAGTCTTTCACCTCTTTCTCATATAAACTGTTGAAACTGAAATATTTTTCTATGTGTGTGTTAATTGCTTACATATGTTGAACAACCTCCTCATCTTTAAACTTTAAAGAAAACTGTTGTCTATTAAAAATCATCTAAAAAAAAAAGAAAAGGGAAAGGATTGATGATGAATTTAACATATGAGATAAATTTGTGTGTGCGTGTGTGTGTGTGTGTGTCCATGTGCTTGTGTGCCTAAAAGCGTGTGTAATTCATTGTCAGGCTCTTGAGAGCTGACATATTGCTGCTATTGATCTTTAGTCCTAAAATCAACACAGAAGCCTGGATACTGATGACAGGCAGGCCAGGGGAGTCAGGGTGTCCTGATACACACACACACACACACACACACACACACACACACACACACACACACACACACATTAATGCTCAACATGCACATATAAACAGAAGCACACGCACATATTTACAGAGTTACAGATGTCTGTGAGGTCAGTTAAGTGCAGGACTTAATCTATGAGGTTTAAAACCATCAAATGACTGACATGTTATTTACATGCTTTACATATATGATGTCTAATACATACATGTTGTATGTACAGGAACAGATTATGAGCTGGTATTAGTTTACGTTAGTAAAGTACACTGGCTTGACCTTATCTGACAAAAGCGACATAAAGCAGCACTTACATATTGTGCTGTTTAACATTGTTCAAATTAAACTTCGATGCAATACTCGTATTAAAAAATGTTACTCGATACCGTGCAAAACAGCAACCAAAAATAAAGCCTGCACATCATGCTGGTACAGGAAAAGTCACTAAACACAGATATATTTGTAATAATGTAAATAATAATTAACATGAATATTACTATTTAATCAATTGGTCCTTAACAGTTAAAGGCCAGTTGATTGAAGAGATGAGTTTCTTTATATGTGAAGCCTTGGTCTGAAAATCTGATTGTAGATTTGTTTTTATTTTTTTGGTACTCCGGTACTTTTGATTTTATTGAATGATAGTATCGTATAGCTCCTTCTGATGGATCCCGAGGCATTCCCAGGCCAGATGGGCTATATATAATCCCTCTGGGTTCTCTTACCAGTTGGACTTGCCCAATAAACACCTCCAAAGGAAGGCACCCACGAGGCATACTAATCAGATGCCCGAACCACCTCAGCTGTCGTGTTCTTTAAACGCGAACAAGCCTATTTTTTATATAGTATAGAAATAGAAGAAATGTTTTTGTCTGTTAGTTTTGGGGCAAAACTGGACAAAAAGGAAGGTTATTAAGGATTCATGAGGATGTTTGGGAGAAACAAACCATCTGAGTCATATTTTTGGAAAATCAAGTGTGTTAAGACTGTACAACTCTGAAAAGATGAGTGATCTTCTATTTAAGACCAAAGTCTACAATAAATCTGTATACCTGCAGTCTGATATATGCTACTTCTCTGTCATTTTGTCCAAAAACTATAGGAACTATTGTTCCTTCGTTACGATGAACACGGGGGCCGTAGTTTGAATCAATCCTACATACACAGTTCTGCTGCCATCAACACTCATTAGAGCAATGGATGTGTATTAATCCATGGCTGAAAGTAGTCCCCAATAAATGCACAATATACTGTAGCACTGTTTGAGTAACATTTACTAAAAAACTACAGTGCCCAGCTGTTTTAGGCAATCACTGAGTCTTTTCTAAAAATGAAATTATATGTTAGTGTATTTTGTTTTTACGGTTAACTAACTGGCTTCAGGCCACAGAAAGGGTGGGGAAGTAGTGAGAGATGATGGACAAACACAGTTTTGGTTTTAGTCTTTTGTTGATAATAACAAAAATAAACAATAATATAAACCTTCTCCTTTAACCTTTTCTAAGCCCAAGAGTAGTTTATTCGGCTCTACCAGCTGATCTATTGTCACTCAAACAAAAGATGTTCAAGCCCATCAACAGTCACAGGTCACAATGATGTTTGGGAGGTTGACGTGGGCGACTCTTTTGAGTTTGATGTCACGTCCCGATTAAAAAACATTATAGTACGTCATGTTTTGAAGCGAGCGAGGTTTGTGTCTCAGTCTGCTGATGTTGGTTCAGAGTGTTCCCCTTTAGAAGTCAAAACAGCATATGATTTGATTTCATGCTCTTTTATCCTTTAACTAGCCTGATAACGGGGACGGAAAAAAGCAATGATGGTGTGTGCATGTGTGTGTGTGTGTGTGTGTATAACAGCTCTCCATCATCCCCTAGCAAAGGATCCATTAGCCTTGGACCCCCTCCCCGGTTGCCCAGTGATAAAGTAAACAAAGTCTGTTTGGCCAATCCGGCATGCAAATATTTGTTCTGGAAGCTGCCTCATCCACCGGGAGAGACACGTCTGCAGCCGCGTGCTGAGGTATATATACAGTGACAATCCTGACGGGCCAGTATTACATTATGCACACACATACAGAAAAGTGGATCCATCAGTGACCCAGGCCAAACCTTTCTTCAGACACTGATTCATCTGAACTTGGCAGCTTGTTTGCATTTCACAAGGTGATAAAACTTTAACTTTTTTAACCAATTTCACATTTTTATCCTGTCAACAACCTGCTTCTCTATTCCATTCTTATTTTTTCTTACTGTCTCTGCAGAGTTAATGAATCAGCATGGCGGCGGGCATCATCAGAAACTTCCTCGTCCAGGCCCCGGCTCCAGCCTACTTCTCCCTGATGTTCCAGCACTCTCCATGCAGGGAAGACGAAGAGGAGATGCTGGAAGAAAAGCCAGAGGTGAGGGAAGATGAGGAAGAAAGAGAGGCAGAGGAGGAGGAAGAGGAGGAAGAGGAGGAGGAGGATGAAGAATCTGAAGCTCAGGAGGAAGAGGAGGAATGTTTGGAGGAGGTTTTCTTAAACCCGGCCCACTACACGTTGGATGTGACCAAGCAGCTGCTGAGGTTTGCAGATCTCATCAGCCGTGACGTCCAGCGGTATTTTGGCCGCTGCTCTGGTGATCAAGAAGCTTGTGACATCTATAGCGACTCGGTCTCTATGACAACCAGCGGGCGCCTGCGTTACTATGATGACCTGCTGAAAATTGCAAGAGCAGGAAGTCCAGAGGAGCAAGAAAGCAGCTTTGTGACTTGTGCTGATGATCAAGGAGTCGGGGTCGCTAAGGGCAACAGTGGTTTGGGGCCCCTGGCTGACCTGTTCAACCACAGGGGCCCGAGTCAGAGCCGCAGCCAGCCCATGATCAAACGTCACCTCCCGCTCAGTTTCTGGACTGAGCCGATGCCCTGCTGCTCTCTGGTCAGCTTCAGTAACACACCTGATGGCACGCACACAAACAGTGACACACCTTCACAGGATGACACACACGCAGACGCTGACACACACATGCACTACAACCTGCTGCCGCACCACAACACACACGGCCTCGACAGCACTCAGCCGGACTTCAGTGACTTGCTGGCAAACTGGGATCAAAACCCGGAGCTCACACACACACACTGACGGAGAACACACACACATGAACACAACGGCATGTTTGTGAAAAAAATAGTTCATTAATGTTATTTTAAATTTTGATAGATATTTGTAAAATGTTTAATAAAAAAGGAAAATACAGAAACAAATCATTGTGTTCAAATGTTTTCCTCATTTATGTGATGTTTGTATTAATTAATTAATAAATTTTTACAGCAACAGGCCTAACAGGGAACTTTTTTCAGTGGTGTTTACTGAAGAAAGACCTCCAAAAATAAATAAATAACTGCTGACAGTGAAGTCTATATCTACATTAACTGAGACTTTGTTCCTACAAAGATACACAGTTACTATGTAGTCTGTAATTAAGTCCTTTATTTCTTTTTAATTAGTAAATTAATTGTACATGTGTATTTTGTTTTGATTGTGTTACTTACAATCAAAAACTAGCAGTCAGCTAATATTACTTACTAGTCCAACAGAAAGAAGTCCAGCCTGAGGTCTGTCTTCCAGCCTTTTATTTCGCAAAGCTCTCACCAGCGACTAAAAGTCAGTCCCAGATTTACTCTTGTCCGGCAGTTCTTCTTCTTTGCTTTGCCACTCTCTGCTTTTCTCTTTTTACCGTCAATGTCTTTTTGCCTCTACCATTTTGTCCACAGGGGCTGCTGAGGCTGGTTGTATTGCACGCCAACCCACGAGACCAGCTCTGCTCCCCGTCAGCGGCCTGTTAACCTACTCTTCCGGCTGGTCCAAAACGCCTGTGGTGCTCTGAGCTCACAAACCGAGCTAACATTAGCTAACAGCAGCTATAGTTTGCAGAAGTTTACTTTACTGTCCATCAATAAACTTTCTAAGTTTAGGCACAGCCAGAGAAGAAACCAGAAAACATTTTCTCCAATAAATATGATCCAGTTTCACCAAAAACAGTGAAATAGTTGGCGGTGTGTGACTTAGTGCTGTAAAGCTTTTTGTGGGTGATCGGACTGGAGCACAAAGTTACACAGAGACACCATTCACCTGATTATATGTCAGTGTAGCATCAAAATGATTTGAAATCTGTTATTTCATGGTAGAAAAGTTACACAATGTTGCTTTAATGCTGTGAAAATATTTCAACCTTGTTCATGACGAATAGTTTGAGAAATTTTCTAAAATAATTTTCTAGTTTTAAGTTTAGAGGAACTCCATTCAAAATCTTGTGTTTGCTGACCTCTGGTTTAACTTCTCACTTTACGTCACTGATGTAAAGGTGTACTACAGGACACTGTGACATCACTGTCTGAGAACATTTCTGTTACCTGAAAGCCTCGGCTCATCCAATAAAACCAAAACTATCTGCATAATCTGTGTGAACCATCCTCTTAAAGTGGGTTAAACTATCCAGCCAATCCTGGGCCAACACGCGTAATTTAACTTGTTTACAATAACTTGTTTAGTATATCAATATACACAAACAGTTTATTCAGTTCTAAGTAGCCTGCAGGTCTGGATTTTGTTTTTGCCAAACCGGTTTGTCTCTTCTGTTAAACAGTTGTACAAATGAAATATTTCAAGTAGAGTTGGAGATGAGTAAGAGAGTTTGTTCAAGTAAACATAAGTAGTGACAATAAAAAAGAGAGAGAGTTAGAAATCTGCATAATTATTTTATGACTGACTTTTATGCAAATAAAGATCTGATAAGGCCCAGAGAGAGGCGTTAAAATGCTACCATCTGGTGGCTGATGGGGTCCAAAAGCTAAAGACACAATAAAGAAAATTATTTTAAAGAGACTTTTTTCTAAAAAAGGGAGCAGAGAAAGATAAAGATGTGTTCACGTGATGAAATCTTAACAGTGGATAGCCAATTCTGAATGTACAGGGCACCATTTGATTGGTTTAGACTGGAAAGAGACTCCCACAGGTGTGCCGTCTGATTGGATGAGCAGGAAGGCCAGTAAAATGTTGACACACACTCTCCATCTCAGACACATAAAAGGTTCAAACTCTTAGTGACACATGTGTTGAATGCCCATACCTGAGTGGAGATACCAGAGCAGCTCAGACAGAAAACGGCAACATGAGGACACGCACGCTCTTGTCCATAACTCTGCTGGGCCTGCTGCTGTGGGTCTCCTCCATCCAGGCTGAAGACACAGACGCCAACACTGACAAACAGACAGAAACACAAGAAGACACATCAACAGAGGAGACCTTAGTAAAGACAGAAGACGGGGAGGATGAAACCAAAGAGGCACCAAAGAAAGAGAAAACAACTGAGATAGAGGAGGAGAAAGATGTGATGGTCCTCCACATCAGCAACTTTGAAAGAGCTCTCAGTGAAAATAAGTATTTACTGGTCGAATTCTGTGAGTAGTGACTGATATCTAAGCAGTAACACGATCATTATCAATGTTTGTAACTTTTTTTGTGCCTAAGAGGCGTCATTAATCTGTTACAAAGAACTTTGACTTCTGTTTTTAGAGCAACATATGTTGGGTTAAAATGGATTATCACTGACTAGTTTTGTGTTACAAGGTGTTATTTCTTAAAGAGGACACACATATCTTGCGGTGTAATACAAAGTTTAAAGAGTTAAATGAACATTGAGGTTCATTCTTGACCTTTGAAACACAAATACTAAAATAAAGCTGAAGAAGGCAGTGGGATAAGATCAAAAGCTTCAAGAATAACTGACTAATTGGACCTTTAGTTTAGAGATTTAGATTTGAATGACAGTATAAATGTGAAATTTCCTGAGTTTTCCACCTCTGCTCACATGAGCACTGAGGCGTTATCACACAAACCTGCATACACGTGGCCTTACTTGTCCAGATGCTCTCTCGGTGCAACTCTCCCACAGATGAGGTCGTGAGGCCATGACAAGAAAGAGGGGATAAAGGCTGAGCTCAACTGCCACTGCTGCTATCAGCAGCTCATTTCCATGTGTATCTCTGCATTTGCTGCTGGTAGCAACAAAAAACTGGATAAACCAGAGGCCTGTGGAGTCTGCTGCATGTTTGCTGTGAACACAACTCCATGCTATGAAAAATGTAAAATCTATATGTGTGTTTTTGTGTGTGTGCAGATGCACCCTGGTGTGGACACTGCAAAAAGCTGGAGCCACTTTACGCAGAGGCAGCTGGGAAGCTGAAGACCGAGGAGCCAGTGATGCGTTTGGCCAAAGTGGACGCCACAGAAGAGAGAGAGCTGGCAGATGAGTTTGATGTTGGAAGTTTCCCCACTCTGAAACTGTTCGTGAACGGAGACCGCAAGCAGCCTGTCGACTACACTGGTAAACACACACACACACACACACACACACACACACACACACACACACACACACACACACACACACACAGAGGACCCACACATATGTAGCAGCAGGCAGCACTGTTAAAGCTGGGCTCACAACTATATGTGCCAACGTCATCACTAAACCTGAGGGTAACCTGAGCAGCTACATCTGAGCCAAGTGTGTGTGTGTGTGTGTTTACTTACCTGACCAAACCTGTCCATCATTTTTTATTTTTTTTGTGCCTCAAGTTATTTGATTGGATCAACTGTTTTTTTTTTTATGATTATGTAAATAAACTGTTTTAAATTGTTTATTTTAAGTTTTATTTTGACATCTGGTTGAAGAAATATTTCAACTGTTTTTTTTAAACATTTATTTGTTTTATTTTTAAGAATTAGGTGAGACGATTGATACAACTTTTAAGAAGAAAAGTATATTTTCAAAATCTTGAAGTTTTTCTTTAATGCTGTTTTACAGCAATATGTACCTACTGGTGTAGTATCTTATTGGTAAACCTGATCATGACCTTAACAGACATTTCTGAGCATAGTGTGTACAGGATGTGTGTGTTTGTTTACACATGTGTGTCTGAATCAACATAATTTTCACATATGTTTATGATTTGGTTAGTTTGAGCTTTTTTGGGTGTGTAAAAGCATCTGACATGACTCTGACATGACTTGATGTGTTTGTGTGTTTTCCAGGTAAGAGGACAGTAGAGGGAATAATCGAGTGGATGAAGCGTCGTTCAGGCCCCGGTGCTCTAGTGCTTGACTCTGCAGACTCTGCAGCTCAGTTCATTGATTCCCATAAGATCGCTGTTGTGGGATTCTTTGATGTATGTTTATCTGTTTTATCTATCCTTACTTTGAAATAATAAAGTCACACATTTTTATGTATACTCATATTCATGTCTGTATTTATATTAGGATCTGGAAGGTGAGGCGGCCAAGGTGTTCAAGGAAGTTGTTTTGGATGTGACCGACACTGAGTTTGCTCTGTCATCGAGTCCTGAGGTTTTCCAGAAGTATGATGTAAAAGCCAACTCAGCAGTGCTCTTCAAAAAGGTACAAACATGTTAGAAGACTAAGTGAAAGACAGAGTCACAAGCTGTAGTCATGTTAGCTTTGCTGCCATCTAGCACCTAGAGTGAGTGTTTACAGTATGCTCCTCATTGAGGGCAGTATGTCCTCACAAGGATAGAAAAGTGAGGATATTTTGCTGATTCTGATATCTATAAATATATTTCTAATTTTAGATTAGAGTTCAGTCCAGAATATGACAAAGGCTTAAGTTAGATTTATGCATCTGGCCATATAACAGAAGATAGAGGAACTACTGCAATGATTATTTTTTATGATGGATTCACCTGTCAGGTATTATTTATTGAACGACTGACTGATTGTTTAGTCGATAAAGTGTCAGAAAGTATGAGGAAAAGCCCATCACAATAGTGCCAGGACCGCTATGGAAATAAATATGGTTTCAGTGACTTTGCGGTCTTAAAAGCTATATATCCTTTTACACATCTGGTCCAGAGGCCCACTGTGTCATAATCCATCCATTGTTACATCCTTTTTATTTTGTTTAATTCTTTGTGTGTCATGTTGGATTAGCTATTAATCCTTAATCCTATTTTTGTTCTATTTTGTGTTAACTTGGACAAATGTTGTTGCTGTTGTTATTTGTGACAACATCAAATCAAATGAGGGCTGAAGGTGGCTTGTTTTTTTTTCTAAACACAAAGATGTTGAATTTTCACTGATACAACACAGAGAAGAGCTGAAGATCCTCACAAACGAGAAGCTGAAACCAACAACTGTTTGACGTGATACATGAATTATACACTTAAGCTATTATCAAATTTATTGTTGGTTAATTATCTGTAGAATGACATGGACTTATAGATTTGTGTGTGTGTGTGTGTGTGTGTGTTTGCTAGTTTGATGACGGCAGAGCAGACTTTGCGTTGTCAGAAGACGGGAAGCTGGACAAAACAAATTTCACCTCCTTTATCAAGCAAAACAGCCTGGAGCTGATCATCCAGTTCAAACAGGAGGTAACACACACCTGTGCACAATCACACATGCATGATTGAAAAAATGAAAATAACATGTAAAATGATATTCAAATGATACTGTGTGTGTGTGTGTGTGTGTGTGTGTGTGTGTGTGTTTTCAGACTGCAGATAAGATCTTCACCTCCACCATCCTCCTGCACAGCCTGCTGTTCATCAACTCCTCTGTGGAGAGTCAGACAGCTCTGGTGGAAGAGTCCAGGCCTGTCGCCAAACAGTTCAAGGGCAAGGTAACAGTCCAATGTGTGTGTGTGTGTGTGTGTGTGTGTGTGTGCATGTGTGTGTGTGTTTGGGAGTAAGATAAAGATAACTTCATTCAGTCTTTGTTTTTTATGTCTGGTGTGTGTAGATGCTCTTCATTGTGATCGATGTGACAGAATCCCTCTCTCACGTGCTGTCATACTTCGGCGTGTCCCCGAGTGACGCCCCCACTGCACGCATCGTCAACATGGAGACAGGAAAGAAGTTCAACATCGCTACCGAGGATCTCACACCAGAGTCTCTGACACAGTTGTGTCAGGAGGTTGTGGATGGCACTGCCAAGGTAACACACACACATAGGCACACGCACACACATTTGCATGTTTCATATTCAATCACACAGCAGCATGAAACCCAGTAACTTGTCTTGTTTTGTGGTGCAGCCCTATTATCGGTCTGAGGACATCCCAGAGGACTGGAACAAGGGACCAGTCAAAGTACTGGTGGGGAAGAATTTTGAGTCTGTTGCTTTGGACCCGACCAAAAACGTCTTTGTGGAGTTTTGTGAGTCAGTTTGTCTTCCAGCCTGAGTCTGCACTGTAAAAACTAAATTGGAATTTAGTGAAACAAAAATCATTTAGCTGTGTCTCAATTTGTGTGCTTCCATACTACACGTGTGCGTTCAGACTGTCAGTTATGGCAAAATGCAGTGTACTGTGAGTACTCGTGGTGCACTCACAACAGTCAAAAAGTTCAGTGTGAAATGCCGGACACATTTTGGCTATTTAATGGAAAGGGGACGGACATTCTTGCTTGCTGCTGGAGCTGAAGTGGTTGCTGTGAATACCTCAATGTATAAATGTAAGATGCACCTATGTTTTTTATCTACATTTTGGCAGTCAGGTGTTGGTGCTAACTGCACGGTTGCAATTTGGCAAAGTAGAAAAAGCAGTAAAATTTTGCGCTTGTCATTTCTGGTAAGAACACACAATGCTACCCTGCTGAGATTAGCTCATAAGGCTGGGAAGTACATAGTGTACACAGTGTACTACATATAATTGGACTAACAGAAGTATACAAATTGAGACACACCTTTTGGCTTTGCTGGATGTGCCATCATTAAATTAATACCATTGTGTACTTAACAGCTCGTGTTATAATTGGTCTAAGATCCTGCAGAATAACTTCTCTCTCTTTGAAATAACTTGAAATGTTTCACACTGTAGACTTCCACTGATGTAAAACCAGATGTCAGATGTTCCCTTTCGTCTTCTAACAGTATTTTCTGTTTGTGTGCAGATGCTCCATGGTGTGGACACTGTAAGGAACTGACTCCGATCTGGGACAAGCTGGGTGAAAAGTACGCAGAGAGTGATGACATAATCATAGCCAAGATGGATGCCACGGCCAACGAGGTTGAGTCTGTTGCCATTCAAGGATTCCCAACACTCAAATACTTCCCAGCTGGTGGCAAAGAGGTAACCACGCTTACACATGTGTCACCTTTACAGACACATTATTTGTATAGGCTCTCTCCTGATCATCCCGTCCTGCGTTGTTGTCCTGTAGGTCGTCGACTACAGTGGAAACAGAGATCTGGAGTCCATGTCTAAGTTTCTGGATAATGGTGGATTGATGCCTGAGGAAGCAGCTGAGGAGGATGATGAGGACGACGAGGATGATAAAGAAGACGACGACGATGATGATAGCAAGGTTTGTATTTTTACTGGTACTTTACTGTTTTTCTTTGAAATATAAATCTACGGCACTCACGACTGTTTCTCTCTTTCAGGAGACTGATAAGTCTGCAGAGGTACCAGCCGACAAATCTAAAGATGAGCTGTGATGTCATTTTGGTTTCTGACCAATGAGGATCGACCTAGCATCTTCCAATTTTTCTTAATAAAATTAATTTGGGTTACAAACAGACATGTTGTGTACTTATGACTGCTTTGAACACTGTTTATATTTGTCTTAATATTTAATTTGATTCACAACCTGATTTTTAACATAATAGTCACTGTAGATAAATGTAACTTTCAATTAATCTCTAAATGTCTCATGAATTCAAGACACCTTTACGTAACAATCAGTCTTTTTCAGTGTGACAGAAAACAGGCTGTAACTAAAACATATAAAGGTTAATCTACAAGATAGTTATCTGATAAATGAATGTATTAACACTGATATAATATATAATCAAAACTTCTGCTAGTGGAGAAACAATTAAGAGGGAGAGATTTAACCTTCTGGGGTCCATATCAACTGCTTTTGCTGTTGATTGCTTGGACCCCAAGAGAGTGCCAGTAGAGCTCTGTGGAGCTGAAAGAAAGATTTATAGTCGTTAGAGTGACAACACACAGTATGTAGATTGAAAGACAGAGATAAAGATATGTTTCTCATTCCTCAGTAACATGACAAGTGACAAGACAGACTGACAAGCGTCGTAAATATTTGTGGGCTGATCAAAGGAGGTGCAGTTTTCTGAGAACATGGTTCAGAACATAAACAAGCTGAGAAGAAACAAGAGATGCAGAATAACATACAGTCATGATATGTGTGAATGTAATTAAAAAATTAGAAATGGGCAAAGACGTGGATCATTTAGTGGACCTGAGGCGGGCTGAATAATGCCTAGATGCTCAACCAGGCCGCCTGTAACAACATCTGCCTATCAATTAAAGCAGCCATACTGTTAATTATGCATAACTTTAAGCCTTAATATAATTTGAACGGGTGAGTTATATAAAAATTCAGACTCAGTACAGATGTCATAAATGAGGAAATTAGCTATAGAAACCAAAACAGTTTTTCTGCTGTGAAGCTGGACATTTTACCATGGGGGCTTATGGAGAGTTGATGTTAACTTTCACCACGCAAAAGAATGTGAACTACTCTCATTGGACCACCTTGTATAAATAAAGATTGAATAAATGAATAGCTTTAGTATTAGTATAACAAATCATAAAAACAATATATGATAACCGCCTAAAATAATCTCTTTTTGATGGTAATTATTATTATTATTATGTTTGTGTGGCATTTAAAACTACAAATACTTACATGAAAATAATTAGTGCAGATATCCCCGTACTGTCATGGAAATTGCTGTGCTACCAGAGAATGACTTTGCAATTAGGACGTGATCAAGCTCACAGGACTTTAGGTGAACAAGGGAAACAGGTAAGGAGGGTTGGTTTTCAGTCTGCGGTAAGCAAAATGTTTCTAATTCCAGAGAGAAACAGGTTCAACAGGCTGTGATGTCACGACTGCCGCCAACATGGTACGCATTTTCTCCTGTCAGACAAGTTTCCTCATTTGCCCAAGGTAAGACCACTGCTCCGACATAACTCACACATCACACAGTTTAATTAGTAAAGGAGGACACGCACTACTCTTTGCAGGCAGTATTTGGAGTTTGTTTATGGTGGAGTCAGGTAGCCTGTTTGAATCTGATACTCGGGCTTGGATGTATCATGTTTACATAAGAGAGGAGTCCCGCAGATCTAGAACTACCTGGCAGCAGGTATATTTAATGTCTGATACAGTTGGTTTCAGGTGACGTCTTGGCATGAAGACAAGTCTTGTGGAAAAAAACAGTGAGGTGGGATCACATCATTCAGGATTACATGTGTTTAGTGTCGCATACTATGATGACAGCATGTTATTTTGAACTTGTAGTAAGTGTTAAGATAAGTATTTGAACTGTGGTTAGCTGATAATAACTATGACCTATTTAAAAATGTATTTACATCAATTTAATAAGAGTACAAAAATTCCCTTTGAATATACAGTAAGTAAGTATTTATTAATATATGTTTTTTACTGTATAGTGCTCCGGATTTTATAAATTTACTTATTTTATACAATAACCACACAAGGAGATGAAAGTGTGGTTGTGTGTGTGTGTGTGTGTGTGTGTGTGTGTGTGTGTGTGTGTGTGTGTGTGTGTGTGTGTGTGCTTTGTTTGACACTGTCACTTTAAACCTCTGCTACTATGGTGAAAGTTCAAACCAGCGATCTTATGCGTACCTCTCTATTGTCTAACATGTAGTACTAGAGGGTGGAGATGATACCAACAACTCCCACAACAAAGCCAGAGCTGCAGCAGTGTGAACATCACACAGTTTGAAGTACAGAGAGACTGAAATGTTCACAGTAACTACTGTCTTTAGAAACTCTTTGACTATGTTCGGCTGATAAACAGAAACAGTGTTGCCAGTTAGAGATGGTAGTGATAATCGACAACGGTGGAGGAAGTATTCAGAGGAAGTATTCAGATAATTTGCTAAAGAAAAAAGATTCATTTCACATTGGAGAAATAACCCACTACTAGTTAAACACCTGAAGTAACCCATTATGCAGCCAGATGATCTCCCTGTCAGTGTTTTACTTTTATAGCTGATGTTTTAATATTACTGCTGCATTAACGTGTATGTTGCATTTTACTGCTCTAGATTTTTAACGGTTGGTCTTTTGTGACTACTTTATATACTTTTGGCTGACTTAATTTACAACAATGCATCATGATCTATAAGATCTTCATGTATTTGGAGGGTCACTGTCATGTATGTCTAAAAAGTCAACTTTTCATGAGCCTGATTTCAGCTTTGTGACGATGCACTTTGTAGTTGCACAAAATGGTAAGTACAGTAAGTACAGTACAGGAAGTAAAGTACTTATTGCTACTATTTAATACCACTAATGTAATAATGTAATTTCACAGCTGCAGAACAGTATATTACAGGTACACTAAAAACTAGAGAGTACCACCAATAACCACAGAAAGTCTAAGTCTGGATCTACATCACAGTCATGTTACTGCGGTAAAATTCAAAGACACTGCATCGCTATGGACAACAAAAAACAACCACTAGGGTTCACTTAGTAGCTTTTTCTGGATTGAGTGAACTATAAACACGTGAACTATTTTAAGTATCAAGAAAATCAACAGGTGGGTGTGTATCAGGGCAGAATGTGGTTGAGGATGTCTTTCTTCAGCTGTTCACTGACACCTCAACTCTGTCCCAGTGGACGCTCTGACCTGTTTTGGTCCATTGTTTACAGACAGTTGACATTGTCTGATTCTGGTCTTCATGATTTCAGTGATTAAACTAAACAAAGCACATCTACTGACAAAGGCTGTGAGACGTGGCTGACAGAGCTAGAAAACAAACAAGACAAGGTGCAACGCAAAAAAAGAAAATGCAGGTTTTCATTAAACTAAATACCAGCATGTGTCTTTGTGTTTGCATCGCATATGAATTTCCTGCTGTCTCCTCTTCATCACCAGCTTCCTGTTTGATTAGATGATTTCCTGATGGAACCCCCTTCATATGAGGAGGCCCGTCACCACCCTCCTGCTCTGAGCCCACAAGCATTGAACATCCTTCCTCCCCCTTCCTACGACGCCTCCCTGTCGTCCCCCTCAACACCCCCTCCCACCTATGGAGAAGCAGGTAAGATAAACGCTCATTGGTTCATGTTTTTCTGATTTCTTCCACAGCCCATCAGGTAGTACTGAGAATACATCTATACTAAGATTTTCTCACCTGAAAGTTTGAACACACCTGAAAATGCCTGCTGTGTGTTTTAAAGTGTAACTCTAGTTTAAAACACTGCAGCACAGTAATGAAGCCATCTTTCTGTCGCCTCTAATTTCCTCTGCAATCACTATATCAACATATCCAATCACACATTGCAGCTGCTGCCAATAATCTGATATGATTTTGTTGACATCTCAGTGTATAAAATACTGTTCACCTGCCTAACAGGTAGCATTCATGCCCTGTGATGAAATCTCTGACAGCAGAAACAGAACTAACTTAACACGTAACCAGACTGTCTGTCCTGCTCTATGGGCTGAAATATGTGCCACCAGAAACTGAATTTGAATCATTTATATTTAAATTTGAATTGTTCAATTTGAATCATTGCAAAAACTGAATCTGAATTGTAATTTGAAATTTAATTTATTAGTTTGGAACAGAACATTCAGTTCTCACAGTTCAAATTCAGTTTTCTGTGACAAACAACGATCCGTTTCATGGCGGGTGGCAACAAATGACCACTATGTTACGTGCTCAGAAACGTAGGTGCTGATTGGCCGAAGAGGCGTCCTGTGTATCTGTGCTCAATTGCTCTGCCTCAACTACCCGGATGTTTGTCACAGAAAATTTAAATTGAATTGTGAGAACTGAATGTTCAGGTCCAAACTAATAAATTCAATTTCAAATTACAATTCAGATTCAGTTTTTCAATGATTCAAATTGAACAATACAAATTCAATTTATGTGATTCAAATTCAGTTTCTGGTGGCACATATTTTAGCCCATACACTGGACAAACATCATCATCTGAGCCTTCAAAACTTTAAAACATAATTTTCTTGTGAAAACATTCTGCATCGTAGATCAGCAGACAGCAAACAACTGAAACATGATATAAGGAGTAGGACAGACAGCCTACATGACCAAATAATTTTTTCTTAGCAATGATCACAACAAGACAACAAGATACGTTTAAATTATTTAGATTGTGAGTGAATCTTGAACTTCTGCACTTCTTCGGTCTGTTACTGCATTGTAGGGAATCCGCCATAGCACCCCGGCTCGATGGACATCTTCAGGACTCCTATGTAGAGTAGGAAGGAGAGGGATAAATAGGAGTAAGAACTGGGTTGGGGGGAGGTGTGCACAATACAAGAATGAAAGAGGGGGAGAGACCTAGGAGGGTATTCATAGGAATGTCGGAAGTGGCATGGTTGAGGCATGGTCCTGCTCCTGAAACTCTGCTGTTAACTTTAATTCATGGTTGTGACCTGGAGATACATTTAGAAATTTAACCAGCGTGGATATTCTCTGTATTTCTTTTTTTCTAGTTACAATCCAGCAAGACCCTTTTCCTGTCTTGACTCCACCGACTGATGTGACATCACCTTCACAAAACGCTGGGGTCATAATCCATCCCCCAACACAAAGTATTAACGCTTCATCTTTACTATTGTTCTTAATAGCATACATACAAACCAACCGGTCAGATGAAAATTTTCTTTCCTCTTCCTTCCTGTTTCCTCTGAATTTCAGTTGGTGTAACACCGCCTGTCAGTAGAACACAAACTCAGCCTGTTGTAGTGACCCAGCCGGCGCCTGTTCCCATCTCAGTGACATATCTGGAAGACTCCCCTGGTCTGGTCCGCTGCCCACACTGCCACCACACTGTCACCAGTAAAGTCACATATCTGCCTGGGAGGGCTGCCTGGTGCATGTGTGTCCTCCTCTCACTGATGGGGTGAGACACAAACACACGCATGCATGGGTATTTAACGTTAGAGAGCTAATCAAGCTTTAATGTAACCTTCATGCTGTCTGTGTGTGTGTGTATGTTTCAGGTTGATCTGTGGTTTCTGTCTGATCCCATTCATGGTGCGTGGACTACAAGATGCACATCATTCCTGCCCACAGTGTGGAAACCAGCTGCACATATACAAAAGATGACACTGTCGGGATTAATATGGTTCCTCAGCCCACCCAAACTCATGACACGCAGAGCATATTTGTCACTATATGGATATAAACTGTTTCTTGTAATGTAAACAGCTCACTGCCCAAGCTACAGTGAATTAGGAGCTGTTTGAAAAATGTTTACGGACGTTTTTGTACGATTTTTGGAAATTCAAACTCACTATGAAGGACAAAACTCTCATCTTTTCCCATCAACAGCTACAATGGGTGTGTAAATGATACCAAAAAGGTTTAATTTCTAGTCTTTAATGTGATCTCTCTGTTTGGGTTGAGATGTTTTACATATTTTTAGGCATTCTTTACAAGCAGACAAGTATTTCTATTACATAGAAGAAAACCAGGCAAAAATAAGTTTTGCACTTTTGGCCTTTTGTATGATTTAATTATTTGGGGGGAAATTAATGAGAAGGAAGGAAATACTGAACCCGTTCCTCTATGTGCATTCAGCACTATTTTACCACATGTGTGCAGGATGCTTTACAACATTAATGAGTCTAGACGAGAGACAAAAGAGAGGAGGGGAACAGAGGACAGGTATGGTGAAGTTCATAGTTTTGTTTTTCATTATTTAGATAATTTTATATTTAAATACTGAAGGAACAAAATCTTTCTCTTCCTAATGCAGACAGAGCCAATGTTCATGTTTACTTCAATGATGAAGGAGGGAACTTGTTCAGGCTTGAATGTCAGACATGATTTTCTTTGTTAAAGCAAACAAAGCCTGACGGAAAACACAATGACATAACATGCTGTAAATTTATGTTTCTGCATAATTCATGCTTTAAAGGCCCTGCACATCTGAGGTACACCCACACGGGCGACTTTAATCATTTTGATGGATTAGGCCTTTTCTCAGACTGTGTCTGACTCCTCTGTTAGCTTTGTTGCACCTGTTCGGCCGATAACACCTTTATCATATTTATGTACAGTCTTAATTACTCATGGACACCTGTGAGTGTGTGCGTGGCCTTTAACAGAAGTACAAAGAGGTCCACAAGACAATAATAATGTTTCTGGTTGCTGGAAAAAAAATTGTTTACACTAGTCAAGTTTACTCATATTGGAGTCAAACTTACAATTTTAATTATGATGAGTTGAGAAACACAAAAGTGTGATTTGTAATCTATGATTCAAAGTTTAATTTTAATTCTGTTTACTGTGCCACAAATTTATCGTGTAAAAAAATATGATGATGTGAAAATGTCTGTGTTTTATACTTTTTTTAAATGAATTTTCTTCTGCATTACTTTCCAAAGCTAAAATAACCACCATGACTAGACGTCAGAATCTATGTGGTTGACCTTTTCTTATTTTAATTCATCTTAAAGATATAGAGCAGTTTGACATTTTGGGGAATATAGATTATCGTCTTAGCTTTGGATAAAGGGGGCACCTTGCTGGGCAAGCTAGCAGCATTTTCCTAAAGTCTTGTCTTCACTGTTGAGGTTGCCAGACGATGAATACGGGAGAAGTTTGTTTTCAGGGCTTTCCAACACATGGATCTATTTGAACCTAAACTATGATCTTTTCCTAAATATAACCAAATAGTTTTGGTGCCTAAAAGTCTCCACACTTTGTTTTTGTGCTGTGCCAGTGCTGGGGAACAAAAAACACTCTGGCTTAGGCAATAAGGCCAGGATGCAGCGATTGTGCCCTTGCAAAACAGTGTTGGGTGGAGGCTTGATTTACCATTGAAATGGCTAACTTTAGGGTTAGGTAATATATCATTTTCAGTGTGTAGGCTGCTAGCTCAGAGATTGTTTTCACAAAGAGACAGGGAGTTTGAAAATACACAGTTAGCCAACATGGCAGACTTAGACCATCAGCTTACTGTGAGTCAGACTAGCCTAAACCTAACCGTAAGTAGTTTTATTGCCTAACTACACATCTAAAAATAAGTCAACGTTGACTTTTATTGATTTTATTTGATTGATTTCACACAAACTCTGGTCTCCTTGGTGAAAGTCCTCCGTTTGAGCCATCCACCACAGTCTCCTCCCTACATGGACTTTGTCACTCTTTATATTATGTCACCTGACTTTCTTAAGTCTTTCTGGCAGAAAGCCAGGAAGACAAACTTCTCCCACCTCAGGGAACCAGTGGAGACTCCGGGATGGTTACCCTAGTTACTCATTTTGTCACGCTAAAAAAATAAAAATACCCTAAATAATTTTTGTGTTAGATATTTGTTAAAAGATGAAGGCAGCTACCAGCAGTGTATAGCTCAATTTGAATTACATGAACAGAATGTAAAAGTGTGAATTCATTTTGTGTATTGAATAGATTTTAATATATGTGACTACCTTTGTTGGAGGTTTTGCAGCCATGTTTGTTGATCCTTGTGTTGACGCTTGCCTCAGAAATGGATTTTTACATCTTGACTGCTCATAAATTACGCTCCAAACAATATGGTGTAAACCAGGCAACCCCTGTTCTATATGAGATATACACAAGGTTTTTGCACAAGATATAACGTCATAAATAGTGAGCTTTAGAGAAGCTGGTAGGCAGACTTTGTTACCTTCGGACAAGGTCAGGCTAATGTTTCCATTCTATATGCTAAGCTAACCATCTCCTAGCTTTATCTTCATGCTGCCAGACAGATGCTGTATGAGTGAGAGTAATATATCAACCTTCTCATCTAACCTTCTGCAACAAGGCAAACATACTTGTTCCTCAAAATGCTGAACTAATGATATACACTGTGATATAGACCTGCTGTAAGTATGGAGGGTGAAGGTTGTGGATGAAGGATATGTGCTGCTGAGTCTTTGCACTTCAATACACTGACTGATTGATGCTCCTGCTTTACCTGTCGCCGTTGTCACACTCAATATTCCTGCCAAGTTTGTTTGTTTTTTCTTGATCAAAATGTTGTCATGTCTTTATTTATTTTTCTGTCATGTTGATCAGAAAATAAAAATAGTCTTGGTTACTTTGACAAAGCTGTGGAGGAGTTTTAGCATGCATATGTGTGATAATGTGTGTGTGCTTTTGTGCTTCCATTTTGACCTTGTCGAGGCTAACAGTGTTAGACAAAGGGCATTAAGATATTAGTGATATACTTGATATGAACGGCAGCCAATAGCAGAGATACAGCAAGGCTCAGATAGGAAAAGTTAATCAGCTACAGACTGGTGGGCCTAGTATGCAGATAACAAAAGCATTCAAAACTACCAGCTTAGCACTGATACACTCTCTCTCACACACACAGCCTTTCCTTTCACCACTCCCTCCACACTTCCTCGTCAAGCTTGTTCCAGTGTCAAGTTTGACAGTCTGCGGTTGAGCCGTCATGAGGAGACTGTTGCTGCTGGGGGTGACGGCCTTGTGTCTCTGCGTGTTTGTTGCCGCTGACAAACAAGCTGACCGACAGGCAGATGAATCATCCCTCGAGAAGGATGGGATTTTACAACTGAAGAAAGGAAATTTCAGAAGGGCACTCAGAAAACACAAGCAGCTGCTGGTGCACTTCTGTAAGTTACACAAAAAAATGACACAACGTGATCTTGACCCACATGTTAATACTCATACTCATACTTACTGTGTGTCTTTTTCTGTGTGTGCAGATGCTCCTCTGTCTGCAGAAGGCCATCGAATCTCAGAGGCGTTCGAAGGTGCTACTGCAGAGCTTCAGGGGTCAGATTTCAAACTGGCAGTGATTGATGTGACGAAGGAGAAAGACCTGGTCAAAGAACTCAATGCGACAGGTCTCCCCTCAATCCGACTGTACCTATCTGGAGATAAAGACAATCCTGTAGACTGTCCTGGTATGTGCAACTAACAAATAATATAATTTATATGTGCATTAACATCAGCAAAAGATAGCAGAAGTTCAATTCATCACTTTAAAACACTTAAAAGATCTGGGATTACTCCAGTGGATGCAGTTTTTCTGGTTAGACAAGAACCGAGCCTGTCTGTACCTGATGCTGAACTTATCCCAAGTGTCAACTATGAATGATGCAGCCGCACGCATGTCACTATTAGTTATCAAATCCTCTTCCCACAGAAAAAAGGAAACTGTAAGAGACCAAATCAGGCTGAACACTTGGCTGCTTCGAGTACTGAGTGCACTAAACCTTGGTGATAATTATCTTAGATTAGCTAGATTATTTTTCAGAGCAAAGTTTATTGTTTCCTTATGTTTCAAGGCTTCATGCTAAGCTAATCACCTCCTGGCTCTAGTTCAGTAGTTAACACACAAACATGAGAGTGGACTTGATCTTCTCATCTAACTCTGAATGTTGAACTTTTTCTTATTAACATAGCTGTTGAAACTTATATCGTTTGGATAAAATATTGATGGTTTGTTTGTGGTTAAGCTCCTCAGAGCTCGGCCTCCATCTTGACCTGGCTGGAAAGGCGGGCGGGGTCTGCTGCTGACCTCATCATATCTGATCTGAGCCAATTAGACGCCTCAGAAGAACTGACGGTGGTTGGATTCTTTCAGGTGAATACAAATTGTTTGATTTTCCAGCTTTTCAGTGACTGTGTTAAATTGCCTGAGTAACAATTTATGTGTGTTTTTATGTGTGTAGGAGCTGAACAGCGAGTACGTCGGGGTGTTCTACGCTGCAGCGATTGACCTCCCTGATGTCAGCTTTGTTGTGACTCAAGACAACGAAGTTATCAACAAATATGGACTCACATATGATGTTGTACTGCTGCTCAAAAAGGTATTTAAATACAACATACAGACACACCTCTGACAGATGGCAGTACATATCTGTGTACTGTATGTGTCTGTGTTTTCTTAGTACTGACATTTTTTGTCTTCTTACCTATTACCTGTTGTTGTTTGTGTGTGTCCGTTTGCATGTCTGCTGCAGTCTAAGCTCATCCAGGCTTATAAAATGATGCCTCAGACATCCAAAGAGGAGCTGATCATTTTTGTCACAGTCTACCAGATGGACCCAGTCACTGAGTACACTGGAAAGGTAAAATACACACTTTCTGCTGTACTCACATGCTCGGAAAGGTTTTGTGGGTTGTTTTTATTTTTATTTTTATATGAACTCCTTGAGATTTGTTACTGCACTACAATACATTGAAGACTTTACATGGTATTTGTTAGTTTGTGTTTTCATTTCAGCTGCCATCTTTTGAGGGTGAAAACCTGAAGGCAAAATACTGCTTTGCCTGAATATGAACAATAAGAGGTTTTCCTGCATGTTAAGACTAACATCTCACTTCATTATGTTCTTATACTTAAAGCAACATTAAGTAGAAATTGGTATTTTTAAGATTTAGCGCCCCCAGTTTCAGAGTACAATACCACTGTCAAAAATATGGACAGCTGTACACGTGAATTTGTTATATTACTTATGATCAAAAGCTAGCGAGTCGACACCTTTGCTAACAGCCAAACATCAAGCAAATACAATGACACGAGAAACAGCAGCCAGCTAATATTACTTGGCTGGAGTATTGCGTTGTTTCACATCACAACATATTGTATTATATTGATTTTGACAACTATAGGTCTCCTATAGAGCGATTGTACCACACCTTAAATGACAAACACTAAAAAACAAAACAAAAAATAAAAGCAGACATTTTGACAACACACAGTACAAACAGCTTTTTGGACACACATAACCATATGTCGTTAATGGAGATGTTTTCTTGTTATTCTCTCTCTTGCAGACAGCGACTCAGATATTAACAGCACCTGTGTTAAATCACGCCCTCCTGTTCATCAACGAAAGCTCTGCCGACTTTAAAGACATCTACTCAGCCTTTAACACTGCTGCAAATGCATTCAGGTTGAAGGTATGGACTAAACACACACACACACTAGTTACTTCACACAGCAGCGTAATAAAACATAGTAATAATAATCTGTGTATTCAGATCCTGTTTGTGTGGGTGAACGTGGATGAGCCTCGGAACGGCAGGCTGATGGAGTACTTCCGGGTTCGGGCCTTCGAGGCTCCTCTCATTCGACTGGTCAACCTGACAGACCATGTGACCTATCACCTGCCCTCTGACACTCTGGATGTAGAAACCATAAAGAAATTCTGCCAGTCCTACCTTGAGGGCAAGGCTAAGGTAACATTCGCTCTCGTCTAGTGTGTGATATAAAACAGAAAGTGAAAAAAGCTTGTCCTGATATAAATGATGTATTTGTGTGCACTTTAATGTAACAGCCTAAGATGCAGAGCGAGCCAATACCTGACGGATGGGACACACAGCCGGTGAAGCAGCTGGTGGGAATGACTCTGGAGAAAGTCGTCTTTAACCCCAACAAGACGGTTTTTGTTCTGTTCTGTATGTAAATATGTTCTTTATTTAAAAACTACCCAGTAAGCTTGGATTTGTAAATTTGGAGATAACAAGACATCACTGGAGTGATGATGTTAAGACTGAGTTAAATTTGACTGAAAACTGTTTCCACAGCAATTTAAAGCTGCAGTAATCAATATTTCATATTGATACAATGGCTGGGTGTTGCTCATAGTGAATCCACAGAGATTTATTACCTCACTCTGCAGTTCCCCTGCAGCCTCTCCTCATAGTAGCTTCAAGTGGTGGTGGCAATATGAGCTACAGATGTTTTTTTGGTTTTTTTATACAGCTATCTTGTTTTTCTTTTCTTTTTTAATTTCATGGTGATTTGACAGCGAGCTCAAATAGTTGTTTTCTGTCTGAACTTTTATTCAGATCTTCAGCACTGAGAAAGCTGTTTTTAAAGTTAGGCAGGCTGCAGCTTCAAATGTGCACTCACCACTGATGTGTCTAATCATGCAATAAGCATCGTTTTGTTTAAAGTGTGGCAGTAAAGTTTGCATTTGTTATCACGGATGGCCGTGTGGCTGGTTGTTGCAGTGTTGCAGACTTTATTTAGAGCCACTATGCTACAGTGCTGTAATATTATTTCCACGCATCTTTCACATTTAACTCTAGAAAATTCACTCCATAGCCTCTGTCAGTGTCTGCTGGATGTGTAAATAGAGAACTGCTTGCTAACACGTTTGCCACATTGATTTAACATGATAATATATCTATCTGTTTTCAGCTTGTCTTGTTCGCCCTTAACTAAAAATCTAACTCAGACAAGCAAACCTTCAAATCAACAAATCCAAGCTCCCTGAGTCACATTGCTTTTTTATTATTGACTGCTCTTGTTGTTTTGTTTGTCCACTCTTAGCATTCCACTCTTGATGTTGCTTCTCTTCACCTGCACTTAAAAATCTACATTAAATGTGTATTTCAGATCTTCCATACAGTCAGGAGTCCCGTGCTTTGTTTCCACTTTGGGAGGAGTTAGCCGAGGCCTTGAAAGAGCGAGAGGACGTGGTCGTCGCTCGCATCGATGCCTCAGCCAATGACATCAACTTGTCAATGCACGGCTCCTACCCATCACTCTGCCTGTTCCCTGCTCTATATGCTGAAAGGGTAAGGAGTCTTGTGTGATACCATCAATATTTTCAGTTTTTTCATGTGATTCGACTTATAGATATAAAGATGTCAACTAGCTTTAGGGATGATTGTGGTTACAAACAGGAACATAAAGTTTAAATGATTACATGTGTTATTCATGTGTGACATTTGACATAAATGGAGGTAATACTGGTCAGTATGTGATGTCTGTGTTCCTGTCAGATGGTGGTTTATCCCGGTAAGAGGAAGGTGAAGGACCTGATTAAATTTCTAGATAAAGAGATGGAGAAGGCCAAAAAAGACAGAGTTAAGGTAAATTATCTCCTTCATTACTCTGCTCCAGATACAGTGACACGACTGCACTTTGTTTGACTGTGTGTGTGTGTTAAAAATAAACTTTTTGTCTCCAGGAGGATGAAGACAGGAGGAAGTACATCGAGGCTGTAAAAGCTGAAGAGGCAAAAAAAGCCAACGAATCCAAAGATGAGCTTTAATCCAAAGAAAGAGAGAGTACAGAGAGTGTGTGTGTGTGTGAGAGAGAGAGTGTGTGTGTGTGTGTGTATGATACCTTTCAGTCAGTACTCCCAAAACACGGATCTGGTTTTATCTACTCAAACAAGCTGTCATGAATCGCCTGTCAAATCAAATCCATTAAAGTCTTCATTTAAAAACTCTGATGGTTGCAAGACTTTTTATTCATCTAACCTCAGCTGGTCTTTGTGTCGTTGTCATGCTGATGCTGACTTGATGTTAACTTCAGCTGAACCAAAAGATCCTTAACAGAGAAGACTGATAATAAGTAATGTAGAGCCTGACTACATCAGCATGGTTGATATTATCGTACAATTTTATCTAAACATATTGCTAACACGTCAGCTGATAACAAAAGAAAATTACTTCATTACACAGCTCGTCCATCAGACAGCGCTGACATGTTTGTCCTTTAACTGTGAGGTGATCTGTTTATCTTGGTTGCTCTTATCAAAAAGTTTGTTCATGAAGGCTGATGATCTAGATTTTTATTGTCAAAATCCTGTGAAAGACTAGGACGTATAGTCTGTGAAGCCAAAGTCTGATATATCTTATTCCTCTGCGTCACAGAACTATTAAAACACATCAGTGAGAAACATTGTTGAACTGACATGTTCCTTCATTACAATGAACACAGGCACTGTAGTTTATTTTGAGTAAGTCACACATTCACTGGAACATTCATGTATCTTTATGGTACTGAAAATATTCAATAGAGCACCAAATGTGTATTAATCTGCCGATGAAAATAGTCCACAATAAATGAATGTTTGCTGAAAGATATTTTGGAAATACTTCAATTAAACTATATTTGATCCATTTATGATTTATATTTGGACTGAACCCAATCCACCACGAGTCAGGCTTTGCCTCTTAAAGGAAGTTTTTCCTTGCCACTGTCACCAAGTGCTTGCTCATGGTGGGAATTGTTGAGTTTCTGTAAATAATTTCATGAAGAGGGAAGTGTCGTGAGATAACTTCTGTTATGCTTTTATAAATAAATTTGAATTGAACGCCACACGGTGTGTTAGTGAATCAGAAAGTCTTTTGATCTTTTCATAGGATTTGTTGACACCAACAAAAATGTTGGATATTCTTCACAAAGCATCTGATGTATCATTAGAATAAGCACTCTTAGATGTCAGCACTATCTCACTTTTGTACCACAGATGAATAAATATGCAATATGGAGTTGCAAAAAAAAAAAACCCAATTAACTCATTGTAGATAAATATGCTATTGATATACAGTTAGACATATATCTAACATAGCTTAATATTTTCCAATGTCAATATTATGTGCCAAATTATGGCCCTGTGTTCCACTGTCATGCAGTGCTGCATTTACTATCACTTACAACAGATGTCCTGTATTTTTTAGCAAGGTTTTAGTAACACAAGGGGAGTTTATAGAAAAATACACATGGTGAATATTCTATAGGCTTATTCCAGTATTTTATATGCATAAAAGTATATATTGATAACTATTTCCCCACCAAGGTTAATTGTTCCTGGCAGTGTGGCTGCAGCAATAACACAACAACAATCCTGGCTACATCTTTGATGCTAAATCACTGCACAAATCTCTTTATGTGTGTAAAACTCAAACTTTAATATCTTTTTAATTACAATGTTGCTTAAAATCTTTAGGCTGAACAACAGAATTTTGTAAAATGGTAACACACAATTGTCTCATAATCCTAAATTATAGCAATATAGCAAATTTAGATTTAAAAATAAAAAAAAATAAAATAAAATAAAATCTCAATAATATAAAATAAATCGAGGTTGAACACATTTTTAAAGCCACAATGAGCACTGAGAGTGAATCCTGCGGTGCAGCCAGTGATCAGCTCCCAGTGACGCGCTGTGACTTCACACGGAGGTTGGAGGAGGACGCCGCCGCTCCGCGCAGCTCTCTGACCGTCTCCTCTCGTTCTCTCAGCGGGCGTCAGGCAGCAGAAAAGCCGGAGGGATGGAGCCAGCGGGCGCGTACGGCGCCGGAAAGGCCGGGAGCTTCAACTTCGATCCGGTCGCCTTCTTCACGCATCCCCGGACCATCCTCAGACTTATGTCGTGGGTAAGCCTCCTCTGCAACGTGCGGGTTGACATCAATGGACAGGCCTACCTGCACTCCCCCCAACCCCCCTTCTCTCTCTGTCTCTCTCCCATTCACATTGTCTGTCTCTCGCTGTTTTCTAATGTGACTTTTATCAGGATTAACATAAATCGGTGTTTTTATTAAAGCCTCTGAGAGTCAAATCTCTGCTGGGCTATTAATTTCAGCACAGAAACCATTTCTCTGATGCAGCTTCTGGCTGGAGCTCCAACACCAGCGTCTGATTACCATATGTTTATCTGTATGGAGCCTCTTTGTGTCTAGATTCAGCTCATGCATTGGATTTAAATGCCCGCTAACTAGAATGTAACACCTCTCTGTCGTCTCTCTGATGCGATGATGTGCAAACTGTGAGTCACCACACAGCATCTAATGTGAACTGTGTGCTTTTAAAAGGAAGGATAGCGAGTTAAACCTTCTCTTTATGTCTGTCTGTGTCTGCAGGGAGTAACTTAATTTAGATCAACATGATTTGTCATAATCAATTTGCCAGAGCTTCTTAAAACAAAGCACATCAAACCATAGGAGTAAAGACAAAACCAAGCCAAGATCAAGCAATATATCAATTTTATACTACTTTTTACTTCTACTTCTCTATATTTTAGAAGCCAAATTTGTACTTTTTACTCATTTATTTGACACTAGCATAGTTATTTTGCAGGTTTAAAGAATACATTATTATATTAAGTGTATTATTATTGATACTGATGATATTGTTGTTGAAATGAACCTCACCAGTATATGTGATCTAAGTATATTTGGATGCTTTTGCACTTGCAGGACTCGTAATGTAATACAGGACTATTCGTAACAGAGTATTTTCACCATGTGTAGTAGAACTTTGACTTAAGTCAAAGATCTGAGTACTTCTTGCAGGTCAGGACAATAAATAACGTGATGTGTAGACCTTGAAATAAAATGCTGTAGACAGAGATTACAGCTGCAACAATCCATTATTTTCATTATCAATTAATCTGATGATTATTTTCTCAATATACAGATTGTTTGTTCAAAAAAATGTGAGATGATAGTGAAAATGTCCATCAAAAATGTCCTAAATCCAAAGGTGATGTCCTCAAATAGCTTTTTGACAGTCCAAAGATCAGTTTACTATCACATGACACAAAAAAAGCAGCTAAAACGAGGACCAAAATCATCAATAATCTGCTGATTAATCTCTCAATTAATTCACTGTTAGCTCTATTAACTGCCAGAATATTATCAATTATTGTTAATTGATGTTATCTTGCTTTGTCAGGTCGACACAATGACATTAACAGAGAAAAGCAGAATAAACCAATGTCACTGATGAATCTGTGAAATTTTCTTGCTTGAATAAATGACTGAAGTAATCAATTAACAGAATAGTCTATGAATTAAATGAATCACTGCTTCGGCTCTAATAAACAGAGACCTTAAGGAAGCTCAGAGAGGCGTCTTGTGTCAAAATTAAAGTTTAATATTATGCTTACGTAGTCTCTTAAATAAATGTACATTTTATCAAATGATAACAGGACTAACCTGAGGGTCCCCTGTAGGGTAAATCTGGTCCTGGTGAGTCCTCTCAGAAACAGTGTGCATAGTTTCCTGTGTTTTCTACCATATACAGATAATATATATATATAATATCTGCTGACAGCGAGGTCTTTAGATTATCCACAGTAACCAGACCTCTGGAGAGACACACTGCCCTTCAGCTTTTCTCACCTGAACCCTCTGCCAAAAAAAACAAAAGATTGTTTGTCATTTGGGTGAACTGACCCTTTGATTAAGTTTATTTGCTTTGTTTGATCCCCACTTCAACAAACAATTTATAACTATAGCACTGAATATTACTACAAAATGAGTAAAATGTTGCCAGATAAATACAAAACTATCCGCATAGCTAGACACGTATCGACGGGGATAATTAGGATGGCATGTTTTCTTTCAAATTTGTGTGAACTAACCCTCTACGATGATCACATGCTCACAGAAGAGAAGTATGTTTGTATGTGCTGGTGTGTCTTTGTGTGACATGTATGAGGAATGAACGGCATTCACACACCAGTGTGAGTTCATTCTCTTCTGCCTGTTAGATAATAAACCAGCCTGTGCGTCTCTCCCTGCAGGTTTTCTCCATGGTGGTGTTCAGCTGCATCGTGAACGAAGGCTATATCAACATCGGCAGTGAGCGTTTGCTCTGCGTCTTCAACAACAACGCTGATGCCTGTAACTATGGTGTTACCGTGGGTGTGGCCTGTTTCCTCGGCAGCATCTTTTTCCTCATCCTGGACATTTACTTTCCCTCCATCAGCAGCGTCAGGGACAGAAGACGCGCTGTCCTGCTGGACCTCGTCTTCTCTGGTACATATTCAGCAGATATCTTGAATGGACTGCCTGGATCTGTCCAACAGTATCAAAAGCCACCTAACATTTAGAACTCACAAACTACGACCTTATGTCTGATCTGTTTAATCCAGCTAAAAACCAAAGTGTAAAAACAACATAATATGGTCTTATTTGGGGAATACGTGCGGCACTATTTCTTGGACGGGTGCAGCAACTTACTGAAATCTCTCTTGGTGTGTTGTTCAAACATTCATGATCCCCAGAGGATAAATCTAGTGATCCTCTGAAATTTTTATCTAGTTTACTTTATATTAATAAAAACCAAAACTAATGACATTCTTCTTAGATTCAGCTGTACTTTGTGCTTAATGCTAATTAGCAGATGTTAGAATGCAAACATACTGAACAAACATAACGTGCTTCAGATACTTCCGTGAGTACACTTCTATGTCATATTCTGTGTACACTGTGTACTTTGTGGTGAAGTGCACTAAATTCTGCACGGTAGCGTTGTCTCAATTCAAGTACAGTCGTTGTGCACTTACCGTTAACATTTGACTGCCAAAGTATAAACCATGTGTACAACTTACAATTGTATATTGCGGTATTCAGGGCAACCGCCTCAGCTCAAGCAGCTTCCTCAGGTCGCCATTTTCACAATTCCTCTCTTATGTAGCCAAAATGGCGACTATTGAGGACGAGAAGCGTCCATTGTTCCACAATTCTGATCCTTATAAGTGCATCCAGGTACTCACTTTTCACTGCATTTTTCCATAAATGACAGTGCGAATGCATTTATGTACTCAAAATAGCAAGTGTAAGTACGGAAGTACACAAATTGAGACACAAGAGCCTCACAAAGAAGCTAGCATGGTTGATTAGTCTTCACCTGTAGTTTGGAAATCATTAACAACAATTAAAACACAAACAAGCATCTGGACTAAGTTGCTCAATTAAAAACTGTAAGAAATAAAAGATAATTAGATCAAAATAATATTCTATAAATCTCTGAGTCTAAAAGTGCGTTTTAAGAAGTGATTAAAAAAATTAACGTTGCCATGACTCCTCTGTGTCCCGCCTCCAGGTCTTGCCAGCTTCCTGTGGTTTGTTGGCTTCTGTTTTCTGGCCAATCAGTGGCAGGCTACCTCTCCAGATGAGCTGCCATTGGCCCAGGGCTCCGATGCTGCCCGAGCCACCATCGCTTTCTGCTTCTTCTCCATCCTTACCTGGGTCTGTATGTTTTTATATGTATGTGTGTAAACCTGTCGTCTGTCTGTGCATTCATTCATGTGTTCATCATCACGTTGTGTGTGTGTGTGTGTGTGTGTGTATTCCAGGGTTATCAGTGTCTGCTGGCAATGAACAGGTTTAAGAGCATTTCTTTCATGGAGGACAAGCAGCGGCTCCTGCCTAGGAGCCCTCCCACACTCTCTCTAGTCTAACACACACACACTTATACGTTATATTACATGTGTATTACTGGTTGATTAAGGAGATGTCTGTCATGTAGGGTCAAGTTTAGCCTAAAGATACTAGGTTAGTCGTTGAATTTGCAGATTCAGAGTAGGGATTTGTGGCATGGTTGAAGCTCATATGACATAATATAGTGTATATATGTATCACTACATGGGAAATCTATGTCACAAATCACATTAAAGGTCATCAAATTGGTGCTCAATGCAGTAAGCCGTTTTGTTATCAGACAAAGCTCCTCATAAAAACTGCAAAAACTTTTTAATCACAGTTTGCTTCGATTAATTAATTAAATTTCTTCTCATGGATTTGTTTGTGGTTACTCTATTTTTACTATAACTGTAATTAATTTGTGGTGTGGTAGTGGCCTGAAGATTATACCCTTCGATCCACTGACCAGCAGGATAAATCTCGGTGGGGAAACCAAAAGAGCAGTGCTTGCATGTCCTAAAACCATTAAAGTGCCCTTGAGCAAGGCTCTTAACCCACAACTGCTCCATTTGAGCTGCTCAGGTCAGACTGTGGCTCCACTGGACAGTTTCCAGGTGTGAATGTGTCTAACTGTGGGAGTGTGAACATGGTGTTCCTGAAAAAGAGACGCTCTCAGTGCTTAGAAAAATGCCATGTCAGAATACATTGCCACACAGACAAAGACTGATTCATCATCTATTTAACTCCTGTGAAAACAGTCGTACCAACCAACCTATAGCAGCCATTCATCTCACTGTCAGAGGCTGCGTGGAGGTTAATTTATCAAGGCTGTACAGTATGTTACAAAAGGTCTTTTTTAGTCTTTCAAGTCATTTTTTCCCTCAATAGTGTTAAATTATTCCAATATTCTTATCAAAATCAGTTCTTTTGACTTCTTTACAGTTTAGGGAACTAATTTCACAAATTCCAAGTCAACTCAACCTGTGAAAACAGTTACATGTCTTAAAATGACCCATGTGTGATATCATGAGAGATGATTCAGCTTTAGTTTGAGGCTATTTTAACCAAAAATCTTCCTTAGAAACTGGGAGGGCACTAAGATCTAAAAGATCTAAATGTCAGGAAGTCAGGCCTCTGCTGCATTGATTTTGTCTATTGTTTAGTGTCTCTTGTGAGTCCCCCAAGTTTCTGAAAGTACAATGGTAAATTGCTGTTCTTCTTAGAGTTCTCCACAGTGACCCAAACCTTTTGTACTCCTCTAGTTTCTTCAGTCCTCCTTTTCTTTCTGTTTTAATGAATAGCGCCTATAACCAAACTGTGCGTGTGTGTGCATGTGTGTGCGTAACATTTTTGGAGACGAACTCAGTTTCGTCTCGTCTTTCAGGAGTTGCTGGCAGCGCTGCTAACTTTGAGTGAGCTAAGAGATGTGTGCTTACATCACATCTAGAATGACTTCAACAAATACAACTACAGTAACCATCTGACCACTGAATGTATCAAATACAGCAGCCAATACTTAAACAAAGAAGAACAATGGAGAACGAAAGAGCTTGAGACAATGAGGTATAACAGAGGATTGGCATGAAAGGTTGTAGATGCATTCATGGTCTCCAGAGGATGAATCCTTATAACTTGACTGGTGATCTCCTGCAATCATCAGATCAAATTTTGTCTAATACAGCTGTTTATGACCAAAAATGCACAAACGTAATGATATTGCATGCTAACAAGTCTGGCTAACTGTAGGCCTATACCTGCTAAACATCTGTTAGCACACTGGCTCAAAGCCCCCACCTATGTTACAGCCTCACAGTGCAGCTAGCACTAGCAGGCTGCAGCCTGTAATAGTAGTCATGTGGTTCTAACCTGTGTGTAACTAACAACCTATGCTAACACGTGTGTGTGTGTGTGTGTGTGTGTGTGTGTGTTACTAACAGGCTGTACTGACGCTGAGCGCCCTGAGGCGCTTCTTAACCGGCAGCAACACAAACTTGTTCACATGGCAACACCTGGAACCCGCCCCCAGCAACGCCCGAGCTACACCTTACCCCATCGCCAACGGAGCTACCATAGTAACCACCAACCCCTATCAAGCCCCGCCCTTCACTGAAACTCTGGACCCGCAGAAACTCACACAGCAGAGACCCATGGCTCCGGCCTTCTAGAGACAGACAGGCAGGCCGACAGGCAGACAGAGATGTGAGTTGAACAACACTGCAAAGGACGCGTGGCACGGACGACTTCCTGCCTCGCTGATTAGCAGCTTTCCATCCTCTCCTGGGATTGGTGGGATTTTGGGTCATGTATGATGTATGATCTATTTTCACCATGGCAACTGCTGGCTCAGCTTAGTTAGTTGTAACTCTCTGTGTCAAGAATACCGTCTTCTGCTCATGCACACACACTCACTCAAACACACGCAAACACAGCTGTAATCACACCTGGAAACAGATATACATGTACACCTGGACACACATGTATATACACCTGGAAGTTCACACACACACACACACATACACATACACACACTTTGACTGCATGTTCATATGGTGAGGTGCAGATTAACATAGATGTAGATCAGTGATGATGCTCCATCTGCCTTATTAAAGGGATACAAGGTCTTTAGTGAAGGAAACATGGAGGACACTGAAGCTGTGTAGCTCCAATTATCGTCTTCTGTTTGCCCTCAGTCAGTCTGACCAATCACAAGCTGCAGGCAGACCTGTGGCTTCCCATTGGATGAAATTGAGACAGAGAGAGAGGCAGCTTGACCAATAGATTGCGAGGAAACGAGTGAGGGTGGCAGAACTTGCAGAAATTGGTACATTTTCTTGGCAAGGAAATAAAGGCAGGACAGCTTAATGCATTCTGAATGCTGTAGTGTTTCCGTGTGAAATATTCATGTGATTAAATATTTTATTGTGATATGCTGAAGTGGAAAAATGAACAAAAAAAAAATAAAATCTATCCAACACCACTACTATCAGAGCTTTGAGTCTGCCTTTGTTCATCTTTAAATAATTTCCCCTTTGCTTCTTGCAATGTGAGAAACTCTTTTCTTAATATAATTATGTATTGAGACCAAGATCCAAGGATGTGTTAGACATATTAATCAACATCTGCTGGAGGACTGTAATTAGACAGAGTACTCGAGTTATGTTGAATTCATTAGCAGCAGCAGGCAGCAGCTGTGTGTTAGCTTTATTTTTGGATTAAGCGGCTCACGTTGAAGGACTGCAGCCCCTCAAACTGTGTTTTTTTTTTTTTTTAACCTCTTTATATAGGAGGGAGGGACAGATTTAGACACAAGGTTACAGAGTCAAATGAAAGTCAGACAGGAAGTGGTTTTATTCCAGCACTGTCCAATAATGTAACTGCAGGTGAGCTTACTGTATGTCATTCCCTGCTTGAACATTATACAATATTATGAACATTTGCATCATCTAGAATCGTCATTATCATAATCATCATCATTATAATCAGCATCCTATAACTCTGACATCATTATCATCCATCATCATTCCTCATCAGTACCAGCACCAGCACCAGCAGATAAATTGACATTCAAAAATGTAGAAATTCGCCTTTGTAGTTCTCATATCATCCCTGCTGTGTTAATAAAATATAATCTTGGCCTACAAAGGTTTACACACTGTTATATCACCTGAATAAGCCCTTCTGTACATCAGCTTCTTTCTAAATCTCACTCTGCACCCGTACAGTATATAATGTCTTCAGGAGAGACGGGCCAGCTCCAGCTTCAGACAGCAGGGGGCAATCTAACTCTGCAGACCTCTGATCACATGCTTCATGCTCACCTGCGTCTGAACTAACTCTACCCTGAGAATACTAAGACAGAGAAAAAGGAAAGTGTATGAGAAACTAAGCTGACTGAATATTCAAATGGGTGGGATTAGGAAAAAGCGAGGTAGAAACTACTAAAGCTGAGGTCACACTACACGGTTTTAACTTAGAGCGCAAATTGATTTTTCTGACTGTCAGGGTCGGATGGATTCAGGCGAGAACAGTTTCTGAAACATCACAAAGATGTCCTTGTTTGATTTAGCCGGGAAAGAAATCTGCAATCTGAAAAGAGTCAAGCAACGTCCAGTGGCAGTTTACGGTAGATTAAGATGTACGAAAAATAAGAAGATTAGTCATTAAAAAACAAAACTTGGTTAGATATAAGATTCTCATTTTGCTCCACTTGTAACAAGCCGCTGTACAGTTTGTTTTTTTATTTATTGGAGGAAGAAGTCTCTAATAAAATGTGCCTGCAGTAATCTATATAAGCGTGCAATTACAAATTAAGCGTTTACATATAAAATTCTTCGTCAACTTTAATTTTTGTCAGTTTATCACTTAAAAATCAATTTCTCTTGTAAACATAAACTGTAATTTCTGCACCACAGAGCAAGAAATTAGTGAGTTTTACTTAAAGTAAACAAGTCCTGCAAATCAGAAAATTATCACAGGACTGAATGAGATGCTGTGTGTGGCGTTAAACAGAAAATGAACTCCTTTGATAATTGATTAATCAGTTTTCAAGCAAAAATGACAAATATTTGATGATTCAAGCCTCTCAAATGTGACTTGAATGAAGACTTATGGCTTCTCCTTGTCTAACATTATAGTCAATATCTTTGGATTTTGAACTCATGCTTGGAGGAAAAGAGACGTCGCTATTATTTCTGATGATTTATAGACCAAAAGATTACGTGATTTATCGAGAGCAGATCAGCCAGTAACTTAATCTGTGCTGCACCTTTCGGGTAATTTTTGTCTTGTACTCTGACCAAGGCTTGAGGTGCAAGGAAAAGGATGAGAGTGCGGGCAGGAGGAGGAGAGCAAGCAAGGGGAAGGTTAGAGTTTGAGTAAATATCGCAGGGGAGTGACTACTATGTCTGAACTAAAGCTAGGACTATGACAGAAGAAAAGGAAACGTCTTCTCGTGTGCATCTTGTGTGCAAATAGCACAAAGGGTCTTTGAATACATACACACTCATACACACGCAGTCCCAAAGAGTTCTGCTCAAACACCCTGTGAAAATCTGTTGTGATTGGATGGGACGAGGCGAGGGGACGGGGCCCAAAACAGGAAACAGGTATCCCTCGTGTTTTGGATTGCGGCTGCCGCCCCTCTCATGTGCTTCAGCAGCACATCAGGCTCCTCCACATCAGAGAACAACCAATCCAGCGTTTGTTTGTTTGTTTGTTGTCCAGAGTTTGTTTAGTCATCCACAGAACTTCCCTCTGGTTGATTAGGAGGGAGAGTTGTGGCATCAAATGACAGAGTCCGCCTTCTCAGCTCGACGCTGCTGTCCATCAGCTGGGTTGCCATAGTTACCGGCTCCTCTCCTGGCGGCGGGCTCATCCTCTGCTTCCTGTTCCTGCCTGACACAGGAGACACTGATTGGCTGAGGCGGCTCCTGTGCTCGCCAGGGCTCGGGGAGAGGTGTCTGCTTTTGTGTGACGAGCTGGGTGGAAGTTGTGTGTGTGAGTGTGTGTGAACAGAACTGTTAATGCGGCTGACTTCCTCGTCTGCGTCATCCAACAGGGGGCTGGGGTCAGAGCCGGGGCCAGGGCTGGCTGCTCTGGAGCTGCAGAGCGGCGCTGAGAGGGCGGACTCACCACTAGGGACCTTCAAACTGGACAAGCTCTGTGGGCTCACAGGCCGCTTCTCGACATCTGTTTCTGGCTGCGAGCCACAGATGGCCTGCTCAGGTACATGTTCTTGCCCAGTGGTTTCGCTGTGGCTCCGGCTGTGGCTCCTGCATGAGATGACCCTCTGGGGGTGTTTATATTTCAGTGTGTGTACACTGGACGATCGCGGCCGTGGTGGTGTGGAAGAGATGGTGGGCACAGTGAGAAGATTCTCTGCCAGATCATCAGCTGATCCGCTCTGATCCAGAGAGTCAGAGCGCACAGCCTCCTGCAGACACACAGACAACACAGTTTTCATTAAAATGTTGGGTTGTGTGAGTAAATTTAAAAATACACTGAGATAACTTGGCAAAAGCAAAAAGAAGTTGTTACAATTTTGATGTAGTTAAACAAAAGTGCATGCACGCGTGCATCGATCAAAACAATTGCAAAACAGTGTCAACAATTTTTAATTTTTTTGTCATTATACACAAAAAAATTGACACTTCCTGTGCAGAAGTACAATTTTGTTAAAGTCCGTGTAAAGTAAGAATAAATATGTGTTCTGAGTTTCTCAGATAATACTTCTCAAAGAAGTGTTATTAACCACCCAGCCAAATTTAAATGATTAAAAATATCGACAAGTTTATGAAATTAGGTGTCAAAATCAGGTAAAAATCAGCAGTATTCTCAGCTCCAGGACTGTGGGGGCGTGTCCTCTGAATGTGCTGAAGCCACGCCCACTTGTGGGAGCAGTCAAGCAGCAATTTTGAAGCGACTGAAACGTGTCAGATGAGATCAGAAAATGACATGACTAACTTTGAAACACTCTGAGTGAGTGACTCTATCTCTCTGATAGAGGTGCAGGGGTTTGCTCAGGGTGGCCTCAGCGTGTCATCGAGCCACCCTTTAGGACCACCCAAAAAATCCTGGACTGAAAACTGGTGAAAAACTGTTTTAACCTCTAACTCCACATTTCAGTAATATAACGTTCAAAGTCTTTTCACATGTTTTCAGCAACCATTTTCCAATATATTTAATGTATTTTGAAAGAAATCTCTTTTTCTCTACTTTTTTGGACTTTAATTTATTATCCAGTACACAACAGACCAGGTCTTTAACTGCATTTAAAGTTTGTTGGTCGCTGTAATCATTGCTCCTGTCCGTACTGATCATGAAGTAATCACTTCCTAGAGCGACTAAACAAAAAATCCACAGTCCTGCTCTGTATTTTTAATATATTTTCAAAGCTACGTAATATGAGGCTTCAGCAGCAGAGTCTGCTAAGCCAAACAAAGTGGGTCTTTTTTCTTATAAATATATAATATGTACACATTCCTCCACGTGAGCCCAACAAGGTAACATAAAAGAGGCATTTCATACTAAAAAGACTGTCATTTTGGAAAATAACTCAGACTGCGACTGCTGAAGCCTTGCATTAGCTTTGAGAATGCATTATGAATACAGAAAAGTATCATCACAGGAAGGGATCTCTTCACAGTCAGTATGGAGCGTAAAAACAATTACAGCAAAAACTAACATAAAGGCATGTGAGTGTCACATTCAGATGGACTTGAATGTCTCATAAAGCTTTAAGAAATATACTTGTTGTTTTGGATGTTTTATCACATGTACCTTCATCAGAGCTAAAGCTTTAGCATACATTTTGTTTTTAGGTCTTTGGATGTCGGTCCAAGCATCACTTTTCCTGCTTCCCTTCATTAACATACAGTATGATAATCCATTAGCAGACTCCATCCATCACAGTGAACATAAAGTCTGCATAAATCAGCATGAAAGGTATTTCATCATTGTGTATTAATACAGTTTTACTGTGGGCTGAAGTCTGCACCCTATTACCACACAAAGATAATGTTACTCGTGACAATGTGACACACATTGCACATTGCATGTTCAATGTTCTGCATATGGAAGAGTCTGCTCATAGAATCCAAAATATATGGAAATCAATGGATGAATAAAATGACAGTAAAAATGATAATTTTGGAGGACAGGAGAGGAGAAGAGAGGCGAGGAGAGGCGATGAGAGGAGAGGCGAGGAGAGGAGAGGAGAGGAGATAATAACACACCTGTCTCCGTAACTGTCTGCTTGCAGTTCGGAGGGATGCTGGTCTCTTGAGGACTGAACTATCTGGAACATAGGAGGGACTCAGCTTGTTTCTGTCTAAACTGTCTTGAGGACTGAGCCACTGAGAAGGACGTCTGCTGGCGCTGCGGGTGGGACTCAGTCTGAGTGAGGGATGTCTGTCTATACTGTGGCTGGACATGAGTTTAGGTCTGTCTGCGTTGTGGTCTGGATTGAGCCTGTATCCATCCATACTGTGAGTAGAGCTGAGTCTGTGTCTGTTTATTCGATGGGCCGGGCTGAACTTGTATCCATCGATACTGTGAGCTGAGTTGAGTCTGTTTCTGTTGATTCTGTGAGCCGGACTAAACTTGTATCCCTCTATACTCTCAGCTGGACTGAGTCTGTGTGGGGAGTGTCGGTCGATGCTCTGTGAGGTGCTGAGGCAGATCTTTGGCCTGGAGCTGCGTCCAGACCCCAGTGAAGCGTGGCTGATGACGGGCAGAGCTCCTGGAACCTGCAGCAGTGATCCGCCTCCACTGGAGCCCAGAGATGACATGGAGCCTGCAGAAAATAATGAAGGACTTATGGTTGAAAACAAGAACTGCCTCAAATTCAGATGGATGATAGAGATATTATTTAAGAAGCAGTAAAATATGAAGCTGGTCCTCCTCACACTCATGCTCCTCAATTCCAAAAAAAAAGCATAAATAAAAACAGAATGTAATAATTTTATAATTATTTTCAACCTATATTTAATTGAATAACGTACAAAGACAAGATATTTCATCTTCAAACTAATAAACTTGTTGTTTTTTTGTAAAAATATACTAAAAAAGTTGGACTGGGGCAACAAAAGTGTGGGAAAGTTGGGTAATGCTCAGAAAAAAACCTGTTTGTATCATCCCACAGGTAAACTGGTTTTAACAGGTAATACTATCATGACTGGGTATTAAAGGGGCATCTCTGGAAGGCTCAAAGCAATGATGCGGGGAGAGACGAGGCTTACCAATTTGTAAAAAACTGCATTTAATCCAACAGTTAAAGAACGTTTCTCAACACACAGTTTCATTGAATTTATGGATTTCACCCTCTACAATTCATGATATCTTTAAAAGCTATAGGAATCTGGAGAAATCTCTGCACATAAGGGACAAGGCTGAAAACCAATAATGAATGACTGTGACCTTTAACCCTTCTGGCAGCACTGCATAAAAACCAGCATGACAGTATAGAGGACATCACCACATGCGCTCAGGAACACTTAAAAAAAAAAGGTTATCTGTAAACACAGTTCATCACTGTATCTGAAAATGCAAGTTAAGATTCTACCATGCAAAGTGAAAGCCAGACATCAACAACATCCAGAAACACCAGAGCTCATTTTAGATGGACTAATGGAAACTGGAAAAGTGTGCTGTGTTCTCCACATTTCATGTCATGGACATCGTGTTCTTTTACACAGCATCCTGACTTTTTTGTAATGTGTAATTGATTTTCAAACTAAAGCACAGATTCACTCTCACTCAATTAATTAGCAGAGGTCAGTTTTCAATAAGACATACGGGTCCTATGTTAAGAAAAGCCAACTAACAAGTACTGTCTGTATATCTGAAGCCTAATATAGCTTGTTCCTCTGAGCCATAGATCTCCATTTTTGGAGACTATTGAAAACACATCAGTGAACCACACTGGGCGACATGTTCCTTCATTACCATGAGCATAAACACTGTTTATTTTGACTCATCCACACATACACTGACCAGCTGCTATAAATACAGACTAGAGTACCCAGTTTGTATTAATCTGTAGCTGAAAATAGATCCCAACAAATACAACTCCTGTTTGAACATTTGCTAAAGTCTACAGTGTCCTGCTGTCTTGGGGACTTTTTTTTAAAAGCATAAAGTATATTTGTGACATTTAAAAAATGTCATGGGGTTTGTTGATAATAAAAGTATGAATGTCATAAACAAGATGTTTCAAAAGTCAGTCTGTGTTTTATAATTATGTTATTTTTTATGTCATGAACCACACATAATGTCTTTGTGATTGTGAGTACTGTTTTATATGATTCATACTCTCTATGTATCACTTGAGATTGTTATTTTTGGTCATTTATCTGATTTTAGCTTAACATAAATAAAACTAAATTTCCAGTTTCATCAAAGCTGCTTTAAATTGGTCACCCATGTTCTTCTACCAGCATGCACTACTTCAATTTGTCACTAATATTAAAGAAATATCTCCCTCATAATAATAAGGTCTATAATAATGGTGCCGCTCGTTCTACCACATCACATCTCTATTGCCTTCTATGCTATTTATGGGAGCAATAATCTTTACAGCAATCGTTTAGTGATTATAGCACATTTAAAACTCTTCTCTAATTTAACTGGCTATGAAGATCCAAATTACCTGAGTAGCTGTACCCGGAGTAGACCTCATGGCCAATGGGAGGATAAGGGGAGCATCTGAGTGGCTGAACGTAGCTGTCGCTGGGGAGAGACAGCATGCGTCCCATGCTCAGCAGGTTGCCATGGGAACACTCCTCATCCTCAAACTGCACCTGCCACATGAGATCATCACCGCTGTCATCGTTACTGTCACCTCCACACCCTTCCCTCCAACATGCGCAGAGATATGAGCACGTGCTCTGTCTGATACCTGTGCAGGTGCGTCCACGTTTGGCCCCAGGTCTCCGCCTGCAGATGCAGTGCTAGAGCGTCGGTTGGCCTCCTCCCTCTCCCTCCTCTCCTCCATTTCCCTCTTCTCCTCCCTCTCTTCCATCTCCTCCAGCGCGGCCTCCTTGTTGCTGTCCTCCAGGTGCTTCATTAGAACGGCTACGACCACGTTGACCAGCACAAACTGAGCCGTTAGGACGAAGGTGACGAAGTAAACGGGAGAGATCAGGGGAAGGTAGGTGAGGCAGTGGCGATCCTGCGGGCGACACTCTCGCAATGTGTCCTGGACGACAAGGGTAAGAGAAGAGGATATAGATTATGCAGCAATGAAGAAAAGTGATTACAGATAAAGGGAGGTAAGGTTATATTCAGATATTTTAATGTACTACAGTGTATTTCCTCTCTTCTCCAACAGAAGGAGATGTTGCTCTGAGTGTGAAAAGACTCACAGAAGAAACACTCTCCTAACCCACCTCTAATGTCAGCAGCTCTTAGTCTGTCATAAAAACAGTGATCCTTCTCTCCTCTTACTGCCACGCCTGTCTCATAACCTCACATGCACCAACATGGAATTTGCCATCTCTCCATCTTCTTACAAACTCTCACAGAGCAGAGGAGGAGAAAGAAGAAGAATAACCTTCATAATCCCATTCCAGTTGTCGCCGGTAGACACCCTGAAGAGCGTGAGGAAAGCCATGCCAAAGTTGTCAAAGGTGGCGTGGCGGCTAAGACCTTCACATGGGTTTTCGTCCGAACACTCTGGAAGAGGATGAGAAGAGGAAAAGAGCATTAGAGGCAGTAAGAGTGAGAGAGGAAAGGAAGGCGAGGGGAGAGAAGAAAGAGAATAGTATGTAGATTAGAACACTGATTCTAAATTGACATAATTAATGTATGTAACATAAAATGTATGCATGTTACGTAATCCACCCATATCTCACCAGTGTCAGTTGACACACACACACACACACACACACACACACACACACACACACCAGCACAGATTTATATGCATGCACACACTCGTGCCTGCGCGCGCACAAACTCACGAGCACATGCATGCACGTACACGCACACACACACTAACCCAGTTTTCCAAAGAGCTCAACTCCCAGAGCTGCATAGATGAAGAACAGCAACATGAAGAGCAGACCCAGATTCCCCACCTAGACAGACATATTACACGCACACACACAGATATATACAATATATGATACACAGAAAAAAAGACATGTACAGCATACATCGAGAGAGACGCAAACATGCACACAGAGAGAAAGAGGCCGGAGACAGAGAGGCCTTATTCACGTTTACTATATCTTAAAAACTATTAGGAGCCATCATGGTACCTGGAGTTGAATCATTTCTCAGTTTTCAGAGGGGGGTGCATGTTCATCGCCTGGATGCTCATGAATCACAAACTTGTCAGATTATTCTAATTATAAAGCAATTTACAGGAACTTGACTTCCCCCATTGTAGGAGGTATGGATATGTCTAATTATATTATGGATAAACCTATTGATGAAGTGCAGGGGAAAAAACTCTTGGACACCACTGCAAAGACCTGGGTTCAATCCCCGGCAATGATCTGTCACTTCAAAGACAATTGATATTAATCGTGGGTGGGAAGGCAGTGAATTAGAGATTCCTACTGTGTTTGCTGGAACACATGTGTAGACAAACAGGGAGGTATCTAGGAGGGATTTTGGATTACACATTCAAATTTTGGGAGGAAAAAAAAGGTTAGAATTTATCTACATTTCAGGAACACAAGCAGTTTATAAACGTGTACTTGCACTGCTTGTTCTCATTTACCCAGCACCACCGACCCTCCCCCCTTTCTCTCTCTCTACTCTCTCTTTCTGGTTGCGTCCCCTGAGGTTCCACTGAAGACTATAGGAGCTGTGGTGGATCTTTCCTGCAACAGTGCCATCATCCTGGTCCACCATTCTCAAGAGTTTACAGCCACACTAGTGGCTAGCAGAAATTCTTACCATGTTCACTGCCTTAGTTTAGCATGCCAGCATGCTAACATCCACTTGTTAGCATCGGACACAAAATCAACTGAGGCTGATGAAAATGTCATAAATTTTGCAGGAATGATATAAAACAAAGTATTACTTGAGTATCATTTTTGACCTGATGGGACACAGGAATTTCATGGCAATCCATCCAGTAGTTTCGAAGACATTTCATTTCAAAACCACAAACACGGGGAACGTGAATATCTTTACAGTATCTCATGATAAGTCATCCAACTGTTAAGATATTTCTGTCTGTACTAAAGTAGAGGCACAATCAACTGACATTGCCATCCCCTGGAGCCAAACCACTACCGCATCTAAAGACAGTTACATGTGCATCTCAGTTGACATTTTAGTTCTTGCTTGTGAATGTCTCATTCACAACAACACTGAAGCTGCATCAAAAACACAGAATCCTCAATGAGACAAGTGCTCCAGCACAAGAATCTTGAACCAGGCTGCATTTCAGAGCAAAGTCATCCAGATATACTCCGGCCCATCAGATATGAGTGATTATCCACAGTTGAAAGTATTAGCAGAGCTTCAGGAGAAGGACCACACCTCAACCGTGCCTCATCTCCTCTTTCACTCTTGTATTCTGCACCCCTCTCGCCCAGCCCATTTCTTCCTCTCCTGCCTGCTCTCCATAGGGTCCGTCATGCCCGGTTGCTACAGCAGATACCCTTCCCCACGATAAACAAACATATCTTGTTGATGGTGTGGTCCTTGCTAGTGAACTGGTAGTATATTTGGCTGTGTGTAGCTTGTAGCATTGAGTTTATTCTACTCTTCACCTCGGAAGCATTAACACAGGAGAAATATACTGCTGCTGTGATAACTTGACAGAGTTTAACAATCCTGCCTCGAAGTGGAATAAATTGCTTTGTGTGTGATAAGCTTCCAGACGAGACCTTCTGGTTCATATTTTATCTTCTCACAGATACAATCGTACCAAAGCAGTCGCAAAGTTCTAGTTTAATTGGTGATTCATTAACCACATTGGTACATTTAAGAATCAGTCATTAGCCTTTAGTTAAATGCTTGTTTGGTGGTTATCGGGTGTCATTTACTTTAACACTAAGCAGACTGTTGAGGAAATCAGCACTGTTGATAAATCATGTGGGTGCCGGCCCTGATAAATCGCTAAATAAAACAAGCTGTCTGCAATTCTTCAGATCTGGAAAACAGGATAACAGTTAAAGAGACATCTTATATTTTATAGCGTGAGTGCTGCCTCTTACCTGAGGCAGAGCTTGAATCACTGTGTCCAACAGAGCTCTCATTCCTGTAGCCATCTTCAACAGCTTCAGCACTGAAACATTGCAATGTGTCAACTCGCATCAGCCACATATGATTTGTGCGCTTTTGTGTTTGTGTGTCACTGTGCATGCTTGCGTGCATGTGTGTGTGTGTGTACCTCTTGTTATCCTTAGGACTCTCATGATGCGTATGATGGTGGGGTTAATAGGGAGGGAGGCATTCAGGTCTATTTCCTCAAGAGTGATTCCCATGATGGACAACAACACAATGGCGAGGTCCAGCTGGTTCCACCTTGACACACACACACATACAATTGTAGTTTTTCTAAGGATGGAGCTGTATGTTTGTGAGTCTTTGTATTCACGTGAGAGCTTAAATACCTCTCTTTGAAAAAGCGCCGCAAGCCAAAAGCGATGAGTTTGAGAATCGACTCGATGACAAAAACCACCGTGAAGACGTAATTGCAGTACTTCAGTATCTCCTCGAAGTACTGCAGGACACACAGACAAGACACACACTTCAAAACCCAGCCGTGGCTGTACTGTACCACCTCACACACCGCTTCATTACTATGGTTCTAGGGCAGGTGGTAGATATTGTTGCCATGGTTACCCGAGGCTGATTGTAGTGCTCCATGCTCATTGTGATGAGGTTTGTGAAGATGATGATGGTGATGAAGAGATCCAGGTAGTTGCTGGTGCACACGGTGTGGATGGTTCGACGCAGTGGGGAGTAGTCAGCGTAATATGGCTTCTCTTGGGCCCCTGTGTCTCACACACACACACACACACACACACACACACACACACACACACACACACACACACACACACACACACACACACACACACACACACACAAGCACAGTCATTAAAATGCTTCTGAAAGAAAAATATAATGTAGGCTATGAAGTCACTGATATAGCTGATGCCAAGTGGCGCACTACTGCGTGTGTGTGAGTGTGCATATGTGTGTGTATAGACGAAAAGTGCCACCTCAGGAATTCAATCCTATCCATCACGCACGCACACACATTTCATGGCACCTCAAGGTGTCTTTGGGCAGAAACCCTCGCTGTCTGCTGCCAGACAGTTAACTGTCTAAGAGGAAAGCACTACTAGAGATTACACTGCAGAGACAGAAGGACAGAGTGAGACAGAAATGAGGTAGTGCAATAGAGAGAAAGAAAAGTGTGTTTGCAGGACTGTTAAGTGTGAGGAAGATTATATATGTACTCAAACAGTAAGTATGCAGCTTTATCGTCCGTGTGTGTAATAGTCCATCTAACATATATGACCGCAAGTATGTGGACCCGCTGTCTTTAGTATGTTTGGTCTGAAAATGTTAATGCTGCATTCAAGGATAGTTTAGACAGTAGCGTGCTTCCAACGTTCATATTTCAACATGACAATGTCCAGGTGCACAAAGAAAGGTCTAAACAGAAATGGTTTCCCAAGTTGGTGTGGGAGAACATGACTGTCCTGCTCAGAGTCCTGATCTCAACCCCGTCCAACATGTTTGGGATGACTGAGAGCCCGACCTTATCACCCAACATCAGTGCCAGACCACACTAACCCTGGATGAAGCTGCATCACATCCGTTTGTGCCACAGCTACGACACATCTCCATCACTTTTCAAATATCCATTGGAAGCAATTAAATGCTAAACGTTCTGTTCTTTTCAACACAAACAAACAAGAAGAACCAGTTCTTCTATGAGTCTGTAAACACAAATAACTAATAAAGGTATTATAACATCTCAAATGAACGTCAACTGTCAATAAATATAAGCATTTATGCACATTTAAAATTGAATTTTACACTTCAGAGATGTGAACTGCAAAAATAGAGCCAATGTGAAAACAAAGCAGAGCAGAGAGAGAAGCCATACATAAGCCATGAGTGAAATGCCCTAGTCACAGGTCCAGTAGATTGTCTCCTGCAGCTGCGACATAACCAGAACAAATTGGACACTGGGAGTAATGTGGCTGTGGCTGAATGAATGCAAACACCTGCAGCCAGTTTCCAAACTCTTGTGGAAAGCCTTTCTAGAAGAGTGGAGGCTATCACAGCACCATTTTAGTGCCAATTCTTTTGGAATAAAATATTTAATAAGCACACGTGTGTAATGTTCAGGTGTCCACAGACTTATGGCCATATATATGTTTTGCACCCCCCCTCCTGATTTCCCCTGTTTCTCTCTCACTTCTCCTCCTCTTCTCCAACCGTCTCTGTCGTTTCTCCTCCCTCAGCCTCGCCTCCTCCTCCTCCTGCTGCTGGCGACATTTGTGAAAGTTTTCCACCACCACGCCAACAAACATGTTGAGCACAAAGAAGCTGACGATGAGGAGGAAAGAGATAAAAAACAGCAGCATCCAAGGGTTGTTGTTTCTTATTGGCTGCAGAGAGATATAGAGAGAGAATTTAGAGAAGAGAGGAGGAGAGGTAGCATGGGGACAAAAAGAGAGAGAGAAAGAAAGAAGAGGACCAAAGAGTGACAAAAGAGGGTGAGGAGGGGTGGAGAGGACGAAGAGGAGAGAGCATAAACAAGAAGACAATGTAAATCCTGAGTCAGCACTGAAACTGCAAGCACTGTCAACTCACATCTATTTATCCGTCTGCCTTTTTTCATTCCTTACACCTCCCTCCTCTCCTGAAATATTTCCCCTTTCTGCTTGAAACAAACAAGATCAAATGGTGCCTGAGACTGACACAAAACAGAACCAAGACACAGTGAAATACAATATACACTGGCTGAAAGGTTTGTATGACTCCCTCCTCATTTTTTACTTCCGATGACCTCTCTCTTTCTCTGTATGTGTGTGTGTGTCTGTGTGTGTGTGTCTCTCATCACCTGCTGGTCCACTCCAACAGCATCCAGGCCGTCATACATGATGCTGACCCAGCCGTCTTTACATGACAGCACAAATAGTGACATCAGCGCCTGGAAGATTGAGACACGTCTGAGTATATATCATCATCATGCTGTCAGTCAGTTTGGAAGAGCAGATGTCAGTCCCGTATGTGTGTGTGTGTGCTTAAGCGAGTGTGTGTAAATGTGTGAGACAAACCTGTCCCAGGTTGTCAAAGTTGTATTTCCGTCGAGCCCAGCGGTATCCTGCCTCCAGACACTGTGTTTTATTGGTGATGTTACTCACATCGAGCCCGTCGCAGTAGAAGAACTTCCCTTTAAACAGCTGCATACACAGACAGATGTGTGCACACAGATACAAAAGCATACGGGAACACTTTAACCTCAAGGTAATGTAAACAAAGCTTCACAGATCAAGATAAGATGTATACAGTAAATTATCGCTAAGAGGCCAACAGCATGTTCCAGCTAACCTATCCAGGGACCATCTGGTCGAGTCTGCCTCAGAGTCATTACAAGCACAGAAGCACTACAGCATGGAGTGTTCTCATTAGGGGATAATCAAGTGGTATGTTTCCTATGTATGTTGTGCTGTGTTTTTAAGAAATATATAGTACGCTGTGTGTTAACATCAGCTTCATTCATCAAGCACAATTTTCTGTGCAAGCAGTCATTTGAATATTTGCAGGAATGTTTAGAAAATTAAGACCAGCACATACTGCAGACGAGGAAAAATACCATTTTAATAAACATTGGTATGGCTGGAGAGGTCAAACAATTTTGTATTTGAGAAGAAACAAAAGCAATTACCAATCAAAGAAGTAGTAAAATAAATATATTTTTGTCTTTTTCGTATTGAAGACACTGATAAAGAAAATGCCTAAAACAAATAAATTTAATTTTCATTTCATTAATTAATAATGAAATTAATAATACAAAGTTAAATTAAAATTTAATTAAATATAAAATTCTCAGCAGAATCCCTCTGTAGTTGAGCCATTGTTTTTTTAATTACTTCCAGGGACTGCATAATCAGCAGCTCATTTGCATTTCCTCCCAATTTTTCTCTTCACTTTTTATTACCTGAAGCGTTTTCTGGGCTATACCTCATTTATTTTATACCACAGTGATCAGTGTCTTCTTGCAGCAGAAAATACAAAGTTTGGATATTTGGGCGCTGTTAGGTGGACCACAATTACGGTTACAGGCTTATAAAACTGGGTGAAAATAAGTTTAAAGGAATTTTTATTGAAAATCTGCAAAAAAAACAGAACATAATGAGGCTTCTCTTCTTCACTCGACAAAGGATGAACAGTGAATACATATATAAATATAGATAATATGAGAATATAAATGTTCACCTGGACTCCCAGGATTCCAAACACGATGAAGAAAGCACAGCAGATGAGGACGATATTTCCAATGGGTCTGAGGGATGTGATCAGAGTCTCCACCACCAGTTTTAGACCAGGAGCTCGACTTATCACCCTGTGACACACACATACACACACACACACACACACATTCACATTCGTGCTACATAAGTACACCAGATACAATTAATGTAGTAAACACAGGAAAAAAGATTCTGTACTCCCACCTGAGTGGTCGCAGTGTACGGAGCAGACGCAGCACACGGAGGATTCCTAAGATTCGATTACCACTTGCTGATGCAATGGAGACGAGGATGTCCACAAGTGACACGAACACCAGCAGTCCGTCTAAGACATTCCAGCTACTCTGCAGGTACACACCGTGTCCAAAGTACAGGCCCATAGCTACCACCTTGACACACACACACAATCAGTAAAATTACTCAAATAATAAAATAATATGAGGTATAAAATGAGGCTGAAAGCAATTCTGATCCCCACCCAGGGAGAAAATTGCCCTTTTATAAGTAAGATGAGAAAATGACTTTGGATTGAAGTGCTCATTCAGAAAATGTGTCTTGTTATAGTTACCTTGATCATCATTTCACCCACGAAGATCACAGTGAAGATGTAATTGGACACACTGAGGAACACGCGCTCCTGTCACACACACACACACACACATATATATACGTTAGAGCGCGCACAGACAGAGAAGCAGAGTGTTCGATCTAAGAGTTTCTGTCCCAGTAGCTTTAGCTTTGATTCTGGACTCAAGTTAACAGCGCCGTGGTACATAATGAGCTAAAAACAAATCCATTACGACTGTAGTAGAAATGAAATAAAAACATACTGAGAACAGCATGTGTTCTTATAATTTCTCCCAGATTAACTCAACTGTAGTCGAGAGCTTGTGTTGTGTTGTATATGTGTGTGTGTGTATCCTCTTTTAAGACTGAAATTCAGTTTTACAGTGAGGACATTTTGGCTCTGTCCTCACTTCTTTAAAGGCTGTTTGACGTTTAGGTTGGTTGGAAAAGTGCCATTTGGACATCAACCTGTGTTAAGAGGAGGCTGTTTGCCTCTTTCCTTCCTAGTGTTTTCCTCTCCTCTTTTATTTCTATCTTCTATCTGTGTGTGTGTGTGTGTGTGTGTGTCTCTAGGCGTGCCCTCTAATTTCCCTCTCACCTGCCTCACCACCTGTTCCTTCTTCACAATCAACTGCTGCATAAAATCTCAGCTTAACCCTCCAGACTCTGCCAGATTGTGTCGTCTCCCTAGTGGTAACAAGCGCCGCGGCAAAGTCTTTTGTGTTCTTTTGTAACTTTTTAAAAATTTATTTATTTTTTTACTAATTGTGATTTTTTTCCCTGTGCTTCAGGAAAACCCCACCTACCATCCTCCTGCCACGTACAGCTCTGTTTGTTCCCATGACCTCACTCCATTAAGGATATTAACGAAGTTTCAAATGCAATACTTGAAAATGAGCATCAAATACATTAAAAGAAAAACGACTAATGAAGATGGAAATATTATCTGTAAAACAGAATAACATAATAATAAGAAGAAAAACAAAATACCACTAAACTACACAAACACAGTTTCAGTGGAAAATTCCAACCATGTTCAGGTTAGAGGATAGGCATGTTGCATTATGTCCTCACAAGCACAGAGAAAAAAACATGTGAATGTGTGTGTTTGTGTGTGTGTGTGTGTGTGTGTGTGTGTGTGTGTGTGTGTGTGTGTGTGTGTGTGTGTACCATGCTGTTGGACTGTATGTCAGGTCTCTCCTGTGCGATGGTGATACAGTTAAGGAAGATGAAGAGGAGGATGATGTGATCAAACATCTTGTGACCTATGACTCTCTGACACCACAACCTGAACCTGTGTGAACGAGAGAGAAGAGGAGAAAGAGCGTCATCGGATAATTATTATTTTTATATGATTTGTCCTTATCACACATCACTTCATCTGTCAGCATACTGTGTACGTTTTCACTCGACTTGGCCAGATTTAATTGATAAAACTAAAAAATTGTATCACTAAGCCATAGCTTTACCCTTCACACTTTAACTGTGAATTTTCACACATTTGGTCTAAGCCACCCAGGCCACTCAGGAGGATATCAGGGGCTGTGTAGGTGTGTGTGCATGTGTGCATGTGTGTGTGTGTCTGTGTAGTGTGTCTTTACCGGTTGTGCGGCGCAAACAGATAAAGAGACCACTCTTCATGCTCCAGGCACCACTGAGGCTCATATGGCTCCAACAGCTTTTTCACCTTCTTACATAAACTCTGGAAGGAACACACACACACACACACACATAATGCAGAATTAAATCATGAGACTTGGAAAAAAAATGGCAGCCTCATGTTGTATCAGTACATCCACACAACACAGTTCACAATTTCAATTTTCAATTCAGCTAATTGAATTTTTTCAAAGTTACGTAAGAGACTCAGGTCGCCAAGGTTGGAATTTATGTCTTTGGAAGATAATTAGCAACACACGCCTAAAACAAATTCTAATATCTAATCAAAATGCCTTTTCCTTTTGATTTCAAGAAATAAATAACACAAAATACAGAGAGCTGCACCTCCTCTATCTCGTCCTCTTCCTGATCACTGTTGTAATGTGTGGTGAGGGGAGCGTCGTCGTAGCAGTGGTCAGGGAGGTGAAAGGTGGTGCCATTGCAGTCGGGCACGTGGAGCACAGGTACCTGCAGGTACTCTGCCTCTCTGTCCAGAGATTGCTCCCTGCTGCTGAGGTTGGAGCTTGAGTGTGTATCGGACAGCAGGGACTCCATCTCCCCCGACTGGCTCTTCCGGTGGAGGCTGGGGGCTCGACCGATGCTCGTCCAACTGGAGCGACGGCTCTCTGGTCCGCTGTCCCACAGAGACTGTGAAGACAACTGCAAACAACAGTGACAAGTGGTTGGATTCATGACTGCTTTTTCAAATGCATATAAAGATTTCAGTCTTCACAGATTAAATGTACCCTGTGGAGTTTGTGACCAGTAGCTGTGCTGTGGAGTAATGTTTTTATCATTGATTCTGTTTGTATCGCTAACAGCCTGCACACAAGGACAAACACTAGAGCTGTACGATTCAAAATATGATCACGATCTCATTTCAGGCCTCTATGTGATCTCATTTTTATGTGACAATGATTCTGTCATGTTTGTATTAGAGAGGGGAGATTCATTGCATCAAAAACATGCTCCTCATTTCTATATCAACAAATGACAGGTGAATGTTACTCCATGTGACGAGCTGTGCAGAGAAAGAGAGGGGGAAGGACATCGATATAAATAAATCTAATGCACGTGAGAGACAGAGGAGTAAAATTCAATGAATGAAAAAGTGTTTTAGGAAGAGCAAAAATATGTCGCAGAATAACAAAATATGTTTATCCACCTCGGGTGACAAACACGCTGTGCTTATACGTGAAAAATGATGTACAGTGTGAAACTGGCTTCAAAGAAAAACACATATGTATGCAACCGTAAGTAACACCGCAAATTAGTATAACCACCTGCGTTACAAAAAGGAAAGACAACTCCACAGGGAAATTCTCATTCTTTAGCATTCACAGCAGCTAAAAAACACTACAAAGGTTAGGCTTACATGTCCCTATGAATCATGGGAGAAGGCGTGATCTTAATTCTGAGTGGAAAAAAATCAAACTGTGATTCTCATTTTTACCAGAATTGTGAAGCCAAAGTAACAGACCAGAACACTGTAGTGCATGCTAAAGTTACTCGCAATGTTGGACTCTGAATCCAACGCGCAGTTATTCATTTTCAAGAGACTGAAATATGCAGCCAACCAAAACAGACCATAATAGAGAGAACACAGACACTGACAGAAATGTGCCCACCAATTAGCACGCAGTGATGGTTGAAAAGAGCAGCAGTACATGTCATGTCCCCCTGCACTGCACAGGTTACACTCTGAGTGCTTCTGTAAATCAAATTTATTACTGATGGTTAATGGGATGATATAATATGCTGTGGGTAAATGCATGTGTCGAAGGCTCACCGGTGACCTCTGCTCAATGCTGTTCATGTCCGTGGAAGTGGCACTCGGCCGGCGTGATTGACCGGAGTTTATGGTGGGCGTGGCTGCAGTGTGGGTGATGACCGGCAGAGGAGGAGGAGGAGGGAGGGGCATGGAGGCTTTTGGGTTCAGGAGGCCATTGGGGCTCAGCATCATGGCCTGGATCTTGAGCTCTGTGCACACAAACACAGCCAGAAAAACATTTTTACGCTGTAGTTTTTGTAGTTTTGCATCCATTATGATCAGGGCTATAGCTACCATTGAAGACACACATAGAGACAGTTAACAAGCATTTTGACATATTGCTGTTAGAAATGATAATATTTTAGGCCAAGAAAAAAACATGGAAAAATATCCTAAAAAAATAAACTAATAGAAAAGTTTACATAATTTTTGAGTTTGTATGGGGCATATGTCGACTACATCAAGTAGTGTAGGTCAAAGTTGTACCAGGAAGCTGGTCTGTAAACTGTGATTGATGTTTAGACAGTTTTGGGAATAAATTTACAATTTGTTTTTGTTTTCTCTTCAAAACAAGTTTGATTAATCTAAAGGTTTGTTTAAAAACCTGTATGATCATCTGACTTCTTTTTAAAAATGTCGCTGAATTCCCAATTCTCAGTTAGCACAGTGAAGAAGTACAATGTTATTGTAACCAATAAGAAAGATGAAGAAAACTACAACAACAAGACCCAAGTTGTAATAAACAAAAATGATCCTTAAAGCTAGGTAAGTGTGTATCTAACAGTTTGTACCTGCAGCGTACAGCTCTCTCAACTTCTCCTCATCCTCGTAGGAGAGCGATTGTCTCTCGTCATCTGTCTCAGATCTGTTGGCATCACCCTAAAAACACACACAGAAGTGGGATCACCACTATCATCATAATCTTCATCGTCATCGGCTTCCTTCCCTCACTGTCTGTTGACTGTCGTAAAAATGAAAAATATACGAGCACGTCGAGTGGGAAAGACTGAGGGACAAAGAGTGGGGAGGCAGACGGACGGAGGGGTTCTCCAGTGCTCTCTAGTTGAGTTATGTTCATGGCTTTGGCAGCGATCTCCTGTAGTTACGCCAATAAAGCTTTACTGAATTTAATTAAAATTCACGCCAGAAAGATGGAGGCAGACAGCTTTGGCAAAGGGTATCTGTGTGTGTGTATGTGTGTGATAGGAAGAGAGCGAGAGAGAGAGAAAGAGAGAGAGGGAGAGAGAACAAGTGCTCTCTGATGCTGGAGATAAAAGATGAAAACTAAACAACAAAAGCTCACCAGCTGTGAATGGCAGGCGATATCAAACACATCCCTACCCTGGAGAGTATTGTGTGTGCGTGCACACGTGTGTCAGCAAGAAAGAAAGATAGAAAGAAAGATGGGATAGAAAGAGAGAGAGAACGAGGAAGGGAGGACAACCGAGAAAGGAAGAGTAAAAAAGTGTGATGGATAAAGAGAGAGGGGAGAAACCACACAGGCAGGATGGCAGAGATTATTCTCTTGTAAGCAGCTTTGGTATCATCAGCACAACAGAACTCAATTAGTCCCGTTCTCTCTGCCTCATTCTCTAAGTAGCTCAAATAAAACTTCGTCTTTGCCCTTACTTCGGCTTGAAAGCCCTCAACCAAAATGGCTACAAGCAAGTTGAAGAGGACGTAGTTTCCAAAGGTCATGAGGGCTACAAAGTAGAGGGCAGCCAACGGCGTGGTGGAGGCCATCCCGTTATAGAGCACCGCATTCCAGTCCTCCTGGGTGAGGATCTGCAGATGGGAGGAGACGCGGAGAGAGAAGTCAAGCGTTTGAGGGTAGGAGTACAATACACTTTCAAACACAACAAAGCAGCAGAAACGTAACCTACATTGCTAATAGCTGCTGTCAGCAGAATAATAAGAGTGGATTCCTCTTTTAATATCTCATTGTCAGTTGAACAGTAATGATGCTCATCAGTGTTAAATGAGCTTCTGTGGAGTGCGCGTTTCATTACTCTTCCTCCCTGTCTGCTTGTGAAGCGTATCTTACCTGCCCACTGGGAGAGTTTTTATGTTTTGTTGTAAAGTCGAGCATGAGCACTCCCAAATTGGAGCAAATGAAATAATGGAGAAGATCATCAGTACTAGTACTAGTGACAGCAGCAGCTGCTGCCTGAATCTCATCCCAATTAATTTTAAAATGACATTACGTCGACGGGGAAGTTCCTGTAAATTAAATATCTCCGATGTATTTGTGTGCTCATGCGCGTCCGTTTGTTTGTATTTGTGCGTCTAACCTGAAAAACAGTGACAGTCGCCCAGAGCAGAGAGTCAAAGTTTTTTCTGTCGGGTAAAGTGTCTCCGCTGTCTTGTCGCAATCCAAATTTACAGCCAAACAGATGCATCCCCAAGATACTGCAACACAAACAAAAGCACACATACACACACACACACACACACACGAAGCAATGAGAAAATACATTACTTTCATTACATGGTAATTTAATATGGATGCTGTGCAACAAGATGCAGCAATGCTGCATTTGTGAATAACTGTGTTTGTGTAAAAGATGATGATACATGTGGTAATATGTCCTGTAACCGAGTAAGAAAAAGGTCAGTAGTAATGATGATGATTTTTCTGAGGTATATTCAGCATAATTACAGCAGAAAATGACAGTTTGGCGTGAGCCTGCGGTATCGCCTTTAAAGAAACAAAGAATATACCTAAATATGAATATAAAGAGCATCAGCAACATGCAGAACGTGGCCACATTGTCCATCGTCTTCATCAGCACCACCAGCTGCCTCCTCAGGGCGGGAAGGAACCGGACCAGCTTCAAAACTCTCAGCAGGCGGAAGGTACGCAGCACCGACAAGCCTCCCTCTGCCTCACCCACAATCTCCCACACACTAAAACACACACCAATGACAAGCAGAGTGTGAATGCAATGTTAAATTCACATTAAATTCAAAGCAATCAATATGTACTCAACCCCATCTGTGCCTCTTTTGAAGTCAGCATTAGTATTACCCACAAAAGCCTCCGTTCCAGGTCGGGAAAATGCTAAATCATTTTTCTTGTTACATGTTGCAACTGAAAAGAGGAAGTGGGCCAATGTTGTTTACAACTTACCAGCCAATAAAGAAGGTGTGAGCGGTGTGCACTGGTACAGTAAACAAGCAAAGCCTTCAAGCACAGATACATAATTTAGCTTGTAGTACTACATAATTGAGTGAATACAGGGGCCCTGGACTAAGAGTGCAACCACATCGCTCCACTGCCAAAACCAGCATCACTGTGACAGTTTGGGAAACCTAACTGCAGTGCTGACTCACAGTGAGGGCTTTCCAGTTAACACACACAGAAAAACACCACGCCCTCCTCCCAGAGCCCCACCTGATGATGACAATGACACTGTCGAAGCCGTTGTAGGGGTTCTTGATGTAGCCAAAGAGGCCGAGAGCCATGAGCTTCAGCAGCATCTCGAGACCGAACAGACTCGTGAACACCATGTTACTGATCTCCAAAATATCTGTCAATTCCTGCGGCTGAAGAAACGCAGTGTTTGTGGAGAGAAAAGGGGGACAGATTGATGTACAGATATTGGACAGGCACACAGATAAATGAGCAAATAAACAGAGACAGACTGGCAGTGAGGAGAGCAGTAGAGTCCACATGTTAGCAATGCTAATCAAGCCTACGGTGGAGATTTATGTGGATAAAGTCTGAGATATGGAGATGGAGAAGTTGCCCCAGGATGTGAGTGCAGGTGTGTTTTTACCCACAATCCTTTGGAGTAAAATGCATTTTTTATTATTAATACTATTGATGTTATTGGAAGGAATATTTTGGAGCTCATCTAGAGGGTTGATTGATTCAGAGTGCAGTTTAAAAAAGTAAAAAAGTAAATTTTGATATAAACACTACCGCTCAAAATCACTTGATGTTCTTCTTTCCTTCAATAATGTCTACTTTAACATCGATAATAAGAACAACGTAATTCAGACACCAGTTGTATTATTTACGTTTGAAATAGTTTTGGCTGTAAAGAATTTAATGATTAAAAGAAGGCTAATACAGTTGGGCCAATACTAACATTTTAAACATGAAAAAATACCAATAAAAGTTACATACAAATTCACTGTTCTGTAACAATTTGTTTTCATTGTCACAATTATCTTTTTTTTAATAAGCCAATCAGGCATGTAAAAATCTAAAAACCAGTTCTTCCTTTCTTTCACATCTGAAGTCTGATAACAAAGAATTGTATGGAACACGTTAAACTTGCATGAAATTGTTATAAATTTTAACCTCATGTTCATTTTAAACATGACTTATTATGAGTAATGCAAAGTCTGTTAACATTTAAGTTTAAAACGTATCACTGTTGCTCTTCTCTTTCACAAAATCATTCAGAAAGTAATATTTTGTGTCACATCTACAGATATATAACAGCAGCAGTTATGTCCTTAGAGGTTCAAATGCTTCGTTATGTTGACCAAAAAATCCAAATCTTCCAGCCATACAGTATCTGACAATCCTAGCAGGCCATAAATAATATATTATAGAAATGAAGCTGGTTTAAACCATGGTACTGTATGTTCAGCTGACGCAGTGCCAATAGTGCTAACCCTAGAGTAGTGTTTCTCAAACCTTTTATACCATATACCACCTCAGAAAATATTTGTCTCCACTATTTGGACAGACATTAAAATCAGACAGTTCACATGGGAGGCAGGTTTATTCCTGAAAGGAAGATTATTTACTGTTCAAGAACCAGATTTCATTTGATGTTAAAGTGGTTCTTCTGATCCGGACCGTTTCAAGCCATGATTGCAGAGTTTTTGAACCATTCATTTTTGCTCCGCTTACTGCTTCATGTAACATTTTAACTAATCATGAATCTATGTGCGCACTACATGAATAAATGTGTCAGGCTGATATTGGAACAAGACATTTAAGGAAATGCAAAACTTAATTTAAATTACATCTGAGTGATCCCGGGTTTAATTTTATTCAAAATGGTTTGATATGTTTTAAATTATTTTCATTTAATTTCAAAAAATAACATTTCAAAGATTCCCCAAAGTACCACTATAGGAAAGTCAAGCACCACAGTTTGAGAATCAGTGCGCTAGAGTAATCAACCATTTCTATTTTGATGTTTAAAGAATAGCTTTGCAAAAACAAGACGCCTGTTAATTCCAGCTTGTTATTGTACACTCGACACTGAAACAGGAACCCGTACCTATTTAAATCTGCACAGACTTTGATGCTCAGTTTCCAATTTCTTCTACCGGTGACTGATGATTTCTTATATTCTACTGTTGCTCAGAGGGATCTCTGTCTCTTTCTGCCCTTTCAATCACCAGTCTGAACCATTGTACAGAAAACATAACCTTCTTTTAAAAAAAAATACAAAGGCCTTTCTCCAACCTAAAAGCATAAAAGACCATCAAGAGATACAGAGTGGTCCCTCTCAGTCATCTGACTTTACCGAATCAAGCTTCTGTGCCAGGCCATTACAAACTTTCTGAACGGTTGTGAACAGATAAAAGAGTTACACCAGGGCACTTCTTTATTGCAGTGAATGCAAACAGTCATTTCTCACAGCTCATCAAACCAACAACACAGTGTAAACAAGTACTGTAGCTATGTCTCTGAGCATGCTCAGTAACCCATGCCTAACTTATTCTCTGGAGATAAAAAAAGTCTCTGAGGAGCCTAAACTAACCGTTCACTAACATGAGGGAATGTCGCCTAATGAAACTGTATGGCTCTTTATTTGTACTAAGAAGTTTTTACATGACAATAGATGTCTCTGGCACCGAGCAAAAAGGCTTTCATATATTACTATATTCATTTATACATTTTTATTGTTGGTTTTGGTCTCTTCAGAGGGAAAAATGATAAAATAGAGCTGGCCTTATCCTTAAATATTAGTCATTCAGAAAGTTAAGGATCTGTCATATTGTTCAGGAAATGGGCCACATGCAATCTTCCCCCTTGTACTGCCGACTATCCCTGCCTTCCAGCCAATCACAGTGTCAGATCTGTCCTCCTCCTCCTCTTCCATTCGCCCTCCTTCTCTTCTCTCCCTCTGCCTCATCTCCCCACCGCTGCTCACTCTCTCTCTCCTGTCCCAGGGTCACGCTTTAATTAACACTTCAGGTCTTATAAGTTTCTCCATCTCCTGATACATGCGTGCACACACCCACACACACCCTTCGCGATCCCATATGCTTGGTGCTGTAAGTGTTGATTGGAGGGTAAGTTCATTGACTTCACCACACACAGTGATTAGCACATCCATTTTCAATCAAACTCTAGTTACACACAAGCTGCAAAAGGCACGCACATAGCTATGCACACACAAATATGCAGCCTCTTACACTAACACACACACACGCATAAACATACCTGTTCATGGTACTCTATGCCCATTGACAGTGTGTTAATAAGGATAGCAATCATGATTCCTCTGTTGAAGTATCTGCTGCCAACAATGAGATCCAGTTTAGTTTGGAGTCCCGCCCTGCAACGCCCGAACAGCCTTTTCTTTGGCTCAGACACCTGTGCTTCACCGTGACATGGGCTGCTACAGTGGCATGGGCTGTTACTATGACACGGGCTGTTGCCATGGCATGAGTTGCTGTACCCATGATGCTGGTCTTCAGTCTGCTCATTAACATGCTCGCTGTCACTAAGCTGGTTGTAGTAGATGCAGTACGGGCATACTGAGGACTCTCCTGGGACTTCACCTGGCAACGGTAACGCAGAATGCCCGGCACACCCACCTGCACAGACAGAGGGAGATGGTTACATAGACACAGGCCACATAAAGTCATACATGTGCATAGTAAATAGTTGATTCTGTGCGTTGCACATCCTGTCATTCAATATATTCTCTGCTCGGTAAAGGAGAGGACCTTCATTTCATTTCTGGGAGACAAAAATTCAATAACGTGGAAGCTACTGTGCAGTTGGGATGCTTTTGTGCAGAGGGGGAGATCTTTTATTAGAACAGGGATGTTTGTGTCTGTATGTGTGTCTGTGTGTGTCTGTGTGTGTGTCTGTGTGTTGGTGGGAAGGGGCGTGGAGTGAAGCGGGAGTAAGATTTCAGCGGAATTCATTAGCCAGCAGCTCGGGAGGACTGGTCCACTGACATAACAACAAACACTAATCTACCACGAGCAGTTCACTTGTCATCACAATTACAACAAATTCATGTTTCACTGGAGACTGATGTAGTAAATCCAATCGAGTCGGTCTGTGGTGTGTGTGTCTATTGATAATGTGAGCTGCAAGGAAACTTTGTTGAAGATGGCTCTGCACTGCATACGCAAAAAAAAAAAAACACTTATCTTGAGCTGTGATTTTCAGAGTTTTGGCCCAGGATCCCTCGTGCATGTGACAGCATACTGAATCATTTCTACTCAGTTTTTGGTGTATTGAAGAATCTCAGCTACTAAATTTTGAATTTATTAATGAATTATACTCAAATGTCTTTTCTCTGTAACTTAACCAATTTTAAATATCAAGGTCAGTTTACCTATCACTACTGAAAACAGCTGTATGTCTTCTGTGAGTGGAGGAGCTTTGTACAGTCTGAGCCCCTGATGATGGCATCAGAGTTATTTCAGGTTCGGCTTGTAGACGACAAATCTTTAATGGTAAGCCTGCGTTACCAGCTGGAGGTGTGGTTTGCAGGTGTTTTTGGAGCATGATCCAAAGTCAAGTCGTCTCATCTACTCCTTTAAACCCTTGACATCTGGGAAATCAACACTTTAATCCTCAAGGACCCAATGGGAGCCATCTTTGACATTTTTTGTGTGTCTCTGACAAGACATGCTACTGTTATTTTTTTCGTTTTTTTAAGTGTTTCTATAATGCACAGAAGAACTCTGCATCTGGCACGGTATGTGTTTCATACATTATATCCCTTATTCTCCATCTTTGTGGTCCACAATCGCCATGGGACTACAATACCCCGTGTGTTATCTTATATAAGGGATACACAGATGTGTTGCCTTGGGGCTAATTGCATGAATGTATAAACACATCACAGTGTTCTTGCATTCAATTTGCCTTGTACTGATCAAGGTCTGTGACCGTCGATGAATTAAAAATATTGTGCAGATTATAGCGAGTGAAAGCTTTTCTTCTTTCTTGTAATACTTTGAGCACCAAAAGCGAAATTAAATTCAGTGTGTGCTCTGCAGGTCTAAATGCTATTCAGGGTAAATGGAAAAAGACGTTCCATTGTGACCCTCAAAGATTATTTATTAAAAAGAAATAATTCGAAGAAATAAAGCAAAATTACCCAAAGTACTAACACAAACACAATCTGGTAACGCTGCTAGAATACAGGTCCAATGTTGTACTCTGTCAACAGCCTCCAGCCCTGTAAGGCCCAGGTTGACAAGCTATGACCTTGGGGAGTATTCACACTCATACACACACCCCTTCGTTCTCACCATGCTCCACCACTAGCTGTGGCAGTCTGTTGATGGTCTCCGTGGCAACCGGCCTCTTCTGGTCACGGCCCTTTGCATCCAAGTGACTGAGGAGAGGGATATGAAGGGATAATTAAAACCATTCCCTCCATTGCTGACAGCCGGCTCAGACTGAAGCTGATGATGCTGGTGATGATGCTGGTGATGATGCTGGTGATGTTGATGATAAAGCTGATGAAGGTGTGAAAGATTGTTGGGAGCGTGGCCCGAGTGCCGGTGGGCAAGTCCGTTCATTTCCCCAACACCACCAGCTCTGGCGGCTCCACCCCCTCTGTCTTTCCGGCACAGGTACACGCAGTCAAAGTGCGTGCATGTCTGAGCGTAGCCGCGGGACAGTCGTCGCCAGGCCTTGCGGCCGAGGTGCGCCAGGTAGCGGATGATCTCCTCGTAGCAGCTGCCTGGTTGGCTGTCACTGGCGAGCGTGGAAGCTGATTGGTGGAGCTGGCGGGCACGCTGCTCCGATTTCATTAAGGCGTGTTCTCTCTGCTTTGTTTCAGAAAACTGGGTTGCTATGACAACCAGGCACAGGTTGATCATGAAGAAAGAGCCCACCTGATTGTGACAGCACAAGTGTTACAGGCTGCACAGTACAGTTCTTCTACGTGATGCAAGTTTTCATGGGTGTGTGTCTGTGTGTGTGTGTGTGTGTGTGTGTACTTACTATAATGAGGAAGATGAAGTAGATGAAGTTGTAGAAAGAGTGTGCATCCATAACGTAGTACATGATGTCTACCCAACCTTCTAGAGTAATTACCTGTTTGAAAGCACACACACAGAGCAAAAGTAATCATAGTAAAGTCTGATATATTATTAAAGGTGTATCCCTGTCTATAAACACTTTAAATGTTTACCTGAAAAATGGCAATCCATGCATATCCAATGTTATCAAAGTTAATAGCTCCTTTGTGCGGGTTTACTTCCCCAGCCCGACACTCATTGTAAAACTGGTACCAGTTTACACATGGCACTGGTTCATCTACTCGAGGTCCAGGTATTTCTGGACGGACCTCCTCGGCACCCAGGAAGCAGGATGTCCCAGCTACACGGCGGCGAGGCACATCAGAGCACCGAAGCATCCCATTCTCTCTTTCTGTTGAGCAGATGAAGGGGTGGTCATCGGTGCCATCTGGCCGATAGTAGCCACTCAAGAAGGAAATGTTGTATCTCCTGGAGAAGAAGAGGGTGAGTGAGAAAATATTTCATTTTCATATTAATTACACAAGCATAAACATGATTAACGAATATGCTGACTGTCAACATATCCACTAAGAAGACCAAAACCAACAATGCATGAGTCTGTTTCTCAGTACTTTTCAACCTCTTTTTCTTATCTGTGGCACTCAGCCCTAAACCCATTCGGCCCTTGTGAACATTTAAATCTTAAAAATGGGTCACAAAAATATAGATATAGTTTTATTATTCCAAAAACAGCTGGACAGTGAAGTTTGTAGCATCGTTACTCAGACAGTAAATATTCTGTTTGTTAGGGGCTATTTTCAGGTGTGGATTAATAGACATTTGGCATGCTAGTGGGTACTTAAACAACAGTGGACATGTTAATTTAAATGAAGGAATATGTGACCCAGTGCAACAATGTGGCTCACTAACGTATTTTTAATAGTTTGGAGCTGTATGGCATAGAAATACGCTGTATCAGGCTTCAGCTACACGTCATACTTGTTAGTCAAATCAATTCATTGGCTTTGATGCTTTTATTGGATATAAAAATGTAGAATATTGGCAATCTTAAATGCAAACAGTATGTTTCTGGACAATTTCAGTGAAAGTTCGGCCATTTTTTAGGAAGATAAATCATTTTATCCACATTCTGTACAAAAGGTCTTTTTTTCTGGGCAAAAAACAGAAAGACAGTATGAAATACACAAGGGTGATAAAGGAGGAAATCAGGAAACAGAGAGAGAAATACAGATGAAGGGAATAGAAGAAAGGAGAGAGGGAGGGTGCAAAGGAGAGATAAGCAATCAATCATCTGTGGTGTAGAGAGAGGTCACAGAGGAGCGGTGCTCCTTCACTTCTTATTAGGAAAGGTCATTTTGTTGTTTATGTAGCAGGAAAAAAATCAAAATTTCTAACTGGAACAACAAAACCGAGAGAAGGATTTGTTAGCTAATGTGACCACATGTAATTAAGGAAAGAGCCACTTCCTTTCCTGATACAGCTGTATGTTAGAAATGACTCCTGGCGATACAAATGTCTTTGTCTTTTTTGACATGCTGACATGTCATTATAAACTGTTTTAGTCTATGGTTCTGTGACAACAGAGTATTACTGGATAGTAACCCCAATACCTCTATCAGGGATTATTATCTAAGATGGAAGGCTGAGTAGATGTGAGGCCAGAAGGTAAACATGATGTTATCCCATGTTATGTTATGAGATATGATATGATGGTGTTTGTGAACATGTGAGTGGGAGCAAGAGCGAGAGTGATGGTGTAACAGTGTCAGTTAGACAGTGATCGAGCATGACATGAAGGATCATGTAGGAGAAAACGGGGCCGACACTGCAACTCTAAAGGTTTGTCAGCCACTAAGATCCCCTGAATAACATCACACAAGATTCACTTAGCCCTGTTAATCCCTTGATTTGTGATCTCTAACGCTGAAGGTCCAGCAGGAAACACATTTACTTCCTCCCAGACAGAGCTGATTAGCGAACAAACAAGATCAGACTATCTGTGATATTGATCCCCTCTTAGAAATAATAGCTGCGTGAAAGAAGCTAATCAGTGTTGAGCAAACTTCTGAGAGTAATGAGGTCAGTGCTTCCCAATGTTATGACATCTGCCGGTTACTATAGTAACTCACATCTTGACATCCTCTCCCATGAAACAGCGGTTCCTCAGCAGCCCCGCCCACAGCTGCACACCAACGATGCCAAAGATGAAGAAGACAAAGAAGCACAGTGCCAGCACGTTGCCCAGCATGGGAAGTGTGTCTAGGAGGAGGGTCACCAGGATACGCATACCTACCAACACACACACACACACAGAAACACACACATACGGCACAAACACCATAAGCAACTGCGCACTAGACACTACAGACTAGAAATGTCAGTGACAGGAAATGTTGGCTAGACAGGAGAAATCTCTTGTATTCTGCACAAAACTGGGGCAGTGCAATTAATTAAAAGGCAAATAATTAGAGTTCAAACACTGATAATTGGCCTCCACTCTGCTGTGCTGAAGAGAGCAAACACAAAACCTGCTTCTAGACTTGGCTACTTCAAATGCTCTCCAATTTTATGAGAACTCAGTCCGACTTGTGCCAAGGTTACACAGTGTAGTAAAAAGAAAAAAAAAAAAGTTAAGTTGGCTGGCCAGTTTTGTGCGTTCAGCTGTTAAGAACAACAGGAGCATCACAATGATTTCATGACTTTGTTCACAGTGTCCTGATTTGTTTACACATGCGTATATCAAAAGGAAAGATGCTGCTGTTAATAGCTGAGCAGCTTGGGAAATTAAAGAAATGAAGTGGAATTTACAGTCAGGGGGTACAAGGACAGTGACACATTTTTCATTGTCTTGGCTGTGACTAATGAGCTTGCTGACTTTCAGCTGAGGCGATGTGTTTCCACATCAGATGAACAGCAAAGGAATTGCATGCAATTTCATACATGTTCCACCAATTATAGGCGACAGAAACTTGGTTGGATGAGTTAACGTAACCTGAAAGAAGTCTTGGACAGTCATCATATTTAATATTTTGTTCAGTCAGTGGCTTTGTGCAGTCTACGACCCACAGACCTCAGCAGAGATTTTCCTGCTGATGCTCTGCCAGGCCTGTACAGCAGTCATCTTCCCTTCTTGCTTTTTGCCTTCAGTCTTGTCTTCAGCAAGCCAATCACACAATGAGTTGGATTGCAGGTCAGCAACTTGTCCTGTCAAGAACGTTATACGGTTAGACCGTAAAAATCCCCTTAGTTGCCTTCACTCTTCTCTCTTTACAATCCTTGACCTGCTGCATTGTCCTAAAGACAGGAGAGTCCTATACTGTTCACCCAAATTGGATGGAAACACACTTTAAAACTCTTAAAAGTTTAAAGTCAGCACTTTAACCTCACAGGCACTGTGTAATTTAAAATCCAATATGCTTGAGCGCAGAGCCAAAACAATGAAAGAACATAATACTTTCTGAGTGGAGAGTGTGTTGGACGATGGAGGAGAAAGGAGAAAAACTCACTGGGAACTCTGTTGATGGCTCGTAGTGGGCGGAGAACCCGGACAGTCCTGATAGCCGATAGGCTGACATTGTGTCCATCAAGCGAGTACTCCAGCATTCTGTGGGGAGGGAAAGCCAACGCTGTATCACTGGCATCCTGATCAGCCTGACCTTGGCAAAACCTGAACGTCTACAGGGAATCCAGCTGAACGCAGTGCACTGTCTATGGGACACATAGCCTTTTAACTACCAATCACCGAGGTCTCTGTCTCTCAGGACCGAATGATGCCATTGTCATTCTACAGAGCTGTCACACACACACAGACACACACGCAAACACACACACACTTCCGTCTGAACACGTCTAAACACGCGCACACACACGCTTGACATTTAACTGGCATTAAACAAGTGTCTAAGCTTTACACAAAACACACACATACACACACACTTTTGGCTCATATTTAATGTCAGATGTGCGCATGTACGTGTGCATGCGGGTGTGTGCATCTGTCAAACACTCACCCCACTATAACAATGAAGAAGTCCAATCTGTTCCATGTGTCGCCTAGGTAACCGCTCTGACCTATGACCCCAAGAGCCACCATCTTCACCACCATTTCCCCGGCAAAAAACACAAAGATCCCATCATCCAGAGCCTAGGTGCACACACACACACACACACACACACACACACACATGCACGCACACAAACCCAGAGGATTAGTGTAACTGATTAAGTGGAAAAAAAATTAAAGCAAAACTTTTCAGACCCTTGATAATAAAGTCTCACAGCTGAACATAATTAGTTTATAATTTCAGATTGTGTGTGTGTGTGTGTGTGTGTGTGTGTGCTTTACCTGCAGCAGGAAGGGGGTGTGGCCACATGGCTGGAACATCCCTAGAGTCACACAGTTCAGCAGGATGGCCAAAATGCTCACACGCTCAAACCATGTAGCACAAGGTTAAGGGTCAACACCACGACAGAGTTTGAACATTGATTACAATAATATCAATATTAGCAAATATTAGCACATTTCATTAGCAAATTTGTCAGCCAAATCACAAGAAGCAAATTAGGTTGCTGCTTGCACGTCCCGCTTCAGCTCCTCCGCGTGTCCTCCTTTGAATTTTCTGGCTTTAGTACCTGGCAGGATGTTGGTCAGCAGTAAACCCAAATCCAGGCTGTAAAATGTACCACCAGAAACCAATATGTGATAGTAGCCAAGTCCATGTTTTTCTAGAGTCTATGGATTTGACTGAGTGTTTACACTTAACTGGAATTACAGATGGGCGACAACCAACATAAAATCCATCAGTAAGGTGTTGGTCCACCACAAGCTGCCTGTACTGTAATGATAAACATCACTGTTCCAAAATATTTTCCCTCATTTGGTGATTTGATGACGATAGTGAAGAGAGCTGGCTCACTCAGTAATATCCCATCAAGCTCTGGTGACTGTGAAGAACATAGGAAATGATTCACAATGCTTGTTCCCTGTGTTGAATCATTTGCATGTGTATTGTTTCTCTGGTCATTTATTCAGGGTTTTCTTTGGATTTGTCGCCCATCTGTATCTAGCCAATGGTAATATCTTTAGCAACCCAGAGGAAATCCTGAGCAAACTGACAGGTGTGCAACATTGTAAGACTTTTAAATACCATAAAATCGATATATTTATTGAATGATGCCTCTGTCATTTCCACTCTGCATGCTGTACATCCTGTTTCTGCACAACGTAACTTTGTGATCATCCATGAGAAGTACGTAAAGCTTTACTGCACTAAGTCACACATCTTCGACTATTTCACTGATTTTGGAGAAACTGGATCATATTTTACGAAGAAAATGTTTCTCTGCTTTCCCTCCTGATCCCCTGTCCTTCAGCTGCTCCGCCTCAACTTATTTACAGAGTTTCCTGATGGACAGTAAGTAAACTGCTGCGAACTATATCTGCTGTACAGGTGCTAATGAGCTGGGCTTCTTGCTGTTAGACTAGTAAGTAATATTGTCTGGTTGCTATGTCTTGTGTTGTTGCACTTGCTTGATGTTTGGCTGTTAACAATATTGTCGACTTGCTAGTTTTTGACCATATTTACAGCTGTGGTTTTACATTAAACTGGGGGTGCTAAAGATTTTTATGTAATGTTGGTTTAAAGGTCCAGCCATGTTTATTTCGCAGTGTGGAAAACATTACCGGAGGGAAGTTACAAATATCTTTCTGAGCACACACACAACTCTTGTGTGAATTTTGTGCCTCGCAGCTTGTAAAATCGCATTTGCAAGCACAGAACTGAATGTACTAACCTAAAAAAGATTATGAGTGTAGAAACTTGCGATAATAAGCTTAAATATATCAACTTGTTACTTCTGACAGGACATTTTTACGTGTTTAATATTTACAACTACAAAAGCAAGACAGCTACCATGAAATAGTCTGAGGCATTTGATGTCGGTTTAAGTGTAAACTTGTGTACGGTGTGTGTTTGTGCACCTGCGTTGCTTGCTAGCTGTCAAGCTGGAAGATGGAGCGCGGCTCAGATGTGAAAAGTAGGGAGGTTTAAAAGGGAAAATAGTCTGAAGTAGAAAGTTAAAAGAAAGATTGTGTTGGCTTCGTGCAAACACTGACATGCACATACACACTCGCATTTGTGCGCAAATGTGAAAACTGCTGAATGGATGACAGGGATGTATTCAAGAGCCAAGGACGCATACATAACAAAGCCTGGAGCATGCACATGGACACATACACATAGACACATGGGCGCAGACACACCACTCACACACAGAGTCCCCTTCCCGGACACTTTGCTCTCAAGAGGGCAGAAAAATTAATGAGAGTACAATCCTTTATCACCCTTGAGACAGAAAGAGAGAGAGAGAGGGAGAGAGAGAGAAAGAGAGAGGGAGAGAGAGAGAGGGGGTAATCCAGTGTCCTCCCTTTGCTGCGGTTGCCATGGGAACTCCCATCTCACCGTGGGAACTGACTTCTGAGTTTCACAATCCGCTTGCATCCTGTCTGGTCTGGAACACAATTAATACACGCACACAAACACACGTACACATGTGCACACAACAGAAAACGATGTCCTTCAGCGCAACTTCTGCTGTAGCATCCCTCATTTCCTCAACGCTGAGGAGGGTCGCTTTAATCTTGCTCCATCCGTATAAATTATAGCAGCTTAAATAACTCTGTGTGTCCATAAAACACACACTCTCTCTCTCACACACATCGGCACATGGACACACATGCATGCATAGTTAAACAAGGGACAGGGCAGGGTCAAGGTGTGAGTGATGGATGAGATGGGAGTATTTCCATGGTTGGCCCATCATTCAACATCAGTGATGAAACACAGGGGGGAACGTCCTCTCCTCTGTCTCTCGGTTTTACTCTCTCCATTGCTTTTCCTTTATCTCCCTCCTCACACTCAACCTTTCCCTCTATCATCTCTCATTTTCCTCTACAGCCTTTTCCCCCCTCTCTTTGGCCCAATTATTTTTCTCTTTGCTCCACTCCCCCTGCTCTCTGTCTCCCCATCTTCCTTTATATAGTGCTGTATAATTTCCCATATTCATTCAGTATCATTTCTTGCATTTTTTTTTTTTTTTTTTTGCCTCTCTGCACATACACTTTCCTTTCTCTCCAAACTGCATTTAGCTTGGCACCCTCCCGTGCTTTTCTACAATCATCACATATGACTGCCCTTGGGTAGAGCTTTAGTCTCCTGTCAGAAACTTGAGTCTCAGCCAACAGATAAACTACAACTACACTTAATAATTAACATTGTCAGAGAGATGGAGAGGGAGACGTAATACATGGATACAGTAAGAGAGAGATGGTGGTGAAAAAAGAGGGGGCAAGAGACAAGGGCAATTAGAGATAAGGTGAAGAAAAATGGCTCAGTAAGAGAAGAACACAGTCGAGCGGGGATAAGAGAGGTTAGGACCCTGAAGAATCGAGCTTTTAAGTATAAACAACTAAAAATGTTACATCACCCCCACGCTTTGTCTTTTCCCCTAATTGTCTCATCCTCTCATCTTCTCATTCTTTATCCCTCTCCAAGATCCACCACCTCCCCCTCTCCTCCAGCTCCTCATGTCCCATGCTCTCCCCCTCATGAACTCTCTCTCCTCGAGTGCCAGCACAGGTAATAAAGGTCAGGCAGACATTATAAATCAAATCAGATCACATCACCCTGATCTTTCTGGCATCATCCTCCACTCTTGGCTCGGATTCACACACACTACGACCAGCGTGCGGGAACATTTTCATAATGCAACGTTCATTATCTTAAAAGGATCATACCATATCCCCATGGCATGATCCTTTTAAGTTAACGCAGGCTGCCTGGACACATGGAGAATGGAGCCAGATTTTCTTCATGCATATTTAAGAGGGTTTTAGATTTTCCAGTGTGATACCACTGTGTCATATCACACCCTTTAGAAAAGGTTAAAGTTGTAACGTACAATTTATACATCAGTTACAAATCACTACAGAGAATAAATTCTGGGTTGCCAGGTTGTAAAAATCTCTGCGGTTGGTGTAATATCTTCCTCCAGCATGATATTTGCTTTGTCTTATGTTCATCAGGAAGACCTCTCCAGTGGATCACTGGACCCAAAACCCGTTTTTTAACATTTACTTGTTGTATTGTTATAATCATAAATTGCTAACATTTATAATTGTAGACCTTCTGACGTTTTACAAAGTGAGAAACCTGTGCGTTCTTATCATGGCTTCTTAACTAAAAGATGGCACATTTTTATTAGCCTGCAAGTGGCACGGCTCTATGTATGGAGATGCCTTTCGGTTGGGTGATTGGTTTACATATTGGTTGTACTCCTAGATGGATTGACTGCCAGGGGACTTCCCATGACGCACTAAGCTTTCATTCGTATAGTGTATAAATTCATGTCCCATTAATGCATGTTACTAGCTTCACCCCTGGAGTTTCTGTGCTTTCGTCGCAGGTTACCATGGGTCATGGCCACACCTAGATCGTGGATTCTGGTTGTGCCTCCTCCTTGACATCCACTGAAAAAACACTATTGATGTTATTAAAATCATCTTTATTACTACTAGTAGTCATCTTTCTATTATTATGTATAATTGCAGTACTTATTATTATTGTTGCTGTGCATGTTTTCCTCGTTCTCTCTCGTGCTATCCTTCCTCCTCCTCCTCTGCATTCTGCTCGAGCTTTCTGCTTTGTAAAAGTACATTTTCCTTGCCAATGTCCTCAAGTGCTTTCTCGTGGTGGGAATTGTTGGGTCTCTGTAAATAATAATCTAAACAGTACAGACTAGACCTGCTTTATATGTATAAAAAAATGTTATGACATAACTTCCCCACTTGAACTCAGTTATTACCTAGTTATTAGTTATTGGTACAATATAAATAATACTGAATTGATGAGAAATTAGTACTGATATCCATGGTGCCCAAAGCATGAATCCTAATAACTTTGGTGATCCTCTGACTTTTCACTAGCACCATCATGAAGTTCACATTAGTGTTTTAATTTAAAAGTATCCCCTTAACTATCCCAAATATAGAATGTCCTGATGACCGAATGCTTGGGGAGCATGCCACATTGTTGTGACAGCCCTGGTTGTCAAGGACCTGTGTTGCATGTTTTGCACTTCCCTTTCACCTTGTTTCCTGACTGCCACTCTACTCTATCCAATAAAGGTGAAAAACAAACAAACAAAAAAACAGATGGTGTACCCTGTACATCTGTTCTTGCATTATGTAGCTTTGCCCTCCAGGTATGATCACCCACGAGAAGTAAGTAATTCTTTACAGTACTAAGTCACACATCACCAATTATTTCACTGATCTTGGTAAAACTGATGTTGATGACCAAACAAGAAGCTGAAAAAGAAATCTGGGACTAACTTTTAGTCATTGGCGAGAGCTTTCAGATTACACACTCATATTTTCAGATTGTGTTTTTTATGTCCGACGCAGACACAAAATCAGATGGTTAGGATTAAAAAAATGACTCGCATTTATAATTGGAGACCTGATTTTAGAAAGTGATGACTTGCATGACATTTAAGTGCAGTTAGAAGTGTTTAAAAAGTCAATTTTTCTATTAGCATGTCATAAATAGGATCCATCCTGATAAATTTAAGTTACCTTATAAGACAAAGTAATGCTAGAGGTCTGATCTATAATGCATCCTTTAAACCCATTAATTACAACCTATAAACCCTTTAAAGGGTGCTGCACTAAAAAGTGGTATTGATCTAAAAAATATGTGGTCTGGGTGTGAATCCTCCTGTGAACTACTGTATGAATGAGCAACCTGTTCACTACTTTCGTCGTGCTCTTTGCTGCTTGAACACACACTCTGGAATCCAAACACACAGATTTGATTAAGCATAACTTAGTTCAGCTCAAAGAGTGTGTGTGTGCGTGCGTGTGTGCGTGCGTGCATGCGTGTGTGTGTGTGGAAAAGAGTGTCTGGAACGAAGGTGGGCCGAGTTAAGTTACTGTCAAGTTGTTAAGTCCTCTGGCTCCGCCCCCTACGAGTGTGACAGGTGGTAACCATGGAAACACTTGCTGGAATCATGTTAATTGGCTGAAATAATTCTGACAGCTCACCCTGCTTTGAGTAAGACCTCCTCCAAGCCATCGTCACTCCCCCCCTCTTACACACACACAAACACACAACTCAACCCAATTAAGAGACAGTTTAGAACAAGGAAACGAGTGATGAATAAATAGGACAGTATGGGACTGACATTGAGTAAAGAGGGTTGAAAGAGAGAAGAAAAGAGATAGCGAGCAGAAGAAGAAAGGCAGGCATAGAAATGTACTTGTATAGGAGTGACAGATACAGCTTTTCACATCTTTAAACAAAAGGAAATGCTTTGAATGTTTCATGCACTGCTGAATAAGTTATGTCCTGTGTGTGTGTGGTGTATCGATGTGTGTGAATGTATGTGTGTGCTTTGGCCCCCACACCTCCCAACATGTGTGTGTGTGTCATATATGTTACACTTTAAAGGAACGCGATGACTGCCACATGGAAAGCTCAGCACTTCACAAAGTAGGCACCTTGTTCCACACTTACGAATAAATCTACCGTCTCTTCCCAACGAAATAAAAGAAATCAGCGTGGCTCGGAAGAGAATGTTATATAATAGCAAAAGCCAATCTTCTTGTTGTTCCAAATAAAATTGCTCGATGTGCTGTAGGGTGGAGAGATGTACAGTATGTTGTAAACATGGCACAAAGGATGGTGACTGTGTTTCTGAGGGGGAGGAAATGGAAGGAAGGGAGATAGGAAATTAATTTGTAATATGTACTGAGTGCAAAAAAAAAGGCAGAAAGGGAGGAGGGGTCACCTCAGGAAAAATGGGACAGCTCTTGGGGACTGCCCCCCCTCCCAGTGCGCTTGCATTAATGTCCCTGTCGAACAACGTCCACCCACATTACTTCCCCCGCAGATCACTCACAGTAACACACAAACACAGGCAAACACACACGCTGTCAGTGCAAAGTATGGAAGTACATCCGTATAAACATAAAACGTGACAGGAGCCATACTGTATGGACATGCACTGTTAGCAAGACAGACAAGACACGCAAACGCACACAAAAACAAACAAATACTGCAATGGGAAGTAACCGGGTCGTCGGGGCAGAGCTACGCTGTTGCCAAGCAACCAGGTGATTCCTCTAAAGAGCCTCTCCGTGGGAGATTCCCTCGTTTGTGTGAGGGCATTCACTTGCTCGTGTGTGTGTGTGCGTGCGTGCTCAGATGTATGTGCGTATGATCGTGAGTGTATGTTTGTAAGTGTGTCCAGTAAGTTAGTGCTGACACAGTGAGTGTACAATGTTCTGGGATGCGACCATGGTAACAGCCCAGCATGCTACAGAGGAGCTTGGTTCATAGCATTTGTAGTTTTTTTTTTCTTTTCTCTTGGTGTACATTTTATTTATTCAGCAATTATGTATTTATATTTTATAGAGTACATAGAGTGCTGACGATGCCAAATACCAGCAGACCTTCACAGACAAGCATACGGCAGGCGCACTCACAAGCACACACACACAGGCAGACACACATAGTCATAAGCGGTGGAAAATATTCAATTTGGAAAGCTGTGACAAATCCCTGAGGTGTTGCTGACGTTTATGCATGCTTCAGAGTATTCATAGCTTCTCACACACACACATGCTGCAGCACTGATAACTACACACTAACACCTTCATGTCTACAGCAGAAGTGAACAGAGGTTGAGACAGAGAGTGAGAGACAGGGTGGGAAATGGGATGTGAGACAATGAAGACAGAAAAAGAGCGAGGTTCGGGAGGTGACGTGAGTTTTCACTATTTGTGACTCCTTGTGCTGTATAAGTGGAGGCCAGTAACAATGCTACTGACAGGCGACTGTAACCCTGGAGATTCATTAGGGCTTGTCACTATGGAAACCTCCAATCAGGGAAAAATGTTGGCCATCTTTTCCAACAGCTAATGGGTCCAAGGAAATACCTGAGGTCTTCCAAACACACACACACACACACACGCACACACACACACCAACAGACATGCACGATACCGACCTTCTTCCTGTCTCCCTTGTGTTTAAACGTTAAGTAAACATCTAGGCGCTAGGTGCCTTGTAGGTACAACGGCTTTGAGAAAGTACAGAGCCGAAATACAAACAGACAATGTCTCTCTCAAATTATAAACTGAAACACACACACATGGTCAGTGCTTCAGGTGCACTCCCGGCAGTGAAGGATATGGATGGCAGACAGCTCGAAGGCACCAGGAGCGGGGTGGGCTGGTTTGGGTCAGTGCCAAGAGAACCACCGGTGCTAGAGAGGATACGGCAACTCTTCCTTTTCCTCCTCCTCCTCCTCCTCATCCTCCCCGTCCTGCTCCCTCTCCTCTCCCTCAACTGAAACATGCACCTTCTCCCCCTCCTCCTCCTCATCCCCTTCCTCCTGCGTTGGTCCTCTGTGCTGCTCATGCAGGTCTGGCTCCTGGGTGCCCGTCATGGCCGTGCTGTGAACAGCCTGAACCTAAAAGAGGGCGCGGGGTGGTTACCGAGAGACTGTTCAAGACACGGCAACATATGGATGCATGTGCACATATCTGTGTGAATGTGTGTGTGTGTATGTCTCTGCTTTGCTGTGCCTGGCACTGCAGCTCCGCACAACTGCGCCGACTGTCAAGCCTGCCACCCTGTCCACGAGACCCTTTACCCTCTAAGTAAAGCAGCATGAAAAAAAAATCCTTCTCTGTTTTTCTCAGAAACAATGAGCGTCCTTCGGGAGACGAAACACAGCAAGCAAGCAGTCCTGTGCAGAGAACATAAATCGAAATAAATCCAAACAGAATGAACTAATAGACGTGAGCAAAGGTGCTACACAGAGTCAGTACAGACAAGAGGAAGCACTTAAGACATTATAATCCTACAGCTGTGCAATTCAGCGATGACAACAGGCCATTACTGCTGATGTTTTTAATCCAGACTGGCTTTAAACAATCTGGACATACAGAGAGAATGTAGCTTAGGCTGCTTTTTCATATTGCTATGAAGAGAATAAAGTATGGGGTTCGATACTGACATTGTCAGTTCTTTGATGTTTTTTTTCATTTACAATACATTTCCATACGGTTCCTTACGATGGTTAGTATAAGCTGTACATACTTTTCCCTTGAGCTATAATTTAAGATAAAATCTCATGAAAACGCAGTGACATTGTCAAGCTACAGCAGCCTGTGCTTAAGTCTTATGAGCACTGACTTGAATTTCTTGAACCATTGGAATATCATGTAGTAACTGTCAAATTGAATGATAATCTCAGTTTAAATTAAGAGCGTGATCACAAGAGCGGATTCATTTCCTGGCTTCAGAATTCATTTTTTAAATTTCGTCACATTTTACGCTTTATTGGGCAGTATGCAGTGGAGTTTGGCAAGAAAAGATGGGAGTTGGAGCATGTACTGTCACGAGTACACGGCAAACGCTCCTCGCTGATCCACCCTGTGCTAATTCCAATGCTCATCGATCCCCTGAGATTCTGGCAAATTTATTTGAGAAGCTAGAGCTGGATTATTTGGAAAACAAACATGAAGATGAATTAGGACAATAGAAGTCTGGACCAACCATGAGTCCACGCAGGGATATATAATGTGCCTACAGTGTGAGAGGACAACAGGAGAGCTGGAATGCAAGTAGAAAAGAGTGTATCTGTGTGTGTGTGTGTGTGTGTGTGTGTGTGTGTGTGTGTGTGTGTGTGTGTGTGTGTGTGTGTGCGTGCGTTTGATGAAAATAATGAGATGAGAATCTGCCAGTATCCTCCGTTCCATGTGTTTTCATCATGGGCACATAGCCTGGACTGTGTGAGGAGTCCAGGGCTGCACAGTTTAAGGCTTTTTGTTGTGATTCAATAGTAGCTGTTGGGCGGACATCAATTAACCATTGAAGAGAAAGAAAAGCTATTATTCTGCACAGTTAAAAACCTGCTGGTGAATCCTTTCAAAACATTTAAAGCACTTATTATGAGCCTGCCTATGCCATGAAGAAATTAAATCATCCTACTGAATCTCAATCAGTCACCAGAAGAAAATATATTCATACCTCTATAGGACAACTGAAACCCATTAAGCTTTATATTCACACTGTGCATTCATTCATCATTAATGCATAAATGGCCCAAATAATCAGCTTCATGCTCAATAAAACCAGAGCAAACAACAAATATGCACAACATTTTCTTTTGACTCTCACAGTCACACACATCCTTCTGAAGGCCAACCAGTATCATATACCGACGACATCCATGAGGCTATAGCATTTCCCAGCTTTACTCTGGAGCACTCACACGAAAAACAGTCTAATTAACCCTATAATAAACTGTAAATTACATAAACATCACTAAATAAGTCTTAACATTTTGTGATATTAGGCCAATATGATGTAAAAGAGCCTATATAGGCCAAACATAAAGTGTGATGAGGTCAGTAACTTATTATACAGTACCACAGACACTTTATAACTGCCTATGAATATATTTATTTTTTCCATTTTTGTGGAAGACACACCGCCATTGACAAAGAGCGACATCACAGGGTCTGGACATTTTCTTTTGTGCCACGGACATTCATTCAGCGCAGTGCCCGGGACAAGAGAGCAAAATAAAAAAGTACATTACTGAACAAAAAAAACAGAAAACTTTGTCTGCCGGCCTTACCGGGGAGCAGCGTCCATCCACTAGCGTCATTCACTCCGGGTCCGCTGTGCGCCCTAAGCTCCCGGAGCCCTGGTGCTCCATCTGAGAGCAGCCCGTTGGTCCTCCGCCTCCTCCCCTCCTGCCGATATCCAAACTCAGTCCGTCAGTCGGGAGGGATGCAAAAGAGAAGACTAAAAATGAGAGAGGAAATGTGACGCAGAAGTTTTAATAACCGGGAAAAGTAAAGTTAAATAAGGACCAAGCGGCTTCCTGTGCGTCTGTGTCCCCCTCAGCCGCTGGACACGCTCTGCGGTTTCAGGTACCGGAGTTCAGGCGCACCGGGGAGAGGGAGAGCCGCGTAAAGCTAGCCAGAGAGAAGACCGGACTTACTCGGAGTTTACCTTCAAAATAAGACAGACTAGTCCCGGAAGCTACACTCACAATATACCTTAATCCTCCGGAAAAACTAAGAGTTTTGTCAAATATCGGTTATCTTGTAGGCTAACGTTAGTCACGTACTGCACACACACCGCTGTTAGAACAGCGTAAGGTTTTTTAACTACTATCAAGTCTATGAACCATTCCTCTTTGAATACGGTGGTGTACCTCTTTTATTTTGACTTTTCTCTTACCTTTCATTTAATAAAAATATATATAATAAACATAATTTAGCAAGTTACTCGGAGTGAAAAAAACAAACAGAACCGTTAGGAGTAGTGCACTTTGTTTCCCTGGCAACCAGAAGATCAGCTAGACTAAACATTGCTACATTACATTATTTAGCATCCATAAACAGCAATTTAGTAGGTAAATTATCTAATTATTATAATTCTGACCTTTTTATTTGATTTTTTAAAATCTTAAAATTACCTCTTGCATTTTATTCTTCTCACAGCTTCTATCTAGTGTGGACCAGCCCCATCTTACAGGCTTATGGTGAGTGAATTTGCCCTAATGTAGCACACTATCGTCGCCAATAAGAGTTTTATTTTGAAAGTTTTAACTGGAGAACTTTATTCTTAATATTGGATAACTTGACACTGATGGAGCAAGTCAGAGCATGTGACTTGTCCCCCTCTCCTCCTCCTCCTCCTCCTCACTCACTCACTCACAGTACACCCCATCCCAATATTCCTCTTTCTTTCTTTCTCTGCCTGGTTGTCTCACCAGGGTCCGGAGTGCGTGTGTGTGTGTGTGTGTGTGTGTGTGTGTGTGTGTGTGTGTGTGGGCGGAGGGTGCTGCTGTCATATGCGAGATGATGCTCCACAGTCACACTCAGCAGGAATGTCGATTCACTAAACCCAAAGGTGTGGCAGAGCAGAACACAGCACCTTTTAATCAGCTTAAATGCAACGTAAGGTTTCAGAAGACAAAACATAAAAACATATCATATCCAAAATAATAATAATTTAAAAAAAAGAAAGGCTATGCAGCATAGCCCCTTTCATGAAGTTTTTATACATATAATGTGTTTATTATTATTCGTTCATTCATGTAAGTGTTTAAATGACTCGTCTAGGTGGATTTATTGTTGCGTATCACATCATGTAATATCTTATAAGCTGATCAAATATTTTGGGTCGAAATTGTAACCTTAGCTAGTATAGATGTGCAGGCCAAAGTTTTGGAGCAAAATAACTCAAATTTGCCCCCAAAATGTAGTGAAGCAGAAGTATAAAATGGCATAAGCAGACTCAAATACAAGTTGTACAAGTACTTCGAAATGACACACCAACCGGCCACTTTATTAGATACAATTATTTAATCGTATGTTTACTATTGAGGTTGTAGTTTGCAGAAGTCTTAAACTGGACTGCATTGTATTGAGAGGTGTTTCTAATATTTTGGCCATGAGAGGGCTATAATATTAGATCGGTTAGTGTATGCACAGCCTACCTGAGTGTACTTTTTTGCTTTCGAGCACTGTCTGTAGTTTACCTTCACTTAATTTATATCCATATTATAAATCTGAATCTCATGAACCCTCATCAAAGGAAAGGTTAGACTTTACGGTCGGTATGTCTGAGGTGATACCAACAAGGCAGAGAGTGAATAAGGCAGTACAGGAATCTTTAACATCTTAAAATAGTGCTGAAGCACAACTACTGCTCATTTTTCTGGGGGCTCCGTCCAATTCCCTAAAGGCCCCCTAACAGTCCCTGGGTCCCACTCTGGGAGCTAATATTAGAACTACAGTATACAGTAGGTCTAAGCAAACAACTTAGAGGGCGCATTAGTCTTAAATGGTCTCCTGCTAATTTTTTAATATCTATATATAGCCTCCAAATAATTTTCTGGGGATGTTTTTGTTTGATGTTTACACTCCATTAGACAGAAAACAAGAGGCCCACGGTAGTGGCTCTGAGAGGCTATAATGCTCATTACACACTAGAAATTTGGAGGGATTAAAAAATAGTCAAATGACTTTGATATCTTTAGATTCTATTAGCAGCAAAAAATAATTTATAAAATAATAAAAATATTTCTCTGTGCTCGAGGAAAGCCATGTTGTTACCACTGACAGTATAAAGAATGCTCAATGTCACCTGTAGTTTTCTGAAGAGCTGTTTTGAAGCTCAAAATATGTGGCTCTGGCCACCGCCATTATTGGTAGTTCAGCTCCTTCTGCCTCCCGGCCAATCTAAAAATTAGCAAAGACATGGATCATCAGTGGACTTGAGGTGGGTCAAATGCCAACCTTGGTGTTCACCCACCTGTCAAATCAAAGTGTCCACGCTGTTAATTAAGCATGGTGCAGGTGAATTATATAAAAATTTGAGGAACTGCAGTTTTTGGCACTTCCGCATTGGCTTCATTTCACAGCTACAGAGGTTGCCGCTTGGTTGTTACCCAAATCAACGGGGCTGATCCTCTGTGCAGTAGCCATTTTTGGACATTTCACGCAATGCTTTGAGCTGACATGTCACATGCTATGTGTTGATTTTATCACGCTTACGTAAACTTATATTATAACACATTTTTCGCTTAGTTTAGTAGCTGGTGACCTTGTACGTTTTAGAATGTAAGAATGTAATATTTAACAGGTTAGTGTAACATGCTAAGCTTTAACTTATGTTAGCATTCACTGCAATATACAACTAAGGCTGATGAAAATATGGTCAATAGTTTACAGTACAGACAGGTAACATATTAAAAACACAGAAAAATAAGTGGAGAATTCATGACAAATTCATGACAAAGAAAAGATTGAAAAAAGATTTTGAACTTGTGAGTCAGACCTTGATTGAATAAGATCTTGAACCTGTGAGTCAGACCTTGCTCTCCTTCACCAACCTAAAACACAAAATGAGGGAACAACAACAGAAGATTGGAGTTCATTCTACCAGTAGAATTTCAGACTTGTATCTACGCTAAGTAGCACTTAGCTGTTCTGGAGGCTCCTGGTGGCCTGACACTTTGCCAAGACACTTTATGGTGTCGTTTCTTTGTTTTGTTTTTTAAATTTGTCCACCACTTGAATCTTGTTGTGTCGTGTCCATTGATGCTACTCGATATGAGGTTAGAATCAGTCAATCAGATTCATCCCCAAATGCTTACGACATTTTATCTCTGGACCAAAGTGTTGGACTTGCAGACTGATATACCGAATGATTCACTACTACTGTGGCTACAAACTAAAATTAGATTTTTTACTCAGAGGAAGGGAAACACCGTGCAATACCCAATCAACGCCCACAGCAGACAGACTGCTCGCAGCTATCATAAATCTTACAGCACAACATACATCAAACATTTACTGTATCGCAACTAGAGTTTAAGATATCTAGGACACATTCAACTACACAAAAGCTCACGCAGACCTCTACGGGTAACATCTTACTCTCCCAGAGAAGAAAAATGATGAGCATTGTTGGAAGCCACTGTGTGTATGTGTGTGTGTGTGTGTGTGTGTGTGTGTGTGTGTGTGTGTGTGTGTTTTGGTAGTAATTAGTTGTTATTGGGTGTCCGAGAATGTGTTTTCACTCCCACTTCCATTCGTTTTTGCCTCTCCTTCCAGCTCGGCTCATCCTTCTCACACTTACTGTCTCGTGTAACTCATGCAAGACTCTTTCTGCTCCACGGGATCATTTCATGCATTTTTTACTCCAGCTCTGTCACTGTGGTGTGTTCAAATGCTGGTTTACATTAGTCACTGAAATACGCACACACACACACACACACGTGCAGAAATAGATTCCCTGTGTTATCAGTTGAGGATGGGTATCTAGGCCAAACATTATTATCAGTGTGTGGTAGGCGCCCCTTGGGTGTGTTTCCATGGTGACCATCACATAACATTATATATGGGGAAGTGTTTTATCCCATGCCATTGTTACCAATGCACACACACTCATACTGTGGGAATTCGATTACAGATCAATAATCCTGATCAATCATTGGAATTGCCATGACAACCACCTGAGGGCACATGCTGTACATGTGTGCAGAAACACATGAGCAGTGTGACACTGAGCCTGCCTTTACTTGACCTTGTTACAGTAGTAGTATATGAAGAGGTTAGCACACACACACACACACACACACACACACTCATTCCATATTCAGTGGTGTCAATGACAACTTCTTAAAGTTTCAGTTTTCAAAGCAGGGGGACAAAGGGGACAGCAGTAATTATCCGTCTCTGTTGACTATAAATTGCCCTCCTCCTTTACCTTAATGTTTATTTACACAGATGTAAGCATCTGGGGCAGTCACAGTCAAACTGGGTATCAATAAATTACTTATGGTCTCTATTGGTATAAAAGGATGGAATAAGGATGGATGTAGAAATAAATTATATTGTAAGTGCCTGCCACATATTAAGTAAATACAGGGTACATGCAACAGGAAGTGTAGGAAAAACAGGTTGACACTAATATTCTGAGGTAATTTATGTTTTATTTAATTTATTTTACTGCTAAGAAGAAAAATTCACTAAAATATGTATGAGATGTTTAGAAATACATCATTCCTGGCTGTCATGTGGTGTTTGGGGGATTTTGGTCGGTCAGGCCAGCGCTTCGTGTCCAGAATCAGATATTGGAACAGCTATTGGATGGATTGCAATTAAATTTGTACAGACACTCGTGGTCTCCAGACAAAATAACCTTAATGACATTGGACATCCCCCTGACTTTTCCTCTAGCGCCACCATGAGGTTGAAATTTGTGGTTTCCAGTGAAATGTCTCAACAACTACTGTATGGATTGCCATGACATTTAGTACAGATATTGATGTTTCCCCTCAGGTTGAATAGTTAATTACTTTGGTTCATCACCTTCCATCCAGTAGGTCAAAAATACCTGCAAAATTAATGGCTTTCCCATTATCCTCAGCTGTAATGTGAAAGAAATGTTAGCATGCTAATCTAAAATACTGATGTAGTGAAGAACACACCGGGCCACTAGATAGATAGATAGATAGATAGATAGATAGATAGATAGATAGATAGATAGATAGATAGATAGATAGATAGATAGATAGATAGATAGATAGATAGATAGATAGATAGATAGATAGATAGATAGATCAGTAAATCTTACATTCCTAAAGGTAGCATAATATTTTTGTTAAAACTTTCAAGGGACTGATTCAACTTTATTTGCTCTTGTTTGTGAAGCTGTTGAACTGTATTCCATTATACAGAGAGGAGTTTCTAATATTTTTTTCCCCTCACTGATATAAATGGGTTCTCTGCCATATTATCTTGTAACAGCGTTATCATACTCTCTAATTACTGAATTGTGGAAAACATACTTAAGTGCTTCTTAAAGTTGTTCCCCTCTTAGTTCCTAGCTTCCTGACGTCTTACATTGTACTTAACTCTTCAGAGTCCAACAATGGCCTGATTAACTGCTTTTACAGTCACACCCCACAGAGTTAATTCAATTCAATTCACGGCAATTCAGTTACAAATTAAAGATACCAGTAAGTTTTTCCACGAGCATAATAAGTCTGATATTTTGCTGTATTTTAGGCAAACAACTGGCGGGATTCTACCATGCAGCAACATTACTGACTCATCCTTTTTATTAGTTCGAGGAATCATATGAATCCAGCAGACAAATTTCCACACTCCACTCTCTCTCTCTCTCCTCAGCTTTTTCTGCAGAGTGTTTGCAAGCATAAATGCACAGCGGTCCATATAAACGCATGGGCAATCATGCACACAAAGCCAGCATCTTCCAGAGACATTACATTTATGACAGAGCATAAGAGAGAGTTAGGTTTGTGAACCAGTCAGCGGAGAAGCATCTTTTCTGACAATCGGCAGAAGTGAAGTTGCTTAGCAACCTTTGGCCTCGATGGCAGGAAATGATGTCACGAAGCAGACACACAAACACACAGACAAATAACAGGTGTACACATGCGCACACACGTGTGGACACACACATGCAGAGTGAACCTTACAGGATGGTTGATGATAATCTGGGCAGGGGTTATAATATTACAATATTATTAATCTTCTCTAATGGTCTCACTGATCTCTGCGTCCATTATGGATGACCTTAAATATGTACACACACACACACACACACACATGCACACTCATGCACATGAACACACACACACACACATACAATGCATGGACTAAGCTGAGAATGTGCTGCTGTTTGAGGGAAAAATACATCTGCCGCTCAGTGTTCCCTCACCCTGTCTGTGAACCCATCTCCAGCTTTCAGCCTGTTTGTGATCCACCAGTCACGTCATCTCTTCGATTAGGTACACACACTTATAACATGCACACACAGACACACAAACACAAACACAATGAGGCTTATTGCTGTGTGCTCTGGGAGAGAGGGAGAGGTACAGACGTGTGAGGTTGTATTTTTGAGCTGAGGCAAAGAAGAGATGATTTTTATTGTTAATATATGTCTCTCTCCTCAGTTAAAAGTTGCAGGACTTACAGCTCCACACAGTGTTCAGTCTGTCTCACTGCACTCGTTTCCTTCTGGGACGATTTACTTTAATTATTCATGTTTGTAAAGGAATGAGCTGCCAAAAACCCTGAAACTCAACCACTGTGTCTGTGTCTGAGGAACTGCTTTCGAGGACTAATCCAGTTATTTCCAAATATATCTGACAGACCATGTGCTGCAGTACATCTTTGTTCTTCTATCGTCTATATGTGCGGCATGTGTTCTGTATGTACTGTAGTTGTCCCTTCTTCTTGTGACAAACATCAACAGTAGCACGTAATTCATCATCCATCCTTCTTAGTCCATCCTGCTAAATTTCTGACTTCTTAATTAACCCAAATATATAAATAGTACATTTTAATTAGAGTAATACACCTGTGTTTACACATTGTTGGATAGTGGGAGCACAGAGGAATAAAAAGTGTTCTGTATGATCTACACACAACTGACAGCCCAACTAATTAAATTCAGGTCTCAGCTAGTAATGTGAGTATTCTAATTTTAAGAAAGCACAAATGGTTCAATGCACACAAGGAACATAAGCACAGAGAGTAGCCAAAAAACTTTAGAGGAGTGCATCAGAAATATAATTTTATCATAATATGAGCATGATTTCTTCTGTTGTACCCTTAGCGTGGTTTGACTTTAACCTTACTTAGCTTATTTATGCTGTGTAATTGTAATTGTTGTTGGCAGCCATTTTGACATGAATGTAGATTAAGGTTCTGTTTCATTTATTGCAGCAGAGACTTTCCACCTGCACCACAACAACAGCCTGACTCTGTTTGACCTGAATCACAGTGTGTTTACCCGACTAACCATCCATCCATTTTCTGTAACTGTTTATCCTCATCAGGGCTGCTGGGGTCTTGAGCCTATCCTAGCTGGGGTGGAGTACACCTAGACAAGTCGTCAGTTCATCACAGGGCACGTAGAGACAAACATTCACATCTACAGCCAATTTAGAGTCACCAATTAAGCTATTAAGTGCATGTCTTTGGACTGTGGGAGGAAGCCGAGTAGCTGCAGAGAACCCACGCAGACACGGGTAAACATGCTCCACACAGAAAGGCCCCGGCTGAGGTTTAAACCAGGAACCCTGTTGTTGTGAGGTGATGGTGCTAACCACCGCACCACCATGATGCCCCTACCCTACTATTTCATGGCAAAATTGCTGCTGTGAAAAAGGTCTATTCCACTGTACTATGCTGCTAATTTTTTATTACTTAATCAGGTATTATTTCATTATCACTCGCAGCACTAGAACTGTTATTTTTTTGTCCAAGTTGTTATAGAGAGGTTTGCCAGCAGACTGGTATGAACCCAGATGAGTTGTGTGGTCATGCTCTTCGATGCTGGCATAAATTAATTATTTAAGAGACTGTGGGCCGTGTTTTAGCTGCAGCTCAGTGTGAGTGGAGTAAGCTACACGTGAAAACTCAAGGATACAGTTTGCAGTATAATTTTAACAGTATTTTTATATATTAGTGTGGGTTGTGAAACCATATAACCTTATACTTAACCTTCTTATTATCTGGCCTCTAATATCCATGTGAAAAGTTCTTGAACACCAGAGAAACTTTAAGGTTCAAACATTAATAAAAAATACAAATGAGACACTTGGATGAGGTCAAAACATTTTAATTAAAAAAGAAAAGAAAATGAACAACTCCTCTGTAAGAACATTAGTCCTCCAACTTATTCCATTTCTGTCACAGTTCACTTTCACACAAATACACACATTCACTCACTCAGACAATGTGATAGACAGCTACTGCACCTTTGGAACAAAAACATGCACACTGATTTGCAATTATTAATAAACACATCCTAGATTTATACAATCCAGTGTAGCACAGATGCATATGTTTGTTTGTTTGTTTGTTTTAACTTAACAAGGACCATACTGGTGATTTTGCAGATTTTAGCAAATTAATACTATAGACTGCTGACCATTTCCAAAGAGTCATAATCTTCCAGGTAGCTATTGCATTTCACAGATTTACCCTTTGGAAAAAAAATAACCGTTTTGCCTTTTTTTAATTAACGAAAAAAAAAAAATACTGGCTTGAACTGAAACTAACTGCGTAAACGTAAGATTATCAATGTTTTAAAATTGTTAGCAATAATGGAAGGTACACATAATTAGTTTATATGCTAAAACATGCAAAACCGCAAGTACAGTCCTTCAAAAAGAGCTTACAAGGGCCCTCATAGCAATGGTTAATCAGCATTTAAGCCTTGAACAGCACACAGGGATGTGAGCAAAATAAACTGAGGAAAAAATTATGTGAAGAAACAGTTAATCTCTATTTACAAATGAATCAGAGGCAGAGAAACAGCAATTCCTCCTCTACAAAGAAGCAATCACATCCCTGAGTAGAGTGTTTGTTATTCCAATCACTTAGATTGACTGCAGTGTGATCAGTTAGTATCAGAAAGTCCTTTTCTGGTCGGCTCTTGTGACAATCACAATAGTGTGGCCACAGCATCTCTCGAGCTTTTCCTGACACAAAGTCACAACAAGAGGCTCACGTTGAACATTAAAGAAACCACAGCAGCGGTCGTAATGTTGCAATCCAAGCACAACAGAAGTACCGTCTAAGTTTGGGGGCCTGCAGTGACATTAAGAGTTAGAAAAACAGCCAGACAGCCCTTCTTCGGTGTCACGGACAGTCAAAGACACATTTCATCTCTTCCTTACGAGTGGCAGATGGAGCAGCATGCCAGTGTTAGCTGATACTTCAGGGTACATCATTATCTCCTTATTAACAAAGCCTCCGCCTGTTAGCATGGAGCCCCTTCCTCTGTTCTCTCAGTCTTCTCCTCCTCTTCCTCTGCATCTTTGTCTTTGTTCTTTTTGCGCTTCTTCTTCTTGTGTTTGTGCTTGTGCTCCTTCTCCTTGTGTTCTCCTTCTTTGTCCTGGCTGCCGTGCTTCTTGTGCTTTTTGTGTTTTTTATGTTTCTTGTGTTTCTTCTTCTTCTTGTCCGCCGTGGTGGTTCCAGAGCTGCTGTGGTTGCTCGGGGTGGGGCTGTGGGAGGGTTGGCTCAGGGACCCGGGGCTGCCGCTCCTCCCTCTCTCCGGCTCTGAGCCTTCGCCTTCGCTGTAGTCGGGCACGAAGGCCGCCTCATCTGTCTCACGACCCAGGTCAGAACATAAACGCTGCCTCCTGGGCTCTGGGGCACGACTCTCCTCCCGTGCTCCTCCGCCTCTGGATTCTGTTGCTCTCTCCTCCTTTCCTGTCACTCCTCGGCCCTCCTCCCTTCCTCCCCCCCCTCCTCCTCCACTTCTCCCCTCTTCTCTCACTGGAGCTCTCCCTTCTTCTCTCACTCTACTCCCCTCCTCCCTTACAATTTTTGTTTTGGTTGGTTTGTCTGAATTCGTCTGTGCCATCCTGCCACCTTTACCCTCTTCCTTCTGCGCTCTCCCTTTCTTCTCTTCTCTCACTACTCCCCTCCTCTCTTCCCTTGCAGCATCCCGGCCTTCACTCCTGACTGGTTTAGGAGCTTCAGTCTGCACCTCCCTGCCTCGGCTCCTCTGCGGTACTGGTGAGGGCTCCTTGGGTGCACTAACTCCGTTTTCCTGGCCTTCTTCGTCGTCTTCTCTCTCCCACTTGGAGCGAGGAGGAGGCTGAATGAGTGGCTCCTCTCTGGCCGGGCTGGATGCTGGGCTGATGCTCGGGCTGCGGCCACAGCTGTTCACAGGGCTGGATGAAGGCTGCTCTGCAGGTTTTGAGGACAGACTCTTCGGGTCTTTGTCCGAATCTCGCTTTGTTTCTTGAGTTGACCTAGTGCTGAAGAAGAAACAGACGTTTAAAAGAGCACTGCACAAAACTCACGATGGACAGTTTCAAATGAAAGGGATAAATATATAAAATATTTAAAAACTGCAGATAACAGAAGCATGATGGACTCACCTAGTGGAGCTCGTGGTGTGGCTCGTCAGGGCCTTGCGGCTGATTCTGGGTTTGCTCTTTACAACAGACTCCTCGCCATCTTTGTCTTTCGCTGCTGGAGGAGAAGAAAGGAAACAATGCTTTAATCAATGCCTAATTAGATGGCAAGACAAAATCAAAGTTATCATCTCGTCACACATGCACGCATACATAAATTTAAATTACCTTCTCTGTGAGAAGCAGCTGGTTTCTCTCCTGAGGAGACACTCCTCTCTGTTCTGTCCTTGGACACACTCCTGGGAAATGAGAATATAATTACACATTAACAACTGTGTTTACAGACCCATTATATAGAGGCATAGCATATCGTGGATATGGTTGGTGGTTTGATAAGCAGGAGAAAAGTGTAACAGACCTTTTAGATTTAGCAGCTCTTTCCGACCCCTCCCCTCTTTCCTTAGACGATGTGGTTGGTTTCTCCTGATGGTCGGTGACTCTCTTGGTGACAGCTGATTTCTCTCCGATGGTCATTTTATCCAGAGAGACGGATCTCCCTCCTGCACTTCCACTACCGGAGGTCTTTCGCTCTGTCCTCTCCGTCCTCACCGACCTTTCACCTTCAGTGTCTCTCTCCACTGTAACTGCTACCTTCTGTGAGCTTGACCCAGAGCCCCTGTCTCTCTCTCTGTCGGATGTGGAGCTTCTGTCTCTTTCTCGGTCTGATCCAGAGGGTCTGTCTCGCTCTCTGTCCTGTCCTGAGCTTCTGCTCTGCTCTCTGTCAGAGCCCTGCAGTCTGTCACCAGCACTTCCTGGTCTCTCCCTGGACACTCCCCGCTCAGTCGACAGTGATCGCTCCTTTCTTCCAGAACCTTCTGCTGTACTGCTCGCTCGGTCTCCTTCAGAGGTGTTAGAAGGAGCTGATCGGTCTGAGGAGGTGGTCGTCTTCTCAGGGCCTGAAGACGTTCTGTCCGAGGTTCCTCTGTCCGCTCTGTCCGAGGCCGCTCTGTCCGAGGCTCCTCTCTCCGCTCTGTCCGAGGCCGCTCTGTCCGAGGCTCCTCTCTCCGCTCTGTCCGAGGGCGCTCTGTCCGAGGCTCTCTCCGCTCTGTCCGAGGCTCCTCTCTCGCTCTGTCCAAGGCTGCTCTGTCCGAAGCTCCTCTGTCCGATCTGTCCGAGGCACCTCTCTCCGCTCTGTCCGAAGCTCCTCTGTCCGATCTGTCCGAGGCGCCTCTCTCCACTCTGTCCGATCTGTCCGAGGCTCCTCTCTCCACTCTGTCCGAGGCTGCTGTCTCAATGCTGCCTTTTCTCCCCAGATCTCTGTTCAACTTGATCTTCCTCTGGGTCTGTGGCTTAGCCTGAATATGAACAAAAACACACACAAAATGTTACAAGGATGTTAAAACGTTGAGATTTAGGCCCATTTATGGCAACAATAAGCTCTGAAGTTGATTAATGGTCGTGATTAATCACAACAAATCTTTGGGTTTAGCACAAGAGAAAGAAAAGCCAACTGAATCATCTACATCTCCTTCTGAGGACTGTATTAGCAATAGACCCACCTGAAAGTCCATTAGGGGTCTGATGGATCCTCGATCTCCATCACCTCGGCCCATGTCACGGCTCCCTGGTATGGGAAGAAGACCAGGCCTGTCTGAGGAGGGTGGGAGTCTGTGGAGCAGGGGCTGATGAGACATGTGTGAGTGGGAGATGCCATCACCTCCACCCCCTAGCCCATCTATTCTCCTTAACTTTCCGGGAGGAGGTCCAAGTAAAGAGCGACCCTCCTCTCCTATCCTCCTCCGACTGTCCACTGGGGAGGGAGGTTGATGCATGAGTGGGAGCCCGTGTTGATGTGGGAGGGGAAGGAGACCACCGCTCGGTGGGCCGTCTCTTCTTCCACGCATGTCGAGGCCGGGTCGAGGGCCGTCATGAAGAGAGGGATGATGTGGAGGCAGGTTCTGGGAGGACATTGGAGGGGTTTTAAGCAGGGGAGGCCTCACTGTAGAGCTTTTACTCTTTTCCTTTTTAGGCGTAGTTGAGTTGGGGGCATCTTCTGGTTTGGCTTTAATGGTCTTTAACGGTTTAGTAACAGAGGAGGAGGAGGAAGAGGACTCCTTCTTTTTGGTCACCACTCCTTCTGCAGTCTTTTTCTTCACCTTGTCAGTCTTTACCTTCACCTTGTCAGTCTTTACCTTGACACTCTCCGTCTTAACTTTGGCTTTGACCTTTTGACCCTTCTCTTTCTTAGTTTTATCTGACTGAGTCTTTGATGTCGACTTGGTTGAGGGTTTAACGGATGCAGCTGTGTTTTTACTGGCCAGAGCTTTAGTGGTTGCGGTACCAGCTTGAGGCTTTGAGGACATGGGAGGCGTTTTAACAAGTGAGGGGACTTCATCCATCGGTTCATCTCTGACTGGCGTAGCATCGCCTCTGTCCATCGACTGGTGTGACGGTTCTGATTCCTCCCCGGTCTTCTTCTTTTTCACTTTCTTTGTCTTCAGAACTTTGGCGCTGGACTTGGTACCTGATGAAGAAGAGGATGGAGGATGGTGAGGTGGAGCACCTCTGTCTTCTCTCCCTCTTCTTCCTCTCCCCTGGGGGGAGTAATCTCTAGATAACGGAGACATCCTGTCCCTCTCCCTGTCTCTGCTGCCACGAGCTCTGTGGTGCACTGAGGGATGTTGGTTGTCATAGTCTTTGTAGTACTTGTTGTACCAGTCTGCGTACTCCTTCTCCCACTGTCGATACTTATCCCAACGCTCATGGCCACCAGGGCTCGGACCCTTCAGTTCATATGGAGCTAACTCCCGAGGAGGTGGTTTCCGTCCACCAGGGCTGCGGCTCCGGTATCCACCAGGGGACCGAGACCGTGATCTTGACCTGTAAGGTCCTGCTGCTTCTGCACCTTCCCAACCTCCTCCCCGATAGGAGAGAGGAGACCGTGGTGAGCCAGAGCGCCGATACCCATAAGACCTCGAGCGAGCGGGACCTTGTCCGTGAACGTCCATAGCTGCGTCCATTGCGTCTGGAATAAGGGGAGCGGGGATAAGACCGGCCATGGGAGCGTGAACGGGAGCGGGATCGACTGGGGGAGTAAGAGTAAGATCTGGATCTTGACCTGGATCTCGATCTGGATCTAGAACGGGAGTAAGAACGGCTGAATGGAGAACGACTGTATGACCGGGACCTAGAAAATGAAATGGTTGAGAGGGAAACAATGAGAGAAAAAAACAAAGCAGATTATGCAAAATATGCAACTAATGGTTTAAAGGATTATGCATATGTAATTAATGTAAGAACTAAAACCAATTTTGATATGAAGTTACCTGGAATAAGACGGTCTTCGTCTCTTTGGTGCATTTCTGTACTTCATAAGCTCTTTGTGGAAGTCTTTAGTGAATTCATCCAGTTTGGATGTGACTCTGTGGACACAGACAAAAACACGGAAACTTTCAAAACTACTCAGTGTGAAACTTCTGAATTCATAATCCTAGGTAACACACTTTACATGTAAATTCCACATAAGCCGATGTGGCTGGAAAAGAAACAACTCACTTGTCCTGTCGGTGGTGCCGCTGTCTGTAGAAATCTTCCTTAGAGAGGGGGGGCTGAGAGAGCGAGGGTGGAAGAGGGAGAAGAGGGGGCTGTGCACCAGAGGTAACCCAGGGAGGGTTGAGCACTGGTGGTCCAGGGGCATAAACAGGCTGGGGCTGGTAACTGATGGCAGGAGGAGGGATAAGACTAGGGCCAGATGTGTATGGGGGGTACTGTAGTGGGGGTGGGTACAGAGAAGGAGCTGGGAACACTGGAGGAACAGGTGCGGGGGGTGGAGCTGTTTGGAGGTGAGAGGAGGGGTGCTCTCCTCTACTTCTGTAAGAAGACCTGGTACAAAGAGGAGGGGGGGCACACAAACAACTGTGAGTGTCGCATATTACAATACAGACTTTTTAACTTTGATTGTTCCACAGACGGGTCTTACCTCTCCCAGTGTCTGCCTCCTCCTCTCTGAGAGGAGTGGTGGGGCCGTGACTGGTGACCTAATAGAGTAGAGAGACAGTTTTGTTAGTTGCTAAACGTCTTTCAGCCAAGCTCACTCAATCTGCTCAAATAGCCTAAATTCAATCTCTTACCTGAAGGGTGAGGTGGCCTTGCAGATGGCGGGTGGCCAACAATATTTAAATGATAGTTCTGCAGGAAAAATCAGTGAGAGGAAAAATGTAGTTACTCCAAGAGAAGTTACAGTTTTGTGTTCAGGGAATGACAGGTATGGACCAAGGATGGTTTTCAGCTTAACATGGTGCAAACTAATTTAACAAAATTACAAAAATAAAACACCTGGCCCCATTGTTCAACCTGACTTCTGTTTCTGATTCAATGTATCCTGAACAAAGTATTAAAAATGACGTTACCACTTTAAATCACTCTTAGCCCTAAAGTCCGAGCTTGTATTGACACATTTACTTTTCTTTAAGGTCACCCAAAAAAGAAATAAGTGACAGCAGATTATTGGCACATTCGTGCTGAATCACAGCATCAAGTACGAGCAAGTCAGTGAGGTGTCTCTCCAGCAGCACACCTTTATTCACGTGATCGAGGTAGACTCACCTGTGATCCACTTTGTGAGGCTCCTGATGAGTCTGTTGTCACAGTGGGTTCTGGGTCGGATTCACTGAAACATAAAACAGACACATTATGACCCATTAAAAAAAGGGCTCTTCAGTTGTCTATGCGGTTTCATGCTGGACTAAACTTACCCTGGTGGGGGTGGTTCACCCTGGCTGGTGGACTGCATAGGAGAATGGTGGTCGACAACAGGTGGAGGGGCTGGTGAATTATCTTGACCTTCGATAGCAGCAGTATGAGGAGGAGTGGGTGCAGCAGTAGTAGCAGTAGCAGTAGAAGCAGCAGCAGCAACAACAGCAACAGAAACAGGTGCAGGTGCAGGTGCAGGGGGCGGCACCTGTACTTGAGGAGCAGTGGAGGGTGCGCTTGTAGGAGGAGGGTGAGTGACATTGGCTAGCAGCGGGTCCTGCTGTCTCGAGTGCAGAGGCCTGACCAACTGAGGGCGCGGTGGAGGCGGGGCTGCATTTTGGAGCTGCTTGCGCACGTGTTTGGTGTATCCAGTCTCATTCTTAAAGTTGTTCACAGCCTGCATGAAGGACAACAGATGGGATTCATTTACAAAAATATGTTTTTTGCTTTTAATTCAAGCAAAATGAACCAAACAACGGAACGCACCTGTCGAAGAAACTTGTTGGCAATGAGGTTATCAGGTGAAACGTCTGACTGTTTGCATGTGAAGCAGATGTGCTCCTCTGAGTCCAACAAGGTCGTCCTGATACCTGAAAACAAAGAGTCCTTAATTAGAGATCATTTACCTTATATATCTTATGACAATACACATTTTTGACTTCAAATTCCCCCCTCAACCTGCCTAAACTATATATATTACAGATTTTTTTTTTTCCCGAGGACTTTCAACAATCCCAGAGACATGAACTCAGCACAAAATACTGTGGAAAATAACAGCAAGAGAAATTCGAACCATCAAGAATGAGAAATTCACCAATTACTAGAAATGCAGCATGTCCTAGGGCTGCAGTACTCTAGAGAGGCTACTGTTGGATGAATGGACATTTCTGCCATTTCCACATTGTCCCAAAAATAACTGTTGAAAGTTGTTGCAGAGTAAACACTTAAACACAGAAAAATATGTGGCAGGACCAAAATATAGACAGTAGAGTCCCTTGACATAATTCTGTGCTCGGCAAAGACTTTTTTTTTTTTTAACTTGCGCCAATTAAATTTTTTTAATACAAATGCACGTCAACGGTGAGAACTCACAATCATCGCAGTAACTGTTTCCACAGCAGGGTATAACTACAGCATCAGTCATCAGGTCGTTGCAGATCGGACACAAGAGTTCATCTGGGATCGGGTCTGAATCGTCCTCGGATGACGACTGGTCGTGTGGAACAAACGGTGGGCGCTCCTTCTTTCCTTGCGCATACGCCTCCCTGTAATAACACATTTCATTTTGAGGACGAGGTTACACACAAATAGAAAACAACAGCGGTATGTGTTTGTAGACACGGGTACAAAATGGTTCATGACAAACAACTCTATTTGACACATACGCATCTATAGCAGGTATAGCATATTCTCCAGTGCTGGTCAACATGGCTCCTTTGGTGCCTGGTTCTGCTTTCACCATGAAGCTCTGAGGAATGCCCTTACTAATCCTCACTGGTTTGGGACCCTCCACACTCTTATCCTGAACCTGAAAAGATAAAAACAAAACAATTACCCAAAAAGCAGACATCGCTTTCTTAGAAGTTACACTGTATCAGTTACACATGAAAATGAAAATATGCACGGTAATTACCATCAGCATGGGGCATTGCCGAATGTAGTGGCCAGCCTTTCCACAACGAAAGCAGGTATAGTGCGCAGGTGGAGGTCCAACTGCCTTTTTGGAGTAACTATAGAGACAAGATTGATATATTTTTTTTAAAACTATAGAGAATGTTGTTTTGTAAGCTGATTCATGAGTTTCAACTTTACTCAAGTAAAAGATTAATGTGTGTATACTAACTGTATCGGGTCATATTCGTGATTGGACTGAGACATCATGGCTTTAATCTTGTCCTCCTCTGATGCATTTGCATCAACCAGGTTTGCAGTCTACAACACATCATGGAGAGAGGGGGGAAAGAGAAGAGGACGACGTCAAGCCAACAAGAGGAATAAAAAAAAAAATAAAATAAAAAAAAAGACACCTATTCAACTCAAGAAATATTTTCTGGAAGTACAGCCGGCATGTATACAAACAGTACCTTGGCGAGTTGGGCAAGTGACATAGAAGGAGAAGAATCGGTCTGCAGGAGAATCAGAGTACAGATATTAAAGATGTTAACATAATATGTAATAGACATACAGTGGAAGATAAGAGCCCAGATAGTTCCCCACCACGTGTCCAGTCCCTGAGTCTCGATTTAAGTCTGCGCAACAAAATTAAAACATTTGTTTAGTAAGAAGTGCATGAAATAATGCAGTTAAACAATCAGGAGATGGTTTACTAGGTTTGTGCTCGATGTTTATCCCTCTGCTGACAGCACTGTGTCATTATCCTTTAAGAAGTCAATGTTGCGAAAGCGTCATCTAAGATTGTGTCTCTTCGCAGTTAGGTACATACGTATTTGGACAGTGACATTTACTCTCAGCTTTAATTTGACAGGATTCACATGCAAATAGGTGAAAAGGTTGAAGCCAAAGCCATCGCTTTTCTGAAAAGGTTGACAGGTGCAGGCTATTCTTTGACAATTTCTTTATCAATTAAAGCAGCTACATGGTACAGAGTTGATTCCGTGTGTTGCATTTACATTTGTGAACCCACAACATTGCGGTCAAAGGAGTTCTCAATGCATGTGAAGATAGCGAGAACATTAGGAGTAGCCTAATCATCAGTTACTCTACACTTAGAGAACACACTGCTGAGCTCAGCAACACAAAAAGACCTGGAAGTCCACAAAAAAAAGTGTCAAATGATCAAAGGATCCTTTCTGTGGCAAAGAAAAAGCCCCTAATATCATCCAGCTAAGTGAAGAACACTCTCCTGGAGGAAGGCATATCATTATCCAAGACTACCATAAAGAGAAGACTTCACAAGAGCACATTGAGAGGGTTCACCACAAGGTGCAAACCACTGATATGCCTCAAGAATAGAAATACCATTCTTTGGACGGATGAAATTAAGATCAACCCGTACCAGAATGACGGGAAGGAAAAAAAAAAGCATAGAGAAGGCCTGGAACAGCTCATCATCTGTAAAAGATGGTGAGTACGGGCAGTGTTATAGCATGGGCGTGCAATGGCACTGGGTCATTAGTGTTTATTTATGATGTGACAGAAGCAGATGAAGTGTGTTGGGATATACTGTCTGCCAAGATTCAGCAAAGTTGATTGGATGGTGCTTTACAGTATCGATGGACAATATCCCAAAGCATACTGTGAAAGCAACCAGGGTTGTTTTTTTTAAAGGGGGTAAGAAGTGGAATATTCAGCAATAGCCGAGTCAATCACCTGATCTCAACCTGATGGAGCATGCATTGACTTGCTGAAGACAAAACTAAAGACCCGTGAACAAACAGCTGAAGACAGCTGCTGTAAAAGTCTGGCAAAGCGTCATGAAGAAGGAAACCCAGAATCCAGTGAAGTTCAACATCAGTAGTCAATGTCTGCAAAGGATTTAAAATAAACATTTATAAAAATTTGTCCAATTACATTTGAACCCCTAAAAATGATGTCACTGTCCAAATATTTGTGTGCCTAACTGTATACAGAAGAGATCTGAACTGTTTGAATAAATTAAGAAATTACCCAAAAGGAGATTTAACCTACAAATAACAAATACAAATACAAAGTGACTTTAAAAAGACAGAATCGGTTTTATGTTCATTAAGTAACTAATTAAAAAAAAAAAAAATCTCTGCTGAAGGTAATGTTTACTCCCTTGCCAGACAATATTAAAGTATTACGGCGGGTATACAAAATGCAACTTTTGTGCATTTTTTCTGTGGAAAAATCAAAATGATAGTTTGTCCCAGTATAGAAATCCTAGAGAACTTCAACACTGCTAAACAGCATAAAATTTAACAAGTAAAGCAAACGTATACTAGTTTCTACTCTTTTATATACAAGCCAAGATCTGCTTATATTAAATTGTAGCTAGGATAACGTCTATCTGTTTAAATACTTCAGACCTTCCTTGCTATTCGGCCTTCATCAGCACAATCAAAATGTACACTACTTTCACATCGCTTTGTAGATATCCTAAGGCTTCTCCTGCTACAGTAGGAAGAGGGCAATTTTCTCAAAGGAATACCTGACATTTAATTTTAGCATGCAGTTTCCCTTCACCAGGCCGCAGTGATTTAGGTTTTTGCACAGGCTTGTCAAAAGAGTTAGTAACTCATCAAAACAAGCTCAAGACTACTTTCTGCAAACTAATGATAGCACGGTGTGGTGCCAAGCTGTTTCTATTAAAAAAAAAAAGCAAACACTGCAAAGTGTCAAATATGTGGGGCTGATAAGACACAGAAGCTCTTTCTTTAAAGAAAAGACCTGATGAAAAACAAAAAAGAAACCAACACGAGCTGTCAGGTGTTCCTTCAAATTGTTCCCTAAAACAGCTCCTAACACAACTACAGAGTGAAGGGTGAAAGCAAGTGGAGGGATGTCTCTAATGGAGGTCAGGAGTCAAGGAATCATAAGAATTAAGTCTTGTGCACGGATAAAAAAAAAAGAAAGTAAAATAAAAAAGAAAGTCATGTTTGTGACAAACTGCTCTGCCTATTTCTTGTAATAATTTTCTATAAGTAAATAAACAAACGGGCAGGGTGGGTTGTCCAGCATGACAGAGATAGACAGCGGCGGAAACACTAGGTATTGCAGAGTGCTGTGGAGGGAACACACAGGGATCTGGTGCAAGCGGTTCTGACACTGAACCACTGAACAACTTTATTGACAGGTTCTGCAGCTTACAGCTTACAGGACACACTACACCAGTATACTTCTCACTGCAGCAACCATGTAAGGCCTCCAGAGATTAACAAGATATTTACTTTACTGATAATGTGTCATGGTACTTTGTGATCGTGTCACAACATTATACGTCAGTGGCCAAGTCATAGTAGTATCCCACTTAGCAAAACTAGCTTTGAACTAGTACCTGTGTCTTTGTAAAAACAGACACTTGGGAATCTGAACTCACGAGGATGAAACCTGTGAGCCTTTAAGGTTTAAGGGTTATGTGCAGTCCATACTCAAAGCAGAATAGAACATCTTCATGGTGAAATAGTACAGGACAAAACAATTGACATTGGCAAATGTTACTGAACAACAGATTTGAGTAAATTAAAGTTTAGCAGGGTAAGCTTTTCAAAATAAAACTCACTATCGAGTCTCTTCCACTCACAACTTTCGTCTTGTAAAGTTAATTACAATAAATCCCAGCCACACTTTACTTCATTTGGGTTCTTAAACCACATAAATAAAATATTTTCACAGAAAATAAAATGACAATGAATTATAATACAAAAATACCATATTTTCCTTTTACAAACCCCTTTAAAATACATTTGCCTGGCCTGAAGCAGGCTACAAAACCATTTCAATATGAAATACAGTCACAGTTTAAATGGTTTCTCAATCAGTTATAAAGTGGCAACAGTTCAACATTTAGTCAGTTCAGAGCATTCAAAAACAAATCGGAGCTAGTCTGTTGTTTCTCTTCTCAACCTCATCTCACTCAGCCACAATTTCAAACTTTAATCCGCTAATTTCAAAAACAAACCCAGGGTTTTTTTAAGAGAGAAACAACAAACTATTTTAACTGTAACTCAAGGAAACCCTCCCAGAAAGACATCAAATGACATATAGAGGTTTGAGATCTCAACACAAATGTAGCCAACACACAGTGAACAGAAGATACACACAACTCAATTATTGTTGACAGAATGTTCTCAAGAAAGGTGACTAAAGCCAGAAAGAGGGGAAGAGGGAGAGAGGTGAGAGGAGGAGGAGAGAGAGAGTTGATTTTGGGTTTGTTTTACATACGGGTCTAGAAGATCCCACCACAGCTGTGTCAGAACGATCTCTGCAGAAAGAAAACACAGGACCGAGAGAAACCGTCAGTTGTTGACATAACTCGACTGCCTATTTCTATTCATGGCTTTAAATTAATACTCAATGTAACGCTCAGTAATGACTGTAGTAATAATTTTATACATACACAATGAACGTCCTGCCAGCAGGTTTTACTCCACCAATCGGAGTACGGCGGACGATCACGGACGAGTGTTTTGGGATGTGGGCTTCATCATCTGTGTATTCTGCAAAACATTACAGACAACTCATTGGAAAACACAGAACACAATGACACGTGAACAATACTACCAACAAAAGAATAAATCCAGCGCCTTAATACAATCTGTCTTAGCACCAATTTCCACCATGTTAGATGGAAAATTTGTAAAGCAGGGCCGGACCACTGAGTTGTGAGCTTACTATGAGTACATTCAGACAGAATCTGGTGCTGTGGCAAAAACACAGGTTTTTCCATTCATTTAAGTTGGAGTGGTGCGTGTGACTGCCAAAAACCGCAGCAACCAGCAGAGGAGAAGTTGAGCTGGATCCAACTTTCGGAAGCGGCCGCCAATCAGACCAGTCAAACGCTCCCAACCATCCAGGTGGATTCATGGACTAAACTCTGATACTCTACCTGTTGTGTTCTGGCTTTATTTATTTCAAGTACCTGGCTTCTAAATCTGAGTCTGGCTCACAACTTACGCTGCAAAACATTGACACGAAGAAGTTTGATTTGGTCGGGTATCGGGTGGTTTGAGAAAGAGATTGAGACACAGACAGTGAATGAGAGACAGGGAGCACTGACATCATTAACGCTGGTTAATCAGCGAGATGAAGTTATTTTCTGGTTGTTTCACAGCGGTTACATTCAGCCCAAACAGACACACACTGCCGGACAACCCTGTGAATATTTGCCACCTGATCCTGTCTGAGCGTACCATTTTTTTTCCCAACTAAAGATGTGAAAACAGTAACCATGCGGTAATATAAATCAATACACATCCTACCTTCATTGATTTCCAGATTTTTTTTCTAAATTACCTTTTAAGTTTGGGTAGTTACTACCAATTATATTAGACTGCATGTTAAGTAATTATGTGTTCTGGATCACCACATATTTAAAAAGACAATTGGCAGATTTATTTGAATCCATCATCTAAATAACCTTAATTCAAGCTTTGATGTAGTGTATCACAACATATACAGTATGAAAACACAACCACAGACTAATCCCCACTCCCTGACATTCCTTTCACCAAATCTGTTGTTGCCACAAACCCATCGCCTCCTGTTTCTCCCAAAAATAATGGACAAGTTCGTCAAACATTTGGTCACGTGTCAGATGATAACGTACCTTCTCGCGTCTGCGCATTGGTGATCTGCAGGTCGCAGTCTGTGGCCTTGAGGCGCTCTCGGCCCATAATCTGCCTTTTAAGCTCGCTGAGCGTGATATGCAGCCCATCGAAAGTGACTGTGTTGTAGTCCAGTTTGGAAGAAAACTTATAGTGAACACACGACATTTTTTTTTTTTTTAAACAGGTCTAAGCACTTAAGTCAATCAAGCAACAAGAAAAAGAAAAAAAAACACAGGCCTGGTATGATAACAAAATAAAACAGCGTCAACACTGAACACAGGAGGCTAAATCTGGTGACTTTAATGGGTAAACCTTATTTAAATACGCTGAAAACACTGTGGACAAAGAAGGGACTAAAATAAGGAAGGGTTCAGCTCGCAGATGACGACAGAGTCCTTGTTATTGCCAAAGAAAAATAATCGAGGTTTGAGACCAAAGCGCCATTGAGCGGCGCAGTGTGCCTCGTCAGTTCTTTACAGTCCGATAAAACACAACAGGATGCCACCAAATCCAAAAGAGTCCATGCAGCACACCGTAAACCTATCACATGGATGTAAATGAGGCCAAGTCCGTCGTGAATTGTCCTTGGTGGAAAGCCCCGGGGCCGCCGCGTTGCAAAGCCGCTAATGTCGCTAGCAGCAGCGGGCCTGGGGTTTCGTCAGCATCAGTCCTTGTGGGTAATGTTTTGCCTTTTTTGGGGGGGGGTAACAGTTCTTATTATTCAAGTCAAGACAGACACTACCGAGCTCCACAAAAAGTCCACGGAAGTGTGTGGAAGCGTTCGCAACGAGTCCACAGGTGTTACGTTACCGCCGTTAGACCTCAAAGTGATTAGACTGAAACCGTAATCTATCGTGTAAATGTTAAATTAGCTAGTTATGGCTAACATGCTACACCAACGTTAGCTCGCCACTCAAACACAATGCGAACTCAAGGCTAACAAAAGCTAACAGCTAACGGTGCTAGGCTAACAATGTTAGCTGTCGAATAATCTAACAAAAATCCACCAGTTACGCAGTCAGGACGCAAAGATTCCTCTTCAGCGCACCGCTATGCTCCATAATGACACGATGAAAGTTATGTATCCAAGATAATCTTCGATTTAAATCCATAAAAATCCATTTCGGTTATCCCAAGCTGCTTCCCTCCTCGCTGTTTCATCAAAATGGCGCCGCACGGAACCGGATGTATCCAGCAGACTACTTCCAAAGAGTAGACAGGAAGTCAAGATGTGTGACTGCAGCAGATTTTTTAAAGAGGGCCAGATCTGACAAATATGATAGATGCCCGGGGGCCAATACTAACATTTAAAAATGAAAAAAATGACAATGTAACCAAATCTAAGCCAATCAGGCGTGAACAAATCTAAAAACCAGTTCTTCCTTTCTTTCACATCTGAAGTCTGATAACAAAGAATAAACTGTATGGAATACGTTAAACTTGCATGAAGTTGATACAAATCTGACCCTCGTTCATTTTAAACATGACTTATTATGAGTAATGCAAAGTCTGTTAACATTTAAGTTTAAAATATGTCACTCTTGCTCTTGTCTTTAACAAAATCATCCAGAAAGTAATATTTTGTGTTACATCTACAGATATATAACAGCACCAGTTATGTCCTTAGAGGTTCAAATGTCGATTATGTGATTGGCCCCCAGGCCGTACTTTGGACATCCCTGAACTACACTAGTGCTAAACTTTTCTATACCATTAATATTTGTATTTCTTTCATGCCTAACTATGGTCCCGATTATCACATGCTAAGTGTCCATTACCATTTCATAAAATGAATTCGATTTGTATAAATCAATTGACCCAGCTGAGCTAATGTTCATGCTAAATGTCTCCTTGTAACGGCTCATGTCAGCCTTTGTGCTGGCACATATATGTGGACGTCCCACTGACAGTATAAAGAACAGACAGTAGGTCTAATGTTGTTAAATATATTAAATACCTGTCTGTGTGCTGCCGTCATCAGGGTGCGGGTTTAAAAGCTTTGCCGGTATCATTATGTAGATGTGAACTATCTTTGTTTCCTTGTGTTCTTTGGTTGTCATGGGGTGTTGTCATGATACTGTGTACCGTTCCGGTTGTCATCGGTGGAAACGGGCGAATAAAACGGAAAATAAAACTCCTTCGTGACCTTACACAAGAATTTGAATGATACGTTTTATTTTATTGACTATTTCATATAGATTCAGTGGAACAAACTGGGTGTTTGACACAGTCAGAGGTAGCGTGGCCGAGCGGTCTAAGGCGCTGGATTAAGGCTCCAGTCTCTTCGGAGGCGTGGGTTCGAATCCCACCGCTGCCAGGATTTTGTCATGAACAAAATCTGACATGGGCCTGTAAAAGTCTCCACAAATAACTGTTGGAGAAATTGAACTGCCAACCCCCTGACAGGTACCACAAATAGTAACGTGAAGTTGCCTACAGAACAAGTCAATCTCCTTAAGCTTCCATATTAAATACATAATTTAACAGCAGAAATAAACATATTGTTTATACCTGGTACAAAAAACACTTTTTTTTTTTCGAATCCTACCACTGCCAGTATTTTATCATGAATATGTCTGCAAAAATACCAACAAGTACAAAGACATGTAATCATAAATGTAAGGGAAAGAACACCTTCTACTCAATATGTGTTCCTCCTGTGGAAAATAAACACTATGGAACAAGAAATAAATGTGGACCTGTTCAAAAAGGTGTCCTTTAACCTGTGAAGTAGTTTATACAGTCGCCATGACAGGATATACAGTATGTTCTGTGTGTAAGAGTGGAGAAACAAAACAAAAAAAACAGCGGCAATCTCCATCACTGTGAAATGAATAAAACAAAAAATTCAATCCGTACATTATCTCATATATGATTTTGCTTGTATATTACTTGTATATTCTACTTTAGATGTATTTAATACTCTATATATACTGATTGGAAATAATTGTTCTATCGTTGCTTTTAGAGGTAGCGTGGCCGAGCGGTCTAAGGCGCTGGATTAAGGCTCCAGTTTAATATGTCTTTAAAATTATTTTTATATCTCACTTTAGTGAGATATTATATCTTAACTTTATATCTATTTAATGCGCCATATACACTGGCTGGAAATAATTGTTTTAGAACCTCTTTTAGAGGTAGCGTGGCCGAGCGGTCTAAGGCGCTGGATTAAGGCTCCAGTCTCTTCGGGGGCGTGGGTTCGAATCCCACCGCTGCCAAGGTTTTGTCATGAATACACTGTCTGTCTGCAAGTAGAATTACAGGTAGTTGTAATCAGAGACAAAAAAAAAAACTGGGGAGAAATATCACCATCTACTGAGCAATAACCTCTGAGGCACTGGCTACAGAATGACACAACCTGGTACAAAAACCAGTTTTGGTTTAGCCTTTTTCCCGTTCATGACAACCGTACAGTTACAGTGGATATGCAATCTCAGTACCCACTGGCTATCGTCTGAATTTTTATTAGCTTCAAATGCTTATATCTATTTATTTCAAAGTCTATTCAGAGGAAGTCTTTCATCCAAAATGTCTTGTGGTAGCAGCACACGCTAGCCTTTGTGCTGGTGCATGGATGTGTATGTCCATGTGCTGCCATCATCAGGGTAGAAGTTTCAAGCGTTGACAGTATATTTATGTAGATGTGAACTATCATCTTAGTTTTCAAATTTATTGTTTCTGTGGGTAGCGAGGCTTAAAGTAGTGAAATTAGTATTCCAAAATAAAATGTATCATATCACAAATCGAAATAGTTGTTTTATTTATTATTACAAAGGTAGTGTGGCCGAGCGGTCTAAGGCGCTGGATTAAGGCTCCAGTCTCTTCGGGGGCGTGGGTTCGAATCCCACCACTGCCAGGGTTTTCTCATGAATATGTCTGCAAGAATACATAAAAGTAAGCTGTACATTAACAGTGAGTTGTAATCAGAGACAAATGTAGAAGAAAGATTTATAATAGGGCAAATAATTACGGAGAATTTATGTTCCTCTCTGCAGTTCAGCTCACAGTGCCATGAACTCCTGTGGAGCATTTTAGCATCTTTCAGCTCACTGTTTTGGTTTTAATCTGTCTTTAAAATTATTTTTATATCTCACTTTAGTGAGATATTATATCTTAACTTTATATCTATTTAATGCGTCATATACACTGGCTGGAAATAATTGTTTTATGACCTGTTTTAGAGGTAGTGTGGCCGAGCGGTCTAAGGCGCTGGATTAAGGCTCCAGTCTCTTCGGGGGCATGGGTTCGAATCCCACCGCTGCCAGGGTTTTCTCACAAATACACTGTATGTCTTCAAGTACAGTGAGTTGTAATCAGAGATAAAATGAACGTACTGAGTGATAACTTCCATTGCTCTGAAATCAACTCAGTCTTTACTGTCCATAAATATCTCTCCAATAATAAGTTAAGTAACAAGGAGTTTAAAACATTATAATATAGAGAATCCTTCCTACTAAAGTGTACCTCTCGTTGAAAAACAGACACTGTGTAGTTGAAAATTGTCGCTTTAAACTGTGTAAAGTTGATATGGCAACTATAATATGTGTGCTGGTGTTATCAGGTGATATTCTTGTGTGGCATGATGGCACTGTTGAGCATATTCATCACAGCTGCCTTGAATGTTCGTCTGAATGATGCTGCTGCCATAGCAACGCATCAGGTCTCAGACTGCCTGCTGTACCGCTGTTGTAGGTCTATGAAGCTGTTTATACTGTCTCATCATCATCTCTAACACAGCTTACTCATGCATGTACACACACATGAAGGCCATAATATCGATATTTGAATATTCTCTCATTTTCTCTTACACAGCTGAGATGTGCTCTGTGCAGTACAAAACAACAACACTACACCTGAACCACACTTACTTCAGTCCAAAGCACATTTTGTGTTAATATATAAGCTTTATTTGATGTAAACAGAGACTCAGTGACATCACCATGAGGGCAAAACCTTTTTGCTACACTTATACACACAGAGACACACAAATAGACACAGTGAGTGGGAGACAGTTATAGAAAGTTCTAATGTGTTTAATGGGATTTCGATTTTGATTTTAGGTCCACAAAAAGCAGGACAGGACAGGAACAGGACACAGTTAACTATGTCATTCCCAGATGTGTGTGTGCATGTGTGTGTGTGTGTTGTATTTCTGTGTGTGGTTTCTTATTTTCTGTCTCTCTCTGCATGACTGCCTGTCTCATACACATATTCCTATTACTATACACTCCTTCACACACACTACAGATATACTGTAGATGTGCTACTGTAATAGGATAGTAAAACGACAAAGAAGAGGAGCACAGAAATATTAGAACTCACAATTGTGTTCTTGTTGACTCCATTTCATTTTCTTAGAGCTTGTCACCAGCAAGTTAGATATACAGATGGAACAATTACACGTTTAATGGATTATTTTACTTTTGAGAAGGGTTCAATCTGAGGCAACTGGACTGCATGAAGATGTTTCACCTATCATCGAAGAAGCTTCTTCAGTTCTGACTGACGGGTGTGGAAACCCAGGTATATAGCCTTGTTAGGATAATGAACCAGGCCATTGTCTCTAGTTGGTTTGTTGGTGCTCCTTGTCCTAGTGGCGACTGTTGTCTAAGTTGTTAACATCAACTGAGATCCTGTGTGAACAGCAGTTGTTAAAGTCACCTTAGATCTGGAATAAACGAGTCGTTAAAGTCGCCTGAGATCTGATGTGAATGACAGATGGGAAGGTCACCTGAGATCTGGTTCAAACGACAGTTATTAAGGTCACCTGAGGTATGGTGTGAATGACAGTCCTTTGAGTCACATGCGATAATGGGGATAAGTGGTGTCTGAGCCCTCCTCCTTTGTTGAGGGATGGTTTCTCTACTTTTACATAGAGAGCCTCCTTCATGCCTCCTTCAAACCACCTGTCCTCCCAATCCAAAATGTGAACATCATTGTCACTAAAAGGGTGTCCCTACGGTGTAAGCCCTGTGTTGAGCCACGCATTGTTAAGTGGCTGTTTGGTTTCACCAATGTATCGGCCTGTGCACTCCTCACTGTATTGGATATTGGCCTGATTAATGATCCCTTTAAGATATTCCCACCAGTTAATCAGAACTGAAGAAGCATCTGGGATGAGAAGTGAAATGTCTTCACAGATAGAGAACCGAGTCCAGTTGCCTCAAATTTAATCTTTCTCAAGGGAAGATGACCTGGACAACTGAAAACCTTCATAGATTAATCGATTAGTTGACTGATTGAAAATAATCTGCAACCTCTTTGATAATTGATTATAATCAACACTCTCTGTTTTCAGCTTCCTAAACATTAGGCCTTGCTTCATTTATATCATTGTAAATTGAATATTATCTCTGGGTTTTGGACTGTTGGTCAAACAAAACAAGCAATTTAGACATGTCACATTGAGCTCTCTGGAAATGTGATTGTGATTTATTCACTTTTTTTTTTGACATTTTGTCTACAGATGCACCACCATTCTTGTCTCTAAAGTCTTTTCTCTTTCTCCACTAAGAAGGGTAGAAAGGATTTCCTCTTTTTTAATGTTCTCCTCTCACACAAGTCCTTCTTGTGTTTAATCACAATGCATCCTCCCTCCTGTAACTCTCCTCTCAGACCGGCGTGGTCCTTCTGTTGGCAGCACAGTTTCCAGGCAGTATCTCTGTGTTGTTGTGAGCAACTGCAGTAGTTAAATCATCTACAGCCATGTCAATCTTACCATCTTTAAGAGGTGAGGCTAAGGTGTAGAGCATGAACTCTGAGCCAACTGTCACTGGTGTTGGCAAACCTGCCATGAGTTTGGATTCGGTGCAGATGGACGGCTCTCGGTCTCGCATCAAGGATGCTCGAAAGGAATGTGAGGTTGAGTCCCCCACACTGTGGTTGCTCCTGTAACTGTATCGACGGCTGCGGTTCTGGTAGTAGCGGTTGCGGTAGTAAGATGAGCTGCGAGAGATGGGCGGCTTTATGAGGGAAGGCCGGCCTTTAGTGCGCAGCTGTCTGTGTTTTTCTATGAACACGTGCACTGCCAGGACACCCACCATCTCAGCCAGAACGAAGGACAGAGCGCCAAAGTAAAAAGACCAGCCATAGGAGTAGCTCTTCTTGTTGTCACTCTGGCTGGGGTCTCCTGAGTTGGCTGATATGTACACAATGATCCCAATGATGTTACTGAGACCTGGAAGAGGTTAGAGGGATGGGTCAGATGGATGATGAATACTGTAATTTGGGTGCATGCACGTTACATTTGTGTGCGTTTCTGACCTGCAGAGACAAAGAGTATACCAGCGCTGAGGATGACATTGTAGCGTGACTTGTAGAACTCGCTGGCAGCTACGCACACACCTCCAAGAAATAATAATCCCACACTGAGGATGGGGAAGAGGCTGGAGGCTCGTACTGCTCCTGAGGAAGGACAGGAGAGGAGAATGGAAAGGGGCATAGATAACATTTGAATACAGGAGATTTATTATAGTTGTTAGATCTTACAGTTATACTTGCAAATTTGTTACCCACGTAGTAAATACTCTGCAGCATCCTGCTCGTAGTCTGCATCTTCAGCAAAGTGATCAATGTCTTTGCAAACACCTCGAAATGTTCCTGCAGAAAAACAAAGAAGTACATGACAGTACATCCAGTTATACTTTGGTTTGGTATCTCTTTGCTCTAATATGACATCCATACAGTAGAATTTTAGAAGTCACAGTGTCTTTGACAGAGTGCACTTTGCATACTCTCTAACAGTGACTTGCTGAGTGCTAAATGTGAGGCTTACCATCTAATGGTCTGTGCTGTATTGATTTCTTTGTCTGCTTTTATATAATTCAGCTCCAAGCTTAATCGAAAATACTTTTACAGTTACATTTTGGACATGTCAGAGAAACACTGGCACGGTTGATTTAATTCAGTAGTTCCAAATATTATTTTGGCTCAAAATGAATCGATACCTTCTGGTGAGCCATCATCACCAGGATATTGTTATTGACATTTTGAGTGGTTGGACCTAAGACTGATTTTTCATCTCAGACACCCTTTGGGGTTTTTTTAGAGGCTTAAAGTAGTAAAATTAGTATTTCAAAATAAAATGTATCATATCACAAATCGAAATAGTTGTTTTATTTTTCATTACAAAGGTAGTGTGGCCGAGCGGTCTAAGGCGCTGGATTAAGGCTCCAGTCTCTTCGGGGGCGTGGGTTCGAATCCCACCACTGCCAGGGTTTTCTCATGAATATGTCTGCAAGAATACATAAACGTAAACTGTACATTAACAGTGAGTTATAATCAGAGACAAATGTAGAGGAAAGATTTATAATAGGTCAAATAATTACGGAGAATTTATGTTCCTCTCTGCAGTTCAGCTCACTTAATCCAGTGCCATGAATTCCTGTGGAGTGTTTTAGCATCTTTCAGCTCACTGTTTTGGTTTTAATCTGTCTTTAAAATTATTTTTATATCTCACTTTAGTGAAATATTATATCTTAACTTTATAGCTCGTTAATGTGCTATATACACTGGCTGGAAATAATTGTTTTATGACCTGTTTTAGAGGTAGTGTGGCCGAGCGGTCTAAGGCGCTGGATTAAGGCTCCAGTCTCTTCGGGGGGGTGGGTTTGAATCCCACTGCTGCCAGGTTTTTGTCATGAATACACTGTCTGTCTGAAAGAACACCAGCAAGTAGAATAACAGGTAGTTGTAATCAGAGACAAAAAAAAAAAAACTGGGGAGAAATAACACTGTCTACTGAGCAATAACCTCTGAGGCACTGGCTACAGAATGACACAACCTGGTACAAAAACCAGTTTTGGTTTAGCCTTTTTCCCGTTCATGACAACCGTACAGTTACAGTGGATATGCTATCGTCTGAATTTTTATTAGCTTCAAATGCTTATATCTGTTTATTTCAAAGTCTATTAAGAGGAAGTCTTTCATCCAAAATGTCTTGTGGTAGCAGCACACGCTAGCCTTTGTGCTGGTGCATGGATGTGTATGTCCATGTGCTGCCATCATCAGGGTAGAAGTTTCAAGCGTTGACAGTATAATTATGTAGATGTGAACTATCATCTTAGTTTTCAAATTTATTGTTTCTGTGGGTAGCGAGGCTTAAAGTAGTCAAATTAGTATTTCAAAATAAAATGTATCATATCACAAATCGAAATAGTTGTTTTATTTGTTATTACAAAGGTAGTGTGGCCGAGCGGTCTAAGGCGCTGGATTAAGGCTCCAGTCTCTTCGGGGGCGTGGGTTCGAATCCCACCACTGCCAGGGTTTTCTCATGAATATATCTGCAAGAATACATAAAAGCAAGCTTTACATTAGCAGTGAGTTGTAATCAGAGACAAATGTAGAAGAAATAATATAATAATAATATTATAATAGGTCAAATAATTATGTAGAATTCCTCTCTGCAGTTCAGCTCACAGTGCCATGAACTCCTGTGTAGTATTTTAGCATCTTTCAGCTCACTGTTTTGGTTTTAATCTGTCTTTAAAATTATTTTTATATCTCACTTTAGTGAGAGTGATATTGATATTATATCTTAACTTCATCTATTTAATGCGCCATATACACTTCCTGGAAATAATTGTCCTAAAACCTATTTTCGAGGTAGCGTGGCCGAGCGGTCTAAGGTGCTGGATTAAGGCTCCAGTCTCTTCGGGGGCGTGGGTTCAAATCCCACCGCTGCCAAGATTTTCTCACGAATACACTGTATGTCTGCAAGAATACCGGCAAGTACATTAATAGTGAGTTGTAATCAAAGATAAAATAATCTGCACCAGGGTTTTCTCATGAATAGCTCTGAGATTATACCAACAAGTAAATTACAGAGACTTGTTACTGTACAGTAGTTATAAATCTTCCTCCTGTGTAAAATAAATGTTTGGGGCCATGGGTTTGAATCCCACTGCTACAAGGATTTTTCATGAATATGTTTGCAATTTCACCAAGTAGCAGAGATGTAATCATATATACTAGAGAAAAAACAATTCTACTAAGTGAGGCCTCCTCCTGTGGGGAATAGACACTGTAGAACAGGAAATAAATGTTGACCTGGTTTAAGGAGGTTGTGAAGTAGTTTGCGTGACAATGTTGGTTCTAATCCCACTGCTGGCAGGGTTTTGTCATGAATGATTCTGGAATATTGTAATAAAATCTGGAGATTTGTAATCATAAATGTAAGAGAATGAACACCTTCTACTCAATCAGCGTTTCTTCTGGAGAAAACCTGCATTATACTCACATTACGCTAATGTTTTTTATTTTTTTCCACAAAAGTGATATTGGCCCTCACAGAAAAAAGGAGGGGAGCTGTGAAATTTACGCTTAAAACGTATTACATCCAGAGTAGGTGCTACTCCAAGTGTTTTCTGTGTTGTCCATGCTATTGAGTGCTTGTATTTGTGCACATATTCATCAGCATATTAAATTTTCGCACTTTTCTGCATCTGACAGCTCGTCACCTTATCTCCGTGTCGCTGCTGTTATTACTAGGAAGCTGTACAGACTGATATAAACTAAACTAGCACAGGGAATTTCTCCTGGCACAATATGTTGGCAAGAATCCAAACCATAAAACACAAATACTCAATATTCCCACCAATCATCCCGCCTCTAGACATACAGACTGTCACTATCATAACCTGTAAAGACTTTGATGTATTTCAACGTGGCCTTTCATCCTGTGAAGATTCACAAACCGGCTGCACACGTATTTCCTGCTCTCAGTAACCTCTGACCGAGCGCTGCCTTTCAACGCTTGCACACACAGGGAATATATTGATAAATGTGTCCCCTGTGTGCTGCACTGATAGACCAGTATTGATAATGTGACTCGGGTCTCCATGGTTACCAAAACAAAACTCACTCAGTGCACTACAACTCGTCCACGGTGAGCAGGTCAGAGAGGAAAAACACACTACAGAGAAAGCATTTATCCAGTATACAAAGAGAGATGAAGACTTTGGTTGTTTTTGCACCTTTCTCTCCTTCCTCTGACCAAGAATAGATATTTTCCAAACACTTTTATCATGCAGCATATTTGTCTGCCAGCTTTGTGCCATTAGTCTTTATTCAAACTGTTACTTTGGAGGGCAATTTTCTTGGCGCTTGGTATGAAAATAACTCTGTAATAGCTCTACAGGCTGCACCTCAACTCTGGAGGGTACTAACAGTGTCTTTTTATAAATGTCTGTCTGTGCTGTGTTTAATACGTGCACACACCAATACGTCAACCTGTCTGTCCTTGTGTATTTTTATTTTATATGTCTTTGTTATTGCACCTGATGCACAGCCTTCAGTCTGCCTGCCTGCCTTTTTGTGATGCAGGCACGGTCTATTAAACCATTTTGGAGCTCAGAGATACAGTGGAGCTGCAGCAGAGGGTGTTAAGATGCATGGAGGTGAACATTTTCATTTCATTCAGAAAATGAAAAGCAAAACAAACAAGAGGATATACGGTGAGAGGAAGAGCGGTGCTATTAAAGGACAATAAATAATTCAAAATGTCATTTCCATTCATCCATCCATCCATCACGTGTCAAAGATTTAAACTCCTCTCCCACTTGAGGATGCACCATCAATCTAAATCGTACCATAAATCCATCTGAGCCACAGATGTTTTTAAAAATACAATTTTTGGCTTTAATAATAAAATTCTCACGTATCCAATTACTCCAACATTTTTTGTATTTAATTTTGATTTTTTTTTTTATTCTTTCTGTTTGAAATTGCATTATTTTACAGTACTGCATGTTATGTGTGCTCGTGAAACACATTGCACCTGAGATACTAAGACCTAAGAAAGATACTAAAGAAAATCTCATTACACATCTGCAGTAGATGCAGTAAATTTCTTCATCATCATAAATCATTCATCTGATTTTTTTTTTGTTTAGAAAAAACACCGAATGTGACATTAACTCATTTAAAGTATAGGCCTACATTTACTCAAGTGTACTGAAGTACAATTTTGCACTCATACTTTACTTGAGTATTTCCATTTCTATACTTTATAAATGATATTTCATACTTCTGTTCCTCTACAAAGAGGAAAACATAATTCCTTTTTTCATATGATGAACTTCCAAAATACCTTCCTACCTACCAAATCCATTGGTATTGATTAAACAACTCAATAGTAATAAAACTGTTAAAATTATCTCTAAATCTACAATGCTACTTACACATCAGATAATAACTGATTATTTGGCCGTTTTTCAGAATTAAGTGCTTTTATTTCTTTTAAAACGTTAAGTACATTATAGTCAATAATGTTCATGTACTGGTGCTGTGCATTTTCAATGCAGTCCTTTAAGTTGTAATAGAGTATTTCTACGTTGCAGTATTACTAGGATCTGAATACGTCCTCCACCACTGGATGCTATAAATAACATTCACAGTCAATGAAGCATTCTAAACTTATTTGTGATGACATAAATACAGGAAATGTTTTCCCATAATGAAACATAGGCCTATTTATTCTATCTATTAACATTTATCAGCCAATATATGATGTACATGTTCTCTCATGTGGAAGTAATGTGTGCTCATAGGCGGAGGTGTTTCCACTCATTGACTGATCTAAAATAGATGAGCAAACTCTCAGGCTCAGTTCAAAGAGGCGGATAAACTGATTAACCCCCCACTATGTCTCTGCTTAAAGTGTACATGACATATTTTCAGCTTCAGTATATTGTAATAATGCTATATTATAAAGTTTTATGAGTTTTTATACTCCTTAGTTGGAGTTTTTTCCTACCCTCAGTGCAGCAGGTCCTCCACAGACCAGAATGGGTCAGAACCTCCTCGTTCTTGCGGACGGTCTCGTTGTCTCCCTGGCTCTTGGAGCGGCACATCCCGCGGGAGTACAACCAGTAGTCCGTACCCACGGCGATGGTCATGAGGCTGAAGGCACAGAAAGCACCCGCCGTGGTCAGAAGCATCATCATACCCCGGTTACACAGCCTCATGTCGGCCCAGCCTCCTCCTTCTTCTTCTCCTCTTCCTCCTCCTCCTCCTCCTCCTCCTCCACACCGAGGAGTCCTCCAGTGGACAGCAAGACAGCGAGCTTTAAAAACTGTTAAAAACTTTCTCCCGGTGTCTTATCTTTGTGTGGATCCAGTCGGCTGAAGGAAACTCTGTGAACATCCTCTGCATCCTGGGCCTCATTCACACTCGTATATTTGGATAACTGTGCAGGTTTCAGTACCTCTAAAATACATGCATGAGATTTTGGTTCACTGAGTTGTTTCCATGTTAAGAACAGCAGACAGAAGAGGATCACGGGATGTTTGTTGTTTAGTCAGTGATAAAAGTGAAGAAAAGGAGAAAACAGGCCAAAATCCTGGAAAACATCGACAGCAGCGGTCCTCTGGACACTTAGTTTGTTGACGCTCAACTCTGTTTGACGCTGACTGCAGGATAGTCCCGCCTCCCTGTGTGTGTGTGTGTGTGTGTGTGTGTGTGTGTGTGTGTCCACCGGTTCAGCACCATGGACAGCAGCGCAGAAGTGACCACGAGGGTTTGATTTCAGACGTTTTATTATGATTTAATTCATTCTCATGCTTTCAATAATAATGTTATTTAAAATAGGACACATAGGTTGGTGCACTAACCCAATAATCATCTATAATTTCCTTGATGTAATGGATACTTTTTGTTATGTTATTATGCTATATAAAACCTTCAAACTCTATCTTTAATGTCAACCATGAGTCATTAAACTCAATAATCTGTTTGATTACTGTCTATATATGACTGATGACCAGTTACTGTCTTTTTATAAGTATGATCTGTAAATAAAACTAATTATTATTACAAATGATGTTCTTTTACCAGAAAATACAGAGGAATTACAAAGACTTTCACAGCCCTGTGTGGATGATCTACACCAATGATCTCCAGCAAGAAGGTAGTGCAGCTTGAATGTTGCCTTCAAGGCAAAATCCTGGGCAAAAAACACTCCTCAAACGTATTCTACTGCTTGTCAAGATCAGATGAAAATTTTAACATTTTGATCAACTCAGTTTCTCTCATCTGGACTTTGGTTTAGTTTAGTGGTCTTTTAGTGAATTAATAAAATCAAAATGTAAAAGTTATGGTAGACAAAACTGAAACTGCAACAATATCTGTCATTTTTAGATGATTTAGATTAGATTTATTCGTCATACACAGATACACAGTATAGTAGCAGAAAGGGCAAAAGTTCCCTCTGTGTGTATTTTTAGATATTTAATGCTTTGTTGGAGGTTTTTAGACAGGAAACTTTGAACTACATCACACTGTTGGATGTTTGTAATATTTTGCTCCTCCATGCATTAGAGACATTTTAGAACATTTTAATTTCAAACATTTAAAATAAGTTCAGATTTTCTGATGACATTTTTGGCTGATATCATAGTTGTTAATTTATTACATGTCCTTTGTATAAATATCAGGATCAGGATTTCATCCACCAGCAGACAGAAGGGCAGATCCAATAATCGTGCAGGCCACCTCATATGAATAAATAAAAGAATAAATGAGAATATGAATATTTAAAGACTTTAATATAAAGTGATGAGCATGTGCAAGGAAGAAAAAGCAATTAAAAAAAAGTGGTTTCCCATCATTAAAAAATATATTACACACAGTATTATATTTCTGAAATATTTATATATTTCTATTTCATACACATATTTGAGCAAGCTTCCACTTCTGTTGACAAAAAATGATCTATTATGAATATTTAATGATCAAAAAAGTCATTATGTCCCAGATACGAGGTCTGATATAAATTAACTGTTGTGTCACCGAAGACCAATGACAGAAAATAATAAACCGAGCAGAGCAAAAACAATCAAATCAATCGACAGGAAAATGATCAATTATAAATTAATAAAACTTTAAATTATCTTTAGCTTTTGACTGCTGCTTGGACAAAACAAGCATTTTAGGTTCTAACTCAAACCTTTATTTTTAAGGGTGCACATAACCTCAGCTGGTTAAATGGACAATGTTTGAAAAGGTTTAGCCACTTGAATATTAAACTGACTACTTTTAATAAGTAAGTGTTTATTTTTCAATCATTTGTCTGCAGTTTTTTTCTGTTTTTAACTAAAATGATGCTACAGAGATCATGCATGACTGAAATGAAAAGAGTCACCATAGCTATCAGGTTATGGTTATGATACTGCATGTGTAGTTACACTGTGTGTCATCATGGCAGGAATTTCACCCAGTAAAACACACGAGTCAGAGTTACTGAAATGATATTATGATAATTCACTTTAATGTAGGTATCCTACTGTAAGTATCTCTCACGCGCAGGTAAAGACAGCGCATGCAACACATGTATTCTGTCCTGTTACACGATTTCTTCAGGTTGCTTTATAAAAGTTGCCCTCTTCTCTTCATCCTCATTCTCTTCTTCTTCTCCTCCTGCATTTTGCATAGTAAACACTTTATTCTCCCCTCATTCTCAGTCTCCCTCTTGTCTTACTTTTCTCATTTTCCAGTTCCTTTTCCTTAAAATGTACCAGTGTGAGTATTAGCGACAGAGATGGGGAGGAAAAAATAAAGAACAGAGATGAAATTAAGATTTAAGGAAAGGAGAAGAGGAAGAGGAGGAGGAGAAGGGGGAGATAAAAACAGGGAAAAAACAAAGCTGTTCGTAGGGATTAAAATGCAGAAAGAAAGGGAGATGAGGCTGTGAGGAATAGTGTACGATAACATGAAAACCACTTCTAGCTCATTCCTATTTACACATACACTAAAACACAAGCCATACAGAATTATTACATCGACTTTATATGTTCATTTCACAGAATCTCACGTGTTTTGCTCCGCGCTTTGTTAAAGCAAACTCTTTAGCCACTTATATTTTGACACTATTAGAGACACAGCATTCAGAGTGGGAACAAAAACTTGATTTGAGCATGGATATTTCAAAACTCACTTGCATCGATAAATTCAACACACACAGAGGAGAGATTTTTTTTTTCCTCCTCCGTGATGTCAAAAGCAAAAAACTACTGTACCAACAAATATGGCATGCATAGAGGAGCTGCACCACAAAGACTGTATAGGCCTACACAGCACTAACCCACTGCATACACAGTGCCATAGAGAAGAGAGAAAGAGAGAGAGAGATTAAGCAAGAGAGAAAAGACAGACATTTTTTAAATATCACTGCCAAACAGGCATTTTGGGGAATTTCTCCTTTTTTTGTTGTTTTTTTTATTTTTGGTTTGTTTGTTTGTTTGTTTTTAACATTTTTTTGCATCAATTTGGAAGACGAGACGTGCTTAAGACTAAGTTCAGGACTAACTTAGACATGAGGTTATAAATCTGGACTGTTATCATTCAAAACCTGACTTCTTTTTCAAACTGCAGCCTGCACAGACACGTGTGTGTGTGTGTGTGTGTGTGTGTGTGTGTGTGTACATACATGACTTATTGATCATGGAATGTTCATGATGCAACTTTCACAGATCGAAGAGAAGAAAATCAAGTAAACAAACACACGCTGCTGTTGATCGATAGAGCACATACATACAGCTACACATTCACTATGACTCTTGATCGCCGGGCCTTTGCAATGACCCGCTTCACCACGAGGTCCTGTGATTTCTACACACGCCTGGAGTTTACTGGAAACTGGTCTGTGGTTACCGGTCGAACTCACTCCCACTGTGACCAACCAGCAGCTAAAGCCTTTTGCAGTTAGTGTTTTAATCTGCTGCTTGTGTTTGCGAGTGTGAATGTGTAGCAAGTGTGGTGGTTCATGATAACTGTCCAGTTTAGATGCTGGTGTGTGTTGAGTTTGAATGAGACGTTCTGGCTTTAGCTTTGGTGGTTTGAGTTTATCGATGAGATAAGATGCTGGATGAGTCTGCGATGAATGTAACTGGGCTGTAAGGGTTGGAGCAGAGTCTTTGTCTGGGCTGCGTTTAACCAACAGGAACTCCTCAGACTTGTATGATAAACTCTGGGTTGGTGTAGGAGAAGCCTTGAAACTCGTTCTGGTCCAGATTCATAATGAAGAGCTTGTCTGTGGGCGTCAGCTCCACCACCATTTTGGTGAACTCCTTGTCAAAGTTGCCGACATCACGGCGAGATTTCTGCCGCAGAGAGAAGAGGAAGGAGAGAGAGCGTGTTAGAAAAACACAGTTAGAGTGAATCTGCACAACGTTGAAAGGGCAGTTTAGAAAGAAGTTCGACGACGATAGAAGCACAAAGATGACGGGTGGAGAAGGAGGCGAGGGAGGTTAACTGTTTCAGCACATGGGAAGACACATTTTAATAATCTGCAGAGGTGGGACAAAGTCATTGTTTTGCAGGTCACAAGTAACTCAAGTCTCAAGTCAGGTCATAGTCCGAGATGTTTAAAGTGTTTAGAGCAGGAGGTTTCAAAGCCGGATGAAGCTTGAAAAAGGTGTCCCTCCTTTCCCAACTTCAGTTTACTTGCTTAGTTTCACTAATTTCCTGGATGTCTATATGGTGATCATATTATTTGATCCCAAAAGAACTAACCAATTGAGCCAAGCCTAATATTGCTTCAGACTAAAACAAATACCTAAAAAAAAAGAAAAAAGGTCTGTTCTAAGATATGGTCTACCAAAATGCAGGACAAACAGACAAAAAAACTTCTTTGTTTCTGCTGCCATAGGCCTTCTCAGCTCCATGTGAAATTATTTTGTGAGATGTATCAACTGTTCATTTACCGGTTGTTTGTTACTTAGTTTTGTGTTATTTATGTTATGTTTATTTATGTTAAACTAAAACTAAAAAAAACTAAAACTACTGCCTATCTCTGAACTCACACACTTTTTATTTATCCTTCTTTAACCTCCTAGTCCTACGCAAGCTTATTATGTGCCCTTCACTTCAAACAGATAGAATAGCACATGAATGCCTTTTAAAATGTGCATTATTACTTTCAGAAAAAGCTGTCCAATATTCTGTATATCTTCTATATTTAAGTATATCTTTGCATGTTATCCTGTTTTGACACAGTGGTGCAGTGACTGAAGGTTCCTGGTTCAGTTGGTGGCTCTCTGTGTGGAGTTTGCATGTTCTCCTCGTGTCTGTGTGAGTTTTCTCCAGCTTCCTCCCACAGTCAAAACCCGTGCAGGTTAATTAGTGACTCTAAATTGCCTGAATTGGTGCAAATGTGAGCAGGAAGTTTGTCTCTATGTGTCGGCCTTGTGATGAGCTGGCGACCTGTCCAGCGTGTACCCCGATTATGGAAAATTGTGTATTTCAAGGATGTATTAAAAGGATGTATTTCACTTATTGACTTAATGGTACAATTATATATTCTGTGAAGCTTCACTTACATAATTACACTCTGTTTCAAAGAATCTTCCACACTACAGTTATCCAAAAAAGCCAATTCAAAATATAGAGTTGGGAATTGGGGCAGGACCTCATAAAGACCAGTAGTTTTAATAGCACCTGATTGTTTTAACACAGACTATCAGCACAGTCATTGGTATTAAATTCAAGTTGCATGTGTTTTGATTTTGTCAATCTAAGTACAGTCTCGTCCACACCTCTGATCATCTGTAAATGGCACCACAACAAGTCTAGACTCAGCAAAACACACCACTAAATCCATACAGGACTGGGGCGAGGGAGCAAGTCGACAAAAAGCAAACACAACCCGCCGACAAAGCCAAGAAACACAGTCAAAGGATGAAAAAGAGCCACCGAAACGTTTCAACAGCACAGATGCAGAAAGATCCAAGACAAACTTCCAAAGGGCAGAGAGTGGAAATGTTCCAGTACAGAACAGACGAGGATCGATAAAAAAAACACATCAGCTAAAGATCAAACCACGACTGGAAAAGGATTTCACACAGGGAAGTGAAGCAGTGAGCCCCAGGCAAGACACATGTATCACACACACACACACACACACACACACACACACACACACACACACACACACAAAAAGCGTTTCGTTTCCTACCTCCTCCTTTTGTCTCATCAGACGGCTTCCAGCTGAAATGAGGAGGGGATGGAAACTTTCCCACCTCTACCACTGGTCCACTAATTCTGCTTGTTTTTGTGTATGAGGCAGGTGTGATGCTGCACATTTCATCTCTGCAGTGTGTGTTTGTTTTGTGCATGACAGTTTATTTTATCCCCCGTAGGTATCTTTTTTATAAGCAATACATAATTAATAAACCAATAATTACTTAACACACTATAATGTAGTTATCTTGTTATTTGTAAGCACACATAGGGGCTTTTGGTATAGAAGTGAAGTCCTGTGAAGCATCTGTGACATCTGTAATATTAATATAAAATACAGATTCATCTTTTTAAGTATTTGTTTATTATATTTATTAATAAAATATTTATATAAATACTTATTCTCAGGCCATGAGATGCAGCTAAAAAGTCTGTGACAAATTAAGAAAGTGGACCTTGAGTGAAGAAACACGTTTAAAATCAGCTTTAAAGCCGCCACTGAATAGATTGTACACTGTCAGGATTTGCTTGTGTGTAATAAAATCATTAAATAGGATTACAGTTGTTACAGAGAAGTTATAACATTTAAAATTGGCCCAATATCTGCTAACAGCTGTATTGTAGTGTATTATAGTATACTAAGTGTTTATAAGGTTTACACCTTTTAGAAAATATATGTATTGGCTTTGTTACCAAGAGTTGGATGAGAAGACACTCTAATGTCGGTCCATTATATATGAAACTACAGCCAGGAGACAGTTAGCCTAGCTTAGCATTAACATGGACAGCAGAGTGAAACAGCTAGCCTGGCTAACAAATAGACCAGCACATACAAGCTCACGTAAAAAACCCACATTTTATGCTTTGGTTTGCACAAATTAAACAAACGAAACATAACACATAATTAGTGAGCTTTAGTGGTGCTGGTGGGTGTTTTTTTAACTTTTCAGAGCCAGGCTAGCCCCATGTTTCCAGTTATTGAGCTAAGATACTCATCTCCTGGCTTAGCTTCAGGATATGAGAGTGGACTTGATGAGAACCAAACAAACGTACGTCCAACATAAAATGTTGGGCTATTTCTCAGTGTCACCATTTAGTGTGTAGCAGCAGTAACAAGGCAGAGACAGCAGAGGGAGTCTGGTAGGCACCAGTGAGTATATTATCAGTTTCCAATCATACGGGACAATTACACAATCCACAGAAGCATCTCTCTCATCCAGAACAATTTATCCAAATATCTCTCTGATAGAGAACTCAATATATACATTCTGTCATATCTCTCGTTATGTCACTATTGATTCATCACCATTACCATCATCACAGTAAGCGCTCGCGTTCCTTTTTTTTTTTTTTTTCTACCTAGCAGAATCGTTGTCTCGATCAGCGAGCATCTTCACATAACAGACACAAATCTGCGATGTCACCATGCCACCGCCTCCCTTTTTTGATACGAGCTCAAAGAACAAGATTTGACACGTTTTCACTAACCTGCATCGTTACACAGTTACAAAAAAGGATAATACAACCTGCCTCACAATGAAACACGCGTCTTCTCAGACAATTCATTTTGTACATGAAAATGACTTTCCAAGGGTATTGTATTGTTGAAGAACAGATAAGCTATAATGCATATTCTAATAATTATACATGTACTGCAAAATGGCACAAGATGGCTGCCCTTCGTCACAGTTATTGAGGACACACATCCTCATGATTCTGAACCCTAGTTTGGCACTTTTGGACATCCTCTTTTTATAAGCTAACAAACTACCAGCTTCACAAAACTCAACAGGGCTCTGTCATATGTAAAAACCTCCCCAAAAAATGGTTGTTTACAAGCTAAGAAGATATGTTCTCTGTTATTAAAAACACAGTGTAATGTGGTGAATGTTTTCAGTAATAAATCAGGAGAAAAAGTAATGAGCTTTGAGAAAGTCAAAAATCACTAACTAGACGCAGACTTACACTCTTGCAGACTGCATGTATAAAGACGTCTATTCTCTGACTGGTTAAAAATGAAATCAGCAAAAAAGTTTCAGATAAGCTCACCACAACACTGACTGAACAGAAAGTGTAGAAGTATTTGGTCCTATAGACAAAAGTAAAGTCAACATTAGGAAACTGATTAGTACTCAAACAATCAGAGCAAAGCAATTGGTCAGTTTTCACTTACACTGTATGAATATTACCAATATGTGATCATAGTACACTCATCAATATTACTGATAGGTCATCATAGTCAATATGCAATTACAGGGAGAGTGACACAGAGACAGAGCAGGTTCAGGTCAGCCCTGAGGTCGGACTCCCAACATGAACCTGCTGGTGTGAGCGGCCGGGCGGCATTCAGGAGCAACATTTCTGCACTAAAGATAGAAATACAGCCAGTAGAGCTGACATGAGAGCAGCAGTGTAACATGACGTGATAAACCAAAGTGAAAACAGTGTCACCACTGGAAACAAGACTAGTCTCCTACTGGCAACTTGACACATGAATATCTGATTATTTCTCCTGATTGTTAGCATTTGTGCACCTGTCTGCATTTCCATCTCAATGTTATTTAAAGAAATTGGTTGGCATGTTGAGAAAATACGCTTATTTGACTTCTTTCTGAGAGGTAGATGAGAGGATTGACACCACTCTAATGTCTGTACATTAAGTACAGAGGTGGAGCCTGGAGGCGATTAGCTTAGCTTAGCATTAAGACTGGAACCAGGGGCAAACAGCTAGCATGGCTATCCTACAAAAAATACACCTTACTAATTAAGACATTTTATCTTCAACCAGCAACTGCAGGACGATGGGAATATTTGTTTCCTTTGTTATATTCAAATCACAGTGATAAGGTACTGTAAGCTAGGTAGGCTAGTTAAGGAAGGCTTCATAAAACCTAAACAGAAAAACTAAATGGGTTGATTAACAAGTTGAACTGGGTTTTTCCCCTTTGCTGTGGAGAGTTTTACATTTCATGCGATGCTAACAAAACGTAGTTTACGGATGACTTCAGCTGTCTGCATTTATTATTAACTTTATTATTAAACAAACTAGATACATGTTAAGTGATCATCCTTAGAGGTGTAAGTAGGCATATTTTTTTATCTTTGGAAAGAGCCATGCTAGCCGTTTCCCCCTGCTTCCAGTCTTTATGCTAAGCTAGGCTAATCGCCTCCTGGCTCCACCTATGTACTTCATACAAACACATGAAACTGACATCAATCTTCACATCTAACTCTAAAAAAGCGTGTTTCTCAAAATGTTGAACTATTCCTTTAATGTTTCACTCGAATGCAGCCTGGATATGACATCATGGTGATTTATTTTTTTTGTGTTTTTTAATGTACGTTTTTCGAGGAGTAGGGGATTACTAGTGCAGCCCAGAGATATGTGGCATGGTCAGTGAGTTGTGTGAGGGTACTCAGGGTTAACAAATGAGAAGCCTTCGAATTCTTCCTGGTCCAGGTTGGCTATAAGCTCCTGATCTGGGGGGGTCAGCTCTGGGGGGTGGCGCGTGAAAAAGCGATCAAAGTTCTCCGCATCACGCCCACACTGCCGTGGAGAGGAGAGGAAAGAGAGAGATGGAGGGAGGATGGAGTGAATTTGATGATGAGGTGATGTGGAGAAAAAAAGGACAACAAACGACAAAGAGAAAAAAGAGAAATACAACTAAAACATGGCATCAACCAATCAAATCGCTCACAGCCGAAACTGTGGATTTCCATTGGTCCGTATGTGAGCCAGTGACATTTCAGCTTCATCATTGGTGACTACACTCACAAATTTCAGCTCATTTGCATTTGTCAGAGTAGTGAACAATGGCAGGCGATGGTTGGGTTCGGGGGATGAGTGATCTAATCGTTCCTATAACTTACCTTCAAAGTTCGACTAAGTGTGTTATTTCCTTCTATCCCGTGACTTAAGTCTAACATAATCAGTGACGTTCAGGTGATATTCAACAGCTGAAGTGTGTGTGTGTGTGTGTGTGTGTGTGTAATGAACTCACAGATTTAGGTTTGAAAGGCGGCTGGACCTCTTTATTCTCCAGCTTTTCCCAGTCTATATAGCGGAAGAAGGCGTGCTCCTTGATGTCTCTCTCCCCCTCTGGACCACAGCCCAGACGCTTACCTGGGTGTTTGGTCATGAGCTAAAAATCACACACAGACATACAACATGAGGAGAAATGTAAATGTAAATGTCTATGACCATTTTATAAACCAATCCCTGTTATGGCTGGACAATAAACAAAGTTTAGAGATGGAGAGATTATCATTATTAAGATATGTGTAGCTTCTGGGTTGTGTGCTTTACCAAAATGTTTACAAAGCAGCAAGATGGATCTCAAATTTATGTTTTTTACTTCATTATCTTGGCACTTTTGATTAGGGTTAGTGGAGATGGATGAATCATATCTGCTGTAGCTTCAGTGTTTGAGTTATTCTTACACACTTTCACTCCAATCTAAGAGCCTTAAACATTGGCTCAAGAGTTCAGAGAGATAACAGTTTAGCCTTCAGATTAGGACGGAGTCTCTGTGTGTTTGTGCATGTGTGTCCTTACCCCCTTGCAGATAGCAACAGCTTCTTTGGACATGGATTTAGGGTAAGAGACGTGATGCTCCATGATCGACTGGAACAGCTCATCTTCATCTTCCCCGTCAAAAGGCGGCTGGATGGACACAAATATACTTCATCACTTTTAGTTCTCATTGCAGCTGTGTGTTCGCAATAACAACAGTGAATGCATACAAACCTGCCCAGCGAGCATTTCATACAGCAGGACTCCAAAGGCCCACCAGTCCACAGACTTCCCGTAAGGCTGATACGCTATGATCTACAAGACACAATGTTAGAGCCCAATTCAGAAGTTTAAAATGTGAAAAAAAACACCAATCGACAACCTCGCAACACGTCAACACACCTCTGGAGCGATGTAGTCTGGTGTCCCACAAAAAGTCTTTGTGGTTATTCCATCTAACATGTTTTCTTTGCACATGCCAAAGTCTGCGATCTTTATATGGCCTTCAGAGTCCAGCATCACGTTGTCCAGCTTCAGATCCCTACAAACAAATACACACATAGCTATCACTCACATCTGTAATCTCAAGTGACTGTGAACTGCATACACAGACCCGAGCTGATTCACAAACTGACTCACCGATACACGATGCCTTTGGAGTGAAGGAAGAAGAGTCCGATGGCGATCTCTGCAGCATAGAACCTACAATGAAGACAAACAAGCAGTTTATAACCTCATCTGTACCACATCAACATGGAAACACTGCGTGGTGTGTGTTACAGATGGATGATACGAATAAAAAAGAATTTTCTTTTTTTTTGTTCTGCTTTATTGGATAGCGACAGCTGGAGAGATGGATAAGAAATTCAGTGGAGAAAGAGAGGGGGTGATATGCAGCAAAGGACCCACACTGTAATCAAATCCAGGTTGCTGCCGTAAGGACTTTTGGCCTCGATACATAGGGCACACACTCTACTAGGTGAGCTACCAGGGCGCCCCATTTCTCTGCCACTTCAATTAAAATAACTCCTTTGATGAAGTTTGAGGTTACGTTATCAAGAATTTCAGTTTCAGCACCACAATGATTACTGTAGTGGTGGGTAAATGCATGTAAAGACCGTTTATGTACCTTTTTAAAAGGGAAAATAGCATTTATTCACCTGTCTATGATGGTTTACTGACTCCTGAGCATAACCTGACCCTCGTCTGCCCCCTCCACTCCTCTCCTCTCTTGCCCTTTCATCCAGAGTGGCCCCGCTTGGCCAAAATACATGGTGTTATGGAAACAGTGTGATACGTGCCGCGTTTTGACAAGTGGACCTGACCTTGTAATGCGGCAGCAGCGCAACCAGGAAATCAACATGTTGCACAATACAGAGAAATATTGGCTGACTGATTAACTGCTTTAATGGCAAGTACTAAGTTTTCTGCTGATGTGATTCTTATTTTTGTTCAGTTTGGGGATGATTTAATAGTTTCGTAACAAGTTTAGACAGTTAACATTTGAAACCCAATTAATAAAATCATATACAACTAAATATTGATTGTTGATTACTTAGCCATAATGATTTGCACTTCACACCAGTACACCTAATAAACAACGATAACCACAACGATGATGATAAGATAAAATGAAATGTTTATAGGGATATATGATTTGGTTTCAGTGGTTCTAGTCTTGTCATGGAACTCGTGTATGACTAAAATTTATAGTTTATAGCACTTTTTTAAATTGGCGTCAGAGAGCAGCCACATACATTTAACCACTACAGCACGACCACACACAACACAACACAGACATATCAGCAATGTTACCACCAGCATGAATAACAACACTATTTTTGCATCCTCTGAAGAATTGCTCTGTTTTAAACTTGAGTTTAGTTAAATGCAAAGAAACTTATTAATTATTGGATTACTGCAGGATTTTTACAGCATGAGACAAATACATGCACGGGGGGTCATGTTAGCAGCTAACTGCCAGCTTGTTGTTCGATAAGGATCAATCTAAATGTCTGTCAAACTAAAGTGCTACATTCTTCAACGTGTTTTGTAATCAGATCAGCTGAAAATGATCCAAGGGCACAGACATCACCACAACTGACAAAGGAGCAGCGTAGACGAGGAAATGTATTAAATTACCAGTAAGAAGAGAAAAGGAAGAGCGACAGCAGAGTGTTTTGCAAGTATGATAACATTGTTACCATTATTCAACTCTTGTCTGGGTTTGTTTGTGTACTCACACAGCATGAGGCTCCTTGAACTTGCCGACCTGTTGGATCTGATACATAAGGTCTCCTCCGTTTATATACTCCATGACGAAGTACAATCGGTCCTAGACAAAGATGAAGTGGTAAGGAAGGAGAGGAGAATAAGTGATCAGTTGTCAGTGCTGTTACGAGCTGTGTTTATGCATGCGCTCGTCTTCGTTACCATGGTTTGAAAACAGGAGTGCAGCTGAGTGAGGAAAGGTGGTTTCCCAGACAGAGCGAGGACTCTCTTCTCCACCATGGTGCACTCCACGTCGTCGTCCTGGATCACCACATCCTTCTTCAGGATTTTGATGGCGTACAACTCGTCTGTGCCCTTCCTCTCAGCCAGCATCACCTGAAGGGAATCGACAAAATGTTGTTTTCTAGCCACTAGCTCACATTTAGCACCATAAAAAAAAACTAACTCTACGAATGTGTATCACCTTGCCAAAGCTCCCCTTGCCCAGAACCATGACGAAGTTAAAGTCCGAGAGCTTGACCCGGTCCTGATTGCCATTGCTGTCATACTTGCACACCGAGGAGGAGGAAGAAGAGTCTGTGGGCTTCCCTGGACCCACTCTCGCCCTCTGGAGAGAGAAGATTATGAGGTATAAATAAGCCTCATATTTAAAAAACAAACAAACATGCAGCACAATTTAAACCCTGTTAAATAATTAAACGCTGTCATTTTGTGTGTCTTACCTCAAATTTTTGTCGCAGCTCCTCGTTACCATCCTCTCCATCTGGCTGGACAGGAACATTAAAGTATTCACCCTCCTCCTGGGACAGCAGCTTAAACCTAAACCCCAGAATAAAAACAGAGCAATGTCACATAAGATCCAGGATTATTAACAGACTGTGACAATAAATCCCTCTGCCTGTGTTATTTCTGTCTACACCTGTGCAGTTTTCTCCAATTACACACCATCTCCCGTTCCCTCATCTTGGCATCTTACCATCCATCTACGCCTTGTTTCTGTAGCTCTGAGATCCCAAAGGAGAGGGATCCCATGAAGTCGTTCCTGCTGGTCAAATCCCAGTCCCAGACCTCCACTGAAAGACGGCGATCCTTGTCACTTTCTTTTAGGCTACTAAAAAACGAGAAAAAAAAGGCGAGGACAGTCAGATGGATGATCAGATGAAGGATTTCTTAAAATAGATAAAAATGAGAACCAAGCCTCATATAGCAAATCCTCATATGTCTCTTTATTTAAACTGGTAAACATCTCAGCAAATGACAGTTTTTCCAGGCCTGTGCCTGTTCTAACAGTCACAGCAACCCAGAATAGCTACAAGCAAAGGAAAATAATGGGGACAGGGTCACTCGTATGAGCTCCAGTTAGCTTTGTGCTTTTGTGACTGAAAATGGGGCCAAAAGAATAACTGGAAACCAAACAAGTTATGGTGCAACAACGGCAAAAATAAGTTTGTGGATCGAGCCTTATGCGACCACTGCTGATGTGTCTCTTAGTCTGCACCCGTCGGGCAAAGGTTTAATATCTGTTATCTCTGACAAACTGATATAAAAAGGTAAAGACATGCCCCTGTCAAAAAAATGAAAAGTCACTGTCGAACGTCTTCAAGCTGGTGAATTCATCATCTCTTTGTGCACGTCGCTGCCTGTTACAGTTTAAGGTGGTGCACAAAGTCAAATGATCTCATATCTACCCAGAAGTCAATCCCTTACGTGACAAATACTGTATAAGAGAGGTGAGGCTTCACTTATCCACATGTTTTGTGTTCCAGCCTAGAAAAAGTACTGGAGAGACATTTTCCAAACCTTGTCCCTCATTCTTAATTTTGAAGTCGCCCTTTTTGGCACCACTGGAGAGGATGACATGCTGCACACTCTCCTCCGCCTCTCCTTTAGCTACTAAGATGGAGGGATGCTGCCCCACCCACCTACTGCTCAGTGACTAAGGGACGTTTTGTCCTGTCTAGACCTTGAAAAGATGTGCTACTCAGTTAGTAACTCAAACAATAAGTTTCAGAAAGTGTGGGAACCTTTCCTGAAATACTTCCAGTCAAAATTAATCTGTCCCTTTCTCGTCTGTTTTGTTTTTTGTCAGTTATACAGTCTGTACCAGTCAATTTAGTTATTTATTTATCCTGCTATCTTTATTTACCCTGAAATACAAAACCTGACTTCCTCTCCTACAATACTCCAGGAGCAACATTCTTTTGGCCTTGTGGTTAGTGGGAAGGGAGGGATGTTTGAGATAAGATTGCATAAGATGCTCCTTTTTCATAGATATCTACTCTGTAAATTAGTGTTATATGTTTGACACTCTGCAAAGTGTTTATGTTGTATGAAAACATAAGCATATGTACTTAGAAATTTAATATACATATATCAGAGAAAAAGTGTGTGAAGCCTCAATACTAATCTAAAATATAGTACAGAATGAGAGATGTCTTACAAAGTGAAGGTTTCATTCCAGGTGGGGTTGAGGCAACATTTGATGGTCTTGGTCTTCTGCTTGCTCTCGCTCTTTGGATCTGGGACCAGCTTGAGCTTGACGTAAGGGTCTGACAAGCCGTTGGGGTCCATGGGCACCAGGTTTTTAGCCTCTTTGACTGTGAGGGGTTGAGGACATGGTTTAAAAAAAAAGTGTCAGAAGAAGAAGAGAACATCCCAGGATAATAGACACTTTTAGACTGTTTAGTGTTGAAGTCTGGGATTTGTCCTTTCTAGAGGACAGCAGGACATGAACATATGTGAGTCCTCTTCTGTCCTGCCCTAAATAACTCTGGCTACATTTGACAACACTTAACAACAGTTTAGTTTCTGTTCCATAATCAATCCACAGCTGTCTGAGAGAGAGAGAGCTGGCACGTGGATGCATGTCACAGTGGCGATGTGGGTCAATCGTTGGATCATCGATCGACTAATGGACTTTCCAGTTTTAGTCTCAGGCTGATAGAGAGCTTTGAGAGGTGCTCGGTGTGTGTGTGTGTGTGTGTGTGTGTGTGCGACAGAAGGAGAGCGCACTCACTGGTGACGGTGAGCGTGCCCTCTGTGATCTGGGCAGAGATTTGGATGCGTCCTCTCCTCTCGGTGTGATCTGTCCCACACAGACTCGGGACGTTGGCAACACACCGCTTGTGGATGTTCATCATACAGTCTGAAGACAGACACACAAAAATGCACAAGTCAAGTAAAGTTCATTTTATTTATGTAGCCTAAAATCACAACTCTGTACAACGTTTGACACCCTTAATGCTTAAACCCTCAACTCATCGTAAAGTTGGGGAACTCAAGAGACAAACTGAAAAGCATGGACAGAGATATCTGGACTTTAAGTGCCCATGATTCCAGATCCTACACTACCCATTATGTAAACCTTTCTGCCTCATAAACACCGGTTTGTAAGGACGGCTTTCCTTTTCTGGGAGAACTTTCCTATGACAAGTAAATAGATTTTTAGGTGTAAAACTGGTGGAGTGCCCTTTCAAGGGCAAGTGCAGACTACAAGACTGTATTAATTACAAGATTACTTGCTAAGAGATTGTGACATTCAATGAGAAAATATGTGAGACAGACAAACAAACTCGCCCATAAATGTCGAGGGCCAGAGCCTCCCTTCTGTCGCTTGTGTCCACACAGCTACAAGTGCTTCTTGATTCTGGCGACAATTAAATTAAAATGTGTTTCACTTAAGCTCTGGAAGAGCTTGCAAAGTAACCACTCGAAATAGAGGCAAGCGTGAATTTTGTGATGATTTGAGGGTTTTTGTTTCAGATCTTAGAAATGTGTAGGACAGGCAAATTGTAGTCTGCACTCATTTTAACTGGCACACAATCCATGTATTTGTTCATAAAACACAAGTTTTATAATGAAACGTTATGTGATGTGTTACATTTACACACACAGTTTATTCAAATCCTTTGGATTACTACATCTTAAAATAATCTTGCACATTTTAATATTCTGCATACTGTGAACTTTTGCATGCAACCTGGTGAACACTTTGCATATTCCTGCACGAACTGAACAGCTCTTTTCATTTTTCAAACATACTGTAACTATATTTTTATCATCTAGTACTTGATCTTCCTTATAAGCACCAAAACACCAAGACAAATTCCTTGTATCTGAAAACCTACTTGGCAATAGACATAAACATTTTATTGATTCTGAAACAACAAATTCATTTAGCAAGATTAAGTCAAACTATTAAAAGATCTACAGTGCTGTGATTTTACAGATGAGCAATCAGGATACAATTTTACTTGCATCTTATATTGTTTTAGATTAATTTGCATTGAGCACAGCTACGCAGGCAAACATAAAAAACAGGTTTATTTCTTCATGGTGAACACTGACATAAAGCATTATGTAATCCCTCAGTCTGTCCACTAGATGTCAGGCTGCCCTGATGCACAAAGCTCCACATTTTACACCACTCACTCGAGGTGGTGCAGAGGTGGAGACTGAGCAGGTAATCTTTTGGTGTCTGTATGCTTTCTACTCCATGGTAAACTCTTTTGATTAATGTATTTCATACCTCCATCAGGTGGTTACTACCAGACTCCACTCAGCTACACTCTGCATTTAAACTTTATAAAGAGGGATGACCCAGAAAAAAGAAGCATTGTGCAGGGCAGGACAACAAGTTTCATCTCATCATGGCAGCAAATCCATAATATATAAATCCTTTGCATGTGTCTTGTAACCCTGTTTTAGGTCCTTCAAGTACAAAACCAGCAGAGAGAAAGTTGTATGGACTGGAGCCGGACCAGAACAGGTGAGAAGACCAATGTGGTGTTTTCACTTTGCAACTCCTGCCAGCAAGAGTCACATCTCTGAAGTTTAACTGGTGCAAAATGATGAGATCATAACCAAACTGCCCTTATCTCTAACCAGTGATGTATATATGGAGAACCTGAAGAGATGCCAAATATATCACAAGTCTTAACTGTCATCATATCCTGTATAATAATAAATATTTTCTAATAGTTAATTATTAACCAAAGCAAGTTAATTTCAGGAACATGTCTGCGTTTCCTGAATTTTAGTGTGCAGTTCGTTAATATGAAAATAATTTGCAAGAAACATGGAGCTTCTTGTTATATGTTGTTTGCTTAGATGGATTAATATATAACCTTTACCCCATATAACCAAAAACCACATGTATACTTGTGTTAAATAAGCTGCTCTTGTACTTTCAGAGTAACAAAACCATCCTCCCATTTTCTTTTACTTCATGTGTGTATATAGTGACTAAATACGGCTGCAAAGACCAAGTCAAAGTCCATCAAACACTGTGCGCTGCACACAGGTACAATGAGGAACTGTCTACCTACTAAATAATGTTTGTCATGGCTAGAGACAGCATTGCAGAGATGTAGCCCACTTCCTGTTTGTGTCTTTGTTGCCACCAGCAGTTTGCCGTTTGGTGCTTAGTGGGTTGTACAGTGGGTTTTTAGAGTTTTTTTAGATGAAAGCGGCCGCCGGCTGTAGACAAACACTGTGAGAGAGGTTAGAATGAATCAAAACAGTAAAGTTGCAGCCCGACAGCTAAACAATGAGATGAAACTCGCTGTAAAGCTGCATAAAGCAGAGGGGAGCTGCAGACTGAGGAGATAATTCTCTGTAGGTTCATCACAACAAGTGACCCCTTTCACACTGCACAGCCGCATTAAACAGAACAGAAACCTTTGATTGAGTTTACTGTAGTCTGCAGCAGCGACCAGAGGTATGTGCCACATGCAAAAACTGTTTTAATCACACACAAAGAGTTATCTGTGTACGTACGGTCACATTTCATTCCCTGGTGAATCAGTCCGTAGAGGAGGGAGCCACAGTGGTCACAGAAGGTCGGGCTGGAGTAAGTGTGGACCTTAAACTTGTGTTTACTACGAGGATCCTGCAGAGGTAGAAACACAGAGAGGAGAGGGTACACACTCTTATTTTCAATTCAATATTTTAGTAATCCAGCTGGTTTCAGTACACTTCCCACATCTGCGGTTCTTGTTATTTAAAGGGTCGGTTCACCCACATGGCATGAAAAAAAAACAAAAACGTTCTCACTCAGTGAAGTAGAATCTAACTATAGTTTTGGTATTGTTTGCACACGTTATATCACCATAAATGTGTAACATTTTAGCCAAATGTGATTGCACTACAACCATAATAAAAACGTTTATCATCCACTCTTCTGGGAAGGCTTTTCATGACACTTTGGAGCTTGACTTCAGGGATTTGCTCCCATTCAGTTAGTGAGGTCGGCCTCTGATGTTAGGTCGGCCTCTGATGTTAGGTGATAAGGCCTGGCTCAAATTCATCCCAAGGGTGTTGTTTGTGGTTGAGGTCGGGTTAAAGTTGCATCATGGCAGTAAATTTCTTCCACAAAACACTGAGAAAAAACAATTTTTTATGTAGTTTGTTTTGTGTGCAGATGAACTGTTGAAAAAGAAAAGGGTCTTCTCCAAACTGCTGCCATCAAGTAGGAACATCACTAATGTCTAAAATATTGGACGCAGTCTCCCTGACATCTCCCACAGGTTTCTGAAGAGCCGACGCCATCTTGGCAGTCCTGGCTAATCCAAAAACGGACAAAGACGTGGAGCGTGGGTGGACCTGAGGCGGGCTGAATGACAACTGATAGATGAAACCAGCCATCTGTGATGGCAACCACCTGTCAATCAAAGCGGCCACACTCTTAATTATGCATAAGTTTAAGTCTTAATATAATCAAATCAAATTTTATTTGTATGGCCCAAAGTCACAAAGTACATTTGCCTCGGAGGGCTTTACAATCTGTACAGGGAGTGACACCCTCTGTCCTTAGACCCTCGGTTCGAGTGAGGAAAAACTTGCCCACAAAAAACCCTTTTAACAGGGAAAAAAGGTGGAAGAAACCTCAGGAAGAGCCACAGAGGAGGGATCCCTCTCCCAGGACGGACAGACGTGCAATAGATGTCACGTGTACAGAACAAATCAACACAAACATATTGTACAATTACAATAATCTGCACCTCAGTACAGTTGTCAGTTGCCATGCTGTAAACATGTTCATTTCTGCTGTGACGTTGGACATTTTAACATGGGGACTTATGGAGACTGACATGTGTTGTGGAAATTTTCTGCTGCTGGTGAAGAATGAAACAGAGACTTCTGCCGGCCGACAAGGTTTTATTTTCTTTGCAAAGAAAAGGTCAGTTCAACATGCGAGCGGTCAGAGATGAAGAACCTAGATATTTATACCTGAGGCCACTCCTCTCACACCTCTTTGTCTGCTGCAGGAGACGGCCCCCCCAGGAAGTGTTTCCACACCCTTTCGTCTGTTGATTGAATTTACTATTACATTACAAAGACGAAAGGACCTGGTATCTTGTCTTAAGAAGGGGGGGGTGGGGGGTTTGTACGTCTGTAATGGTTGATTGAATTTACTATTACAATCGCAAAGTTGAGTCTAGGCATCACAAGTTACAAAGACAAAAGGATCTGGTATCTTATGTTAAGGATGGGGGAGCTTGTGCGTCTCTAGTGGTTGATTAAATTTACTATTACACATGTTTTGTAGCCAGCCTCAAGTGATTGAGGACCTGCAGTTTCTGCATCGACAGCCAGAGGTTGTTGTATCATTTTCTCCTACAGTATTTGGCTGAACCGATCCTTTAACTATTGGCTGCATTATGACAGAGGGCAAAAATAAAAATATTGAGAGGGCGGGAGAGAAAATGGAGTTCTGATCGAGTGAGTTTAAAGGACGCTCAAAAATAGGAAACAACGAAACAGCTTTGGTGATATAACAAAAACAATGAAGAGAGAAGAGTAAGAGATTAATAAATATCAGTCATGTCAAAATCCATGCTGACTCACAAATTGTGTAGGTGTGTGTAGGTGTGTAGGTGTGTAAGTGTGTGTGTGTGTGTGTCTGTAAGTGAATGAGAGATACTGGCTCATTAACCTGAGGCAGCCAGGCGGCACTTTCTCTCTTTACTGACATGTCTCAGTGTAATTTGGGGCTGACAGCTCAGCAGGAGAGAGGACAAGAGGTTGTGTGGTTTGTGTGTCTGTGTGTGTGTGTGTGTGTGCGTGTGTGTGTGCGTGCAGCAAATACAGGAACTACATGGAAGTACACGAACAACAACAGCCAGTGTGCTGACCTTGTGAAACAATCACTAACCATGTGCATAAAAAGAAACATTCACCTTAAACACATGATCTGTTTCACAGTGGATTCATGTTGGGTTTTTTTTTAAGGTGAATTAAGTGAATAAACAGTGAAAGGTTAAATAAAGTAAGCCGTGCAGTGTTTTCCCATAGATGTTTGCTTGTGTACTTACATCGGAGGCAGGTCCCTTGTCGGCCCCCGGACATGAAAAGGTGACAAATTCATGACAGCGCTTATGGACCACAAAACAGCACACTGTGGAGGGAGAGGAAAAAAACATAGTCAACTAAGGGTTCCTTGTAATGCCAAATAAGGCGACACAGAAGCAACAAAGAAATGAATCAATACATCAGATTATTTGACGTTAGTCATTGCACAATAGCCGTCTCATATCTCAGCAGTTCCCATTCGCTCCTTCCTTTCTGTCAACATCTATATTAGGTTTAAATACTTCAGTTTAGATGATTTTATCTGTATGTGCCACGTGGTGGGATATCTCATAATCACATCAATCACATAAACATCAAAGCTGCCACAGGAAACTTCCCACAGAGGCAGCTCCAAATGGCAGCGGGCTCCACGCCTGGTGATTTGACTGCTTGAAATTCTGCTAAAAAAAATCATTCATTGTGTAGTGACTGACTGAAAGAAACAGCCTGCACACACTCAGCCTAATGTAACACATGGTTGCTGATCCTGATCTTGTTTAGAAACTTAAAAGATGAAAAGATCACTGGATGGACGCTCACGCACACAAACGATAGGTAGGTTTATGGAGAAAGCATGAGACAAAGTGTAGTTTTCTCAGGTCATGACCACCTAAGTCTGTCAACAGAGGGGAAATACGTCAAAACTGTGACATCAAAAATTCCTCTGAAGATGGATGGCTGGTTGAACTGAATGTTTATAAAACGACTAATGTCCCAAGCTGCATTCTTGAAGCTGATGATTCAAATCATTGGTCAGAGAGCCTTGAGTTTCATTGTTTCTTAGCCGAAGCATCAGACCACAGTAAATTGTGTGATAATAGCTGGCAGGCTACAAAGTTTAACAGAGTAAATCTTCTCTCCATAAATGGATGAAAAACAACTAAAGTTTGGTGCTTTCTTATAGAGTAGACAGCGAAACTTAAGATGTGATGGATTCACACAGTTATGTGTGCTTTTCAGATGTTTTACGATGAACACGATAGAGCACAGACACAATACAGACACGATAAAGCCTCATGTGGTTGTCAGACTGTTTGTGAGATATAAACTGTAAAAACAAAATGCTTCATTTCATAAAAGGGAACAAAAAAAAAAATGTGTGGGGATTTCTGTTTTTTCATTTCCATTTTACACGTTATACATACTGTTTATGAGGACATTTCGCTTTTAGGTATCAAAATATATTTGCTCTGATAGAAAAAGAAATCAAGCAAATTATTCATATTTAAGAATCTAAAATCAGTGAAAGTTTCACATTTTTGCTCGATGATTATCAAAATTGTCGCCATTTTCTGTGGATCAGATAATCAGCTTTACACTTCAGTGAAGTTCAAAAGGTTGATGAATGTAGATGAAAAGAAATTACATTATTTTTATTTATAATTTCGAATCATGGATAATTTATAAATAACCAATATCTAAACCTAACAAAGACAATATCAGTTGTCTAATTTACACGTGCAAATAGCAGAGAGTATATGTAGATGTTAAAGTAGAGCTGAAACAGTTAGTTCAGTCAGAAAATGACTCAATCATCAATTTTGAGTCATTCATCAAAAACACCAAACAAACAGTTCCTTGTTCAAGACTTTGAGGATTTGATGCTTCTCTGTTTTATACATTTTTAAATTAAATATCGTGTAGCTTTGGACAATGTTCTCTGACATTTTAGACACCAAACACTTTATCAAGAAAATTAAGCTGCAGCTCAATAAATATGGAAAATGATTGCAGCCTTGAGTACACATGAGTTTAAAGCCTTCAGTGGGTGGAGAACGTGTGTTTGCCATCTGCTATTAGACATCCTGTAACAGAGCTGAACTGAGATCAGATCATCAGCCAGTAAACCTTTAAACTGCACACACATCCGTGAGTTTGTCTTACTCTGGATCAGATGGACCACAAAGTACAATCCATGCCTTTAAAATTTTGATCAGTCACTTCCTACAGTCGAAGACGTGAACATGACCAACACAAGAACTCCATTTAGATATATAGGGCAGATCAGTCTTCTCTCCCGCAGCCCGGCTTTGTGGTTTAGCCTCATATCACTGGTGTATTTTTAGCCGCGACCAGCAGCTATATAGCTTCTCGCTCTGTCGGTTGGTTAGTCGGTTGGTCCACATAAATTTCCCCTTCTCTTTGTGGCAGCCGCAGTTTTTGCCCTAGGAGGCTGAAATTTGCCATGGAGGTCAAGTGTTTGTGAGCTTCTGTGTGTGTGTGTGTGTGTGTGTGTGTGTGTGTGTGTGTGTGTGTGTGTGTGTGTGTGTGTGTGTGTGTACATGGTTGCAGCAAATTTGAGCTTGTTAAATGAAAATTAAGCGTGGTGCTGAATTAAACTACTTCCGCTGAACAATGACTTGCATTTAAATTTAAATTGAGACATCAGTGTGATTTCACTGGCCGACATGATTGTAAAACACAAACACACGCACACACACACATGTTGCAACAGCAGCCACAAACACACAGCAGCAGAACAAACACACACACACACACGGACACACACAGGGTGACATTACGCTCTGGTTTAATCTTAATTATTCACATTCTCGTTACATTTTCATGAGGCAGTGTGGCAACTGGCTGCACTACGGCTGGCTCCACTGCTTTCTAGCAGTTAAGCAACAGAGTGCTTGTGTTTGTTTACGTGTGTTTATTTGTGTTGGAGAGAGGGTGGGTCACATCCGTGAACACACAGACAACCTACACATACAGTAAATTTGCAGCTTTAAGTCGAAATGCGGACAGACACCGACATAGCAGTTACTCAGCGTGAAGATCGTTGTAACTCCTGTCCATCTGTAGCGCTGCACAAATGAACAAGACAGACTGTGAGGAGAGTGACCGAAGAACAAAAAAAAGGGAAACGCAAAGAGAGAAAAAAGAAAGAATGAAGAAGAAATGAAGTCAAACAGAAAGACGGAGATAGACTGTGTGTGTGTGTGTGTGTGTGTGTGTGTGTGTGTGTGTGTGTGTGTGTGTGTGTGTGTGTGTGTGTGTGTGTGTGGGCAGGAAGGGATGGGGGCACAGCTGGGTTTGAGGCAATGTGAGGGGGTGGAGAATTCATTTGTGTGTTTGCAGTGTGTCAGAAAAGACACGAATCAGAGAAGTGGAGCAACAGAAAACACGGCGAAGGATGCAGTCACACTTTTTGAGCTCTTTGTTCATAAATCTGCTCTGTCACCAACACACACACACACACACACAAACACACCTGTGCACGTACACACACACACACACACACAACTGAAAAGAAGAAGACAGGCCTAGTGACCTGCCGAGGAGGTCTTTGCTCTGTTGCCTAGCAACCAGGCTGAGCCCTACAGTCAAGTCCACACACACTTTTTTTTTTTTTTTCTCCAGTCCGACTGACAGCGATAATGGCGAATCAGAGCCGATCCAAAAAAGATCCACCGCGACTGAACTGCCAAGGACGACAGCGTGGCCGACAGTTTCACATCAGCGGGATCATAAGGAAGTTCCCTCCATCTTGGATGATTACCAGTCCAACAAACCACAGACGGAGGCACTTGTGATCATCGTTCAGGCCTCAACAAGCCTGAATAAACTGAAACACTGAGATTCATCCCTGCTACTCAAGAGCTCTTCAGAAGACTAATGCAGCGTCACATCTTTTAGACCGTGATTACAAGCAACTGAGGGGTGAAGAAATAAAAAAGGATACATCAGGAATCCAATAATATAATAAATCCAATATTAACACTAAATCAATCGATTCTGCTTCTCTGTGACATGACATAACACTAAAAAAACAATTTGAGGTTACTTAAATCAACAATATTAATATGTTGTTTTTAGCCGCTTGGCAAACATTGTCCATTCATCACCTTTTAAACTGATAAGAAACATTTCTATCCATCCATTCATGTGGATCCTTGTTTATATCCACCAATATTAACTCTCTTTAAGGCTCTTTAGCCACTAAATGCTGCACTTTGTTCACCAGCTTGTTGATAACTTTGTCTGTTTATGTGCTGAACAGGTAGTGTACGTCAGGTTAAAGAGCTTTAAGAGCAAACACACACCTAGACTATCGGTACCAAAGACTTCAAGTAATTAGATCACTGACGGCCACTTGAATAATCTGTTTCAGCATCGACACAACAGTAAAGTCCACACACTACATCTCCTACTCCTCGTGTTTGTGTTTGATACCAGCCTGATATCTGATATCAGCTGCTAGCTAGCATTAACTACCCGGCAGGTAGCAACAGACTGAACAAAGTTACACAGTGCTGGGTCAACCTCCTCTTGATAAGCTGAACAAACACAAACCAGCAGCAGTCTTTTTTTCAGCGTGCCCATCTGTTGATGTGATTATTTAAGTCATGCCAAGATAGCTAGAGCCGGCTAGGGTAGATACAATGTTGCAGATAATGATGATCCACGTTACTATTTATTACAACCTTTTTGTGAGTGCTGTAATAACTCTGTTTGAATAAAATGAAAAGTTAACCCAGCCCTGCTTATTTGGAAAACACCATAGCCCTGTCTTTCACTGTTTGTTTTGGATAAAGCAAACTTAAATGGTGTGCTCTTATTTTGAAATGAAGGCAATAGGAGTAGCGCGTTGTGTGATCAGCTACATGATTGGCTGATGTTCAGGACTGCATCCATGGCTACAGTCGAAGAAACTTTTCGAATGTATTTTTAGTATTTTTATTGCTAAAAAAGGAAAATGTCTTTACATCTGAAATGTGTGCTTAACTGACAACTAAGCAGTTAAATCTGACTATTCATAATCGGAGAAGTAAACAAGCTGTTAACTGTAACTTTCAAGCATTTGACAGACGTGTTGGGGTTTTTTTTACCAGTGGTAAAACCCAAAAAAAAACACATGAATTATCATCTCAAACCTGTAAAACCTGAAGACGAGCTGAAACCTAGAACGACAGGACAAACCGCATGTAATGAGTAATTATGTCAGAAAACACACTGAACGAGTTGTCAGTAAAGACTTGAGTTCGCTTAAGTTCCCTGCAAGAACGCTAAAGGGTGCTTGTTCGTGTTGCAAAAGAAAAATGGACGACAACCAGCAGCTTGCGCTATTTATATGACGTGCAATTTGCACTGACGGAAAGAGAGCCTGTGTAGCACTATATAGCGTACAAAGAGAAATGAGGGTTAATGAACTTTGAACGAAGCAAAGCTGTTTGTTTATGGGCAACACACAGGTGAAGTCATCCACCACCTATAAAACCTCTCTTGTGACGATCTAAAAATCTTTGCATATCACACACTAGTGACCGTCAGATAGACCAGGTCCAACTTGGTCTGATTAGTCCGTCACACCCAAATCATAACTGTCTCAACTGTCATAAACAGCGTCCCTGCGTTTAAACATAATCTGACTACCTTGTCAACACTTCTCCTCACAGAACTGAGCTGCATACAGTGAAGAGGATTAATGAGACGTTACGATATATAACATGCAAAGCGGTTGTGACTTTACCTGGGACATCAGCAAGTAAATCACTTGTACTGATTAATCAGTGTAAGGAAACCATTTGCTTGTTTTTATTGGTTCAACTTGTCAATTTGTTCATTAATCACTGATAACTCACTTCAGGTAAAAATATATCTCTCAGCTGGTTCGAGCATCCTGTGTTGAACTGTATTTTTGTAAATTAGTTTGGGTTTTTGGACTGTAGGTAAGACACATTAAGTAAATCAAGGAGAAAATTAATCAATCTCTATAAAAAATTATCATTAGTAGGAGCCTTATCTGTCAGTAAACTGACTGATGTGAATACATCCTATAGACATTTAGCTTCAGAGACAAAAAAAAAAAAAAAAAGATGTAAGTTATAGTTACTGCTACTGTAACATTCATGTGGTAAAATAACCTAGTTCTCTCTCTGTACTTACCAGCTTTCTGGTCTTATTGCAGACAGTAAATATGGTTCCCATGTGACTTTACAGTTATAGAGCTTACTGTCACAGTTACATATAAAGAATGCAGATTGCATTTATGGTTTTTAAGGGCCTTTACCTAATGCTGGCTATTAGTAAAAACTCAGATGCGTTTCTGTGTTTTACTACAGAAACTAAACTGCTACACACCGCAATGCTGCACTGTTTGCCAGTACAGAGTACACTGATGACTGTGTATTCTCTGACCAGAGTCCCGTTTCTCAACACACCAGGGTCCAATACTCCATCTAGTCCTAAAAATGATATCCTGTTAAAAATCATACTGAAACCCAGAAACTGCTTCATTCATTCAGCATCAATCTCTCCCACAACACTCGATAGTTTTCCAAATAAATTAACATCTGGTCAGCCATCGTGTCACAAACTGTCATTTTTAGATCAGTACTGCCGTCTTTAAAATTCATTGTGAAGGAGCTGAATGAGTAGCAGCCACTGCATCACTGTGGAGTACACACATATCTGTGTTTGTTTTCATGGCCAGTGTAATCAATCTATCTTATAATCAATATCTTAGACTGGCATGCCTGTAGTCCAATCAGTAACAAAGATACTACAGATCAGTCTATGGTCAGGATTAAAAGTCAACCACACCCCACAACATTCAATATCAATTACAGACTTCAAGCTCTGAGATTATTTGTCCCTTTAGTCTTTAAGGTTGTAACAGTCTGGACACAGAGGGATGATAAGCTCCTGCAGTTGTTCAATATTGGCACATGTGATCTTTCTTATTTCTGCTGTAAACACTGTTGACAGGCAGATTATGTCAATTCTGAGTAGAGGCCAGCGGGGCGTTAAATGGAAAGATGAGTGAAAATCACAGGCCTCCTCAAGCAGGGAAAGAAATGTCTCGCTCTAGTCAACTTTTGGTGGAGTTACGAGAGGAAATATAGGTCAGAAATGACACACCTGCAACAGCCCAATACGAGGATATAGTGTGAGAAAATGCTTTCGGCTCAGTTGAGATTATACATGCAAGTCACTGCTTTTCACAAAATCTTTTGCAAATTGTGAAAGACTCCTGAACAAAGACAGAAAAAAATATACTATATTGTTGTGACTTAAAGCTCTGTGCTACTAAACTGTAATGACAGTAGACTGTCTGGATGGGGAAGAACTGAGATGTGTTTAAAATGTTATTTTTCTTAAGATTCAGGCTGTTCATCATCCATTCACATGTAATGATGGTTTAATAATTGTGAACGTTAAAGAAAAGGGAACACTTTGTTGTTATTTATAGGTTATTATGCAGTGGTTTTACTGGTCTGGCCCACTTGAGATCAAACTGGGCTGTATGTGTCCCATAAACTAAAATGGATTAGATGAACAACACATGAAATAGGATCACTTTGGTCTCTACAACTATTGGATGGATTACCATCATATTTGCTGCAGACATTAATCGTCTCTCTACTGACTTTGTTGACCCCGTGATTTTACTTTTTACGTTTTAATCTACTTTTCATCTGTCTCAGCTGGACTTTTTGCTTATTCTTAATTAGCAAATGTTAGCACGCTAACACGCTAAACTAAGACTGAATGTGGTTAACATCATGCCAGCTTAACACCAGAATGTTTGCATTGTCAGTGAGCACATGTTAGCGTTAAACTCAAAGCGCCACAAAGACGGTTAGCGTGGCTCTTGTTACAGGTGCTCGGACAAATCTAAAGTATCGGACAACTTTGTGATTTCTGCTCTGAAGCAAAGACACTTTGAGGCAACAGATATTTTATAGAAGACATTTTGACATGTTACAGTAGGAAAAGCACAGGTGTAAATAATAAAATGTATGGTGGTTAAATGAAGCGACAACCCCTGTGGCAAAAACTGCAGTTCCTCAAATGTCCACTTGAGGCTGGCTACAGAACGAGTCAATCTCCATAATCCCCCATGTTAAAATGCCCAACTTCACGGCAGAAATAAACACGGTAAAAAACAGTTTTGGTCTCTATAGCTAATTTCCTTATTCAAGACAACTGTACTGAGGCTGATTTTTTTTATTATCTCACCTGTTCAAATTATATTAAGACTTAAAGTTATAAATAATTAACAGCAAGGTTTCATTTGGCCCACCTCAGGACCTCCGATGATCCACATCTTTGCCCATTTTTAGATTAGCCTTGACGGCGGCCAGAGCCACCAGACTGTGACGAATATATTCTTTATACTGTCAGTGGGTTGAACTCCATTTATCTGCTTTAGTTTCCTCGTATTGTGCATGCTGGCTCACTGCCACAGCTTCTGGGACACTTAAATATAAACAGAGTCATGATTAATGTTACTATTAACTCCTGTGCTTTTCATACTATGACAAGACCTTTGTAGAGATGTAATCATGCTACCAAAGGCTAGTTTCTTGATTATATGTCTCTTTTCAGCATCTCTTTAATATCTAATAATTTTGCTGAGCTTGTTTTCAATGTGGAAATAAAAGTGTAAAATCAGAAACACTTTCTTTCTTTCTTTCTTTCTTTCTTTCTTTCTTTCTTTCTTTCTTTCTTTCTTTCTTTCTTTCATCTCATCTGATATAACTGAAAAAGAAAATTGACCTTAGTCCAAACATTGATCAGACATCTGAATCTCTCCATAGCAGGAAATGAGGGTTACTTCCTCTTTTTGCTGTCAGTACACACACAGGTGTGGATACACACATACAGATGAACACTAATGAAAGAAAAGCTGAAGGCAGGAAAGAAAGAAGAGAAATCTTTACCGGCAGAACAGGTATTCAAACACACCCACAATGAGAAGACACCCTTGTCACACAAACACAAATGCATGTTCAAAATAATCTGCCCTACATGCCAGAACAAGTCTACACTAGATTTCTGACATTCCTTCTGACCAAGAAAAGAGTGACTCGTATAAAGGTTTGAGCACCTCCCATTCGCACCAAACTGTATCTACACCCTTCTTGTTTCCCTAGTTAGCTTTAAGACACCACTGTTGCCATAATCCTCGCTGTTTCTTTTCATAATTCTCCAACCTTTCTGTCACGTTAGGTAAAAGAATAGAAAAATGTAGTCATACATTTCAAACTGAGAGCACTCACACTGTTTTTCACTGGTCTAAGGGGGAAACATTTCTTTTGTTTAAACAAATAGATAGATCTAGAAAAAGTCCCCAGAGCCCGCGGTAACATCTTCAAATGTTTTGTCTGATCAACAAACTCAAATTACTTATCTTACTTTGAGAGACAACAAACAACCATAAACCACGTTAAAAAGGAGCAAGAAATTGAACAAACTGAACCTTTAGCCATTTGACCTGTAAACCACCAACCTTACAACCCTCTCTGAACTACACGTCTTCGGCCTGCTCCTCATTAAATCAATGTTTACTGCGTATTTGAGGTGAAGATTAGTTTGATCCATAGTTTAACTGAATTTACATAATTCTGTTTATAGCTTCAAACTGCTTCCCTTTTCCCATCAAAGCTCAACAAAAAAAAAAAAAAACCCAACCAAATTTAGCCCAGGTTTAACCCAGAGTTTTGTTTTACTGACCTGGAAATCACCAGTGAAGATTTGTTTCACATAATTCCCATTTACTAATTATCGTGGGTGGAGGAGGGATTAAAATGTTTAGGGGGGCTTATAAATATGAACATTGAGACAGACAACAATTTGAGATACAATCATCAAGATGTAATGGTTGCATGTCATTTAATTCACTTTTCAACCACCTTTAAATAAATGTATTCAGTTACTTTTATTGCACTTGCATTTATTGCAAGCTAAACAAAATTTAGAGCAGCAACTAACTATTTCATTAATAATTAACCTGCTGATTATTTTCTCAGTCAAGTAACAGTGATCGTTTTGTCAATAAAACACTAGAAATAAAACGATCTACATATCAATATTCTAGAGCACTGAATGACTTTAACAACTGTCTTTGGACTAACAACAGCAACAAACCCACAAAATATTAAAGTTATTATGATACAAGACCAAGAAAAGCAACAAGTTTTTCCATCTGAGACAGAAATTTGCTTGAAAAATGACAATAAATCAACTATGATTAACTGACTGAGGACGCCTGTGTGGACGTCCGCTGCGGCACTACAACCCAGCTGTCCTAGAAAAGTAAAGAAACAAAATGGACGCTTGTTTTTTGCATTTTATGTATGTACATGCTTGTATATCCTGTTCTTGTTAAGCAGTCACACACACACACTGTGTCCCGTGTGAAACGCATGAACGGTTGCTGAAATACAAATGAGCTCTTTTTCTTGCTGTCAGGTCACCACCATGTTTTCTAATGCACATGTGTGGACTGTGTCTACATACAGTATGCCAGATTGTAGTACTTGTGGATAAGTGTGCAAATCTGCTGTGTGCAACTGCAAGACTGTTAAGTAATCTGAATTTAAACAACTTTAGCCTCATTTATTCTCCAATTTAGCTCCATGACAACTGAGCTGGTAAGTGCTCAAAGTGTCAAAGCTCAGCGCTAAACTAGATGCTTACCTTTTGACCTGTAAATCACCAAATCAGTGTTCACAGTGTAGTTTTTATTGATTAACCTTTTATATATTTAAATGTGAACAATGATCACCGACTCACAAACAACCCTCACAACACTTTGTAGTATAAGAGCCCGTCTTTGAATTTAAGAAGTTATCAGTTAACTGTTGGAAACTGACCACGAAACCTGACCTGACAGCAGCTCTACCTGTGCAAAGCTCTGATTGGTTAGTGTGTGTGTGTGTGTGTGTGTGTGTGTGTGTGTGTGTATATGTGTTATCAGCACACACAGACTAGCTCACTGTAGACCAGGAGGCTTGTGTGCGCTCACTCAAGCATATAAAGTGTTAAATTTTCTCTACCCCCAATGCATTTCCTGTATCACCACCAGAGCTGTAGACAAGCCTCAGGAGATGAAGGGACCTTTTTTTTCTCTTTACAGCTAATATAATTACACAACGTTGCACAACTCTTCCAAATCAAGAAGTCTTAAGCAAGAGTGAAATGTGGAAACTTTGGTCATTTTTCTGTCCTTAGTCTCAAATAGCTGGTCACATGACCGGAGCCAAATAACGTGAGGTGGGTGTCTGAGATGGATCAGTGAAGAGGAGGAAGTGATACTGCTAACAGAAGGACAATATTTGCTGCAGTACTGTAGCATGCATGTGATTGAGGGGTGTCACTATGTTGCAGCAACGGCCTTTCTGTGAAACCGTTCTGTGCAGAGGTCTGTGTCTAGACACCCACCCACCATCAATCACGATCAGCCGCCCACCCACCCACCCACACACAAAAACCCACCATTTTACAACTCAAAATCAGTTGTCAGGCTTGAGAAATCTAACTTCCTAGTCTGTCTTCCTCCCATTTCTCCTTGGCCAAAACCAGACATCTCAGCTTTCAGCACTTCGCCGACTCTTCTACTCTTACATCTCCTGCCTGAGCCTCTTCAGAGTATTCTCACTCTCATTTATCACTGTTGGCAAGCACCTGCTTTGAGTTTGACACCTGCCTGCCAACACCAACACACTGTCAACGAGAAAGAGCCAACAGGTCACTCTTAACAGTGTGCAGACCAGCAGCGGCCCCTTGAATACAACAAATACACTCGTTCAGACAGTGAACATCCGTCCACACACCCACAGACATATGCAAGCAGAGGAATTTATGAATGAGCTGCTGCTTCTTACCTTGGCACTGGAATCCCTGTTTCCCAAAGCCCCTGTGGACAGAAAGCAGAGATGTGAAATTTGGGGGGGGGATGCACAGACAATGACGCCATGTACACACACACACATATCAAATCACACATGAACACCTTCACACACACACACACAGCTGCAGCAGCAGCAGCAACAGTGGGGCCCTGTGTCTCCAGCTGCATTCCTCCACCAGACCTCCAGTTTCAGAGATGGGTGTCGGGGGGTCGATGCGGTAAACGCCGAGCAGAAGCGACTGCTCTGCGGCTACCAATAACGCACCCACCCCCTTCTCTCTCCCTCTCTCTGTTAGGCCTGGTTATGTTGTCGCATTGGTGGAAAACTGGGGGGACGGCGCGTCGCAGTGTTTTTGACAATGACAATGAATGAAACACTGCGGTGTCTGAGCGTTGACACTGGAGGGAATGAGGCCGATTAGACCCGCAGCAGGAGCAGCAGCAAGTGAGTCACCTGTGTCCTTTCCCCTCACACTCTCTCTCTCACACACACACACACACACACTCACACTCACCAGATGAAGTCCGTGCAGTGGCTGCAGAAGGTTGGCTGCTTGAAGAAGCGCGCGATGAACTTGTGGTTCTTCACCTCGTGCACATTCTTCTGGCGGAGGGCTCCCTGACGGGCGAAGCCGCGCGCACTCTCCGGTGCCTCTCCGTCGCTGCTGGGGTCAGCCATCTTAACGAGGAAGCGGCGGCGGCGGCGGCGGCGGCGACGGCAGCGGTCCGAGAGGAACGACGCGCGGGGTGAGGAGAGCCAAGTGAGATAGGGAGAGACGATGGAGGCAGGCGGGGGGAGAACGAGTTGCGGTGCATGTGCCTCCTCCTCCGCCTCCTCCTCCTCCTCCTACTCCTCTCCTCTCCGCCCCGCTGACCGCCCTCGGTGTCGCTCGTGCTGCCTGTGTTTTTGTCGGTCTGCGTCCGAGCTCGCGCTGAAGCTGCTGCTGCTGCTGCTTCTTCCGGCGTATCCCCCGGGACGCTCTCACCAATGTGTTGCTGCTTACAACTCTCTCTCTCTCTCTCTCTCTCTCTCTCTCTCTCTCTCTCTGTCTGTCTGCCACAGCCTGTCTGTCTCTCTGTCTCCCTCGCTCAGCTGTCAAAACTACCACATGTGTGTATGTGTGTATGTGCGCGCGCACGCAGTTGTTTACGCGTATCAACACCTACAGCACGAGTTAAACCACAACGGTATACTTTCCATAGATTATGACATCAGATATTCAGACACATTTTCACTGCCCTGGAGATCAAACAGGTTTATGTAATTGGATTTATTATTTATTGGTCCTGTCAAAATAAAGTTGTCCTAATTTAGTGTACCGCACCCAGATTTTGGCATTTCACTGGATTTTTTTTTTTTGTGAGTTACAGTACCAAAAAGTCAAAAGTTCATCTTCTCATTCTTTTTTGTTTTTCTCTGGTACACTGTGGTACACAAGTGCCCGTGGGTGGCATGCCAAGGAATAAGTGAATTAACATGGAATAGGACCCGCTCCCTCTGTAGATATAAAAGTCTCATTCTAAGGTAACATAAATATAATAATTCTTATTTTCAGGTGATTGTACACTGATGAAAACATAGTCATGAATATTTTATTATATTTCTGTCAACAGATCCCCTTAAATGTTACACACTTTTGAATTAAGTATTTAAACTATGAGGAATGTAATTTAAAAGAAGTTTTGCATTCCCTGATCAATCAGGTGGAAAAACAAGTGAGATGTAATAGTAGTAGAGTAGTGTAGTAGTATCCATGTAAACAATCACTATACAGTTGACCTGATATATGAGGTTTTACGTACTGACATACGTCAGTGTGTGTGTGTGTGACGTAAACAGTATGATTAGCAGAGGTCTGGTGAAAGTTAATAAATTAGTTTAAAGGTCCAGTGTTTGATGGAGCTTGTTACCCTTGAAATTTCCAGTATTCATGCTAAGATACGCTAACTGGCTTCATATTTATCATACAGATATGTTTGTGGTATCAATTGCCCCATCTTGTTTTAAGATAGACTTGAAAAGTTGTGTTGTGTAAACCTTAGAAATACATGATCTGTTGTTATTTTAGTTTTGTGCTCACCTGTTGCATAATCCTAGATTGATTTGTGTTTAATTAAAATAGCACACAGAGAACCAGGACTGTGTGAAATTCCAGGACAGAAGACTAATTAATGAATGCAGTCTTAATCACTGAAGCTAAAAAAAGACTACACTGACACATTTGTCTTACAAATGAAAAGCAAATTCTTAAATGAAACAAAGGCTTACATTTCAGGAGACTCGGAGGATTTCTTGCTGATGTCCAGAAAACGATAACAGAGATTTAGTTAATCTGTGTATTAACACATCTGCCAGTCTATTTAAAATGTAGGTGTTGAGGTGTCCTCTTTGAAGGACTGTGCTTTTCATCTCTCTGCTGCGGTCATGTTATGTGTAGGAGGTTATGTGTGAATGACAGAAACTGCCGCCTCTTTTGAATATTAGAACATGTTATGTTACAGATTTAATGTGAGAAAGGTTAAAAAGATCTGTCACCTGTCACCAGTGTCACAGACGATGGTGTCAGAAATCAAATGCTAAAAGTTTGACTTGGTTCACCAAACACACTTTTACACATTTTAATCAATGCTGTGACTCTAAAAGGGATTAAACTTCACAGATAACCTTAAATTTATGTGCAGTGCTTAACAGGTACCCCTATCCATCCCTGGCTCTGTGTACATCCCAGCTAAAGCAACACATTATAACTTTTCTACTATAAAATAACAGATTTGTCAGATTGGTCACTTGATTTGTCATCAGGCACTGAAATCAGGTGAATGGTGTCTCTGTTATTCCATCACAGTACTTGTTCTTGCATAACGTGACTTTGTGCTCCGTTTATGATCATCTGTGGGAGGTACTTAGCGCTTTACGGTACTAAGTCACAGTCTAGTCTGACAGTCAACTCTCTGTGATTTACAGAGTTTCCTGATGGACAGTATAGTAATCTACTGCAAACTATAGCTACTGTTAGCTAATGTTAGCTCAGTTTGTTAGCCGGGCTGCCCAGACTGTGAGCTCAGAGCACCAGGGGAGTGTTAGTGTTTGTACTACAGATGTTTTGGACCAGCAGGAAGAGGAGGAGGTTTTCAGCACCGTGAGCAGGTGAATGCTCACAGTGTAGTGAAGTGTTGTGCCAGAACCGGAGCTGGGCAAGCAGGCGATGTAACCAGACCTCTATGGACACAATGACAGAAGTGAAAAGACCAAAGAGGACGATGATGAAGAGGAAGCCAAGAAGAGAACAGGAGAGAGCAAGAAGCTGTCGGACGAGAGTAAATCTGGGACTGACCTTCAGTTGTTAGTGAGTAGCTTGGTGATAAAAGGTAAATAAATTGTGATAAATTGGTAATAAAAGGCTGAAAGACAGACGCCGAGCTGTGCCTCTTGCTGTTGGACTACTAAGTAATATTAGCTTGCTGCTATGTCTTGTGTAGTTGCGCTTGCTTGATGTTTTGCTGTTAGCATAATCATAATAAATGCACACGTACAACTGTCACTATTTATGACAGTGGTATTATACTCTTAAAATTTGGACGCTACATCGCAAACATACTAAATTCTGCGCAATGTTGTAATAGAGAAGCCCTGAGAGGCAATTGAGGAAAAGATGTTATATTATCTGTAACATTTACTACCCACATAAACTTTATATCTATATTTGACATCACTTACTAAAACCACTTCCTGTACATCATAAGTAAATCATGCACAAATGATAGCACACAACATATAATGCTAAAACCCAAATAAAAATCAATTGGCATTATATCCTAATCATATTTACCAGAATCATTTTACAACATGACAGAAATATTATAATTAATAACAGACAATACACACATTACGTTTAGAGTGCATGGAGAAAGTAAAACTGAGAAATGAGTGTTACAACAACAAACACTTGATCCTGACAAACAAATCTTGCCCAAGAAATGAAGCTAATGTGGAAGTGCCAAAAACTGCAGTTCCTTGAGCAGCCCCTTGAGGCTGGTTACATTTCAACCTCCATAACTCCCCATATTAAAACGTCCAACTTCACAGCAGAAATAAACATGTTTACAGCCTGGTTTCTATCTCTATAGCTAATTTCCCTGTTCATGACAACTGTACTGAGTCTGAATTTTTATATAACTCACCCGTTCAAATTACATTAAGACTTAAAGTTATGCATAATTAACAGCACGGCTGCTTTGTTCAACAGGTAGGTGCCGTTACAGATGGCTTGATGGCTTGGAGGCGGAAGAAGTAGTACAGCCAACATGGTGGTGGCCAGCACTACAGATTTTCAGCTTCCAAATGGCACTTCAGAATCCATCAGTCATGCGCTGTCCATTCTTTTTACTGTCAGTGGGTAAAACATTTTTTTTATCTGGATAAACATTTTTCCACCTGTTTCAGAGATCAAGTTTAAGGAACCAATGAGACTTTTACACAGCAGCGTGGTAAGTCCCCACCTCTAGTCATTTCAATGAGGGGAAGTGGTAGGGATATTAAGCAACCAGATATTGCTCTGCTCCCCATAGTTCACCATGCAGAACTTCTGTTGATGACTGGCTGGCAGCCATTTTGTTTTTTGGGGGAAGATTCATGCAGATATTTCTTTTTTTTTTTTTAACATAAAGAAATTTGACATTTGAACATCCATTTGGAAACATTTTCTGAAAAAAGAATTTATGGAGGGGATGAAAAGATTCAGTTGTTCATGAATACTCTTTGGTAACTAGGTGAGGCTTCATAGAAATAAGGTGCAATAATTAAAAAACATACATTATCTGTAACCGCTTCTCCTCACTAGGGTCACACATGGTGCTGGAGCCTATCCCAGCTGACATTCGGCTGGAGGCGGGGTACACCCTGGACAATTTGCCAGTTCATTGCAGGGCACATAGAGACAGACAACCATTCACACTCACATTCACACCTATGGGCAATTTAGAGTCACCAATTAACCTGTTAAGTGCATGTCTTTGGACTGTGGGAGGAAGCCGGAGTACCTGAGGGGAAAACCAACGCAGACATGGGGAGAACAGGAAAACTCCACACAGAAAGGCCCCAGTGGAGGGACGAACCAGGAACCTTCTTGCTGTGAGGCGACAGTGCTAACCACTGCACCACCCTTATTAAAAAACAAATAATCTAAAAAGTGGTGCAGGTGGGTTAGAAATGGCCCTCAGAAAAGTTAGAGCCTTCTTTGGAAAGCTGATGGTTTAATCTGAAAAGTGCAACTGAGTAAAGAAAAAACATGTTGTCCACCTGGAAAACAGGGTCTAAGGAGAGAGGTTGTTGCATGTTGTACAGATTGTAAGACATCCATGAGGCAAATTTGTGATTTGGGATTACTTGACTTGACAAATAAAAACATCGGGGCAGCTGTGGCTTGGAGGTAGAGCAGTTCGTCCACTAATCAGATGATCGGTGGTTCAGTCCCCTCCAGTCTGCATGTCGAAGTGTCTTTGGGCAAGATACTGAACCCCAAATTCCTCCCGAAGGTATGTGAGTGTGTATGAATGGTTAGCTCCTCAAACCTTGCATGGCAGCCAATGCCATCAGTGTATGAATGTGTGTGAATGGGTGAATGAGATATGTCCTGTAAAAGCACTTTGAGTGGTCAGAAGACTAGAAAGGCGCTATATAAGTACAGTCCATTTACAAATTCCAGTTTGTGGCTAAGATACTGATAATTAAACGTGCACCGTGAGATTTTTCAGTCAACAAGTGAAACTGGAGTGAAACTGTGTCCAGACCTGTCCAGGTTGGTTATCATTTGTTTTGAACTACAGTCACACTCCTCCTTTTTACTCTGAACACTGCACTGCACACTTCCTCTTCACTGCTGCCAGTTGACAGTACAGTTTTATCAGTCAATATGACTACGGCAGAACAAGTAGGAAGATGAATTTGCACAGCACACTTTGCAAATTCATCCAGTTTTTCCAGTTTTCATGCCTGTGCACAAATATAATTATTAACCTATTCTGTAGAAAGTGGGTGTGCTTTTACTGTCTAAACCGTGACTTTTTTTTGGCTTATTTATGTGGCTGTTAGGACAACAAGTCTTGACCTAAAGCCCAATGTTCATCATCACATAAATAGCCCTTAGCTCTTCTGAGCTAAGAGTTTCAGAGCGATTCACAAAGCTGCTAAGATAAACATTTAGTAAGAAACAAAGCAAGAAGAGGTGCTGTTTGACATCATGCTGCACAAAAGAAAACCGTCACTATGTCCACAGTGATTTGACAGTGACTGGTTAGTGTCAGTAAAAGTTTTTTACTGCTGTAGTTTTCCAAATCGCTGATAAGATGAGATGCATTATCTGCAGCACATTATTGACTCTGAGTCGATCTTAGAGGCTTAAAAGTCTTCTGAACTACAATCTCTGAACTACCTCAGACTTAGTACCTTTCTTTAATTGTTTAATTAGACCAAAAACATAGAGGTTTGGACTGACACGCACGTAATTTTAGGAGTTTCTTCTAACTCGGCCGCTCTAAGCCTGAGTATGTTTTCTGAAGACGGCTCCTCCTTGCTGCACTGTCTGTTTACAACATGTTTACAACCCATGGTTACAGACTTACTTTAGTTCCGGAAGATTAAAAAAACTGCAGTGTAGACAAGTACAAGCCCTGCATTCAAAATTTTACCTAAGTAAAAGTACAAAGTATTAATAATATCTCATAATAATTAGAGGCCAAAAGATCTATACATAGACCAATTTCACTGGTCGATATTGGCTTATCACTTATATATTGTATATATCACAAACAGATATATTTAGTCAGATATGTGCCAAGACGAAAACTTCTTTTTCAGAACATAATGCAGATGCTTTGGGTAATTTAGATCTATTCATTATGTTATATTTGTGTTTCATGTAGTTGTTTCTAATCATTAAACTCAGAGTGAAGTTTATTGTTAAATTGTAAAATATCCTGACTATACAATTTTGTCAGCGTTTCATAACCACGTTTGGGGAATCATTGTTTATTAAATCAGAATTTAAATTCCTAATATTGGTACTTTTATAATCAAATTTAAAAAGTACCAAAGTAGGTAGAATTGTTAATGTTGCAGCTGGTAGAGGTAGAGCTAGTTTACTATTACTTGATATGCTGGGGTGCTAAATCCATTAAAATACATTATGATTTATTTGTTGATTATATATATTCATATTAAATAATCAGAATCTGAAAAGTAACAAATATTGTCAAATAAATGTAGTGAGTAAAAAGTACAATAAAATCTAAAATGTAGTGGACTGGAACTATTTAAGTAGCATAGCAAAACTCAGGTGAAGTACAACTAACAAACATTTCATTAAACAGGAAATGTTTTTGTTACTAATTATGAGACAAATAAATAAGGTGTTAAACAAGGTGTTGATAGTGTGTATTAGTCATCACGTCATGTCTGTATTTTATTATTGGACTATCACATGATTATGTAAGCGGCACCTTAATGTGATCAAGGTGCAGCTAATTTTAAAACTTCATGTACTGTTGGGTAGTTCAGGCGTTTACAGGTTTAGTTTAGACGCTGTGGTGAAGTATAAAGTATGCAGTAGCATGAAATGGTACCTCAAAGATTGTACTTAGGTCAGAGTATTTGAGTAAATGAGTGATGTGTTGCGATGTGAATTCATAGCCTTTGACACACAGTGAAGAAAATCTTGATTTCAGTTTTTTTTTCACGACAATTACAAAACTGTCAAATAAATTACCTTCATCTCTAGAGATGAGCTCTGGAGTATCACACAAGTTGTCCCCGTTCAATACTGCTAACTGTAACATCCAACAACAAAAAAAAACAAACTATTGGAGTTTATGGTTGTGTTGTCAAAACTTCATCGCAGTTTCTTCTCACAGGCCATCACTGTGATGAACACACAATGTCAGGAACATTATCTGTGCAATGACCTGTAAATTATAAATTATTTATTCTCACTGTTTACATATATATATATATATATACCTTCTATCTGTGCATAGTTTGTATGGTTATGTTTACCTGTGTATATTGTAGCTGTATTTATATCTATATCTGTATGTACTGTACATAGAGCAACGTGTAACCAGAGTCAAATTCCTTGTGTGTTTACACACACTTGGCTAATTAAAGTGAATCTGATTGTAAACCTGTGTATCCTGTGTCATAATGTCCATCTGTTGCTGTTGTAAGATTTCACCCACTGCCCAATATGAAGTAATTTCACTGGCATTTTACTTCCTTAAAGCTTCAGCTCCACTGTGTTTAGGCCTTGTGGGATATCCAATTCAGTTCAGTTCAATTTTATTTATATAGAGCCAAACCATAACAAAAGTTATCTCAGGACACTTTCCATACAGAGCAGGTTTACACTGTACTCTTTAATATTACTTACAGAGACCCAACAATTCCACCATGAGCAAGCATTTATGTTTATATGTTCACTCTTCAAACTGGCTAAAGTTCAAAGATCTTCAGGTTTCAAGTTTCAGGTTTATTTGTCATGTGTAAGTTAACACAGGGTCAACAATAAAATGAAATTTGTTGGACAAGAGGAACCGGTCAGTGTAACAGCATTTACACATAAGAATAATAATAAGCTAAGAAAAAAAAAACACAAAACTATAAAATTTAAGGGGGAAAAAGAACAGTATAGAAATACAAAATAAAGATGCAAAATATAAAATATACTGAAATACAATACGAAGAAATATGTGCAAGTGTATCTTCATCAAACAATGCAGATTACTTTAACTTGCAGATAATTACACAGGTGTGTACCAGCTTCTATCTGGAAAATAATGAAATTTTCCAGGAAACATTGGGGTGTAGTGTAGAAGTTCTGACTCAACCTGTGTACAGGTGAACTTACCTTGTCATAAACTTTAATCTTGCGCCCTCTTGTGGCCGAACGAAGGAAGGGCGGCTCCTCAGATCTGCTGTTTGTGCGCCTGAGAGTTCCGCCACATCCTATTGGTCAGCGCTCTGCCTTAGAAACACGATTGGATTGAATGTTTCGTGAGTCACAGCTCCCGGAAAACGGTTTTCTCTCCACGTGATAATATTGCGTAACTGTCCTGTCTCTAACCAACAAAGCAGCACAGTAAGTATCAATTTATACTATCTAAATGTTAGTTTACATGAAAGCTGAGACTGTGGAGTGGAGGCGGGCGACATGTGAAACAATGTGCTGCAACACTTTGCAACACTTTCATTCAAACCGTCTCCAGTTATGCCGACGTCTCCTGTTAAAACCAGTTTCGGTCATCTGATAACGGAGGTGAAGGTAAGGACAGGGTTTGACTTCTGCACGTCTTGTCCTGTCGTGGGATTACATTTAGACTGTTGCTTGGACTAAATAAGCCCTAAAGGACACGAGTTTCTCTGATGAATTTGATCTATCCAGTGTAAAGATGTAAGAAACAAATTATATAAACGAATTAAAGGCAGTATTTTAAAGGGAAAAAAAGATAAACTAGATAGATTTGTATTCTGGTAAATACAGCCATTTTTACACAAATGATTAAAATATTTAATTAAAAAATAGTTTAATCAATACTAAAACATCATGAATGCAACAGACCTGGACTGAAGTCCTCTCTGAGGCCAGCATCCCCTGACAGAGAGGTCAAGTCATTCATATATTTATGACCATAGACTGTATAAAACATGGACACAGTGTCCGTGACAATCCGTGAAGAAGCTCAGTTTGTGGTGGCTCTGGCAGCAGCCATCTTGGCAGTCCTATGTCTGCCACTTCCCTGCTAAGATGTGGATCATCGGTAGATCTGAGGCGGCCTGAATGAAGCCTGGGTGCTCAAGCAATCCATCTGTAACGGTACCCAGTGTCAGTCAAAGCGATCGTACTGTTAATTAACTTTAAGTCGAAAATTCAGGCTCTGTACAGTTGTTAGGAACACAGATATAGAGACCAAAACAGTTTTTTGTACCAGGCTGTAAACATGTTTATGGGGACTTATGGAGACTGACTGACTCGTTCTGTAGTCATTCTCAAGTGGACATTCGAGGAACTGGAGGTTTAACGTTAGGTGTGTGTCAACAAAGGGGACTGCTGAAGACGTTAGTAAATATGGCTCTAGCATCAGTTATATCAGATATATCAACTGGAGAGTTATCCTGCATGGCTGACTCCTCACTCCTCGTACCTGACCAGTCGGAGCTGCAAGTTACCAACAACTTACCAAGTCTGTTAGAGGCCACTCATGGGAACATTTGGCCTCAGCTTGAACCGGACCATCTGCAGATCTGAGATGAATATCTGAGATGAATAAGTGCCTGTCTTATCTTAGCTTCACTGGAAGGGCGTCTTCTGTTTCTGTACAGTGCCACTCTGTTTCTGAGAGGTCGAGATCATCAAGAATCGTTTTTTGCAATAGACGACTTGAATGCATTAATCCTTATCCTGATATTGAATATCTGCCGATCAGTGGCAGATAAATCTTGGCATTCCTTCTATTTTTTTCAGTCCTGAGCTGTATTTATTTATTTATATTTAGATTTTTGTCACTGTAAGCACTTGCCTGTATAACACGCAAAATAACATAACGTAATTTCAAAGATTTCAAAGGTTTTTATTTTTTTTTCTCTCGCTCTCTCTAAGCTAAAAAAAAAAGACTTTTCAGGTTGATGCTGAAACAATTTATCACTATTTTAAATCTGTTAGACATTGTGATTAAAAACTACATCTACACAGAGGCCTCGTCTATCAAAGCACTCCACCATAGTGACAGACGTGGGTGTTTAAAGATTTGTAACAGAGGTGTTTGATATGCTCATTATGACATTTCGAGGGTCTGATTCAAGCTCCATCTTAAAAGGAGACGGAGTCATTGTGGAGTATCCATGGTAACCAGACAGTCAATTACTAGTGTCAAATAATTTTAAAATTAAATGATCCCAGCATATTTTAAAAATGCAGCAGAGTACTGACGTAGCAACGACTGTATTTCAACCAATTTGGAGGTAGAATTTTCCAGCAGTTTGGTTTGTTACAAATGGCAGACATGTATTTCTGATACAGACTACTTTAAAAAATGACAATTAAAATGTGTAATACTTCTATAATATAATATTTTGAGATCATTTAACCATTCACAATCTGTTTCTAAGTAGATTCTTTTTTGCTTATTGTCTTGTAAAAGTTCTGCTATGATCTTGGATTTTGGATGTCTGACAGGTTTCAAAATTGACAGTAAAGTAAACTGCTGCAAATTATAACTGCTGTTAATGTTTGTACCACCGGGAAGAGGAGATTTTCAGGACTGGGGCACAGGGGGAATGCTGTCGAGGAGCGGAAGCCGGTGTTGTGCTGGGCAAGAACCGGAGGTGGGCAAGCAGGCAATGTGACTATAATGTAAAGCAGCAACATAAAGCAGCTTTTATGGAAATATGAGGCGAAAGGGCCAAAGGAGATGTTAATGGAAGAATTTGAGAGGGCAAAAGAGAGAGTAGAATATTGTAAGACAACTTGTTTTGGTATTTCCTTCATTGGAACATCACAGCTAGATGGAACTTCGACAGTCACTAAGAACATTTATGACTTTAGAGTCATTGTGTGTATATCTTTTTAACTCTTAGCATAATCAAGAAGAGCCCAGCTGCTGTTTCCACCACGCCCTCTACTCTACTCATGCTAATACCGATTGTAGAATAAACAAGCATCCCTGAGCAGAGCAGCTTCGTCAGCACTCTGGCCTTGTCTCGCCTCTGGCACATTTCATGCAAGTCTAAAGTTCATAATGGAAATGATTTATTCTTTCATATGAATCCTTATATTCTGTATTCCCCCCTCACACATACTCTGACTCTGATGTTCCAGATGAATACTTAGAATTTAATGCATTTGAATTAAAAGTAAGACACCATAAAAGGATAGCAGGTGCCCAAGATCATTTTGAAAGAGAGGGAGAGATTTTTACTGTCATGTGGCACACATAGGGATCCTTTAAAGAAATAAAAAAAAGTTTGAGTATGAAGCAATACAGTTAGCTTAGCTTAGCATGAAGACTGGAAGCATTGGCATTCAAATACAGCCCTGCACATCATCTCCCTGTAAAACCACAACATTGTTTATCTTATGCTTTGTTTTTTTTGTATGTATTTAACAAACCAGATGTAACGTGTTGATGACCTTTTAGATGTGGTGGCAGGCATATCTGTTACCTTTCGACAGAGCCAGGCTTGTTGTTTCCAGTCTTTGTGCTAACTTTTGCTAACAGTGTCCCGCCTGCATATTTACTGTTCAAACATGGGAGAACATACTGTAAGATAGTAATTAAGTATATAACAATAAAATAAAACTACAGCCTGGAGAAGCTTAGCTTAGCTTCGTATAAAGATGAAGCAGGGGGAAACTGCTGTGCATGGCTAATAAATAGTCTAATACATAATCTCCCATGTTAACCACAACATGAAATGAGATATAACATGTTTATTTATGAGATTTTGTAGCTGCTGAATTGCAGATTTGTTTTTTAGCTTGACAGAACTAAGCTAACAGTAGCTTTCATTTACCCTATAAAATGACAGCGGTATTAATCTTTTCATCGAATGCTATACAGAAAGTGAAAAGGCTAGCTTATTTTTTTAACAGCAAGATAGCCATCAGCAAACGAAAACATTTTCTGTTACAGAAGATACGGCATTATAATCACCACCAATGATAAGAAATGATATACACTTTCTGTCTTCTCGTCCCTGATCTCCAAACCTCATTTGGAAGTGTTGTGAACATCGTGTAGATGGTTGAAAACAGATTCTGATTTGCCTGAGATGGTTAAGTTATATACGTTTTAATGAAGTTGTTATAGATCATATTTGGTAAAACCATACCGATGATTCAGCACAGACAGAGAATAAGTATCTGTTGCCAGGTCGAGGTGAGATTTGTCTGCACAGACAAAGTAAATTTTCTCCTGATTTATCAGTCTGGAAAAATGTTGTTTAGTTCAGAAGATATCGGCTTGTGAAAAATTAATTCAGTGTTTATTTCAGTGACTATGAGAAGAAAGAATCGCTCATAACCTGAGCTCATGTTTACTTCCTCCATTAGAGTCAGGAGACTCAGGAGCTGTAGTACCTAAACCCATGTGATACAGATACAGGAAATGACTGTTCAGTGAGGCGTCTCTTTTCTAAACAGTGTCTGGCATAAGCATGAAGCATGAACATTTTTTATTGACATGACTGATTATAATCTGTTCAGCATCAATCTGTCAGCAGTTATGAAAGAAACACTTTCATGTGTTTCAGTATGAATCTTGATTGATCTTGTTGCAATTTTCTGCATCACGTCGTCAATTATGTCACTGATTTTAGTAAAACTAAATATTTTATGTAGAAATACATATTTTACGAAGAAATTGTTTTCTAATTTTCCTTAGAACTTGTCCTCAACTCTCGATGATTTACAGACATTTAGGACGGACAGTAAGGTTTTCTGCTGCAAACTGTAGCTGCTGTTATCTAGTTAGCTCAGTTAGCCGTAACATTACTTCCCGGACTGTGTGCACAGAGAACCGGGGGTGTTTTGGTGTTTACATTGAGCTTTGGCCCGCTGTGACGAGGACTTTTTCAGGCCCGGAATGGTGTCAGAACCAGAGCTAGGCAAGCAGGCAATGTAACTCAGCAGCTTCTGTAGACATAATGGCACAGGCAGGGAGACTAAGTAAGAGAAAGTGAAACTAGCTGTATTATTAAGTAAAACTAGCTGGCTGCTATGTCTTGTGTTGTTGCTTGATGTTTGGCTGTTAGCAAAGTTATTGATTCGCTAGTTTTTGATCATACGTAATGTAATCTACGCATGTGTACAAGTGCCCTTATTTATGTATAAGTGAATAACATTTTGAAACTGGAGCTGCCAAATCACACAAAGATACCAGCTCATACATAAAATTGCTTTAAAAGAAACACTTAAAAATCTTCATCCAAAGGGAATGACAGCTTTAAGCATTCATGGCACTGTTCAGCTCTCATGGCTAAAAGACTGTGGTGGTCAGTGAGTGAGAGTCCAGAGATGGAGATCCAGCTGATTGAATAATTAGGTTTAATCTTATTTAAAGGTTGTGTTGATTGTGACGTGCATGATACTAAAACCAGTTTGTCATTACATTTCTGCCTTCCTTATCATTCCAGTCAAAAAAGCTGCCTGTTACAACATGCAAAAGTATTTTGGCCTCAACTGTCTGACATTTGTGAAGAAATTGCTTAAGTTATTGTCACACTAATTTGTATTTAGTAGTCGTGTGTACAAAGAGAAGAACAGGTTCTCCTCTTGAGTACAATGAGACTCATTCAAAAAAAGTTAATGACATCTCATTTTGTTTATAATACTAAGTACTTGTACCCACCATTTTTTGTTTCACATTCATTTTGACTCGCTATCTGAGGCCACATGGTCTGTGTTTACTGGAAACATCGGTCTTCAACCTTAATGGACAAAGCACTTAACAGTTCAGTCATTCACACACAAACTCATCCTGATTGCAGCAGAGGTACCATGCAAGATGCTGGCGTGCTTATCAGGAGCAGCTTCAGTGGCCTTCAGTGTTTTTCTGAAGGACAACAGCTCGGCGATTAATGGACGACCTGCTGAGCCACAGCTGCCTGTGCTTCATTGATGTCACTTTTGGTCTTGTTGTTCATGTTTTTCATTTCATTTCCACATCATTTTTTTTTTTTTTTTTTAAATTTTACTCATTTTGTGCCCTTTAATGCACATTGAGTTTACTTCAGTGACTTCATATCACGACACAATCTGCTCTCTGTTACTATGCACGTGCGTGTGAGTGTGTGTGTTTTTGTGTTTCAGAAGCAGCTGTTTGGTATTGAGGCCCCAGCTTCTGTGGAACTGACTAGTTGGAGGAAGTACTTTAATAGTAACACTCTGCAGGGCCGCCGTAATGTACATAATACATACACACAAACATATTATAATAGTAATAAGTTTTTACATCTCAAGTCCTCTCAGTCAGGTGTATGTCCTTCTCTGCTGTCTTACAGTGTGTCTTGGTTACTTATGGGATCTTTGTTGTAACAGCAGCTGCTTACTTGATGCACCGACAAAACAAAAAAGAAAAGCAGGCGTCCGGCTCCACAGAGTGAAAAATCCATCTGAAGAAAGTGAAACAACTTCTACCTCAGAGTGTGAGAACGTTTGAAGCTGCACTTTGTTAATAAATGTGATGTAAAAGCTTGATGCTGTCTGATTCATATTGAGTGATTATTGTGAGAAATCACGGACCTGTGTGTGTGTGTGTGTGTGTGTGTGTGTGTGTGTGTGTGTATGTACGCACGCACGCAGTAAAATAGTTTCCCCACAAGGTGTCTATCTTTCTGCTGAAGACGTCACAATCAAACCTTATTTTTATTTTAATACTTTTTTTTTTACTGACATTAAATCTCCAGTAAAAAATTTTTAGGAATCAGGCCAATTACAAAATCATGCCGTCAAACATTTTGTAAGACTTGTTGGTTGAGCAGGAGCTGTTGGCTGAAGAGCTCAGCTTCATGCAGGTTTTGATGGGCAGTGCCCAGCATCTTGGTATGACAGCATCTTCTTCACGCAAACCGAATGTAAAACAATCACTACACTACACTACACTACAACACAGAGCATTGAAAAGGTAGAGCTTTAACATTTTTACAGTTTGAATGATTTATGAATGCAACCGAGATCTGAAGCCTGAGCTTTTAGACGATGTTTAAATTAAATTTATCTTTTGCGTGATGTGTCTTTGTTGAATTATATTCTAAAAATGAACAGCATTTTGAATTTAGCTATACATATTTGTGCATTTTAAACCATGAAAGACCTACATAAATACCTTATTAGGTGCATGTAAAAACTTTTTTTTTTTTTAGTTTGGGGTTCAGTTTCTTGTCACGGTTACCAAATTTGTGCAAGCATTAGATTAAACTTTAATGTTTAACAAGTTTTTATATAGCCTACTGAAGAAATGTTCCCATCATTTAATGTTTCACATTCAGTTTATCTAAAAGTGTCATGAATGAAACTTAAAACTTGCACACTGTGTGTATTTTACTTTTAAACTTGGTAATTAATTATTAATTGAATTATACCTGCCAGAGTTCAATGACAAAGTAAATAAAGTGAGTAAAGTGAGCCAGACGCGCGCGCGCGCTCACACAAACGCACGCCCTTGACTGTAGATCACGTGACTTCACAGAAGTTAGCTTGAGGATGAAAGTGAAAGTGCATCTGATGACACCGTAACATTTGATACCGTTTGTTGTTAAGCTTTTTTTTTTTTTCTTTTCTTTTTTTCCTTGGTAGTGTGCGTGAAGAGGAAGAAGTGCGTGCGTAGCAGCCATAGGTCGAAGTCTGCAGCACTAAAGGAGTCCCTCATTGTAGGACCAGTATCATAACAGCTTTGCCGTGCAGCATGTGTTACGTTTGAATTAGCAGCTCCTCCTCCAACCGAGTCCAAACTTTAACCGAAAGTAAAATGTGTTTAGTGTAGAAGAGCTGCGAGCTTCGTCTGGGGACGATCTGACAACAATCCGCTGCAAGACCCATGAAGACTCTTACAGTGACTCATTATAAGTAAGTAAAAGTTTAATGAATGCTTTATTAACTACAGTTATTGCAAATGGTTTTTTTTATGAGGATCAGATTTAACAGATGCAGGATTATAATCCCAGAAAACACACAAATTAATCCGGATTGGACGCTCATGCTGTGCAATTTAAATCATAATGGAAGATTAAAAACAGGAATTAATACATTTCCGTTACATGTGTAAAGTTATGACAACCCTTCACTGTCACATCAACTCAAAAAGAAACCATACTAATCCCAGTTTCATTAGCACATTTTTTAAATGTTAAATCCCATAATATGTGAATATGTTTTGCAACTCCTGCAGTGCAGCAATATTTAGACATTCTCACTTCTTTGTGGTGATTTTTATGAAGTTTAATCTCAAGTGAAACTTAACTATGAGGTTAAAATGATGATTTTCAGCTTTAATTTCAGGGTTTTAACATCCACTTTGGTCCAACATTTCAGGAATCACAGCCCTGTCTCTGCACTGCTATAAGTGTGTATGACAATGTCCATCCAACATCAATGCGTAACCCTGCAAACTGAAAGTTAAGCCTCATAGTCATTGTTTCAATTAATCATTTCAAGAATTCTTAACAATGGAAAATGTCTCAGCATACAACAGAAAAAGATCCACAAAGCGGAATGCAAACTGATTGAGCGCAGCCTCTCTCTTCGGAAATGGGAAATCAAACAAGTCTGTATGATTTGGGCTGAGATTTGGAAAGTAAAATGTTTGGTGAAGCCGCACAAAAATGTTGTAATCAGTCTAGTCAAATTACAGCTCGGTGTAAATTTTACATGCAGTCTTCACTGCCGGAGAGAAGAACAGTAAATAAAAATAAAACAGACTTTAAGTATCACATTAAAGGGAAAGACTAGAACAACACAAATTTTCTTCTTTGTTCTGTTGTGTTGGTAATTATGTATTTTAATTGCATATTAAAATGTATTTTAATATGCACAGTGTTTGTATTCACACATTTCTATTTTAATGCTTTTATCTTTCATTTAGGATTAAATAAAGTTAATGACAGTGTGTCTAACTAACATGTTGAAATAATCTTACTCTTATAAAAGGATTTGTTTTTTATGTCTCACTTGATTTAGAAAGTGAAAGTGTTCTTTTGTCATTAAACATCTAGTATCTGCCCTTCGCAGTGATATACAGACATTTAATTAATTAATTGGCAGAGAGAGAGAGAGAGAGAGAGAGAGACTGGATTACATGTTTGCTATATTATGCATTAGAGTTAAAGCAGCTGTAATAGATATTTTTCTAATAACAATGTAGAAAATGACAGTGTGAAAGGTTGCTTGTACTTATGACCCTGCACAACTTTACCGTACCATTTACTTTCACAACGCTCATAGCATCATATTCAACCTCAGCAAAAGCTCCAGAAAAACCACTGTACTTGCTGACTTGCTGGTGAACATAGTATAGTACATAATAGAGCATTTAGCAGCGATGAAAACAGAGCTAAAACAGAGAGATTATTGGACTTATATTCACCAGGTGGCCAAAAACATGACTCCAAATGAATGATAATGTTGTTCCATAACTGCTAGATGTTTAAAAAAGCAACTGCTTTCCAACAAGTGATAAATGATATGTTCACAATTTGTTTCTGCTGCCCACAAGTGGCAAAAAGCTATCAAATAATGTGACTGACTGTGTTCACCTCTCTGTGTTTCAGCTTCATCAAATTCTTTAGATGATTCTCTGACAGAAGACAGAGAAGATTCAGCCTCTGCTTCCCTCCAGCACTTCATGGTAATGTTGTTAAGTCTCAATTAAAATCTCAACAACATGAAGTCTCAAAGTGGACTGAGCAGCAGATGACACACCGGAAAGCAGTCAGTAATGGAGGATCTGCTGGTGAAAAGTGGAGGAACTGGTGCAACAGGCGATCGAGAAGAGGATTCTCCCTTGTAGGATGGTCAGAGACAGTCTTAATAGAACAGTAGTACCAAGTCCGAAACCGAACCAGAGTCAAGCCCCTGAAGAACCCGCAGGACCTGAACAGAACCGAGAGAGCACAGAGCCGACAAAGAGCCGGCTGGATTTACTGCAGTGGAGCAAACTCAACTTAGAGGAAGAACCTGAATCCTGGTGCCAGGTTAGTGCAAAGTTTGCTCATTGTGGATTTTATTACTTTGTGATATTGATTTTTAACAGATGGCTGAAGCAAAACAAAGTCAGAAATCAAACCTCAGGATTTCATTCTTAAATGCTACATCGACTGAGGGAAGAAGTAGTGTAAAAATACTCTGCTATGAGTAAAAGTCCTACATTCAAAGCACAAAAATATGAGCATCAAAATATACTTAAACTGGGGTGTCGTTTAGCTCGGTCGGTAGAGCAGCTGCCCCATGTACAAAGGCTCAGTCCTTGCTGCAGCTGCCCAGGGTTCGAATCCGACCTGTGGCTCTTTCCTGCATGTCATTCCCCATCTCTCTCTCCCCACATTTCCTGTCACTCTTCAAACTGTCTCTGTCAAATAAAGCTCAAAAATGCCCCCCGATAAATCTTTAAAATACCAAAAGTAATTATGCAGAATGACTTAATTCAGAAAAATATGAATTACATAATTTTATGATAATTGTTGATGCATTCATGTGTAAGCATCATTTTAATGTTTCAGCTGGTGCTAATTTTAACTACTTTATAAACTGGTGGGTAGCTTATCCTATAAAAACACATTGTAATTTATTTGTTAAACAGATTTTCTATTAATAATCTAAATCTAAGTGACTACAGCTGTCAAAAAATTATAATGGAGTGATAAGTACAATCTGAATTGTAGTGGAGAAGAAATAGAAAGTACAAATACCTCAAAATTGCACTTAAGTAGTATAATAGAGTAAATGTATTTAGTTATTTTCCACCATTGGTTATCAACTACATATATATTTTTTAACATCTGACTTAACTCTTAACTCTTCAGTTTGTTTGTCATATTGTTATGAGATGATCCATCACTTCATTAGTGACAAATAACAGACTTTCCACATGAGAATGGCTCAGCATGTTTTTTTGTTCCAACCAAACACTCAACTCAAACAGCAACAAGAATAAAGATCACAATAATGATCATTTATCATATTGTTTTGTTACATGTTGTTGTGTAGGTGTGCATGTGTAGATTTTTGTTTACGTAAAAGACTAATAATAACTGTAATAAAATAACCACAAATTAACCACAGACCTGTTCTCACTCCGTCATCGGAAACTTAAATTGGCAAAGTTTACCCTTGGACTTTGAATGTTTGCATGGAAACAAAACAGTCTCATTTTTCAAGTCGGACATTAGTGTCTGCACACAGGGCCTGTAATCTGCAAGACCGTGTGTGTGTGTGTGTGTGTGTTCAACTGTTCAAACTGCAGATTATTATCATTATCACTATTTATGCATCAAATAGCATCTGCCAAAACAAACATCACAAGTTTTTTGTAGACTTTAAAACCCTAAGAATAAAACATTATAGTTTTTCAGTTGGTGTTTGAAATAAGTCTGAGCTACAACAGCCTGTTGAATTCATTTTGCGGAGATGCTAATTGCACTTTTTCCTCTTCTTGCCGTTTGTTTTAACACCTTGCAGCATTTCTTTCATGCTGCATATAGCTTCAGCAGCCTTCATCAATAGGGTAGCCTGTATGTAGCTGAGAGTCTGGACTTTATTCATAGAGACTAAGCGTCCTTTAAGAGTTCTCTGGATTCTTGAGCCTCTGAAATCTGCTGTGTCTGATTTGTTTGTCACACAGTGCATATCAGGTACGACATGTTGACAGATTATTTCTAATACCTCTCTGCTGTAACAGGTGACTGGAGCTGATGATGAGAACTTGCCCACACACCTTCGTCCATTCAGCAGCGCGGCAGAGTATAAACTAGTGAAACACACTTACCTGCAGCTCCAACAAAGCGGCTACTACTGGGGATCGATGACCATGGAGGAGGCACACGAAATACTCACACAAGCATCGTTGGGCACCTTTCTCATCAGGTAATCTTGCACTTTGTTGTTTTATCTGTGTCCTTTGCATAAAATGGCAAAATTATTAATTAAAAGTCTGCTGCTGTGTTGGTGCAGAGACAGCGGCCAGCGGGATGTTTTCTTCACCCTGAGTTACCAAAGTGATGATGGCCCGACTAGTGTTCGTATCCAGTTGAACAACTTGCACTTCAATCTGTACGGCAGCCACAGGACTTTTGCTTCACTCTTCACTCTGCTCACTTATTACACCGGCTCTTCCTGTAAGCTGACAGTTCCCTATCGCAAACAGCGTCCGGAGTGCCTGAAGCAAATTTGCAGGAGGGCTCTTATACGTACATATGGAGCAGAAAACATAAGCACGTTACCTGGACTCAGCAATCAAGATAAAGACTATGTTCATGTGTACCCCCATTGTATATAGACACACGTGTGGACAGATTTGAGATGTTGTTTGTGTAACAAATATTATGTTATTATAGAAAACATGCATATTTTGTTATTACGAATAACTCAAATATAGCTTGAATATTTCATTTGCACACATGATCAAAATGATACATATTATTATGATCTGACTCATGACAAAATGAGGAAAATACACACAGTTGTACTAGGAGCAACATAGTAGGACATGTTTTCGACAGATCCTGTGTAACTGCAGCATCGCTGCCTCCATGATACGTATGTAACATCATAAATTTGCTGCTCTTTAAAGCTGCATTAATTAATGTTTGGCCAGTAATGGGCAGAAAAAGTAATTGGTATATCACCAGCTCAAAATTATATGACTAAAATATTAGCAAACAATTATTTGTTTCTGGCCAAATTATGAATGAAAGTCTGCTATTCTCCTTTCTTTTGTTTTGAATGGGAGCCACAAGTCATTATGGTAGCAATTGTGTTTTTAATCATGTTATTTCAGGAGTTGTTTTCCGATGATAATGGGTTCATTATCTCATTATCTCAAGACAACAATAGGTCGATTTCTCTGGATAATCGGACAATACCAAATTTTCATGAGAAACAGGCAGCTTTTGTTTTGTTTCAGTAAGTTAAGGATGAGATTAGGAAGGCCGATTTTAATGTTATTAAAAGATCTACTTTTGTTTTCACCAAATAAACGTTACGAGAAAGCGACTTTGCTATCCTGAGATAACAAGATAACCACATCCACTTTCACTTTTGCTCTCTACATGAGTGACAGGCTGCAGAGGGAGGCTGAAGAGAGCAGCTGATTTGGGGGATTGGTGGTTATTTTCTGTGGGATCGACAGTAAGAGTGACCTCTTTTTCCATCATATGTAGCCATAGGATGTTTGTAATATAACAGTATTGATTAATGCAGCTTTAACTATTCATCAACACTTGAAATCATTTTACATCGGTAGTAACTCTTTTTTAGTAACGTGAAACTATTGTACAGGAGTGTAATGCTTTGCAAAACTTTGTTTACGTTGAATAAATTAAGTTTACACTTTATAATGTGTGGGATGTCATGACCGAACCACTGACCGGGCAAAGTGAGGCCAAAGGGCTCCAGGCTCTCAGGGATCCAAAAAGCCCCAGACTGTGTGGGAAATACTTTGAGATAATAAGTTATTATTAATTATTTTTAAGCCATCCTAGCAGGATGGTAATGTTGATCTATAACCGAAATATCTCAACAACAATTTCTTTCTATTTCTAACTCCCTTGATTTTACCTGTGGTGTCATCTTCAGGTCCAAATGTCTAAGAAAAAAAAAAAAAACTTCTCATCAGCCTCAACTGTTTAACACTAATTAGAAAATGTTACCATGCTAACACACTAAACTAAATGTGTGCTAAACATTAGCCAGGATGAATGAGTACACCATCACCTTTATCTGTATCTGTACTTGGAACGGGCGCGGCTTAACAGATGTGGATTGTGCTTTAACTGGAAGTGGGCAGGCTACACTGAAATTCATTGTTAGCAGCAGCATGTTAGCTGCTGACAGCTTGGACATAGCACATAAAAAACTTTACTGTTTTTTTTTTTGCAAATCCCCATTTTCTTTGTGCATTGCATTGTAGGACAATAGTGCATATCTTAGTCTTTTAAAGTTAAAAAGACTTGCTGTGTATGCACACTTGTTTTTTGTGTTATCACTACATGTATCGAGCTGCTTAAGAGTTAGTATGCAGTATAGCATTGGGGCACAGCTCTATTTTAACAAACTAACCATCTCGGTGAATTCAGCGCATGGTTTCAAGTTCATTTCTGTTCCCTTCTCTGAAAGTCACTTTGGATAAAAGCGTCAGCTAAATGACTAAATGTAAATTTAAACTTTAGCGCGCGAGAGGGGGCCCAAAGCATTTTGGGGCCCTGGGTCCGCCTGGTATGTTTAATCCGGCCCTGTATGAAGTTGACTCAACTTTCATCCCATCAGATTCTTTGTGTCAGTACATAAGCACAACTAAAGCACGTACACAGTTTTAAGTCTTCTATCATGTGTTCTACTTCCTGTCCTAAATCTGACTGGCAGTGGCCCCTTTAGTTTAAATTAGCCCTGCACCAGGGACACACACACGGGCGCACACACACACGCACACACACACTTACCCTGCCCTCAAATTATCTCTGTCTCATTAACCTTAAACATATTGACGTAAAACACCATCACCACTGTGACACATATGTACCATTCAACAACAAAGCAATTAAAAGAGGTTTAAACATAATAAAGGTCATTAATAAAATATAATAAAGTGATAAAAAAAGACGGATTAAAAAGATAATTTGAATAACAAAATAAAATCGGATTAAAAATTAGGATACGGTACATGATGAATGAATAAAAGCAGCTTTTGTTGAATGAAAGGCGGAGTAAATCCTTCACATATATCCACATTCAGAGGCAGTCCTGTGCGTCTCGGATCCGCGCGATCCCGCACTCTGCCTCCCACTGTCCCGCGCTCTGAGTGCACCCCCTGCACGCGACAGAGAGCACATTATTATTACGATGTCAAACGACCTCCCTTGACTTGTCCGTTCGCACGCACTCAAACACGCGGACCGGGATTACAACAACTGGAGTGGCGCGCGCGCGCACACACACTAGTAGCTCGCGTTTATGTAATGTCATATGTGACTGTCAATGCGTGTGTGCGTGCGTGCTAGCGCGAGCTGGTCCTGCAAGCAACCGCGGTGGCGACAGCGGTCATACGTTAAACATCAACGACTCGTGCGTGGTTATTCTGCGGATTGAGGGCTCGTGAGATTTCAGCGGTGCGGATTTGACCCAGCATATAGGAGGGTGCTCGAGACCCCTTAACGTTTTTAACGCACAGCACGCACGTAGACCCGGTGAAATCGTCACGCGGATAGAATCTGGAGAATCTGTCGCGAGTGTTCCTGCGCGGTCGGAGAGCATCCCGACAGGAGAGAGAGCGCGAGGTCCGGTCCGGTCCGGTCAGGTAGGTCGGTTGTGGGTCGGTAGGTGGGGCGTAGAGCGGTGGACTTGGCGCTAGACTCCTGGCCGATTTGGAGCATCCCACTACCGGCAGCATCCATCCCTCCGCGCCTCAGCTCCAGAGGGAGGCCCGGAGAGGCGGCAGGATGTAGCAGCGGATTAACGGAGGAGAGAGGGGCGCTCAGAGGAAGAGAGCGGGACCGAGCGGACCGAGGCGGGACGGAGGGGACATGGGGAAGGACCAGGAGCTGCTCCAGGCCGTGAAGACCGAGGACTTGCTGACAGCTCAGCGGCTTCTACAGAGACCTCGGCCAGGGAAAGCCAGTCAGTATCCCTCCATCCTCCTGTCACACACACACACACACACACCAACACACAACCCGTCATTACCAGGTCAGGACAGTGCAGGCCAAATCTGATGTGATGCCATTTAGCCTAAATGGTGCACTGTGTGTGTGTGTGTGTGTATGCGCGCGCTTTCCAGCATGCAAGCCTGTTTATGTGTGTGTGTTTGTGCTATGACGTTGGGTGTGTGATAGTGATGACGTTGCACATGTGTGAGAACAGTCATCAGATTGTAATTAGAAATTAAGAAATGCTTGTCACCCATTACTGTGTGTGTGTGTGTGTGTGTGTGTGTGTGTGTGTGTGTGTGTGTGTGTGGATGCACAAAACGTGTGTCTGCACACACCAGAGAGCATGGGTGTATTATTGTGTGTGTGAGGTGAAAGTACACAAAGGTCCTACACTGCTCTCGGGACCGGGGATTATTGGTGTGTGAAGACGCCAGATGTTCGTGGTAATAATGTGATGATCGTACACGTGCACACATTTGCATGCGTGCACATGTGTGTCTCTCCAGTGTTCATGTGTGTGCGTGTGCTTGACGTGGAGTCAGCTGGGACTCGAGGTGATAATTAGATTTCAATTACAGCCTTGAAACTGCTCTCCTCCTCTTCCATTTCATCCTCTCCGTTTCTCTCCTCCTTTTGCCTCCTCTTCTGCTTCTTCTCCTCTCTTAGCGTGTCCCCTCTTTTCTTCCTGTCTCCTTGCCTCTCCTCCTTCCCTCCTATTTCTTTTCCCACCTCCTCTCTCCTGCTTTCCTTTACATATCTCCTACTTTCCACTCCTCCTGTTTCCTTCCCTCTTCTTTACTATCCTCTCCAGTCTCCTCTTCCCTCCCTCATATCTACTTTCTCCTCCTCTCGCCTCCTTTTTCCTCCCCTCTCTTCTTCTCTCCTCTACTCATCTCCTCTATTCTCCTTCCTGTCCTCCTCTCTTCTATCCCTCTCCTCTCTCTTTCCCTCTCCACTTTTCCTCTCCTCACCTCTTGCTTCCCCACCTCACCCCGTCTCTCCTTCTCTCCTCTCCTCTCCTCCTCCTCCCCACCCCTGTCCTTCCCTCGCTCCTTTCCTCTCTTCCCCTCTCCTCCCTATCCCTCTCCTTATTTCCTCTCCTCTCCTCCCCTCTCCTCCCTATCCCTCTCCTTATCTCCTCTCCTCCCCGCTCCTTCTCTCCTCTCTCCTCCCGTGTGTGTTTGTCTCTGGACATTCCAGCAGTGCCATGGAAAAGAAAAATGCTTCTCCTCAAATGCCAGAACAGATCAGCTCTGAGCGCTCAGTCCACTGCACACTGACAAAGAGAGAGGGGGAGGTGGGTAAAGGGTGAGGAGGGTGAGGAGGAGAGAGGAAAAGTGTGAGAGTGCAGGACAGAAGGAGGGAGGCATCGAGATGTGAAAGTAGGGAGGTAAAGAGACAGGAAGTGATGGAAAGAGGTTAAAGCGTGAGTTATGGAGTGTGCGTGTGCATCAGTGTGTGTCGTACTGCGTGAATTCAGGTTTATATTTGAATAATTGAACAGGAAGCTGGGTTTCTCTGCTGGAGAACACACACACACACACACACACAGCTCTAACACAGAAACACACTCAACACGTTAGGTGTTAGTCATGTGCCTGACTGCGTTTGTATTATTAACAGTATGCTAATGAGGGAGGGAGTCGCTGTAGAGGCTGTTTGCTCCGTCAAAATGTCACAATTTGACGTGGTGGATTAAAGGAATTGAAGTGGTGGCAGGACCATGTGAGACCTTCACACTTCACGGCCCAGAAAGTAATTAAAACAATAGATGGACATGGAAAATTTAGCTCACTTGCTTTCTTGCTGAGAATTAAATGAGAAGATCGATACGGCTCTTGTGCATGTATTGTAAATATGTAGACGAGCTTAGCACAAAGACTGGAAACAGGGGAAAGAGCGAGCCTGGCTCTGTCCATCCACCTTACAACATCTAAAACGCACCAGTTAACATGTTGTATCGCACTTGTTTAGTTCATACAGAAATGATAAAACTGGTGAGAACTTCCTGGACATCACCGGCTGTAAAACAACAAATTAATTAATTGTTTCTCTAACTAAATGTACCACTTTTAAATTACTTAATTACTTTTTTCCTGTGTTAATTATATTTACTGTTTTATATGTAGATATATATGTGCATGATACAAATAATCCAACATGCATTTCCATATACTTTAAAGGTGTATAAAGTGTATATAACTTTGTTTTTATATGTATTTCTTATTTATGAGTATTTTCTCATCCGCCTTGTGTATGTGAGCTGCTGTAACACGTGAATTTCTCCAGTGAAGGATCATTAAAGTCTATCTTATCTTAGCTTATCTGATCATAAAAATAACAAATCAGACCTGCCTAAAATGATATGCACTTGGATCTCATAACAGGATCTCATAATCTACATAAAGTTTATTTTATAATTATAACAAAGCATCTCCAAGTAATTACAGCAATAGTTGGACATTTTGGCTTATTTGCTTCTTCATTCCTGTCATTTCTGGTTCCTGGTTACCTCAAAACAGTTTCTGGGAAAAGAAATAGTCCAGCACATAACCCTCTAACAGCAATTTTTTTACATTTTTACACTTCTACCAAAGAATAATTGGGTATTCGGGTATTCAGATAATACCTGTTAGAAGAATCAACTCATCGCTGGTTTTGGTCTTTCTCTTTTGGGATTTGTTGACAATAAGAAAAATCTAGAATATCACCAGACTTATCTTTACATTTATAGTCTGCTGTTTGAAGAACTCCTCAAACTTTTTAACCTCTGGTACTTTTTTTTTTTTTGGATGAATAGATGACATTAAAAGCCAATGCCTACTTACTCAAAGTAAGATGTATTTCTGAACCATTTTGTAGTGGTTTGGCTCAGTTGCAATAAAGCTCTTTATCTTAGAGATACGAGAACATCCTTATCATAATTGTATCTCTTTTATGTCGTAGAAAGAAACTGAAACAGGCACTGAGTAATTTATATACGATATATTGGCCCGTATCAACGATCAGGGAAGAGCAACAACACAGACAGCTTTTTGGCACAGTCACATAAAGTGCAAAGGTCTGGTATTCTCATTACATTGAGTAAACAACTGTGTCTAAGCTCAGTTCTGTGATAGACCAGCAGAAATATTAGGGAAGTACATGTTGCTGTAGTACACTGGGGAGGGAATATTTTTTTAGCTTGAGAACAAGTCAGTGTGGGAGAAAGCGAAATCATTAATTGTGTTTCCCTCTTGAATAGTGGCCGCAGAAATGTAGATGATGCCAAAGATATCACTGTCCTCTGTCACATATTTTATTTTCTCTTCATCTCTTAGGAAACAAGTTAATGACTTTAACATGCCACAGTCTTACAAAGTCCTTCTATTAGCAAGGTCATGTATGAATATAATAGTTCTTTATTAAATATTTGGTGTGCTCAAATCTTTCTTTGATGTATTTTGATATGAATTCACCAAGACATAACAATTTATAAAAAGGACTCCACAGTGACCAGAGCCAGACAATAAATAATAATAATTAATAATTTGGTTATGTTACAATTAGCATTTTTTAGTACAGACGGACAAACCAAAAACTTTTTCAGTGTTTTTTTAAAGCCACTGTAGATTCTTCTACATGCTTGGAAGGGGAGAGTGAGGCCAGGGGTATTCAGCTGGTTGCAATCTGCAACTTTGCCACTAGATGCCCAAAATCCTATGCACTGGTCCTTTAACAAGTTCCCGCTCTTATAGTCTCAGACTAGACATGAACATGATGCACCTAAATATACTGTACATATACTACAACATGAACATTTGCAACCTCAGTTTTTAAACACTCAGTTTTTCAAAACACATAATAACACAACTGATAGTAAAATGTTTCTGATTACGATATTAGAACATATCTGTATATCTGCATGTTACTTTTCTGATTGGGCTCTTACAGCACTCCTATCTCAAGCTGTCATTTTGTACTTTTGAGGAAGAGGTCATATAGCTCCTGGACTATTAGCATATCGTGACCCCGCGTCCAGTTACTGTAACATATGTGTGCAGTCGTCTGAGTACAGAAAGACCAAAGTCATGTCAGCGATGGCATTTGTTTTAGGCTACATGTTACACTGAAACACTGAATGCATTATGACAGGCAAAGTCAGAGGTGACTGGACTTCGGAACATGTCTGGTAATGAGAACCCCTGAGAAACCCCCTCCACTTCACCTCTCCTGGTGAAATCTCCTCTGGTACTCTGAAGTTTGCTTTGCCAGTAGCTACCAGCTCATTGGAAGTTTCCATTAAGATTGAAGGGCTTCAAATTAAATGCGAATGACTGGGAATGAATGATGTTTCATGTCAAATAAACTCCAAAATAGCTACAATTTGAGGGAGATGCTGCAAAATAATATCATAGTAATCCCTGCCAAGTGATTGACAGTCTCTGAGAATGGCATGTCGAGGGGTTACCATGGCAACCGGGGCTCGGTTGCAGTGTTATGCCTAAAATTACCATAAAAAAATATGAACCCTGGTCCAAGGACACCATCAGAGAAACATTATGGTAATGCTCTTAGGCAAACAGTTCATGTCAGAGAATGAAAACACACAAATCATAAAGTATCTGATACAACAGAGTTTTATGTGTGGCATAAGTGCGAGTTTCAGGATGAAAATCTGCTTTGAAAGCGATCTCTCAAAAAGAAAAGATGAGGGCAGAGTCATACCGCGTCTTAGACAGCTGCATCGGAGTATTTGATTAAATATACATCATGGTTTTGGGTCAGACGCGGAGCATTATTAAGTAATGCCGTGATCCAGACTTTGTGGAGTGAAAGAAGGATAATCTATTGAGAAAAACATAGTAGAATAATTGTGCATGTGTCGGATGTCGCGGCTCAGTCATAAATTTGTGGTCGGGGGGTCTCTAATAGTCTGCTGGTGACACAGATATCTGTACTCATTGATTCATCTGCTGGTGGAGGGAGGAAGGGAGGGAGGATGGTTCTTATTTTTAATCCAAGATAGATCAGGGGGGAACTACACGTGCATAAACACACAATCATCATGAGAATGATGTCAGCTTCAGAGTGTAAACAGAAACAGCAGAGCTACCAATCAGCACGCGCTCTTTAGCAAATTACAGGGAAAATTAGAGTGTGAGAGCAGGATGAAGGGATGAAGTGCAGATAGAGCTGCAGAGAGAGGGAGAAGCTTTTCCCCAGATTACAGAACAGCTACAGATTACGGCCTGTGGATTATCAGGGTTTGACCAAAAAAAAAAAAAAAAAAAAAGTAGAGGCAGAGAGACAAACAAGCCGCTTGATCTGCATCGTTTTCAGGGTGTGTGTGTATTTTTGCATCTGTGTGCTCCTTCCTGCCAAAGATCAAAGGTTATCACGTTCACACCTGTGCAAATTCATATAATCACAAGCACAGACACAAATATACACCCAAACATACTGCAAACATACAGAGGTGAGAGTGGTATCAATGTTTCCTCTAAGTCTCAGAAAGAAAGCCCCAAGAAGGTTGAAATATTCCTTTAAGTGTGTTTATTTTAATCAATGCAGGGCAAAATTAACTTTGAAATGCATTAATAAACAAACGTCAAGTCAGAACACATGATCGAAACCTGCTCTCTAAGGTCTAGTGTGTCAGATTTAGAGGGCTTTATTTACAGAATATGACAGACATGTGATATAATCTGCATACCTATGTTGTCAGCACCTGGGGGTACCAGAAGTTCAAAACAAGAGTCAGTAGCAACAGCAAAGAAAAGCTGTTTGGCACCCACATACTCAGCTCTGCTGCTCACCCTGCAAATGCATGCTCCTTACAAATGTGGCACCATTCGAAAGGGAAATAATCAGGCTTTCCGATGGTTTAAGATTATTTGCCAAAGAAGCATTGTTACAACAAAGAAATAGTCTACCAAACACAAATGTCCTTACTTTTTGTGCGTAGTTTATATGCAAGTGCTACTAGTCCTTTAAATTCATTGGCTTTTCTTTTAACACTAAGCAACAACTAAATCAAAATCATTCATTACGTTACAAATATTTTCAATTTAGAAACATGCAAATTGCAGATTTATTCATGCAACTCTATAATTTTGCATGTGAATATACCGACTGAGCTTTTCTAAGTTCCTGGTGATTTTCCAGCACTGGCTGCTCATTGTCTTTCTTACCTTGTCACTTCTCCTTGACCTCCGTTGGTGCTGTTGTTGTTGGAGGGAAGAAACTGTTCTAGAGCGTTCACAGGTATAAAAGTGTAGCAGTCAACTCTGCCTGCAGGGAATAAAGTATTAGAAAATGTACACGGAGAGAATACATTAATGAGTGAATTTCTAATTTTTAATCTAATTTGTAATGAGTTTGTAATTCCCCTCTCATTCTCTCTGTCTTTGTGTGGTTCAGAGCTCCTCGGTGCAGCAAAGCGTGTGAACGTCAACATCCAGGATGCAGATGGGTGAGAGACTACAACTAATTCATGTTCTCTTTGCCATTGTTCCACATCCTTTTAAGCTTATTCCCTCAAGTGTTTTTTTTTGTTTGTTTGTTTGTTTTTTTGCTTTGTTCCTTCATTGACTTCTTGACACCAACAACAAAGTTGTTGAATCCCTGATTCTTATATTCGTATCTGATTTATTTAGATTCAAAATGGGGCATTGTATTTAGGGCAATGTTTGAAAGACAGCTATAATCAATATGTTTTTTGACAATGTGAAAGGAGTCACTCATATCGATGAGCCTGCAGAGAATTATCATGTGAATCTGCAGCTACTGTTTTCATTTACTCTCACCTCATCGTGTCATTTCAGGCAACTGTTATCAATGAAAAAGCCCCAAAAACTCACTGTACACTACCTGCTTAGCAGCAAACAGCAGACAGACAAAGTTAACGACTAGCTGGTGACAATAGTTCAGCATTTAGCAGCTAAAGAGACAGTTATTTTGACTTCATAACAGCTGGATGTGTAAATAAGCAGCTGTTCACAATATTAACTTAAAGAGTACATTAACACCAAGCGTGGCTGTGAAGTGAAGCAGATGCGGAAGTGCCAAAAACTGCAATTCCTCAAACGGCCACTTGAGGCTGGCTACAGATAATCTCCATAAGCTCTCCACGTTAAAATGTCTTCTTCACAGCAGAAATAAACATGTTTACAGTCTAGTACAAAAAACAGTTTTGGTCTATATAGCTAATTTCCCCGTTCATGACAACTGTACTGAGTCTGAATTTCTTTTTAACCGTGTTCAACTCAGTTAAATTTATAATAAGGCTTAAAGTTATGCATAATTAAGAGTGTGGCCGCATTGATTGACAAATCGGTGCTGTTACAGGTGACCCAGGCTTCATTCAGCCCGCCTCACCTCCACCCCGATCCACGTCTTTGCCGATTTTTAGATTAACTGGGAGGTGGCAGAGGCAGGACTGCCAAGATGGTGACAGCCAGAGCCACTACACTCATCACGGATATGAGGTCCATTCTTTATACTGTCTATGATTAACAACCCCTGAAAATTTAGTTTTTGCTGACTTCCAGTGGTTTAACTTCTCACCTTGCTGAGGCGATGTATGACCACATGGCATCACTGTAAAAACACCAAACTCTTTCAAGCCTCTTAGTCTTTATTGATCTCCCAACTTGCTTGGTTTGTGATTTTGTTCCATTTGGCTCCATCAGACAATAAAGATCGTTTTATTATGTTTATTGGAATCAGATAATTGGACTCAGCTCCTTGTGTAATGACTGATGATTCATTTATTTGACTCCAGGGCCCGGCCCTGATAGTCACCAGGGATCCATTAGACACACACACACACCGAGAAGCGCTGTGTGTACGCTCGGCTCTGGGGTAGAGAGATTGCTTATTAATGGAAGTAGGTCATTTGCCCCCTCCCGTCTCTCACACAGAGCTGAGAGGCGGAGCTGCTGTACGCTAAAGATTATTTCAGCTAAGTTGTGCTCTGGTTTTTACACTACATCTTTGAATATGTGTATTTTTATACATAATCTGTGTCTGCGTGAAGGTTGTCGCCGCTGCACCATGCTGCTCTGAGCGGTAACAAGGAGCTGATCGCTCTGCTGTTGGAGGCCCAGGCGGCAGTGGATATTAAAGACCATAAAGGTAAAAATACACACAGAAGTTCACAGACTACAACTCACTATGTTAGCACGGAGCAGGCACAAAACACACAAGGCTGTCCAGCAAACAAAGCAATCATAAAAACACAGAAAAACAAAGAGATATTTGTGGCTTTCCCAATTTGTGTGCACAGCCAACAATAGACAAAAGAAGAGGAATGCTTCATGGCTTCAGGACTGAGACCCAAGTGGAAGCAGAGCAGCAAATATCTCCATTTCATATCGGCAGATTCAAGAAGGAAGAGGAAGGAATCTCAAGGCAGATGGGAGATATAATCCCTCCCGGATGTAGGCCTACTGTCTCTACACTCCCAGTCATTCATGCCCAATATGTCTCGAGATAGAGGTATACAACTGGCAGGCAACCTTACCAGGTGGACCCAGCTGATTTCCCTCCATGGAGATGACAGGAAACCCTCAATCATTCATCCAATGCCTACCAAGCTACCTTCTGTGCACAAACCTGCCCACCACCAAACAACAGACAGACTAATAAAGTTGGTGACTAACTGGTGAACATGCAAACTGGTGGATGTTTCCCTCAGGACTTGGTGCAGACCAAAACAGAAATAAAACGAGGATGAGTGTTGGACTTCATCAGGTGGTCAGAAACACGACTTCAAATGGATGATAATGTTTCTGGATGTATAAATAAGCAATTTGTCAACAAGTCAAATGTGCTCGCAGCTTGTTGAACAAAAAAATCAGTTATTGCAATGATTAAGATGAATCTCTTCTCTGACTTGGAAGTTCTTCTCCTCGCCCAGACATCATCACACACGATGTTAACTTCAGGTCGCTGACCTGGACATCCTGCAGTTTTTGGTTTCTGGACTTGATATCCTGTCCAAAAATATAAACAGAGAAAACAGGAAAATGACTGTGTTCAGCAACTCTGCCAAGGAAAAACAGTTGAAACACATTTGGTTATGATTATAAAAAGTCTGTGAGATCTTTATTTTCGTTATTGGTGCAGTACAGTTCATTTGCTGGTCATGGTCAACAATGCTTCTCCTCCATAGAGTAGTATTTCAAATAAAACCCTGTTCCTGAAATTCACAGGTGAATCACAATACCTCAACAATGCAGGTTTCGTCAGGATGAACAGCTCATTGAACATTGGAAAGGAAATAGGCTCACATGACTTAGGCAATCCTCCAAAAGAATTGAATTGAGACCATTACATCAAGAAATACTGAGTTCTGTGTCTCTCTTTCTCTGCACAGTCTGGGTGAAGTCCTCCCTTTTCTTTGTGAATCACCAAAGCAATTGTTGAGGCTCTTAGAGGCGACTTGAAAGTAATCTTCCATCACAGCTCTTCATACTATATACTGAGACTTTAACTTCTGTAACTACTACAGCCGCTGTGTCTCTTTATCCTGCCAGCGCCTCTCTTCTGAGTCAGGGCTCCCTCATGCCAGCCAGACCTGGAGGGGCTTTTTATTCAGCTTGACGATGTGGCTCGTATCAAGACTGGTGGTCTTGGGTTGTTGCCATGAGAGGCATGCTCACCGCTCTTTGCAGCCACTGCTACAAAGTGGTTCTGCTTAGAGGCACTGGGAATGATTCAATGGTTGGTTTTTGTGCTGTGCTCATGTGAAGTTGGCTGCAATGTCCAGTTTCCTGCAATGTTCTCTTTGGTCTCGTTCAGCACTTATAGGGGATTTCTTGTCTTTCTCTTTATCTGAAAGCAGTTTGTCAGCAACATCCCCAGAGAACGATACATGCACAAACAATACTTTCACAGTCACAAAGGGGTCACAAGCATGTCAGCGACAATAAGATTGCATTTCCAAGAAGGATGCTGAGAGTCTGTACTTAAATCTGCTGCTACAGTAAAACAGAACAGAAATGTTTGAACTTTAACTAATGATTGGTGTCATTATTAATTAATCTGCTGATTATTTTCTGGATTAATCCATCCATCATTTGGTCTGTAGATGGTCAGAAAAAAGCAAAAATATCCATCACACTGTGGTCATCTGAAAATGTTTTGTATTGTCCAACCAAAAGTCCACAACCCAAAGATATTTAATTGATATTTGAGAAGCCTGAACCAGTGTTGAATATCTTCAACACTGCTGATTATTGTTCTGTCAGCCGACTAATTGGTTCAGCTCTGTATCGTTTCAATTTCAGTGGCAACACTCCGAGTTTAAATCGTTCTCACAGTGTAATTAGCACAATCGAGTAATTGCGTTTAATAATTCATTTGAGTGAGTCCCTACTGCAAAATGTATGAAGATGGATAACCGTCAGATGAATGACCACTGTCCACTATCAGTCTGTCCCTAAAAATAACAATAACAGAGTGTGTTTGCATGCGTTCATGTCTTATATTCTGTTCTTTTGTACGTGCCTGTGTGCATGTGCTTGTTGGGTCTTGTATGTCTGTATTTTATTGTGCTGTCATCTTTGGCTGTGTGTGTGTGTGTGTGTGTGTGTGTGTGTGTGTGTGTGTGTGTGTGTGTGTGTGTGTGTGTGTGTGTGTGTGTGTGTGTGTGTGTGTGTTTCGTGTAGGGATGCGTCCTCTGCATTACGCTGCATGGCAGGGTAAGACTGAACCAATGAAAATGCTGCTGAAGGCAGGCTCATCAGTCAACGGACAGTCAGATGAAGGACAGATCCCTCTCCACCTATCAGCTCAGCATGGACACTATGATGGGGTAACGGTGTTTGTGTGTTTTGGTGTGTGTAGTGACCGTGTGTGTTTGTGTGTTTGTTATCTGTTATGTGTGATGCGATGATGCATGCATGATTTGTGTTTCTTACCAGCTCGTAAATTCAGAAGCACCATTAAGATTTGTGCATGTGTGTTACAGTCGGAGATGTTGCTACAACACCAGTCCAACCCGTGTATCTCAGACTCAGCTGGGAAAACACCGTTGGACCTCGCCTGTGAATTTGGACGTGTTGGAGTGAGTAAATTTGAGAGAGTCCATAAAAGATACAATTGAATACATTTATTGAACCTTTGTATGACCTCAAAAATCTCACTTATGATCTCTGCAACAGCTCAACACACTGCAACTTAAGAAAACACAATCAAATACAGAAACATGCTGCAAATAAACCATAAAAAAGTATGACCAACCAAAACAACTTAACAAGGCTAACACATGTAAGAGAGAGCACACTTTTTCTGCAGCAATGATTTGATGTGAGTCCACACAGTGGGAGTAGTTTACATAGTTCACTGCATACTTTGAGAACTGTTAATAGACATGATTTCATTTTATTTCATATTCATTGTGTCTGTCTGTTTTTAGGTGGTCCAGCTCCTGCTCAGCAGTAACATGTGTGCAGCCATGCTGGAACCGAAACCCTCAGACCCCAACGGAGTGTCACCTCTACATCTCGCTGCCAAGAACGGACACATCGATGTCATTCGGTCTGTAAAAAAATGTGCCCTTTCTGTCTGCCTCTCTCAAGTCTGTCTTTATAGTCAGTCCTTCTGTCTCTAATCTTTTTATGATGATGATCCACGTAGTTTTCTGTCCAGTTAAAGTTATAGGTCTTGAGATTTTGTTTTAGATTTACTTACTGTTTTTTATTCATATTTTGTATTAGCACTGTCATTAAATGAATGATTAAAGATGCTGTACATAGAGGTTAAATAAATATTTTGTGCTGTAGGTTGCTGATTCAGGCTGGTATAGATATCAACAGACAGTCTGAGTCTGGCACAGCGCTACATCAGGCAGCCCTCTGTGGGAAGACAGAGGTAGTACGCCTGCTGCTGGATGTAAGTGTATCAAACAGTCTGTCTGCCTGTCTGTCTGTCTGTTTAATGTGTTAGCTAAAGCGACTATTGTTAAATAAGCCTGTGTTGAAGTTTACACCTCAATACTTGGCATTCATCCACCCGAGCTGTGTAATGAAGCCTGTGGGATGTATGCTTGTTACATAAAACTGTAGCAGACTGGCTAGTTTAGTTTTTTTTTAATCCTTTTGTCACCTTCAAATTAATTTTAATGTCATTGCTGAGGCAGCACACACAACACATGTTAGCAGCAAGCACGTTGACTCCGAATGCACAGTATGAACGCTTTTAACTCAGTGTGACATGATTTTACATTGCAGCTTTAATAATTTTTCATTTCCACTTACATTCAGAGTGGCATCAGTGCAGGAGTGAGAAACACTCTGAGTCAGACCGCCCTGGACATCGTTAACCAATTTACTACGACACAGGCCAGCCGGGAGATCAAACAACTACTGAGAGGTGAGTACATGAGTGCAAACACGCGCTACCACTTAATTTAGTCACAGTGCAGGGCTGCAGTCTCTAATATTGATCATTTTAATAAGCCTGTAAAAGTGAGTCATGGCCTCGTTTAATCGTTAACAGGCTATTTCTGAATGTATTTTCATCACCACCAAGTAGTTTGTTAAACGCTAACGTAAAAATACAGGACATCATACACTCAACATGCACCACCACCCCTACTGTCTTCCTTTGTTTCTTCTTCATCTACACTGTCAAACTACCTAAAAAACTCTGATGTGCTCTTGTCCACCACTTGACTCATCTGGACTGATTCTAAACTCTTGTATTGTAGATGCTTCGGCTGCGATGCAGGTGCGTGCACTGAAGGATTACTGCAACAACTACGACCTTACCAGCCTCAACATCAAAGCTGGAGACATTATCACGGTACATAGATCTAATATTAGACCCCAAAGCACAATACATTTCTCAGCCTGTTCTCAACATGCTCCACATCTGTCTAATGAAATTCATGTTGATAAAGAAAATACGCAGTGAAGTTAATTTAGCTTTTGTATTACTCTCACTTTAATATCAAAGTATAAATATTAAATCTTCAAATGTAGCCTTGACGTAGCTAAGTATTTACTGAGGTCACCACTAAACATCACAAAAAATTGCAGCACACAAACTAGTTCCTACTTAAAGATAAGTTATGACTAAATAAGACAATTACTATTAAAAATCAGCAAGATGTAACTGCTAACTATCAACTGAAAAAACTCATTATAATCCATTTAGACGTGCTAATGACGCTAGAGGCAGTCGGTTTAACTTAATGCTTTCCATTTCTCAGTTATTTTCTCACATAATCACACTGATTCTTGTTGGCATATGATCTTAATTCATGTTATTTACCCAACAAAACACATATTGTGGGTAAAAACACTGTTTGGATCTGAAAGATTGGTTCTGCAAAATTCGAAGATGAAAAAGTAAAGACGAGGTCGTGTGTGTGTAGCTGACTCTAAAACACACATATGCAGACTACAGGCTACATTTAAAAAGGATGCCCCCCCCCCAAAACTGTAATTTTTGGCAGCTTATGATGTGTGACTTCCTGTTTATATGATATATCACTTTTTACTGAATGGAGCTACAGGTGTTTCCCATTTACACATTACTGAGGTGTTTACTTGATAATATAAATTTTGAATGGTGCCCATAATTTGCCCATAGATTGTATGTAACATGGACGTAGTATCAGTGACGTCACCCACAGGTTTCCGAGGAGCCATTGTGAAGCTGGTAGTCGTGATTTTGACTAATCTGAAAATGGGCAAATCATGGGTGGAGATGAGGTGGGCTGAATGATGCCTGGTTGCTCAAAAAAGCCACCTGTAAAGGCACTGAATTATATAGAAATCTTCCTTAGTATAGCTGTTACTAACAGGAAGATTTTGGTATTTCCGTGTTGGCTTCACTTCACAGCCACGGCTGTTGCTTTTTGTCCAAGCATTGTTTTGAAAGTGTAAACAGGTTCTTTGTCAACTTCAGGTATGCATGTGTGTTAACAGGTTTTGGAGCAGCACTCTGATGGGCGATGGAAAGGCTGTATTCACGACAACCGCACAGGAAATGACCGCGTGGGCTACTTCCCCTCCAACATGGTGGAAGTCATCAAGAGGGCAGGTGACCACCCACATCACAGCTGTGTGTGTGTGTGTGTGTGTGTGTGTGTGTGTGCGCGTGCGCGGGCCTATTTGGGAGGATGTGTGTGCTTTCGCATGTATGTGAGTTCAGCAGCTGTTCTGTAGCTATAGGTGATCATTAGTTGTAGCTAAGTGCTGCATCATCGGCCCATCCGTTTGTCCCAACCTGTCAATCATCTCCATCTGTCTTCTATTGGCTGTCAACACTCCTCCCCTTCCTCTATATTTCTGCTCCTCCTGTCACCTCCCTTATTAATAAACCCGTCTAACTGACCTGCTTTAAATTGTGATGCTTTTGTTCATATTGTTTGTTTGCTGTATTGCTATAGTGATATTATATTTTAATTTATCTATACAGTATATATTCCCTGTGGATATATGGATGTATTCTGTTCTTATATTTTGATTTTAATCAGTTATTATTTATATATATTTTCAGATTTGATTAGATTTGTTTTGTTTCAAGTTGACTGATCAGTTGTTGTTGTTGTTGTTGTGTTGTTGTTGTTTTGCACCTCCCTCCTCCTGGCTCGTGTCCAGGTCACTCCCCCTCCCAGCAGTGCCACACCCTCCTGCTTCGCAGGCCCAACCCCTGTCCCATCACCTCGGTCAACGGACACTCATACCCTCCCTCCAAAGTCCTCCCCTTGCATCTGCCTCCCCCACCTCCCCCTCATCACCCCAACACACAGTCCCTCCCACGGTTCTCCTCCTTTGGGTACGTTCCTCTTCCCATCTCTCCGCCTTCTCTGTCTTCTCCTCCTCTGTCCACTCCTCCTCCGCCTCCTCCTCCTCCTCCTCCTCTCTCCACTTCTCAGGAGCAGCAGAGTCAGACAGGTACATACTGTAGAAACACTTTAAATCACAGATAAGAATCCTTTCCACGCTGTTTGACAAGACCACACATAGAATATATGATCTATCTGCTTGTTCCAGCACTTCACTGCATCTACATATGTTATATATATATGTGTGTGTGTGTGTATGTGTACATGTATGTAAAGTATGTATGTATACATATATCAAAGGTTTAGGTCACCCTAATGACAAGAAGGTAAATCCTCAGACAGGATCCGGGGCTGTGGCGCAAACACAGATTTTTCCATTAATTTGAGTCACGGTAGTCCGCTTTGGCTGCAACGGTGCAGGCTGCAGGGGTGTCCACCAAAAAACCCAGCGACCTGTGGTGGAGAAGTTGAGCCAGATTCAAATTTGGAAAAACGCAGCCTGATGTCACGCTGTAGCCGCCAATCAGATGCTGAGATTGGGCAAACATCCACAGTCAGCCTGAAATGTTTCTGAAACTGAGACTATCCAGGTGGATTCACGGACTAAACTCTGATACTCTACCTGTTGTGTTCTGGCTTTGTTTATTTCATGCACCCAGCTTCGAAATCTGTGTCTGGCTCACAAATTCAAGCTGAAAAATAGTGATACAGGAAGTTTTCTTTGGTTTAAGAGAGAGTTTTGGACAGCTTGGAGACATAGATAGTGAATGAGAGTAAGCGAGCGAGCGCCATCCTCGATAAAGCCGATTCATCAGTGAAATAAAAAGTTATTTCCTGATTGTTTCACAGCCGTTACATTCAGCACAAAAAGACACACAAGCAGCCCCCACACCGCTAACCCAATTCCCTGCAGCGCCTGATCCTGTCCGAAGGCAACCTTACTCTTAGTGGTGTCGATTAATGCCGACAGATTTCTGCAACATTTCTAACATTTGATCTCATTAGGAACTATTTTCTACTTCAGTTTAAAAAACAGTAAAAACTCTCCACAGATACTTCGATTGATTATCCTAAGTAATCATTTCATGCAGCATCTATTCACTTCAGTTTTACTGGAATAGCTTTCTTGTGATTTCAGTGAACTGACCCTTTAACGTAAATATCCAAATTAATGAATTAATTACATTTTATATAATTTCACAGAAAGCTGAGAGGCATTAGTCACCATTTTATATTTAGTACATTGGATTTTTTATTTTAAATAAAGTCATCGTGTTCTGAAAAGTGCAATATTTGTTAATATTGTGCAGACAAGCACACAGTGATGAACCTCCTCTCCAAATTATTAGCACTTAGAGGTGGTGCAACCACTTTGAGTAATTATGTGTTTATGAATGTGTAAGTGAGTGTATCTTTGTGAGTGTCTGATGAAGTTCATTAAAGAGTTTACCACATTTATATACTGTTATATATTTATAAACTATAATATATTACACATGATCATTTGGGTGTGTGTAGCTGTTGATTACTGCATTTTTAGTTTTTTTCAAAAATAGACAAAAGCAGTAATGTGTGTGTGTGTGTGTGCATGTGTGCGTGTGTGCCTGTGTGTGTGTGTGACAGGTTCACGGACCGCAGAACCAAGTCCTCAAGGCTCTCCGACTCTGGGGCAGCAGAGCAGCACCAGTGAGGATATTTGGGTGCTACGCAAACCGTTGTCAGGTAAACACACTTGTGTGTTTTTGCGTAACTGTAAAAGTAATATATGTCCTCTGTGTAATACTGAAATGTGTGTGTGTGGAGGTGGCGAGCGCAGTGGCAGTGTAGGCAGCATCGGCAGTGCTCGGTCATCAAGCAGCTTGCAAAGCTCTGGAAACACACATGTTCTGACCACCCCTGCACCCAGTCCACACCCGGCGACCACGCCAGGAGTCAACACACACGGCCTTAACGCCCCAGGTCTACACGCGCAAGCCGAAGGGGTCAAGGTAAGAGAGCCTTTGCATTTATATGTGTGCATATGCATGTTGCTGCTGGATATTTTTTACAAAACAACAAGCACGTCATTTCTGGGAAACAGCAAAACATTTTCAGGAAACAAAGAGTCTACTACTTACCAAGTTAACCACAATTCTGTTTCCTGCACACTTCGTTCTTCCGTTGGAGAGATCAGCATCACCTTCTTTTTCAACAGTAGACCAGGTGCATTAAGATGGAGGCCTCCTGACTTTTGATCAGTCACGTAGTAAAATCAAAACCTGTACACGCCAACTTTTTCTGTCCTGACAAACTGTAACAGCTAAACTCATCCGTCTCTGAATATCTTTTTGCACCTCATTTTCTCTTCTTTGTGTTGAATTAGTTTTGTTAGATTTTGTAATCATCTCTGGAAATTACTAATTTTAGCACAGCCGTGTGAGTTCAAAAAAATTTGCTAAAATCAAAAAAGTTCATTTTATTTCTCATTAATGTACACTCAGCACCCTATCTTGACAGAAAAAAACAGAAATGTAGAAATTTTTGCAAATTTATTAAAAAAGAAAAACTATAATATCACATGGTCATAAGTATTCAGACCCTTTGCTGTGACACTCATATTTAACTCACATGCTGTCCATTTCTTCTGATCCTCCTTGAGATGGTTCTACTCATTCATTGGAGTCCAGCTGTGTTTAATTAAACTGATTGGACTTGATTAGGAAAGGCACACACCTGTCTATATAAGACCTTACAGCTCACAGTGCATGTCAGAGCAAATGAGAATCATGAGGTCGAAGGAACTGCCCAAGGAGCTCAGAGACAGAATTGTGGCAAGGCACAGATCTGGCCAAGGTTACAAAAGAATTTCTGCAGCACTCAAGGTTCCTAAGAGCACCGTGGCCTCCATAATCCTTAAATGGAAGAAGTTTGGGACGACCAGAACTCTTCCTAGACCTGGCCGTCCAGCCAAACTGAGCAATCGTGAGAGAAGAGCCTTGGTGAGAGAGGTAAAGAAGAACCCAAAGATCATTGTGGCTGAGCTCCAGAGATGCAGTAGGGAGATGGGAGAAAGTTCCACAAAGTCAACTATCACTGCAGCCCTTCACCAGTCGGGGCTTTATGGCAGAGTGGCCCGACGGAAGCCTCTCCTCAGTGCAAGACATATGAAAGCCTGCATAGAGTTTGCCAAAAAACACATGAAGGACTCCCAGACTATGAGAAATAAGATTCTCTGGTCTGATGAGACGAAGATTGAACTTTTTGGCATTAATTCTAAGCGGTATGTGTGGAGAAAACCAGGCACTGCTTATCACCTGCCCAATACAATCCCAACAGTGAAACATGGTGGTGGCAGCATCATGCTATGGGGGTGTTTTTCAGCTGCAGGGACAGGACGACTGGTTGCAATTGAAGGAAAGATGAATGCGGCCAAGTACAGAGTGCTCAGGACCTCAGACTGGGCCAAAGGTTCACCTTCCAACAAGACAATGACCCTAAGCACACAGCTAAAATAACAAAGGAGTGGCTTCAGAACAGTGACCTGTGACCATTCTTGACTGGCCCAGCCAGAGCCCTGACCTAAACCCAATTGAGCATCTCTGGAGAGACCTGAAAATGGCTGTCCACAAACGTTCACCATCCAACCAGACGGAACTGGAGAGGATCTGCAAGGAAGACTGGCAGAGGATCCCCAAATCCAGGTGTAAAAAACTTGTTGCATCATTCCCAAGAAGACTTGTGGCTGTACTAGCTCAAAAAGGTGCTTCTACTCAATACTGAACAAAGAGTCTAAATACTTATGACCACTGTGATATTTCAGTTTTTCTTTTTTAATAAATTTGCAAAAATTTCTACATTTCTGTTTTTTTTTTTTCTGTCAAGATAGGGTGCAGAGTGTACATTAATGAGAAATAAAATGAACTTTTTTGATTTTAGCAAATGGCTGCAATGAAACAAAGAGTGAAAAATTCTGAAGGGGTCTGAATACTTTCCATACCCACTGTACACCATGGAGTCATATTTTGAAGAAAACCTGGATGCGGTATACATGATATTTGTGCACATAATATCTACTATAATATCTAATATCTATATGTACAGGTACAACAGATTATCAATATTGGAGCCAGACCGATGGGTGGCTGGGATTTTTGAGACTAATACCATACTGTTTTTAGATTACATATATGGTGGCAGATTTTTGAGCTGGAATGAAAATTGACCTTTTGTATAATATTACTATGCAAAGGTACACAGAAGGCTGCTCTATTAAACAGATTTAAGCTCAGACTTATTAAATATTTAAGTTAAATATTGCATTGTATACCTCCTTTCTATCGGCACATATCAGATATATAAGAGATACTAATATGTCTGTGATAGGCCAATATCAACCGATATTATCAACTGTCCCCACAAGAATTTCCATCACTTTCCATCTAGAATAGTTATAATTGCTTTTTTTTCTATGCTTTTTTTAGGTAGCACCTTAAAAATACTCAATTAGCAATTAACCAAATAAGATAGTGTCCTGTATTTATGCTGAAGGGACATCATCTATTTTAAGAAGTATTCATTCTGCTATATTGGTAAACTGCAGGAAATACAGGAGAAAGCGGGTCACAAGTCTGTTTTATGTGCACTTAGTCCACTTAACTGAGTCTCTGGGATTTGAATGATTATGCTCGAGTAGCTGTTTCATTTCGTGTGTGTGTATGTGTGTGTTTGTGTCTTAGCTCCTGGCCACCGTGCTGTCTCAGTCGGTAAAAGCCAAGGAGCATCTCTTGGAGCAGTCGCAGTCTGTTGAGCAGTCAGCGAGTAAGCACACAAACTCACCAAAACACAACATAAAAAAAAATCAACAACAAAAATCTCCCCAGCCTCTACTTGAAGTGATATGTGATTGATTTGTGTCATTTGTTTTAAGTTAAAAGTCTGCTGTCTGCCCCTTATTGATCAAACACAGTCGTGATTTAAGAAGACTTGTTGATAAAGAAATATATACCAGAGATCTGTTGATTCTTTGTTCAAATTAAAAAAGATCAAAGTCATGTTCACCACTAGAAGTGCCTCAGGGCTTCTTTGGATCGCTGCTTTTATGAATTATTTTTTCAGTTTTAGTCCACGCGGCCCTCTAAAGACCACCTGTCTGTTCATATCAGACACAAGCAGCATTCCCCGTCGCCATCCTTGTATAATACTAATTTTAAGTTTTAAGTATTTATAAAAGCTTCTCTAAGATGCTGCTCCACACAGGGACAGGTTGCATCATCTTAGGATAAATCCTTTTGGTTCTCTGTGTGTTTGACACTTTAGCTGCTTGTAATACGCAGAATAAAACTGTGTAATCAACCTGAACAGTAATAGCCACATCAGATGAGGAGACAGACTGCAAAAATCCAAATGTTTTAGTGTAACCAGTGACTCAACGTATTAAACTCCAGTAAATATGATAGATGAGTCTCTAACTGATGTTGGACGTTTTGCTTTCATTATTAACCACTGCGTACACTGAATGGTTTTATTGAATATTTTGGATCAGGGCCATCTTCTTAACGTAATCCTCATTCCTGACAAAGCAAACTAACCTTCGTCGTCGTTAAGCTTGTCATCGCTTGAGTATTTGCTTGGGGCTACAGAAAGTACTACATCTATTCAATGTGTACAATGTCTATAAAACATGTTAATGTTTATGTATTGTCATTTATATGATGTCTCCGATATCTATCTTGATTTTAGATAATGTGTGCTTGTAGTTGATTTACACATCTCACTTTGGAAGAAGCATATAAATTAGCATATTTTAATCTGCTGTCATTCTACTGGTTTTAAGTGATATGTGGGAAGTGTTAAAACAACACCACGGATCCAGCCAAGCATGAAAGCTGTTACCAGAATTATTATGACTTGATTTGATTTTTTTCCACTGCTGTCTGTCCTTGATCGCCAGATAACACCATTTCCTGGCTCGGCAGCGTTTTATTAACAATTAAGGAACGATGTACCATTTTCATTTCCAGATTTGAGTAATTTACCAAAACAGAATCAGATTCAAGGAGAGGAGGAGTTTATAAGAAGCTCTTCATTTCTTATATAATCAACTATAAATGACATAAAAACATGTCATGTGACATCACAGTCTGGATCCTGCTGAGGTCTAATATTTCTTCAAATTAAAGTGTATTTATACAAATGAAAACAGAAGGATGATGTGGTTTGTGTAGAACTTCACTGCTAAAAATAATATATTTTACTATGTTTCCTTTTTGTCCTTGTCTTCACTTTTCACCTCTATCCCAAGGCTCTGCCAGTTGCACGGTTCATGAACAGCGGTCATTTGAACGGAAAGCAGAGGAGGATGATGGGAAAGTGAGTTTTTGGATGGCACATTTGGTTCTCCTTCTCTCTCTCTCTCTCGCTCTCTGTCTGGGGGCCTCCTCTTTCTCTTGTTCCCGTTCCTTCTAAACCGGTGCTCTGGTTTGAAAGAAAGTCGTCTATGCGGGGTGTGTTCAGCGGGCGCTGTGAGGTGTCTGCCAGGGTGGTTGTGTTGCACCTGAGCGGATGACACCCTGCGGACGGACATGCGAGTGTGTCACCATGGAGACAGGCAGCAGAGTGACAGACACATCGAGGAGTCGGTCGCTGTCTTTCCTTCTGTCCCTCCCCCCGTCCTCACACCACACTGAGACACCAGGCACCCACATGCTGCCGCTCTGCTCTAGAACGTGCCAGCAGCTCTATGTGCGTGTGTGTGTGTGTGTGTGTGTGTGTGTGTGTGTGTGTGTGTGTGTGCGTGTGTGTGTGTGTGTGTCCTGCGAAGCTGAGGGTTAAAATCTGAGTGCGTGTTCTAGGATCAAGAACTTACTGGTTGCTAGGCAACAGCACTGTTCTCTCATAGTGTGTTCTCATTGGTTGATTCAACATTCTTTGACAAAGTCATTCACAAAAACATGAACTTAAACTACAAAAACATTGTTTCCCTCTTACCCTTAATGTTATCCAGACAGGTTTAGATTCATTTGCAGAGGTTTTGAGATCTCCTACCACTACTACATACAGTACAGGTCAACAAAATTCTTTAAATTAATAATCCACAGCCAAACATCAAGCAAGTGCAACAACACCACATGTAGCAGCCAGCTAATATTACCTAGTAGTCCAACAGTGAGAAGCCCAGCTTGGCATCTGTCTTTCAGCCTTTTATTTTGCAAAGCTCTCACCAGCGACTAAATGTCAGTCCCAGATTTACTCTTGTTTGGTCACCCTCTCCTTAGCTTCCACCATCAACGTCCTCTTCAGTTTTTTTGCCTCTGTCATTTTGTCCATAGAGGCTGCTGAGCCCAGTTATGTTACCCGCTTGTCGAGCTCCAGTTCTGGCACAACACTGGCTCCCTTCCCTGTCAGTATTCACTCACCCCCTGGGCCTGAAAACCTCCTATTCCCAGTGGTCCAAAATGCTTATGGTACAAACAGTAACTAAACACTCCCCCAGTGCTTTGAGCTCACAGTCTGTGCAGCTCGGCTAACAAATGGAGATAATATTAGCACAGCAGCAATAGTTCACAGCTGTTTACTTCAGTGTCCACCAGGAAGCTCTGTAAATCACTGAGAGTTGCAGCTGGAGGACATCAGAGGGAATGCAGTATACTTTCTCTCCATAAAATATGATCCAGTTTCACCAAAATCAAGTGACTTAGTGCTGTAAAGCGTTACATACTTCTTGTGGGTGGTACCCGAAGCAAAGTTACATAGTGCGAGAACAGACGTACAGTGTGCAGAATGGGAATGACACCATTCACCTGATTATACATCAGTGTAGCATTAAAATGATTTTAACCCTGTTATTTTATGGTGAAAAAAAACACACGATGTTGCTTTAAACAAAGCTGTGGACAGCATGTTCTGCAAAATAGTCCAATATATTCATATTCATATTTATAATATAGTCCATATATGTGATCATGCAGGTTTGCCTTTAACTGTAGGGTCATTCAGTCCCCACCTCCTTCTGTCTGCATGTTATAGCATCAATCATCAAGACGGTTATCCCGAAAAACAATGCTCTATGTGTGTATACTTTGAAAACAAATTCTGTAAATGTAATCTGATGTTGCTGTTCCCATAACTGGAAAAACACATTGCTCTTAATGTTTTCAAATGTAATCTTAATGGATCAGAGGTAGAGCCAAACACAACATACAGACAGGTAGGGTACAGTTCTTGGTGTACTTTAATTCTCACCACAGGTTCATGTACAGGCGGGCATGCAAATCCAAAACCCATTAATCAGTCAGGCCAGGCAGGGGGAAACAGAAAACAGGATACAGATTGTCAGGTTAACAGTATGAGGTACAGAAACTATAGACAAACCAATAAGCACACAGAAACATGACCTAACAATCTAGCAGAGAGTGTGTGGAGATCTGTGGCTTAAATGGTGACTATGCTAATGGAAAACAGGTGTGTTAGTGGCAGGTGTGTGTGATAGTCCTGATTGCACTGGAGCAGATTAAAAAACAGGCAGGAAAACACAACAAAGATGGAAAGTAGAAATACACAAGACACAGAGAGGGGAGAAATACAAAATAAAACAGGAAATGGGGGCTCCGGCTAGCTCAGTAGATAAAGGGTGCGTCCCATGTTCAAAGGCTTAGTCCTTGCTGCAGTGGCCCAGGGTTGGACTGAAATAATAAATAAATAATAAACAGGACATACAAAACAAAAAACTCAAAATCATGACAGTAATGTCATGATTTCAATACTATGAACACCATGAGTGAACTTCCATTGTATCCGGGTTGGATCTCAAAACTTATGGAAATAAATCTGCACACCTAGTAAACACTAGAGGTAAATAAGCCTTTTTTTTTTAAATCTTCACTTAGCTCTTAACTTGTTCTCTGATATGTTTCTTGCTTTCATAAATCATAAGCAGTATGTGTATTCTAGAGGGACTGATTTATAGTCGTATTCCTGAAAACCAGAAGTGCTCTTACTGCGATACAAACAGTTTAAATGTAGATACTATTGTTCTTCCAGTGTGTGCTGACATCATGCCCCTTAGAAATGCTGCAGGGTTATTGTTCTGTAAGCTTAAAGACACGCTGAACAAGCTCTCTATTTTGTGTTTCAGTACAGGTTCTCAGTCCTTTCTGGAAAAAAAACGCTGTCGAGATTTTGTTGTAGATCCGGGTTGCATTCTCCCGAGTTCTAGAGCAAGCCTCTCCACTGTGCTCTAGAACGGGTGTACTGCACTCTGCGCTCTAGAAGAGGCCTTCGGACTCTTCTAGAAGCAGGCAGTAGTGTTTTGTGTTCTGTGTTCTAGAAGCAGGCAGTAGTGGCGTGGCTGGGTGAGTTTCAGCTGCAGTTCTACACCACCCACTTCCTCACCGCGGGATATGATCTAGACACCATTAGCCGCATGACCCCTGAGGTAAGGTCATGACCCCCTGACCCCCTCACGCCCCGCCCCTTGTCTGTCAAGGCTCCGCCCAGCACAGCTCTCAAATCAGCTCTCCCCACTGACCTGGATGATGTCATCATGACCCTCCTCCTGTTTCTGTCACCTGACCCCCCGGTGTGAGTCCTGAGCCTCAACCAGTCACTTCTCATACTCTGTCTGCTTCATTTACATACCTGTGTTCACACATGGCCGTGTGCTCCTGTTCCAGTGCTGTAAACGCTACTCTGTGTTTGTCCTTGAGTGTGTTTTTAGTGCCAATGTGTGTGTGTGTGTACTGAAGTGGACACAGTGGTATGATGTAAACCCCCCTAAGGACAGGGGACACTCATCAGAGATTATCCAAAGCAAAATATTCCTGAAGGCATATCACACGCAGCTCATGTACAAATGTCAAGCGTTAGCATAAAACTGTTTACATTTAAAAGGAAAAAAAAACACGTCCAGTAGATTTGTGCTGAATTCCTGATGTGACTTAGTGTGCTTTGTGTTGAAGGACCTGACGGCGATTGGAGTCATGAAGCCTGGACATCGGAAGAAGTTAACGTCAGAGATCAGCAAGCTGCCGTCCACAGACTGGCTGCCAGACCACAAGCCTGTAAGACTCTCACATGTACTATGCTAAGTAGAAAAAGGAGAGATAAATTCGGGGCGGCTGTGGCTTTGAGGTAGAGCGGGGTAGCCAGTGCCATCAGTGTATGAATGTGTGTGAATGAGATATGTCCTGTAAAAGTGCTTTGAGTGGTCGGAAGACTAGAAAGGCGCTATATAAGTACAGTCCATTTACCATTTAAGTTTGTCTCTTTTACTGAAATAAGACAAGCTTCATTGCCGTGTTAACTCTTCATAAGAAACACAGAAACAAAATAAAACTCACTCACTTGATTAGTCTTTCCACTGTTCCAACAATCACCAACACCAAAATAAACCCTTAATCCACTGAGTTGGTGGAAAATATTCTGGCTCTACATGGTTTTTCCTCTCACTTGTTCTTCGGCTCAGTGGGTGTGTGCTGGGCCGCTGAATTAGTTTCTCTCACTTCGTAGGCAGACCATGAAATTAGCAAAATAAAATGACAGAAATCGGCCAAAAAAAATGGACCCTGTTGATTGCAGTTTCATTCCTGTCCAATCGCTCAACCCTAGTGCTCAACATTGTGCCATGTTTGTGTGTCCTTGTGTGTTTTTTTTTTTTAGGCCAATCTGGCAGACTGGCTGTCTCACCTGGGTCTCAGTCAATACTACCAGGTTCTGGTCCAGAATGGGTACGAAAACATTGACTTTGTCTCTGACATCAGCCTTGAGGATCTGCAAGAGATTGGCATTACTAAGCTCGGTAAGGCACGGCTTTAGATAGACAATAAAAATATAATAATAAAGCAATTATTCGGTTGTCTTTCAATCTGACACACCCATAACTCCCCTCAGGCCATCAGAAGAAGCTGATGTTGGGAGTGAGGAGACTGAAGGAGCTACAGAGAGGACAAAGTAGCTCTGAACCTCCTCAGAGCCCCTCTACACCTCCATCCAGCCCAGGCGGCAGCACCAACTCAGAGCCCCGGAGGGAGGTGAGGAAGCAGAGGGACGGTGCCCCCAGCCCTCTGGCCAAACCTCGCCCAGGTCTCCCACATTCACAGACGCCTCCCCACACACCGACACACACCCCACCACAAACCCCTCCACATGCCCGCCCCCAGCAGGCCTCCCCCAGGGCTCGGCCGCGCCCTTCCATGACAGGGGCAGATCCGTCGGTGCCGCTGCTCCGCCTGCCCAGCGATGAGGAAGAGAGACGGAGAACTCACAGTCTAATTGGCTCAGAATCAGACTCTAGATACGCCACTGTGTGCCGCAGCAGCTCCTCACATACTGCCGCCCCTAATGATGTCACTGTTAACCGCAGCCAATCATCTGTCACACTCCGTCCCCGTCGGAAAGGTCGGCCCCCGACGCCACCCAAACGGTCCTGTTCTTCCATTACTGGGGGTGACGGGGAGGGAGAGGGACACGGGGACGGGCTACTAGGGCTGCCCACCTATCGGGAGCGGCGAGCCAGTGACTGTGGCAGCCTGGGATCAGCTTTAAGAACTCAGGGCTCAGCGGGACTGGAGCGATCAGAGGGGGCTTCTGGGAGTGTTCGCAGCCTCGCTGCTATGCTTGAAACAACCATTGTGAGTGGTGCCAAAACCTTGCCGAGGAATCTGGGAGGCAGCACCAACTACCTACAGGTGGGTGTGTGTCTTTGTGTTGTGTTTGGACTATGAGAATCACCTTTATATTAGCAAGCTGCATATGTAACAATCATGTGATCTCCAGGTGAGTCCACCTACGCTTCGTCGCCAGGCAGGCGCAGGAGGTCTTGGATCTGAGGATGATGATGTCTTAAGTCGTCGTCGGACCATCAGTGGACCAGAAGGCCTCCCTGGTGGTCCTATTGACCTGTTACCTCGGCAACCAGCGCAACAGCGTCCAGAGCCCCGGCCCCGCTCCACCGTAGTCTCCTCAGCACCAGAGATCACAGACGGCACAGCAACTCTCCGGAGGAAGCCACGTCCTCCAGCAACAGACTCTGAAGCACCTGCATCCGTGGTTACAACTGTCGTAACCATGACAACCGGCTCTGAGACCATGCGCCGGAGACAACGCACGTCTGAGCACACAGAAAGTGTCATCCAAAGCAATAACCAATTAGACTCTCCCAGCAGTCAAACAGATAGTAGCCGGAAAAATGGAGGCGAGCCGCAGCAGAACGGCGGTGTGGTCCTGAGGCGTAGGCCAGTGTCTGAGGTCTCTGATAGGATGGAGACCAACAGAGATAGCTGTGAGTGGATGGAGGCTAGGAAGTCTCTGAAGCCACCGGTCTCACCCAAACCATCCACAGTCACCCTGAAAAAGACACAAGGTGACCCCCCAACCCCGACTCGCAGGGTCCCCATACCCGGGCCTGATAATACTGAGACGGCACAGAGTCCTGGTGAGACACACAGAATTAAACACACACACTGAATGTAGATCATGAAAAGTGAGGGAATGTGTGATAATTCAATATCAGTTTTTATTCATTGCCATTTATAAGAAAACTGAGCATTCTCTGTGACTTTCTCCGACCAGAGCCGAAGCGTGTCCCTCCTCCTGTTTCCCCGAAACCCCGTGGGCCTCCAACAGCACCAAAACCAGGCAAAGCAATAGTAGCTTCAGCTACCATGAGCCCGAGCCCTGCTGCTACCAGCCCTGCTGCAGCCAGCCCCACCCCAGCCCCCAAACCGTCTTCTCCACTCTCTGCCTCCACCCCTTTTCCAGCTCCCGACACCCCATCTGGTCCCTCTCTTTCTCCGGGACTCCCTCTTACTTCCCCCTCGCCGGCTCAGAGTCCCTCCACCCCTTCTCCACACCCTGTCAAACCTCCCCGCTCCTCCATCGCTGGACTCTCCATCGACCTGATGGGAGGTCGGGAAGCGGAGGAGGAAGAGGAAAGGAGGAGAGAGGAAGAGGAGAGGAGGAGGGAGCACAAGAGGCAGAAGGAGAATGAGGAGGAGGAGGAGAGGAAGAGAGTAGAGGAAGAGAATCGGAGAGAGGTGGAGGGTCAAGCAGAGGAAGAAGAGCAGCAGGAGGAGGAGGAGGGGGAGGTGCAGCATCGTTTGGAGGAGACCAGTGCCTCCTTGGCTGCAGCTGTGCAGGCTGTAGAACATAAAATCAAAGAAGAAGACGCACAAAATGAGTGAGTATTTCTGAAATTAGTCTTTTCACCACAGAATGTAACATTCACACCCAACAACACCCTCTCTGGACTGCTTGTTGGCATCCAAGTTGATGATGAGACGATGCCGAGAAAATGCAGAGTCCAAGCACACCAGCTTCAGTTAGTTAGCCTAGCTTAGCATAGTGACTGAAAGTGGGGGGAACAGCTAGCCTGGGTATTGTGAAGTAAGTGAAAAACTGCAACTTCCTGCACCTTTAAAGGTCACTAATTAACACATGGTATCTTGAATCTGTGCATTTGCATATACTGGCATATTTGCAATGAGTGTGTAAAAAAATATATATTGCATTTGCCTTTATACATTTAAAATTGTATATATATTTATATATTTGTATCATTGTATTTCTATCCTTTATAGTATTTTTTTCTAAATTTGATATCTTGTGTCTGTTAGCAAGGCATTAATGAGTATGACACACTGCAGTTCACAACACACACAGTGTGTGACAAATAAAACCTACTGTAACTGTTCTTGGGGGGGAATTACCGTCTGTGGTTCAGTGAATGTGTCAGTAGACCTCGATGAAAACCTGTGACCTCCAAACATACCTAGCAACAATTTTCTGATCACACCATCAGAGCTGAACTCCGAACAAGGAAAGTCAATAATAACTCCAGAGAAACATTAAATCACAGTCAGATTAAAGGCAGCTGAAGACCAAAGTGTAGAGAAAACATTCTGCGTTTTAAACCACTTTCAGATTCTGGGTCAGTGGTGCAGTGTGCAGTGTTTTGTCCTCATTTGCAACAATAAACTGTTCTAAATTTACCACAACTCTGATGTGTGCCTCTGGCTGGCATCATTGCCATGGCAACGGTTGCTAAGGCCGACGTGTACTGTAGTGTTTTAGAGCCCTACGTCATAACGAACAAGCGAAAACAAGGTTGGAGTATTTATAACCGGTTGCCGTGACATTTACTTGAAGTTTTCATCCTTCGGGTTGGAGTTTGTTACCATAAATGACAGAGTGCACCACTAGAGCTCCTGTACCAGTACAGTTACAGTTAAAAACTTCTTTCTATAGTACTTACGCATGTAAATACATTTAATGGCTTTTGCATTAAAAAAATGACGACCTTAAATAGTATAAAAATCTGGGATTTAATTCAGGAATATTTCAAGGATCATAACTTCTTGAATCAACCTTTTTCTAACAACTATCTATGAAATGACAATGTGAAAACAATGTGACATTGTGAAAGGGCTGTACTGATTATCCTATACAGAGCTATCACCTGAATCAGCACCTCTCCTCGCCTTTATGTAGCTATAAAGCAGGTTTCAGCTCATTTTCACTTTCTATTTTGGTTCACTGTCACCGTGGTTCATACAGGAGGCAGCTGTTTGTCGAAAAAAAGCTCTAAAAACTCAATTCATCCATGTTCACATACTAAATACTATAAACTTATTGGAACATTTAACAGCTAAGGAGCCAGACTTTCCCTCAGGAGATGGTAGAAACCCAAAAACAGAGCTAAAAGAAGGTGAATAATGAATCAATAATAGGAGTGTAGTGAATAATCAGGTGGCCAGAAACACGACTCCAAATGAATGATAATGTTGCTCTCTGTCTGTTGAGTGTGTAAATAAGTGACTGTTTGCTAACAAGTTCGCCATATCAACTTAAAGGTTGATGATATGTGAATGACAATTTCTTTCCAGTGCCCCTGAGTGCCTCTAAAATGAATTGAAGTATTTTTAAACCTGAATCTTATTTTCCCATCCTCATTTCCTAATTAAAATGCAGCCAATACCTGTGAAACGGTTAATCGCCACTGGCATAAAGTATAAAGAATGGACCGCGTATGTGTGGCGTCACTCATATGTTTGTTCAAAATCTGTGGCTCTGGCTGCCATCATGCTGGCTGTTCTGCTTCTTCTGCCTCCCAGTTGATCTAAAAGTCCGCAAAGATGTGGATCATCGGCTGACCTGAGGCAGGCTGAGTGAAGCCTGGGTGCTCAAACAAGCCGTTTGGCACCTACCTGTCAATCAAAGTGACCACGCTGTTAATTATGCATAACTTTCCGCCTTAATATAATTTGAACAGGTGAGTTATATAAAAATGAATCCTCAGTACAGTTGTCATGGATGGGAAAATTAGCTATCGAGACCAAAACTGCTTTTTGTACCAGGCTGTAAACATGTTTATTTCTGCTGTGAAGTTGAGCATTTTAATATGTGGACTGACTCGTTCTGTAGCCAGGTTACTTCTTGGTAACTGCGCACCATCAAAATACGTCCATTGAAAAAGAGATTCATGTGTATATATGTTGAGAAGATCTTTAAAATGCTAATAAAAATGTGTAAAATAACCAGTTCACACTTTCCACTTCACATTTCTAATCTACTGAGGGAGCCGTCTGCCTCATAATCTTTTTAACTCTTCCCTTTTTTTGCTATCCCATCTCTCTTTCCAGCAAAAAGACGACAGTCTCCATTTTGGATGACATCGGCAGCATGTTTGACGACTTGGCAGACCAACTGGATGCAATGCTGGACTGATCTCCTGCCCATGTCTCATTTCCAACAAGCCCTTTTCCCTCTCTCTCCAATCATGTGTAGGTGTATCATGAAACACTCCCAAGGCTTGATGCTGGCGCTGAGAGTGTGTGTGCGCGTGTGTTTTTGAGCATTTGTCCCTCCTGCGTGAGTGCTTCTCATGTAGCCTTGACCAGTGCACTGAGGAGGGAGTCCTCTTCATCTGGTGCGGTAGCTCTAGTAAGACGTTTCCGGTGCGAGGAGGCCGCTCCCACACAACCTCTGACCTCTGCAGCCCAGCGAGTCATCGCCGCCCAGCCTCAGAGACGGCTGTGTGTGTGTGCATCGAGAAGCACAATCATGTTCCTCATCCTTTTATCTCTACAGACTCTGGCTAGGACAGAGATCCTAACTCAGTCAGACAGGGAGACAGACAGATAAGCATATTGCTTACAAAAATAAGCACATAAACTGACTGACTGACAGACAGACAGATAGATAGATAGCTAGATAGAAAGACGAGGTGAGATAACCAGAGGGAATTTTTAAAAGCACATGCAAAGACAGGCTGAGTCTATCTCACTCCTGCAACGTCAAAAGGATGCATTTTTCCAGATGAATCGTAGCCTCTATTTCTCTTCTGTATGAGTGGAGGATTGTGGTGGTTAGCCGGACTTCCTGACCTTGTGTGTTGTCTCTCTTCATGTCGTTGTTGTTGCTGTTGTTGTTCTTGTTGCTGTTGTTGTTGTTTACGAGTGTGTGTAGTCCCTGCTGATGCTCATGTCAATGTCCTCCCACTCGTACAGTAGTTATTCTAATGATCAGAAAGATGATAATAGATGTGCGTCCATGAGTTTTGAGACAAACACATACACATGCACACATGCACACATGACATTGGTTGTTATCTTGCTGGTGTTCTGCTTTGTTGGTGTTTAGCTCCATCTATGGAGGTTTGCTTGGAAATGAATCTACACATTAACACACATTAGCGCACAGGCACACATTTACATGCACAAGACACATATATACAAGCACACTCATGCGGTGTATCCCTTTGTCCTGCTGCAGTGAACAGTGTTTTTAAAAGATAATCCTATATTTCAATGCTTTATATAGTACATCCAGTATACATACATAGAGTTTATAATATACCTGGGTATTTGAGCTGTTAGAGCTCCCTCTAGTGTTGGTTAGTAAAACTGCCTCTAATTGGCCCACCTTATGTCCCCCCCCGTGTCTGTTTTGTTAACTGCATCTCTTTGTGCCTTGGTAGTGTTCTTTCATTTATTTATTTTTTACTTTTTTGTCTTGTTTTCTCCCATCTTTCATGTTTTTTTCTGGTTCTTTACAAACCCCACACTCCTTATGTGTGTGTGAGGTCAAATAGTTGCTTATAGGTTGAGTTGTGAGTCCTATATGATCCTGAAAATCAATCACCCTGTCTGCTGTCCTCCTGTAACTATTGGGAAGCCTTGTACGAGCCCTCCCCCACTTGTATCTGTAATAAATTGGCTCTGCTCCTCCTCGGCTCCCCAAGTTTTTCAGTGGTCCCCTCCATGTAGGCCAGACAGTGGATCAGCCACCAGTGTTCATCCCAATAAAGAGTCCACTTGTATTTTTATGCTCTTTGAAAACAAAGATATATTTGAGAGACAGATGGTTCTATGTGAATAATAATAATAATACTAATAATGATGATAATAATAATAATGATAATTATAGACATTGAGGTGAGCTGATTGAGCCTGTACATTTATGGTTGAGTTCTGGATGTGTTGTGACGGCTGTTGTGCCATGGTTGGGTTTAGGTTGTGTTTCTGCTGTGACGATGCATTTCTGTACAGCTGTGATCAGAATAAATGTATAAATTAAACCTTACATGACTCTGTGAAGTGTGTGGTTGTTTTAGATCTCATAGTCACTCTTCTGGGAGTCCACAACATGTTGGAATCTACTGATGTTGACCGATAAGGCCTGGTCCAGTCTAGACAGGAAAGGACCTTCCTCTAAACATTAGATGGAACGTAGCTTTCCGAGCCGTGGCTAACATTACAGACAGCAGGCTCATTTGATCTGTAGTATTTTTGGGAGGTTTAAAGATATGGGGAGTTTACATTCTACAATATTATATATACTGGGATTTACAGATTACAGACATCTACAGACTGATATTTTTTACTTTAAATACTTTTGCAAGTTTTAAAATTGATCTATTTTCTTTTACCAGAATTACTTACCTGGCAGTGATGAAACAACATTTAGGTCATGATGTACAGATATGACAGAAAATATAAATGGACAATTAAAAAGTTCATTTTGAAAAAATATAATTTAGTGGCTGACAAAATTGTTTCTGCCTTAAACTCAAGACCTCAGTATTTGTAAAATATTTGCTGTAGATCTGCTCATTTTTGTCTCAGCTATCACTGTACACTGTGACACTAAGATTTGCTTGAACTGGAACTAAAACCAAATCACTGTTCTAGATCAAAAGTATTTGGGCAGGGGTGTCCACATTTTATCTTAATGTACCAGCTTTAACTGGTCGTATGTGATGTAAAACGTTTGAGAACCACATTTGTGTTAGCCCAGTGTACCTAATAAACTGCCGAATCGGTGTGTACAGTATATAAATACTTTGAAAAATTGTAATCTCTTGAGATTAGGTTCATTGCTGTAGATAAAACTAACAAAAGTACATCAATGTTTGACTTTGTATCAAAGGGATCAACTATAAAGGATGATATGCAAATAATAATTATAGCATGTGATACCTATAGAGCATATTCAGGAAGTTTGATCATAATATTACATAGCCAGCAGAGCTGATGCCTACAAATATAGCCTACATAACACAGCACAAATCACTGGTAAAATACCCTGCCTCTTGTAAGCTATCTTTGTCATAACTCAATGATGTGCACTCACAAAATAAGGCAATAGGACAAAGTGTACATGTAATACTGTATATTTGGTATACAAAAATACCAAATCCATCCTAAATTTCATTGACTGTTGTGCCGTATCACCAACCATACACCGTTTACCCTGTGATGTATACAATTAAGAGCGGTGTTTTCACTATAATACTATATTTGGAGCTCTTTAAATATTAAATTCAGTGTGTTGATGATGATTTGGCTGAAAGTCTACACGTCTTTTTTGACTGCAGTTGCACATTTAGGTTCAGGGTTTTAAAGTTACCCTGATCAGTGAGTCAGTGTTACAAGGTGGATGATTTCATAATGTTCACTTTATAAGCATATTTGGCACTTATTTCTGTCTCCCTCCACTTTAACCGACATAATATGATGTTGAATACGTTAACATTTAAAACAACAAAAAAAAAACTACAACTTCCATGAGGCTTTGACGCGGATTCTGCGTCTAAGCCTTATGGGAAATGTTGTTTAACGCTAACAAAATAACCGTTGCTTAATCTTTGTTCAATGAACGAATTGCTCAGGTAGTATTAATAGGGTGCAATAAACATATAGCCAAAAAAAACTATTTATTTGCTTTTCAAATAGTCCAAAGGATGAAGATAGTTGGGTAACGTTAGCTAACTAGCCTGCTATGTAGCGAGCTAGCCTGTTAGCCACGGAAGGGGAGGGGCTTATTAGCTTTCTGTTGGACGGAAGCCGTCATGAACCTCTTCTTCTGTGTCTGCAGTTCTTCACAGGCAGCATGGCAGGAGAGATAAACCTCCGTGCCCTCTTTCAGTGTTTTCTCCAAACTTTACCTCATGGCAGTACAGGTGACCAGAGTCAGTCAGTTTGGCTGATAGAAAGCGAAGAGGCCACCTGAGAGAAGGCGCATAGGTGAGTATTATACTGTGACATTGTGTGCTAACTTAATGTCTGAGCAGCAGCACGTGGCTGTTCTGCAGTGCTGACCACCGCCACGTGTTGTTTCCACTAATTTTCAGCAGAAAATTAGTTAAATTGTCTTAAATCTGTCTTATGTCAAACATTGTGTTACCTGTAAATGTTTAAATAGCAGTAAACTCTATTCCCACGGTGTGAAGCAGAAACAGCTACCTAATAACACTTAAAACATGATTAATATCAAAGTTATTGTGAGGGGATTAAATACTGAAATGGCTAACATTGTCACCTGAATCTGCATGCGTACATTAACTGATGTAGCTGAAATTTATTAATGAACCTTGCTTTTTTTTTTTTTTTTCTTTCAATCAAGTCACATGGAGGTAATGTTGGAGTCTCAACCTTGATGACTGGTTGAGATGAAGAAAGATGAAGACGTCTCTCACTGGATAAGAGCAAATGTGAGTTAATCTGCATCCTAAACTACAATATGATTACATATAGGATATGATAGAGATGGCCTTGGCAGGCCTAGATATCTTAACTCTCCCCTCATTTTTATTTATCAAATATGAAACTAGAAATGACAGCTTATAATGTAACACCAGTTTTCCCTTCACCTCTTGATAGATGAACAGAAGCGCCTAATTTTAACTCATCGTAGGCCTTATTTTTAGGCATATGATCAAAATTGTTTGTCTCTAATCCTTTTTTTAATCATCTACTTTCCCCGTAGAGTTGAAGCTTGCCCAGATGAGAAAGCAGAGATTGATGGTGCAGACTGAAGACCTTGGAGCTGCCTGAATTCAGTCTCAAGGATGAGCGCTGAGATTATAGTCAAATGCCTTTGCCAGGTGAGTTTATACTTTAGCATGTGAGACAGTTTCAGCCTGTGATGACAAACTAAAATAAACTTTTCTGACACCTACTATGAGAGCTGAACTCCAGCTCCTGATTCTAACTTTATTCTGAGGCTTATGTACTGGTGTAGCCTCCACCCTAACGTCATCCCTTTTCGTCCATTTTTAAAACTGAATTTTCTTTTACAGGTACGAATGAGAAGACTGAAAACTTCAAACAAAGATCCAAGCTCCTAAGATTGAAGTTCTTATTGACGAGGACCTCGCTGGGTTTGAGAGCAGGTGAGTCCGTGCAGTATGTTGGCATTTGAATACCTCTCAGCCTGTGATGACAAACTAAAATAAACTTTTCTGACACCTACTATGAGAGCTGAACTCCAGCTCCTGATTCTAGCTTTATTCTGAGGCTCCTACAGTAGATATACAGTTGATACGCATTAAGTTTCTTAGTGAATTAAATCTGAGCTGCTCTCCTTTACAGATTCACGACTCAACAAATGTGGAAGTCGGCTCTTCAACGACGGGTGATCAAGCCTTTTTTTTTTTTTTAAAGGTAAGTGTGTATGTTGCATAAAGTAAAGTGTGATACAGCTGATGATGATTTAATAAATATTTTCTGACACCTCGTATGAGAGCTGCTTGCTCCTGATTCTAACTTTTATCTGAAGCTACAAAGGATCTTATTTTCTGTTCTTCTGTCACAGATTGTTGTAGTCTGATCTCAGTTTGTCTCTTTCAGGTACCCCAACGTTCAAATATCGTCACTGGCTTCGAGCTAACAGAACCATCCTGAATGAAGAACCGGTTTTTAATGTGTGATGGAACTTTTGCATCAAACTGTCAACTTGTATTTGGTGAATAAACATTAACTGTGTTAACTCTGTTTTTTGAATGGTCTGGTGGAAACCGTAGTATCATTTTTATGTAGTATATGGAGCATTTTCCCCCCACAGGTATTGCAGTACTTTAGGTGGTAATGTTATGGTCCACTTGCCCATATACACGCTTGTATGTTTTATATGCAAACTTTAGCTGTGACGTATAGTCAATATTCACCTTATGTTAGATGGACACACTAAAAGTACACCTGTTCCTCACAATCTTAGCTATGTGATCACAGATACTCTTCATTTGAACCATAAATTATGTTCCAAAGATGAATTTGTTTATCACAAGGTCATAATTTAAACGAATGGCGGTCTTTATGACTGTTTCTGGTATATTACTAAGATAAAACTTTATTGATTCCCACACTGTGGACACTCAATTGTTACAGCAGCTCACGATATACAAAGTGGATAAGAAAAATATTCAAATAGGGCGCCCTGGTGGTATTATTGGTAGAGTGAGCTCCCCACGTCGAAAGGCTGAGTCATTCCTGCAGCGGCCCGGTTCTGACTCCAGCCTATGGTCCATGGACGTTTCCTTTGCTGTTTGAGCTCTTCCTGCTTTCCTGTCAGCTCTCCTTACTATGTATATTATATCTATGTACACCAAATGGCCACTTCATTAGGTATACTTGTACAATCCAATGTGATCCAATGCAACAACTCTGCCATAAACTCTATTACGAAGTTGGACTGCATTCTATTGAGAGGTGTTTCTAATATTATGGCCCTCATGTATGTAAAATATTAGAAACATCTCAATAGAATGCAGTCCAGTTTAACACTACTGCAAACTACAACATAGTAAAATAAGTCTCCTTTGTGACCTGGGAAAGATTGAAAATGAACTTTTTGTTCTATTCTCAAATATATGACAACATTAGAGAAAGGCTTTTTCATAAGATGTCTGCAGAATGTTCTGATTTGTTTTCTATGTTGGAGGAATGCAGACTAAAGTTCCTGCTTACATTGTTTTGCCTTGCTCAGTTTGTGTTAAACACCTGCCAACAACGTCAGAGGTCTCTATGTTTAAAGGAACAGTCTGTGCCTCATTTGTTTTTGTTTTTTTTAGTCCTTGTCGCTGTGATGTCTAAAGAGCAGGGTTGTGTTTGTATTTCTGTCCTCCATTGTTTGTCATGTGTTGTGTATTGTTTTTTTATTTTGCTCTTATAGTTGTTTATTGTCTCTGTTTGTTTGTGTGCGTGGCTGTTGTAAATCCATGGGGCACCTTTGGTGCATGACACTAGAGAAATAAATTTACTTACTTACCTCTCTGACAGTGTCAACAAAAACTGAAAAAGCTTTGTTAGAGTTTATGGCAGAGTTGTTGTTTTGGATTGTACAAGTATACCCAATGAAGTGGTTTAGTCAGTGTATATAACTGATGTCAAACATTAACAGCTTCATAAGGCAACGACTGGAATCCAGGTCCCACCAAATTATAAAAGACTGTCAATACGGGAAGAATAAACGTCTTTAATCTTGTATTTTGACCCTTTTGTAAGACTTCTTACCTCAACATCTAACAGGACTGCTGTCTGCAAAATATGCACCACCAACCATGACTGCTGCTACTGTGCCAGGTCACTTTATTCTGTCAACCGGGACTGATACTGCCATACCCCCGTGTACACTTATCAGTTACTCTCAATCCTCAGTCTTTCATATATTTGAAGTAGTGTAGTACATCCTATTTATATAGTACATTCATATTTATTTATGCAGTGATATTTCTTAAATACTTGTATATACTTGACACAACATTTTCACATTTATACAGTATATAGTACACTCATACATACATCAGTACAGATATTCTATTATTTTATTTATATCACTTTATTTTTTTTACTTAAAGGTCCAGTGTGTGAAATTTAGTTGCACCTAGTGAAGATTCAGATGGCAATCAGCTGAAAACCTGTCACCACTTTCTCTCGGCTCAAGCATGAAGGAGAAACTACAGTGTGTTTGGTTTGTCCCTTCTGGGCTGCTGTAGAAACAAAATGGCAGACTCCATGAAAGAGGACCCGCTCCCTCTGTAGACATAAAAGGCTCATTGTAAGATGAAATAAACTTATTTTCAGGAATGAAAACATAGTTATAATAATGTTGTTAAAATGTTATTGTATTTTATATCATAATTTTATTTTTATCCTTTATGTGTAGTGCTGTTACCACACTTGGTTTTTATTGTACTGTTGACCCCGTGTTAACCTGCATATGAGAAATAAACCTGAAAACTGAGACTGAGATGAGGTTTCACACACACCTTGCAGTCTTTTAAGGCAAAGCAGATGTAAAAACTAATTGGAGAACCCAAGATATAAGATAATATATGTCCTAATGCAAGTTTTCAGCTCGTTCTTGAGCTGAGAAAAAATCAGATTTTTTTTTTTTTGCTCTTTAACGTCACATTTCTCATTTTCCTGGCTGTCTCTGGAGGATCTAAACACAGAAACTGACATCTTATCCGGTCATCTGAATAGAAAATTAACTCCCAGCTTGTTTTCCCTTTGGAGCACGTCCTCATTTGCGTGTTTCCTGCCTCTGCTGAGCCTCGGTGCATGTGTGGATTTCCATACAGGTCCGTCCTCGGCTCCAGCCCTCGTTTGACTGTCAAAGCAGGGGCGGGGCTCGTTTTCCCCGCCCTGCGCATCCCGCATCCAGTCGCTACCAGAGAGGAGCGCAGGGGAGTGCCCTGCGCCGCGGACACACGCAGCCTCCTCCTCCTCCTCCTCCTCCTCCTCCTCTTCTTCTTCCTCTTCCTCCTGCCTGCACTGAAGCCGGACTCCTCTGCCGGGGAAACTCCACCGACTCTCAGCTGTTATTGTCGCTGTCACAGCCCCTGCCTGCATCCTCCATCAGCCGGCTGCACATTAAATCGACCAGCGCTCCTCTCTCGGTAGGCCTGACGGTAAGAGCTGTTGTTTGTGTGGGGGTGTTTCCTTTTTTTTACGCGTTTCCATCCACATATAATCACGACACAACAACGTTTGGATTGATGTTGTGATGCCACACAGCGAGCATTTATAGTCGCTTCATCCTCCTACACACTGATGTTCATGTCAAGAGAGACTTCATTTGGTGTAAAAATGTGAGCCTGAAATATCTCTTGACTGCTGCTGCTGCTGCTGCTGCTGAGTGATGGAGACTGATGTTACTGCAACACATTTGGAGGATGTCATAATTAAATGATGAAGGCCTTTACATAGAACAGCTGGCTCCAGCAGGATGGATGCTGGTGGAGGAAACCGGGCAGCCTACTTAGATCCATTAAAAAGATGGAGAGGAAGAGGAGGAGGAGGAGGAGGATGAGGAGGGAGAGACAGTTTCCAATAGGGAGGACTAAAGTGATCCATGGCCTGAACTCTCATCTGGTTTCTCTCTCTCTCTCTTCCTGCCATATTGTGGTTTGTGGCAGGGTGGGGCAGAATTTATAATATGTAGAAATAAAATAGCAGCTGGTGTACTTTGATTTGCTCAAAGGTTTTTTTTTTTTTAAGAGCCAGAGATGTAAAGACAAACTGCATTTCCTCAAGTAGCGCAGTACAAATACCTTCAAATTGTACTTTTACTCCGTCATATTCATGGTACAGCTACAGTAACGTCAAAACAAAGTGCCCTACTTTACCTGAGCGGTTTCATTTGGTGCTTTACTTTTACATTTATCTGAGTTACTATTGCAAATATTTAGGAAGTAAACACTCAACCACTATAACTACAACCAAATCAGTCAAATACAACAGTGCTGTAATAAATCAGCTGGTTAAAACTGGTTTAGAGATGTTGAATTAAAGGTCTGGTGTGTCATATTTAAGGGGCTCTATTTACACAATATGCTTTGTATTCATTAGTGTATAATCACCTGAAAACAAGAACAAGAAATGAGTTTTGTATATCTACAGACGCTGTGGATCCTCTTTCACAGAGTCCATCATGTTGAACCATCATGTTGAACCATCATGTTTCTACAGTAGACCAGACTGGAAAAACTAAACACTGGCAATTATTATGCGCTTCACTGCCTCCGTAGTTTCTTCTTTGCACAAGTGTAAAGCTGTTTACTCAGGTTGTGGTGAAGCAAAATCAGGACAGCTTCCTCTGTGTAACTTGGTCAACTTTAATGTCCATTTCTACCGTAGGAGAACGGAACACTGACAACGAACATGATACATCACCCCAGTGTTTTCCTCATATCACTTACATTTACATTTAGTCATTTAGCAGACGCTTTTATCCAAAGTGACTCACAGAGAAGGGAACAATCAAGGTATAGTGTGATAAGAAAGCGTTAGTGCAACAATAAGTGCTATGACAACTCTTAAATGGGTAGCTGTCCCATGTCCAGTTGTAGGTAGTGCTAGGAGAGAAGGTGTCGTTCATTGGAGGAGCGCAGCGGTCGTGAGGTGACATATGCCTGTACGAGGGCATTCAGGTAGGAAGGTCGGTTCACCAATCTTAACCATCACTTAGATTAAAGGCAATGTGTACCATCAAATATAGTTCCTGTTCTAAACGATACAACAAAATACAAATAATTATTAATTAATTTAATTTCTTACGAAACCTGAGAAAAATAATCTATAAAATAAATCTCGTCTTACATTAGGAAAGAGGTGGTGAGGTGCCCCTAAATCCTACACACGGCTCCTTTAACTGTACGACCGTGTTGGAGGTTGTAGTTTGTGGAGCTGTTGATGATATTTTGTCCGTCTCATACATATCAACGATGGTCGGATGAATAAAGAATCACCTCCTTGTATAATGCAGCACAAACGGCATCCTCCAGAATTTCAACAAAAACATAAAGTTCAGATTTATCACAGGACTGTTCCATTCGACTACCGGTTCTCAGACTATGGTACATGTACTACCAGTGGTATGCAACTTCCCTGAAATAAATTAATTTAAAAACATAAAACTACCAAATATGACATAATCTCAAATGAAAATAAACTATGAGATTGCTGAAATATAATTTAAAATAAGTTTTGCTCTAATATCAGCCTGAGATGTCGTCATGTTCATGTATGTAGCATTCAGGTAAAATGAATGGTTCAAAAACACTGAAGAGAAGTGCAGATCATGAGTAACCATTTTCCACTAAATGAGCTCTGATTCTTGAACTGGTAACATTCAGGATTCAACAACAGTCAACAATAAATAATGTTATGAAGAATAAGCATCTGTCATAATGGTCCTTCTTGGAGAGCCTAATATTTCCTGAGGTGGTACACGGTGTAAAAGGTTTGAGAAAAACTGGATTAGACCACATTAGTGTTAGCTCAGTGTACATAATAAACTGCCAACTGAGTGTGTACAGTATATAAATACTTTGAAACATTATAATCTCTTGAGATTAGATTAATCACTGCAGATAAAGCTAACAAATGTACATAAAAGCAGTCTGACTTCAGTATCAGAGACAAACTACAACCTTTGAATTCCTACAAGATCTTGACAGATTTTAAAGAACATTTCCCTGCTTAATACTTAAAAACTTTTATTGACTTTTAATGACTTCAAAGGATGTTCCTTATTTTTCTTTAGTTAACAAATCACATGAAAAGACCAGAAACAACAGTTAATGGATCCTTTTAGACACAGACTGATGTGTCCTATTGATGTAAAAAAAAAAAGAAGAAACTATTAAACTAGCTGACATTCATTCATCACAACACTGTAGTTTATTTTAAACTAATCCCACACACACTAACCTGCTGCTGTAAATACTCACTAGAGCACCAAATGTGAATTAATCTGCTCATGAAAATAGTCCCTGAACAAATGTACTATTTTTGACTGACTGAGTAACATTTGCTGAAAGCTGCAGAGCCCAGCTATGAAATTACTGAGCCTTTTTTTAAAAATCAAACTATAAATATGTGACCTGATTTTACAGATTCATGACTTCAGTAGAAACCAATGTCCTCTGGGCTGAGAGCCACTGACAGGGTCGGGAAGCTGGAAAGTATTGAGAGACGGATTTATTATATTTCTGCTTTTGGTCTTTTTATAGGATTTGTTGGTGGTAAGAAAAGTTTTATCCAAAGTTACGCTTTGTGCACAAGTAGACCACTTCTACATCGAAGTTCAAAACATTTCCTAAAAGTCATTCACTAGTAGAAGTACTGATACTTAAGCAGTTCTTTATTTGAAAGCTACTCACAGCTACATATGGTCTCAATGAATGGGTTAGCTTGGCATTTTGACAGTCACTACTTTAATATGAATATATCCTATTAACCACTTCCTCTGTGGTCAGTGAACCATCTGCTCTTTATAAAAGTTTTTTTTTTTTTAATCAGATATTGTCATAAATCTATCAAACAGAGCAGTGGAGCACCCAGGCATCATTGCTGATTTTTAGATTAGCTGGTAGGCGGAAGAGGCAGGACTGCCAACATGAGTTTCAAAACGGCTCTTCAGAAACCTGTGGGTGACATTAAGCCTACGCCATCCATTCTTTATACCGTCAGCGGTCACAACCAGTAGACATTTGCAAGTAGTGACATCCTGATTGTATAATAACACAAAATTACAGTTTATCCAGCTGTATTCTTCTCTGTCCAGAAGTAAAATTTAATTAGATATCTACTCAAGTAAAAGCAGAATTAAATCAGTTAAAGAATACACCAAGACAAGAACTGAATGGCTCTTTTACAACTAAACATGATTTTTTTTTTTTATTTCCACTTGTGTTTTGATGTAACATCTGTGTTTGAATTCTTAATCTACTCGAGCTTCAATCTGTTGTGTGTTTTTCTTCTGTGTGTGTGTGTGTGTGTGTAGCAGTAGCATCATGGAGGAGTTAGACGTCCCACAGATGAGGAGAGAAGTGGAAAGCCTTCAGTATCAGCTGGCAATCAACAGAGAGAAATCCTCCATCACCGTTACTGAGTGTGTACCGTTGCCCACCCACACACACACACACACACACACACACACACACACACACACACACACATACATACTGTACACACACATACACACAAAAGCTGTCTTCAAGTACCGAGTACCAGATCCCTGCTGACAGTGTGTGTGGTTTTTTTTCTTGCAGACTGGTGAAGTGGATCGAGGGTTGTGTTTGTGAAGATCCATTTCTGAACCCGGAGCTGATGAGAGCCAACCCCTGGGTGGAGAAGGGCAAATGTGTGATCCTCTAATGATCACACACACACACACACATATACATACACACATGTTGACTTAGGTCACTTTTGGGGGCATTACATAGACTTCCATTCATTTCCTGAACCCCTACTCGTACCTTAACCTGAACCAGTGACCCAAGAATCCACTTTTTCCCAGTTGGGGACTTTGATTGTTCTTTTATGATTATATGTGATAAATAATAGGTTCAATTAAATTGGCTTTTGTCCCCAATTGGACAGCCATCCCCAGTTAACTGGTCTTTAGTCTGAGATGTGTCCCCGAAGGTTGCCCAAGTCCTCTCTCACTCACACACACACACACACACACACACACACACACACACACACACACACACACACACACACACACACACACACACACACACACACTCACACACACACACACACACACACACACACACACACACGATCATGGATGCATATAAACTAAAGAATCACACACTCCAACACCAACTGCACTAACTCACTCATTTACCCTCTCTATCTCTATTTCTCTCTCTCTCTCTCCCTCACACACACACACACACACACACACACACACACACACACACACACACACACACACACACACACACACACACACACACACACACACACACACACACACATTATTGCTATTATCATGTCTATTTATTGGGAGACTCCTGAATGCGTTTAATTTATGTCAAGACTACTGTGTGTGTGTGAGTGTACAGCACTGAGTAGCTTTCTAGAAGTTTGTTTTGATGGACTGCTGAGAAATGTTCAACAACACGTTTTTATTGGCTCTTTACACTGTCAATCAAAATAAAGACTTTTGAATTTAACAGCTGGAATACTGGATTTATTCAGAGGTTTACATTTAACACAGGACAAAGAGTGTGTGTGCGTGTGTGTGTGTTTCAGGGGTTACAGTAGTTCTCTGATGTAGATATTTCGTCTGACAGCGTTGGACATGCCCTCGTTGAATCGGAACCACACGTCACTGTTACCCACCGCCGTTCCCATGGAAAGAACCGCACACTTCTCACCTACAGAGATGGGAAAAGAGCATTTTTTTCTTAATTAACTGATTGGTCTATAAAATCCAGTCAGTTTTCTAAATCTCAGTTTCATGTCCTTCATGTTTATCATCACAGAAAAGAAAGAACACCAGAAATTATTCACATTTTATCTGGAATCAGGGAGTTTCTGACATTTTAGCTTAAACTGATGACTGAAGAGAATTGCCACTGATTAATTTGATCAACTAACTCAGCTCTAGTTCAATAATTTAAAGTGATAATGTGAGGAACCAGAATACCTTTGCTGTTTTTTTCACTGTTAAGACAAAATAAAAAAAATGAAGGACATCAACTTTGGCTCTGGGAACTTCTGACATTTTACAGACTTAACAGTTGAATAACTAATAATAATAATAATCATAATTAGCTGGAACAATGACATCATACAATGAAGTAACATTGTAACCGGCTCCACAGTAGTGGAGTTTGGAGATAGCTTGGTTACAAATCTGCATCTGTAGGATTATATGTGACGGTTAAACTGAACTGAGTTGAATACAACAAACCACAGCAACAGCAAAGAAGTGTGAGAAGACTGTAACAACATGCTCCTCCAAGTATGTTTTACAGGAGAGCAAATGACCGCATGTTGCAAGTTTGGTGACACTCCAGGTAACCAACAAGGTAATCAGGACGCGGGATTCAGAGCTGTGCCTGTTTTAGTCTGCTGACGTTGTTCCTGCTTTGTCCTAAAAACAGCCACAGCTCTGCGTTTCCACCCCGATTACCCCGCTGATTAATTACGTGAATGCAGTGCTTTCAGGAAGGTTAGTGATTTTAATGGGTCCGTGTTTAATTGCCACGACCACAGAGTGCTGAATCTGGGCCTGTGTTACTAAGTGAATAAAAATGTACAATAAGAGAGGCCTTCCACAGAGGATTTATAACGCCTGTTGAAAGGAACGAGTTGCAGTGTTTGTTATACATGTAGTATATGAGAAATACTGCATATAAACAAAACCTGGCTGTCTGTTACTGGATATTATAAAAGAAGTCACAGAGGGAAAAGCAATATAATTTTCCAAAGCTGTATGCAAAGTGGAAACGCTGTTTTCAAAATATTTATCGCGGGTGGCCGTGTTAGAGGAGAGAGAACAAGCTACTGAAATTCTGTTCAAGACCTCTATTGTTTATGCAAATGTGCTATTTTGGGTGTGGGGCTGCGATGAATCTGAACACAGTAGTCACGTTTGTTTCCATTCACACAAAGCTACTGCCAAGCCAAAGCACAGCAACTACTCTCCAAACTTTTATGAAGGTTTCTGGAGCTACAACGACTAAAATAACTTGTAGCAAACTCAGTAATTTAGGTGGTTACACGCATTTCATTACATACATGAAACACGAGGATTGTTTATTCTCCTGGCTGGTGTCCAAATATAATAAAGGAGGCTGTAGATCAGGCATAGCCAGTCTTTTATGTTGCTAATAGAAATATGATATTACCAACATTATGGTGGGAAAATGCAGGTGGCAGAGCTGTTGACAGTCCAGATCTCCTGCATACAGTCTGCCACAGGAGCTCTAAATTAGACGTGTTACATAACAACACATCAGTGGACCTCGAGGTGTTTTTTTTTCCTTTCCTGTTCTCAAAGGAGTTTGGATAAATGAAGTTACACTAATGTCGCACAGTACCTGTGTCTGAGGACGGCTGCGGTCTCTGAGGTTTGGGGGCAACAGCTCGACCAAAGAAGTCCACCTCCGGCTACAAAACACAAACACAGAGTGACGAGGAAGGCGAAGTTAATCGGGGAAGTTTGTGAAATGTTGTCCTCAACAACGAGGTCAGTAACAATGAGCAATCACATGAATGAATGAATGCACGCACAGGCGCGCACACACACGCATACATACACACACACACACACACACACACACACACACACCTCTCATTAACCTAATTTCCCTGTTTCACCATCAGGGATTGGAACCCAGTGGCTTCTCATTATCCTCATTTCTGCCCTCTAGAGGCTCACGCTCTCTCCATCACTCTATTACTGAGCTATTATAACACTACAGCTCACCCACTGAGGTTTTGGTGTTCAGTGCAACAGATGCTAGCTGCTCCCTCTCTGGCTCCACCTACAGTCATCCACCAACACATACAGTACTGGTAGAAACAGTGTGCTACTTCGCCCAGTTAATAAGAACCATCAAAATACCAGTTTCTACACAGTGTTGCTTTAATTTCATCACTGCCCACTGCCTAGTTTATGGTTGTGGTAATGTAATGTCTTCCTAAGTGATGAATATAAGTGCTTGCGTGCTTGTGTGCCTCACCCTGGTCTCCACTGTGGTCTGCTTGACGATGTTCTCCAGCCTCTGCTGATGGTTCCTGGTCGGTTTGGGACCGGCTGACTTTTTTTCTTCCTCTTTCTGCATCACACGGACAGAGCAGATTATTAACACATTAGATTATTAAGACACACACACACACACACACACACACACACACACACACACACACACACACACACACACACACACACACACACACACACACACACACACACACACACACACACACACACGGTGACCTAAATGTCTACAGGCTGCGCTGTACAGTATATAACGACCCCACGGTCTGTCAGGTTGGACATGTGGAGTATTTGAAGTCTCACCGCTGCAGGGTTTCGTTGCAGCATCAGCTGCTCAGCTCTCCTCATCTTCTCTTGCTCCATCTCTCTGCTGATGGTTTGTTTGGCCTGATACGTCAGCTGACGGCGCGGAGGCAGACCTGGGTACCTCACCACCTCCTCAACGCGCCTGCAAACATACACAGACTCAGTAAACAGCTGTACACAAACGCCAAGAGACACACATAGATTAAACACACTCATAACGGCAATGAGCTGACACAGAGGTGAACCCTGTTAGATGTCAAACAAAATAACAAAATGCTGCCACTTTTTGGTGCCATGGTTCATGTTTGCCAGAATAAAACCCTGAATCTGTCATCCTCTAAAACCTTAATGCTCTTACTGCTGATCTCCATCTCTCTGCACACACACACACACACACACACACACACACACACACACCAGTAAACTCTCATTTATGTTGTATTTACATCTATCATTGAATCAGATAAAACCAGTCTATGTGACTGTGAGCTATGTATTGCAAGTTATCACGACAAAATGTGAGTCAGAACTACAGAAAAACAGTCTTTCCCCTTTAACATGATGGATTATACAACATGCAGCTAATATTAAGTAGTTTAACATCTGGCTAACATAATCACAGTTATTACAGCTGAAAGCACAAACAACCACATCATCTATGATATCCAAATATAATGTATTAACTTCAAATAACATTTATGTAACTTCACATAACATACATTTAACTCTGTTTTAAGTGTTAGATTCATTTCTGAGCATATTCACATTAATTCTTGGATCAGGATACAAATATTATTAAAAATACAGGAGCGACAGCACTGAGAATATTTCACAACAGAGCAGAGATAAAATTCCAACATTAAAGCACATTATTAAATTGAATTAATTGACTCATTTGTAATAAATGAAGTGAATTCTCTTAATCCTTCCTGCTCTTTTTCTCTTCCGAAAACCAGGCGACAATAACTCTGTCACAGTCTGACCAATCAACAACAGTGTCCAGAAAAGACAAAGTCCAGTCAAATAATCCTGTCGGTCGTAGGTGTACCCGCTGTCTGTAATGTTAAATGTTTATATCCACAATTGTGTTTCTCCACGAGGTTTCAAAGAGTGGTGTTGTGGTGAGCTAGAGAGGGAAGGTACAGGAATGTGTAGATCAGTAGAAGCAGCAGTAGAGCCAACACTAGAGGCAGGCACCAGTCGTTGGTTACCAGGACCTGGTCACAGCGAGCCTGCAGGAGGGAGCCGCGCTGGGCTCTTGTCTGCTCCGCGACCTGTGCCGGCATGGCTCAAATGTGCGGCTAATTATGTCATTTTACCAACACCAGAGTCTCTGTTGTCCTCTGGAGTCACAAAAAAATGAAGGTCCAAGATGAACAAAAGTCTCCCGAGTTAAAGTGTAGCCCAAGTTTGAACCATTTTTAACACGCTTCGATGTTTCAGGTTTCTTCCTCCACTCGTCCACCAGTGAGGCTTTGCAGCTTGCTACTCTGCTTGCCTCTCACACCACGACCATCACACAAACACACACACAAACACACACACTCACCAGGTGTTAAAGGGATTACTCTCTAAGCCTCCATGGAGAGAACCACAGCGTGGACAAGACCAGTGACCTTCAACACCCCAGAAACACACATCTGCTCTGCATGTGTTCACGTGTAACATACAGTGTGTGTTTGTGTGTACTCACGGTTCCAGCATGTATGTGTACTGTCCCTCTGGCGTGCGGTCCTGCCTGTATGAGAGGTTGTACGCCAACATGGTGTCTATCAGCTCACGCATCTGCTCCTTCTCTCTGCTGCTGAACAGCTGAGGATTCACCTGGAAGAAAGAAACACAGGATTTAAGATGAGTTTTATAAACATCAGGTCCGTACGTGAGAAAATGATGCAGGGTTTTCAGTTCCTACATAAATACACAGACACATAAGCAGGTAAACTGTACATGCTTTTACGTACAGGCCGTAGTTTGGGACAGATGATGTCAAGCAGCAGTGTGAGCATATCAAGGGTCAGGCTCTGCTGGCTAATCCTCGTTCTGACGCATGCTGGGATGTCAGCCAACATGGTGGACAAAGCGTTCTTGCTGCTGAGGAGCCGGGAGGAGGCCTGGTGAGAAGACAGTAATGAGTCAGCGATAAAATCTCAGTTGTGGTCCCTTACTGAATTTGTCTTCATTCAATATGATGGGAAACTGTTGGTTTGCAACACAGTGGTGCATGTAGTTGATTTGCACCTCGTGCTGGCTGTGGGGATAGCTGATGCGGGGCACGTGCGTGTGGGCAAACAGGAAGTGGAATGTGATGGACAGGAAGGGCAGGTATCTCATCAGGGAGAAGTTCTGCCCGTGCATGATCACTTGATTCAGCCTGTCTGAGAACGACAGCCAGTCCAGAGCCTCACACACACTCTGCAGGTTGGGGTCCCTCACACGCATGGACAGAAAATTGTCATACAGACCCTGAAGGAAAGAGAGAGAGAGACGCTAAGCCTGATATCAGATGTAAGACATCACAGTGTAACGTTCATGAATATATCGATTAAGTGCTGTTCAGAATATCTTGATCTTAGTTAAACATGGGTTAGTGTTTAATATAAATCATGACAGTGAGTTCATTACCTGAGAAACCTTTTCATACTCTCCACTAGACATAGCCAAGTGTAGAATGTGCTGAAACCTCTGAGCTCCACCGCCCGACCCCGGTGCCTCCTCAAACCCCTCACCGATACGTTTCCTGAAAGAACAAACTTGAAGTTAGTTAAGAGCCAAGAAGCAGAGACACGTAACATAAGACTGTAAGATTCTCTGACCGTCTCCTCTTTTCATTTATGCTCACAGATCAAAGATTTGTTATATAAGCAAAGTTATTTCATCTGAAAGGTCAGAGATCCTCACTTCCTCAAGGTGGTTCAGAGTCTGACAAAGAGTGAGAGAAAATAACATATATACAGTTCTTGCTCTGCGACCATGGCGCTACTTCATTGTGAGTTCAACTGAAGTTCAGTTGTTATCCTGACAAGGGAGTTCTCCCATGATGAGAAATGGGCCTTTATGCTAGCTTATACAAGTTAAAGAAGAACTTCCCATGGAAACTCATATGAAGAGCAGCCAGTTAGACAAGACATAATTTTACTACCCAACAGACAACACACAGGACACGACTACTAAAGAACTCTTTTCTTCTGTTTACTAAATCACAAACAGAGCTCTGTAGGGTTCGCTGAGCTAAATCTAAGACTTGGAATTTAATTTAATACCCAGTGAAGACTGAAGCATAATAATGAAAACCAGTAGGGATGATAACGCCGGAAATTATAAACCAAATGCAAGTTTGACATTTGTATCTCACTTCCCAGCAGTTAACAGTGACAATAATTCCTAAAAAATATCTTTAAATACAACCTGGACCTGGACAAGCAGCAGAAAACCGATTTAAAAATATATTATTAATTTAAAGACACCTGTTTTACATCAGGTCGGAGGTCTGAGGTCTTTAGTTTTTGCTAAAAATTACATTTTATAACTTAAGTTACTGCAGAAAAGTAAAAAAATGAATGTGGCCATTTCTGAAAAAGGTTTCAGCATCCAGAAAAACATTTACAACTTCATGGCAAACTCCAAGAAAAGACACTAAAGTACCGTTTTGTACGCTGTAACTGGAAGATCTCCTGCCACAGATGGAACAAGCCTTTGTTCTGGTCCTTCTGCCCCACAGAGATACACTGGATGGTCTTGATGTCCACTTTCTTGTGGCCACGACCGTGAAGGAACTGCCAAGAACACATAGTGTGATATATTTGTACTGCATATCACTGAACTGCTCATGCAAACAGACAGACTGTCCTTCACAGTGCTGCCACCCACCTGTAGTGTGTTGATGCAAGACCTGATGTCGTTGTCCGTCTTCTCACACAGTGACATCAGGGTGCCTGTGTCTGCTTTCATACCCTGCCTGAGTGAGATCTGCAAAGAAAAACTCAACGTAAACACAGACTGTTTGTGTGTTCGCATGTGTTTGTGTACCGTGTGTGTGTGAGCTGACCTCTGCCAGTCTCTGTGCGAGGCGGGAAGGCTGAGTCTGGGGGAAAGTCAGGAGGAAGGCCTGCTGCCTGAGAGGTCGGAGAGCTGGAACATAACTGAAAGGAGAGAGAGGTGATCAGACGATATTTAGCGATTAAAATGTCTATACTACAACAGAAATCTACAATTTAGATTTGATGCTGCTGCTAAACATCACAGTCGCTCTCTTACAGGTCGTTACAGATGCAGATGATTGGTCGAAGCAGGATGGACTCCTTCTTCTTTTTCTTCTTCGTAGTCTCACCCGCCTCCCCGCCGTGTCCGTCTTTCCTGTTCAGAGTTGCTAACAGAATGTTGATTGCGGCCTGTCGAACGCCACAGATGAAGAAATAAAATATATAAATAAGTTAGACCAATGCAGTCAAGGATATTTGGTTTTGCCTTTTTAAAAACTGATTTTAAGCGTCGAGAACGTACCGCAGGAGCTCCATCAATCTCATCAATGATGAGGCAGTTCGGTCTCTCATTGGCTCCTAAAACTGATTTCATCTGTGTTGCGGTGTCGATGCGTTTCTGGAAAACCTCTGCGCTGCGATCATCGCTGCAAAAACATCAACAGTGCCAATGAAGTCACGACAGGAGGACTTTTATGATTTGCGGTTATTATTAGTCAGTTTTAATTTGGTTCGTCTAACCTGGCATTGATTTCCACCACGTTGTACCCAGCATGCTTTGCTATGATATGAGCCAAGGTGGTCTTCCCCAAACCTGGAGGACCAGACAACAACGCCACCTAGAGAAAGACCAAAATAAATTATATCTTGTTTATCTGACTCAGAGTCATTAAACTGAAATTGCACTGACTATGTGATTACTTTAAATTTGGGTCTTTTGTACTGGTCCAGCTCCGCCTCCAGCAGCTCCTCAGTCACTTCAATCTTGCTCTTGAAGCGATTTTGATTTTGATTGGGTTGATTGGGTTTGAATGAGTTTTGGTTGGTAGCTTGTCTGTCAGACCGGACAGGGCGAGACTTCCTCTCTCTTCCGAAGACAACAGTGTCCCAAAGTTTCAACCATTTGAGCAGACAGCGGTTGGTAAACTACAACGAAACAGTCACACAGAACACATCAGTGTTGGACTTTCATTCAGGTGGAGTATGTACATAGACGCGGTCGTGAAGTTATACAGAAACATTGTTTACGTCGTCACTGAGAAGCTCTGTGTAGTGTCGGGGAGAGAATCTGTCCACCCAGAGTCGAGACGTTTGTCCCTCTGCGTCTTCAGGATCATCGTTCTCTTTATCTTCTCTGCTTTCAGGCTCGACAAACACATCGTTCACACTGCTGGAATATGACACAAAGTCAGAAGTTTAAGTTTAAAACCACGTCGAGCCTGTAATCAGATTTCTGATATGTGATGGACAGGTGGGGTGTTACCTGGCCAGCAGCTCTGTAAGACGCTGAGATTCTTCCACAACCTGATGGTGATGCTGCATAATTTCGAAGAAAGAGAAGAAATGAACCAAATTTGCAACTTAAACAGTCTCAGATCTTAAAATATGTGCACCTGTTGATACATTTTTTGTAGTGCTAAATACATTTTAATACATTTTTTATATGACAGATCCTATACATCCATAAATCAAAATGAATTACTGTGTAAAGTGTCACTGATATATTTAATTTCAGTGCTAAAATTATGAGATTAAACCATCTTTTTTTTTTTTTTTAATCATTTAATAATTTGAATAGAATTTAGATTTATAGGCAAACATTTGTTCATTATAAGATCAGCTTGTCAGTTTTTTGGCTGCGGTTCAGTTCTTTGTTTGAAGTATTGTGTATTATTCTCTGTATTTGGCTGATCATATTCAAATGTCTGGATTTAGGGAAACTAATGAAGCACACAGGATTGCAGTGTGTATATTACGCACAGCCTATTTGTCAGATTTTACACACACAACAGCCTCTTGACTGACTCACCCTCTCTGCCTCTTGTTCTCTCAACACACCTATTGGCACCGCCAGCAGCCCCAGTGAACCCTGGGAGTTTGGCACCATTCTGGAGTCGACCATCTGGAGAAAGACACGCAAAGACATGCAAAGAAATACAGAAATATAGGCACTGGACACCAGATGCATGTACGCTGGGGATGAACCATGTTTGTGAAACATTCAACATCACAGATGAGGAGTTTAACCTTTGTCCCGGTGTCCTCTTTTTGTTTGAGGTAGACTCGACTCCCTGATGAGTCTGTCACAGTGATGTACGCTCCCTCTAAAGGAGGTCGCCTCAGCACATGCAGCGATGCTGGCGCCGCTGTGGGAGGTCGCCTTGGTGTCTCTGGGATTGCAGCAAAGCCGCTGATATCCAACACAGCCGGTGTAGACCTGAAACACACAAACATGTTCAGAAGTCTGTTGTTTCGAGAATCAAAAGGCTGATAAAAATGATATGTAATCTATTGTTTCAAACCAATGTTACGTCTGTAACTCTCAACAATCAAAAATGCCAAATTTATTCAAATCATCATCATATAAAACAGACAAAAATAATAATAAAAAAAATAGCAAAACCTCAGATTTGACAGCAAATGTTTGGTATTTTTACTTGATATATTAGTTTCTTGACAATTAGGTTAATGATTAAAAGGAATAAAATTGTCATCTGCAGATTTTCTGTAATAAAATAACCGACAGTATCAAAACAAGGTGTTCCTGACTAAAATGTGCTTAAAAATCACAAGAAAGACAAATTTTAAAAAGGTAAATAACAAAAAGATGCTTCAGTAGTCTACACAGGTGACGGGTCACCAGCTGCAGATCTTATTCATCCAAACAGGTCCTTTTGTTTCTCTATAAATAGTACATTACCATGTTTCATCTTGTGATGTATTGTTTTTAAGTGTTGCTTCTTTGTGTGTGATTTGGGGCTTAAAACATGTTGATGTTTTTTTGCCATTAAAGTGTTCTCCCATTTTTACTTTGGGCTCCTCTAGGCTTTCTCTCCTTTATGAAGCATCTGTTAAGTGATGCTGTGTGTGCAGACACAATAAAAAAAACGCAAAAAGATCTAATGCACAAAGCGTCCTTTCCCTCGCCATGTTCCATAACATCGACTGTTTCCCTGTGAGCTCACGCTGTGTTTAACACCAACCTACGCATCCCTCCTACCTGACGGTGTGAGAGGGTTCGTACTGCCCGAGAGGACGGCGGCGTGATATCGTCACTCTGTGACGGGGCTTTGCTCTCCTGAGTCTCCAGAGAGTTGAAAAGTCGCTTTGCCACTCCTGCATCCTGCTTCTGCCGCTTCGCCTTTGGCGCTGCAAGGACAAAAATCAGACTTAGGGCACAAACTTACAACACCAAATGAATACAACAAGGACAAAACATTTGTGAACTCACTGGTTGGCTGATCATCCAGCAGGTGCTGTATGTCAGAAATGTCGTTTCCCTGCTTGGAGTTCCCTGCAATTAATGTTGAAGTAATTATTAATGAATAGAAAAATAACTGATAATGCTTTAGGTATTTATTTTACTCTTCAGTCAATCAGCTTGCCTAATTAATGCATTTCAAACCATCAGTTGTGTTCAGAGGCAGCATTAGCATTCAGTACACCCTAATCGACAACTGTAAAAATCCATATTATGACAAGAACTGCTCAAATAAGTAAAGACAAACGACAATCCTTCATTACTTTAAGAGACGATGGTCAGTCAGTCCTTAAAATTTCTTTGAATGTGTCTTCAAGTGCAGTCACAAAACAGATTAGATCCGATTAGAAATCACAAATTAAAAGCACCTCTGATAAAATAAATGCTTCATAGACTTCAAAGAGTAGACACATCTCTCAGGAGTCACGCAACTAGTCCCAGTTGGAATCTCAAGTAAGACAACACCTAGCGATAATCTGTTCACTGGTCTGTTGAGTCTAAGTTTGTCTTTGTGAGACACAGAGAAGGTGACAGGATGTTTATCTACATGTGTGTAAAACCACAACATTCTGCAGCGACGTCTGGTTTGCACTTAGTGGGACCATTATGTGTTTTTCCAACATGACAATGACCCCAAACACACCTCCAGGGTATATAAGAGCTCCTCTGACCAAGAGAGAGAGTGATGGAGCGCTGTGTCAGATGACCTGACCTCCACAATCACCCAACATAAACCCAGGTGAGTGAAGGAAAAGCAGCTAACAAGTGCTCAGCACATATGGAAACTCATTACAGGTGACTACCTAATGAATGTATGAATATATATTTATATAAATAAACACCATAAAGTTGATGTTCAGGGGTGGATCACAGTGAGTGTCAAGTAAGATTTAAAGTGTGAGTTGAAAGTTATAATCAACCAACCTTGTCTGAGATACAGAGACAACAGGAAGTTCAACAGTGAGAGGTATGGAGATTAATATTACAGTTTAAACTCGAGTCTAATGCAAACGCCTGCTATTATATGATCATATGTTTAATTAAAGGTCTGTTAGCGAGCTAAAAGTCCTCACCCTCCATCTGAGCCAGCACTTCCAGCTCGTCGGCGAACTGGTCCTCGAAGTCGTCCTCCACCCCGAACATCTCATCATACTCGTCCATGTCGGCCGGGACAGGAACAGGACACAACCAGAGACACGGAGGTTAGTTTAGTCTGAAGACAAACACACTCTGAATAATGTCTTCATATAATGTCTTCATAAATGTCTTCACATATGTCTTCAGCAGCCAAACTAACGGAGCTGATTTCCCGGCAATTTTTTGTTGTCATGTACTACTTCCGGGTGACGCGAGTCCTCCGTCCTCTGATTGGCCTCTGACTTTCCCATCATGCACCACGAAGAAAGCAGTTGACCTGAAGGTGGCGCCAAAGGAAAGAGCATGTTTACGTCAAGGTTTACATCTACAGTATATATATACAAATACATTTAAAGTAAAAAGAACAACAAGAAACATGAAATAAAATGTCTTGTAAAAGTGATAAGTTATCTACTAAAATACAGGAAAGTATCATTTTACATTACCTTTATTAAGATGTAAACCACTGACAGTATAAAGAATATATATAGACATAAATATATAGATAATGTGTGTGTATGTATATATATATATATATATATATATATATATATATATATATATATATATATATATATATATATATATATATATATATATATATATATATATATAGACTCTATAAAGTTTGAATGTTGTAATTTTTCTTTTATTGCTAGGCTCCTAATTTGCTTTTATAATTTTATTAATTTTATTGTTTTTCAATAAATCAATCAGCTTTATTTGCATATCACTTTTCGTGTAACACAAAGAGCAACATATCCCCACAACCCTTTATGAACAAAAACATGGACTGAGGAAAGGCTATGTCATCGTTTTGCAGTGAGGAAATACCAGAAGCAGGTTAAAAGAAAAAGAAAAATGAAATAAAAAAATAAAATAAAATAAATAATTATAATAGAATAAATAAAATAAAAGTAAAATATTAAAAAGTATAAATGGGAATAAATAAAATAAAGGTAAAAATAACAGATTAAAATGTATAAATAGACAAAAATTAAAAATAGGTTAAAAGGAAATGCCAATAAAAATTATAAATAGACTAAAAGAAAATAAAAACAAAGCATGTATTTGAACGAATATTTCTCTTTTGTGTGAAGCACTTTGAAAATAGCCTGAAACAAATTTCTTTGGAAGTTACACGCTTAATGAATGTCTGACTCCATTGGCTTTAATGTTTTTATTTAATCTCCGACAAGTACTGGGTTGTGCTTAACCAATATATAAAAAGTATAGACTGGCTATGTTCATAGACAAGTTCATCATCATAGAGTCTGTCTCACTGCTGTTCAGATTAAAGACAAGGTAAAGCTCACATTTAAAACTCAGTAACTATACAGTACAGGAATTAACTAGGCTGATTCAATTTAAGCTGAATTTAATCACGGTAGAAACTGTTTATACATGAAAACAGTGACAGTATCTTTTTTTTTTAATTATTTGCCAAATTCAGGCAGGTTAAAATTTTATGTAACACTTAAATTCTTGCAATTCTTTTTCTATAGAAGTTTTTGTTGCTCTCAAAACTTTCATTCATCTTAAGCTTTTACATTTTTCTCTGTGTGTGTGAGATTAATGATGATGTGTGTGACGTCAGGGTGTCCCTCTCGCCACCATCTGCTCCTTATAGCAGACAAACACTGGCCAGCAGTTTGTGTGTGACACTGAGTTAATTTCACATCAGGGAGCACAAGAGGAAAACTCACTCAGCTCATTTTGTCTCTTCCTCTTGGACCTCCGTTCCTCTTGTGTTGTCACCTAGTGAAAAATGTCCAGATGTGTTGTGAGAGTAAAAAAAAAAATTAAAAAGTAATTTCTGATTTTGAGAATGCACACACAACGAGGCCACGACCAGTGTGTGTTTCAACACAAATAGATTTAAAGAAGTCGCACTGCTCTAGTTATACCATGCTTTATCCTCAAAATATTTTCACCTATTGAGCCTTCATCAGGATGTTTGCCATGGTATGTTATAAAACTGCTTTGAAAACATTATAGTAAAGTTGTTTTTTAAAACTAATACGGTGATTTATAAGCAATTTAAAAGATGGGTTCAAATTTAAAGCAAAAGTTCCTCTAAAACTTTAATACAAACCCCTCCATCTAAAGAGATTTCTCCAAGCTCGTGCTTACAAATATTTCCAAGTGTTTCTCAAACTTATATCTCATGTCCAACAAGTAAAGAATGTAAAGTACAAGATCACTTGCAGTAAAACAGGGAAGATCAGCCTCCATTTTTATACTACCAAGGAATATTTTATGATATATACATATGATTATGTAGTAGGCTTGTATTCCAAAACATTATTTGTGTCCAACATCAACCAATAATGCAAAACCACAAATGGATCTATCCTCAAACATTTAATTATTTGAAGAAATCTACAAAAAAAAAAGAAACCTTGTGTCCACTCATTTTGCAAGACTATGAGACAGTAAAAGAGAGTAAACATTGCAATCTGATGTCTTATTAGTGTCTTATTTTTAATTTATTTCTCTGAGCTGAGTTCTGCTGGAGGTTTTTCTTTGCCGCAGTCGCCGAGCACTTGCTCACAGTGTCATCTGTAAATAATGTCTTCAAATGGCTCTAAATTGAATTAAACTCAGTCTGTAAGATTAGGTGTGTTGGCTGGAGTGACTGGAGTATAAACCTTTATGTAGACGTCTCACTGATGTCTTCCTAAAAGTTACTGGATGAAACAAGCAGTTGGTCAACACGTCTTTGTTTCTCTTTCACACACTTTCACTGACCCTACTTAGCACTTACCAGCAAATGTTTGTGTGTTTAGACGCTAATGATTAGAAACTTGTCATCGCCAATGATTGACCATCTGTGTGTGTCTGTGTGTGCATCAGAGTGGACTCTGGTCCACATGAGCATCTGCTGTACTCCACTGCTGACCCATACCATGCACTCCATTATCCCCTGGCACGGTGTGTGTGTAAGCGCTGCAGGTGCCACATTAAGGTGATGTGTTTAATCATCAATTCAAGCAAGGGACTGCCCTCTTCACATGTACACCAAACACTCTGTGTCAGGCTTTCGGTAACAGCAAGGTCAGCTTGTAGTTCAGCCAAGAAGGGACTTTTGCCAAGGGCTGGAGTGTGTGTGTTTGGCTGTGTGTGTGTGTGTGTGTTAATGTTAGTAAGTCTGTTTTTTGTATGTTTGTTTGCTGGTTTTCAAGTTTTTAGGGAGTGTAATGAGTCCTTCTCTGTGTTTAGGGTGTTTGCAAAGTGTCAGATTATGAGACTGACTGTACAGCTGTAAGGGTTAGATTCAAGACGTGTGTGTGTGTGTGTGTACAGGAAGCAAACGTGTGTGTTTTTGGTATATTGTGAACTTTGAGGATGTCTAACTCCACCATCAACTTCTACGACCTGCCTCAGTCCTTCAGCTTCTCTGATATTATCGTCATAGCAACATACTTTCTTCTCAACCTTGCTGTCGGCATCTGGGTGAGAGTCAGAGATCTATATATATGTGTGTGTGTGTGTGTGTGTGTGTTTTTCCTACATGTGTGTGTGTGTTTAACAGTTTTCTCTGTCAGTCATCATGCAGGGTGAGCAGGAATACTCTGAGTGGATATTTCTTGGCTGGACGGGACATGGCCTGGTGGCCGGTGAGTCTCATCATGTGTTCTGTAACGTCTCTAAATGTGTCTAAGGATAGTTTTTGATCTGTAGTTCAATGAAGCTTCTTCTGTTAATCTATCCTTGTTTGCAAATATCAGTAACCTTAGATTGTAAATTAGTGATACTGATATTTGGCAGCCTTGAGAATGTTCACAGACAGACTGCTAGTGGGTTACGCTTGGCAGACTTAACAAAAATAAGCCCTGTGTACTTTCTGTAATTTGTGTATTCCATTTTATGATACTACTTCTGCTCAACTACAGGTCTGAGGTACTTTCAGATTTTACAGATAGATGCAGAAGATTTTACAAAATAAAATACACTGGTGAATATTAAATTAGCAGTTCCCAGACATTTTGGTTTGCGACCCCTTACGAAAAGAAAAGCATTGTCTCATGGCACCTCAGATTTATGACCCTTTGGAGGAGGCCTGACCCCTATGTAAGGGAAACCACAGGACTAAACTACTTAACTCTAAATGTAGTTAAAACTAACAAGACCTTGACAGTAAATGTTGCAATCTGATGTTTTCTTAGCGTCTTATTTTTAATGTATATCTTTGGGATGAGTCCTTTTTAAGGTTGCTAATGGTGAGAATTGTTCTCTCTGTAAAGTAGCTCTGCTGCTGTACATGGAAAGTACCACAAGATAACGTTGGGTATGATTTGGCGCCATATAAATAAAACTGAGTTGAATTCTTTGTCCTGTAAAGCACTTTGAATTGCCTTGTGTCTGAAAGACACTATAAAAAATAAACCTTGCCTTAGCAACAGCATTAAAAACAATGTAACATGATAATATATTGCAATTTAATTTTTTTCTGCAGAACAAATACTTATGATACGTTAAGTTTCCTGTTAACTTAAGTAAGCTTATGAATGCAGAACCTTTTACTTGTGACGCAGTGTTTTTACATTGCCGTCTTGTTGTATTGGTATATTGGCTCTGAATATTCTTTCCATCCCTGGTGTGCACAGATTGGGGCATCTCTCTTTGCCAGCTCAGAAGGCTCTGGTTTGTTTATTGGTCTGGCTGGGACTGGAGCTGCTGGAGGCATCGCTGTCGCTGGCTTTGAGTGGAATGTGAGTAGACAGACATTCATCCACTCAGCAAAACATTATGAGACGCTCTTCTAATTTATCTATTCATCGTAACTAACTAACAACATTATCTTCAGGAATTAAGCAGAGCCAGCCTGCTAATCCACCTGCATGTTATTTTTCTTTTGTGATGGGCTGACTAGACAAACACAAACTATTTGTGTAGGAAAACAGCTGCTACAACTAATTTCCCTTTTGAAAAGAAAACACCTGACTTCAGCATTGTGATATCTAATTACCTCTGAAAATGTCTGTCTAGACCAAAGAGATAAGATTACCTGCACACTGTGCATTTGTGTCTTTACTTCCTTCAGCAGCTGTTGCAGGCAGACTGCTGCAGGGGGCGGCAGCATCGTGCTGTGCACAGTCAGTCCACAGGACTGCACAAAGGTTTACACATGAGCTGGCAGAGATAAAAGAGATTTTTACCCCTTAGTATGACCAGAGAGATTTTTCCACCTGAGGGGTCTGTTGTGGACAATCTGGTCAAACCTCTCTGTCCTCTTTCCTTTTTCTCACAGGCCACTTATGTGTTGCTGGCTCTGGCCTGGGTATTTGTGCCTGTCTACATCTCCTCAGGGGTTAGTTTGCACACACACACACACGCAGTCTGCTTTGCTTGTTAAGGCTGGTTCAGCAGACATTTCAGTGCCAAGAGACATGAGACGCCTTGAAAATTCCCCAACAGGGTGTTACACTACACCACACACATGCACACAACTGCCTTTTAATAACAGGAACATAAATTACTCCATTTGTTGGTACCTAATTATACTTACTAACTATAGTTTGAACACATCATACATACTATAGTCATCAGTTGCTAATTGGCAGATCATACTGAGCTCCTAAATCCACACAGAGCGTCTTAAATTCACCTCTTCTGTGTAGCTGTGGTGTGTTAAAGATGTTGAAATGTGTGTGTGTGTGTGTGTTCAGATCGTGACAATGCCGGAGTACCTGGGCCGTCGTTTTGGAGGAGAAAGGATCAGAACCTACCTGGCTGTCCTCTCACTGCTGTTGTCCGTCTTCACAAAAATATCAGTATGATGCTCTATTTAGCTGCTTTGCTTTGGCATCATCTGCTGTAAGATTGTATCTTTGCTGGCTTTGTTTGACAGATGTGTTGTGTTTCTGTCACCAGACTGACCTGTACTCTGGAGCCTTGTTTGTTCAGGTGTGTCTGGGGTGGAACCTTTACCTGTCCACTGTCCTAATGCTGGTGGTCACTGCTCTCTACACTATTGCAGGTATGCACAACCACACACACACACATACACAATTACCTTCCTGTATACCTAATTTCATGTTTTTATAAACACGGGAATGTTCCTTTCAGGCGGTCTTGCTGCTGTCATCTATACCGACACTCTACAGACATTTGTCATGATTGTTGGAGCAATCATCCTAACAATCACTGGTTTGTACCATTACCATACTTTACAACATAACTGCAGTTATTTTAAGGATTGTATAACTGGAGTTGTGTGCCACTGATCCACAGCCTTCAATAAGATTGGTGGATATGGAAACCTGGAGCGGGTGTACAGCATGGCGGTGCCCAGTAAGATCATTCCAAATAGTACCTGCCACCTGCCACGTCAGGACGCCATGCACCTGTTCAGAGATGCTGTCACTGGAGATCTGCCCTGGCCCGGCATGACTCTGGGCCTAACCATATTGGCCACCTGGTACTGGTGCTCTGACCAGGTACATTTATACACACACAAACATCAACATAAACACATGCATGTGCAGGAGAAACAAGCAGAAACCACCACTGCTGCAGATGTGACGTTTCTCTAATAGCCATTAGAGGATGCATCACCAAAAAAGCCCTCTGAATTGAAGAGAAGCGGGAAAACTCCAAACCTTTAATCACATCCAACCTATGGGTGCAAACATCTTCTAATATGTGCACACACAAAATGTCCCTTGCGTATAAAAACTGTGTTCACTTGACTACAGTAATTAGGGTTAGTCAAATTTGAACAAGGAGGTTGTTGCACAAGGGAGGGAGTGATGATTGCATGAGATGCTCCTTTCTCATAGGACTCTACTCTGCAAAACTGTTTTACCTGCTGCACACTATGCAAAGTTTGCATATTACATACACACATAAGCACTGTACATGTTTGTGCACAGTTCCAACACAGTTTTAGTAATTATCTTAGTCTGTGTCTAAATAGTAATAAAATACTCAATAAAATCAAATCAAGACCTACTAAATGCTAAATACTAAATTTTAAAAGGTCAAGAATGAACTTGCCATCTCACTGTACAACTTATTTGGTTTTGTTCATACTGCTTACCCAACCAGATTTTTCTAATGTGGCTGCATCCACAAACTCAGCAAAAGAAAAAAAAAAAAAAACACCCTGTTGGCCTGATGATGAATTTGTGCCAGACCTAAACTCCAGGCTTTAAAAATACCTTTACAAAGCTAAAAGCTACAATTATATTTCCATGCACTCTTTGCAAAAGCAGATATATTTAAAAATACCTCACAGTACACGTACACAATCACCAAGCTGTTCCAACAATCTGTTTTTTTTTTATTTACAACATTCCCTTTTGGTCCCACATCAGTATTTAAAATTACACATATATACTCTTCGAGTTCTCTACACCTGCGCAGGTAATCCAGTAAATCTGTGAAAGCAATCAACACAATACCCCTACCCTTCAGCACCCTCAGTAACCAATCACAGTGGTATCAACACCTGAAAACCTGATTGTTATATCAGCGGGGAGACGTAATCGGCTGATCGTGCATTTCACAGATACGTCACATCTATGTAGGTTATAGATACGGAAAATAAACATTACGGTACAAAATTCTGAAAAAGTTAAGCAGAGGTAATTTAGAAACATTTGTTCAAAAGATTGTTCACAATACTGAAGCGCTAGCCGACTGAACAGCTGACCAAATTTGTTAAGACTGGTTATCATCTACAGAATACCCTGCCTTTGGTAGAAATGCTAAACATATGCATAAGTTTGTATACATTCAAATATCAGCTGATATCTTTTTTCAGTTAAGCTCGTCCCAGATATCAGTATCTGCTTCTAAAATTCATCGGCAAGATACTACTGAAACCATCCAAACATAAGCTTTAAACCACAAAGCATCGGATTGGAAGGTGATGCAATTCATTTACGGACAAACCCTCTTAAAACATATCATGAAATTAAACTGCCAACACTTGCTGACAAAGTCATAAATCCCAATTACATAGTTCATGCATGCCAGAGATAGAGAAGATTCCATGCTGAAGAGTCACCTACTTCTTAGCACAAAGTATCAACATTCTACCTATTAGCCTTGTTATTTTGAGACGCCTTCTTCTGCGCCGTGTCACCTCGTGCCCTTAAGTGTCTTAAATTGCTCAGTTTTGAGAATGATACTCCTAATAACCCTGAAGGGCTGGCTGGCTGCTGTGGAGACATGTGCTCCGTCTTTCTGTAGTTTGGACTGTGGCGTCGTGGCGACCGGCCAGAGCGCGTCTCAGCCACTGAATCAGGCTGCAGTGTTTGACCCTGCCAGTAACGGTGTCCGCCAATCACAGGGCCAGATGCTCGGGTGGGGCGGTGATAACATCCTGGTTTGGCAATGACTACTTTAGCTCCTTTATTATGTACATCACGACCTGGAGATCTTGAGGTCTGGAACAACTAGGCACAGAGAGGAAGCAGAAAGAGATGAGTAATACATCATGGAATAGATAAGTTTCACATATTGGCTATAGGGGACTGTAGGGTACTCATGGAGTACCTCAGGGATCAACCCTCGGCCCTTTACTCTTCTCTATCTAAAAGCTCAAATATTTCATCAGTTTCCAGACTGATCTACTTCTTGTTTGATTCAAATGTTGTGCACACTACAGGCTTGTCTTGGTTAAAGTTAAATCCTTCAGTTATCTCAGATAAATGTGTTTCCTCATTTCGAAACTCTCTGAGTCTCACATTTGATAAAAGTTTGAAATAACATGAACGAAATGTAACATCTATAGGAATCGGTGCTAATGTTTGCAACTTAACAAGCTGTCACTTTCTGTATGAAAACTAGTGACCCTCAACTTAACAGCTTAATGGGCCCTCCCAAAAACTAACTGAATATGTCTTGTATCAATGTTCGTAAGCTATGGGGAAAATGCTTTAATCATCTTTTGAAATATGAAAAAATATTCACAATAGCTGTAGAAGCTTAACTTTAATTTTGTATCACCAATTATGTTGTCCAAATCTCAGAAATTCTTCTTGTTTTATTTGCTAAAAGGACTTGAAACTGAAATCCATGTTTTTGTTACATCCTGATTACACAACTGCTGTTCTCTTGATTCCTATCTGGGTCAGTACAAACTATCCAAGCTTCAATTGGTTCAGCATGTCATAGCAAGACTACTCACAAGATCCCACAGAAGATTGTATATAACAGTCATTTTAGCACCTTTACAGTGGTTTCCTGTGCAATTTAGAGTTGATTTTAAGTATTTTTAAAGCACACATAGGGTTAGCTCTTGACTATGTTTCTGCTAACCCCTCTCCTAAAAACACATTATTTGTATTTTCTTAAATAAGCTTTTTATGACCTTTCACAGCATTTGTTATTTTAATCTCATCTGTTAAACTGCAGTTTAATCTTATCTATGTATATTTTATTGTACTACACCTTTCCTGGTTAGTGTGACATAAATGAAGTTATGATTATTGCTGTTATTTGTGTTTCTGTACACGTAGGTGATTGTACAACGCTCCCTGTCAGCTAAGAACATGAGTCACGTGAAAGGAGCATCAATCCTGGCTGCCTATCTGAAGATGCTGCCTTTTATCTTCATCATCCTCCCCGGCATGATCAGCCGAGTGCTCTATCCAGGTGCGTGTACACACATGTGGGCATATAATCGCACACCTTTTTGATCAGGAAAAATGGATGACGGTATGTTTACTGTAAGTGAGTAGTCACTTGCTTTAACACCACTGCTGAAACACACCCAATTTTAGTAGGATCTGCATAGACAGGTATGTGAAAAAACATCTGTGTCGCTCCTGTAACCTTCTCTCAAACTTATTCATGGCAAATGTTATTCCCGGGAACGTCTGTGCTTGTTTTCGTCAGTGATTACTCATTAAACAATTAAACAGGATTTAAAAGATTAAGACACACATCGTGTCGAGATCTACTTGTCAGTGTTATCTAGGGCTGCATTGAAAAACTAATACCCATAGACAAATTCCTAAAGCCCACAGAGATATGAAGAGTAGTCCTAGTGCCTATTTTGTCTGACTAACTGTCCAAAACCAAGCCAAGATATTCAATAGGGAAAAACAACACTTAAAGGACTGGTTGATGAACATTTAATTTTCTGTCTAGACTCATTCCATCATTCCACCTCTACAATTCACTTTTCTTTTCATGATCGGTCTGTTGATTATTTCAATTAAACTAACAGCGTAATTGTTTAGTCTGTAAAATGTGAGAAAACAGAATCAGGTTTTCACCTGGCTACTCACCTGTCCTATGTGCCTATGAGGTGAAGCGTGCAATTGTCTGCGGAGCTGCTGTGATTGGCGGATGAGGCTGGCGCTGTCCTCTGACTGGCTGGGCTCACGCAGATCCAGCATGCTCTGGGAGAGGCGGGCCATCATGTTGACCCCGTCTCCATGGCGATTTCCACGACCTGACCCTGTCGTCACTCCGTTGGTCAACATGTCTCTTGGCTCTTGCCGGTTACAATCGTAAAACTCCTCTTCTGACACTGTGGAGGTGCTCGACGGGTCATCATTGGTTGCTCGGTCACATATGACCTTGGTGCTGTCTTGGCTGCCGCCCTCATTGCTGCCAGAGTCCCTGCCGTCATCCTTTAATGTAAGGCTATGGCTTGGCGTGAGCTCCTCCAGGGTTTTCCTTTCGCTAAAGCCATCGAGACTTTCTAACTGGTCCATTTTCATCAGAGTGACCTGTGGTTGGCCAGGCTGCTCTGAGGCGGCGGGGTCTATGATTAACTGCAGTGTGCGGCGTTTAGGAACAGGTGGTGCTACAGTTTGTGGAGGCTCTGGAGTTTGTTTAGCATTGTCTGTTGGCTGTGAATCAGCAGTAACACTGGATGGTGATGTAGGACTGTGTGCGTTTGTGTCTTGTGTTAAAGGTGTGTTTGGCTGCTGAGGAGGCCCTCTGGAGTCTGTTGCATCAGTTTGGTCTTTATTCTGAGGTCTGTGTGTTTGCTGTTTGGCCTGTTCCTTGTTTGGACTGACAGGAGTAGAGACGGTTGTATTTGTATTTCCAGAAGGATTTTCTGCTGCTGCCACAGGCTTTGCATCCTGACCTAAGGCAGGTGCCTCGGTCTGTGCTGGCAGTGTCAGTGGTGAGCTGAAGCGTATAGCCTGGCTGACCTCAAACCTCTCTGACCTCTGTAAGTGAACCTGATTGGCTCTCTTCTCATCCCTGATGTTGATAAAGCCAATCACGTCGCTTGGTGGGTCTGGCTCTGGCCAGGTGGGCAGGTACGGGATCAGGTACGCTTTCTCCAGATGCGCTAATCCTGGATGTAAAGGTGGCTCTTCAATAACGTTCCTCAGGCGTCCTTTCGTTATTTTTAGCCCAGTGGGATTCTGGGAATTCTTGTTGCTTGAATTTTGGTCAGAAGAAGCGGGACTTGCGTGTGTTCCCGTGGTAACAAGGGCATATTTGGGATTGATGAGTTTCCTAGCAATGGCAGCTGACACCGGAGCGGGAGCCGTCTGAGGGAGCGGGTCAGGGATTGGTTCATCAGCCATAGGAACCTTGTTCAGCGACACACTTCTGGACAGGAGGTAAAGCTCACGAAACTGCAGGTCAAAGGTCTCCACTGCCTGTCCTGTGATCACAGTGATGAGGTTACGATCCAAACGAGACGAGGACCAGGTGAAACTGGAATAACAAAGACAAGGAAACATAAATTCCCAGCAGTAAATACTCAATCCTACTGAGAAATCCCAACTTGAAGTTTAAATCACTGTATCAGATATTTGCGCTCTCAAGTCATGCATCACATTTTGTTCTTTGATCGCATGATTATCCACTTCCTTGTGGAACGAGAGATAAAGTCTGAGATCATGCATATGTATTGGTAAATAGTTAACTACAGATGACAATGATGGGGAACTAAAAGTGTGTTGAGGTGAAGGTTTATATTGTAAAAGATCTGCTTAATTTTCATTAATTCGCATTGACAGATAATTCTGCAGCAATGCTTCAGGCATTAGAGCACTTTTTGCCACTTGAAGCAGTAAAAGCTGTTAATTCAGTGTTGACATATAATTTTATTAAGTTGCTATCATGACAACTTGGTTAACATTTTCCTATTAACACATCCAGTAGACACGGAGCAACATTAACATTCATTTGTAGTGTTTTTCGGGTATTTGACAAATTTTCCAAACTGTCTCTGTCTGGCAGGGTATTGCAGGTTTTTACAGCTTTTTCACTGACACCAGCTGCCTAGAATAGATGAGACCGGTGAGAGTGAAGCAAAACAGAACAGTTGTGGGCCAGAAGACCAAAACAATGAGCTAAAAGATATTAAAATGCAGAGCTAAAGGGAACTGAGGAGTCCGCTTTCAGGTGTCATGTTAATGACTCAATCCACGTTAATGAAAAAATATTAATTAGAGCAGCTTTAAATATACAAATAAACGATGCACAGTGGACATAGCTCACCTGTATGAACCAGAGATTGCTCTGTCTCCATCAACCAGGAGGAACTTCTGGCTCAGTGATCCACGCACTTTCTGCGCAGACCGAGTGAAAAACTCCACGCCTCCACAGCAGCGTACACGCAGATTCTGCACACACCCACACACACACACACACACATATATACAGGATTAATGTTATGTACAGAGAGGCCCTCGGATGTTTCATGTCAATGGGAGGAAGGATTTGGTGAACAAAAGGGAAATAAAGGTGAAAAAGAGCTTTGTTGTTGCTCAGGAACAGTTTATTAACACATCTATAAAACTCTGTGTTAGCTGACTCTACAGGTTAGAGCATGGACTCTATCTATGTATGTGCATGCTTGTATGACACACCCTGCTGTGTTTGTCTTTGGCTCTGTGATAAAGGGTGTGGTCCCAAGCCGAGCATTACCTTGTAAATGTTCTGTGCGAAAACTCACAGGAGACAATAAGCATATACGTCGTAAATGCTGCACAATGACAGTGGAGATAGCAGATAAGAAAGCAGTTAGAGAAAGAGAAAGGGCAGGTCTGGTTAAGAATGAAAGGAAAGAAATCAAAGAGATGCGTGTCACAGAAAGTAAAGTGACATTATGTGTGGTTTATCTAATTGCCTACAGTGCAGGCGGGAATGTGCTTAATGTCTTCCTTGCCTCCAATCCAACACATTTAGAAACCCCCTCCATGAAACACATTAAGTATTTTCTGTTACTGCCTGGACCAGTTCAACTCAGAGAGGCAAAGAATAACAAAAAATTAAGCCTGTCTATGGCCAAAAAAACTAGCTGGAACATGCACCTTAACAAGACCTGCAGGCAAAAACCTGACAGACTTACGTAAATCATGTGGCCTACATTCAAATATTTCCCTTTTATAGTGATATACTTGTTGCACACTTGATTTGAAGTGTTTCACTGGAGCTTTTTTTTAAAAAAAAAAAAAAAAAAAAAAACGTTGTTCTATTGTTATTACTTATCACGAGCAGCCATCTATGCAGCCAACTCATCTCCCAGCTTGTAAAAACATCATGTGGGTGTGGGTGTGTGTGTGTATACGTACCTTTAGGTGTCCGCGGTGCATATCAGCTCTGCCACACATGGAAAGAAAGCAGGGGACTGCGGCCATGTCAATCATTATGTATACAGGAACTCTGCGTTTGTAGGCTGCGTCCAGCAGGTCTCGAAAAATATCTACATCTGTAAACACGTCCATAACCACGGCTATCACCTACACACACACACACACAAACACACAGAGGAAATGGCATGGTGTTAGTGCTTCCTGCTCTGTGAGAGTGGGTTTGATTCAAGCTGCTCTTATCAGCAGCAATATTACAGCCATTAAATCCTCAAAGGAAGTGAGGCACTTATGAGAACTGCACCCAAAAAGTCAATTGAACCCTCAAAGACAAAGAACATGACTGATCTGAACATGGATGCACCATAAAGAGACTTCTAGAAACAAAGAGGGCTTTGCAGAGTGGTGATAGAGTGTGAAGTGACTGGACAGTGTGTCTACAGAAGTACTAGTGACAGCATGGTACTCTTCACACAGTGCTGTCTATTCACACTTCATCTGACCCAGTTTTAAACTAAAAAAAAACAAAAACGGAGAACTGCAACAAGAAAAGAGCTCTGGAAAAAGAAAGTTAGGGACTTTATTGTCATTATACTTGAAACATTGTTGTGTCAATCCAAGATAAAGTTTAAATAATGAATAGTACGTCATTTAGATATGCAAAACCTGGAAGACAGGCAGCGAGCGGTTTGTTGTTTGTCAGCAGTTCAACAGAGGTAAAAGGTTATTGTGCTCAGTGTCTTTATCAAGCAGTGAAAAACTCTGGATCAGAATCAAATTCAAGTTTTTTGGTGCTTTTGGGCAACAACTAGCTCACTATATTGTACATACATGTGCCAACATTTCCGTATGTCGGGTCATGTATAGGTTGCTGGCATGTAAGGTTTTTCACTGACGTCAGAACATTTTTTTCCACTGGCATGTCAAGATCAGACCTGTGTTATTAAAAACTCTGTTGTGTGCATGTGTAAGTGCCGCACATGTCAGACAGAGACAGACAGACAGAGGGGGAGAAGAGGGTGTCTGTCGTTTAATCAATTAAAACACGATAGACTAATTGTGTTGGGGATTATAAACTTCTTTTCTTCACCGTGTCAAACAAGCAAACTCAAAGATTTGATTTCTCTGAAAGACAGGCACTGCTTTGTAGTTTGTGGTGTTGTAATAGTGAACTGCATTATACACCGAGCAGCCAGAAAAATACCAAAGCCCTGATGTACTGTGGTGCATTCACCAAATGTAACCTCACTTCAGCTTTTGTAGGGAATATTACTGTTTGCACGTGTCAAACATATGGCCCGCGGGCCATAACTGGCCCACCAAGGGGTCCAAATACGGAGAATATGGAGTTTGTGTAAAAATTGCTGTTAGTTGAAGTTAGTACTCGACGTAAAAAGTAAAACACTATATTATTCAGTTCAAAAATACACGTGACTTAACATTTCGTCTGTGTGTACATGTAATGGCAGTAGACTGACAGTTTTTTTGTTTTTTAAAAATTAATGATTCATTAACTGTAAAAGGAAGGTGGAGGTGTTGTTACACAAAATGGTTTTAATGGTCCGGTCCATTTGCGCTCAGATTGGGTTGTACGTGGCCCATAAACTAAAAGCTGCTCTCTGTGTGCAGTGTGTTTGCATTTATGCATCACACTTTACAATAAAATGAAATGCTGTAGTACAACTCAGGTTTGACAATGTCAACACTTGTGAACATGAGTCACAAAGACAACAAGCTATAATACAGGATTGCATTATAGTTTCTGTTTTCTTTGTGTTTGATTTGGTGGAGAGTCCCTGAACTTCATCAATCATCACCACCACCTCCATCATCATCATCATCATCATCATCATCATCATCCTCACTGCCTACCTTCTGAGCTGATGCAATGCTCTTGCGCACCACCTCCTTGATATGCGTGTGCCCGTCGGCTGGAGGTTGGGTGTACACGGTCACCCGTGTGACCCCCCGGTATGAAATGGCATCGGGCCAGCCGAGATCCAGCTCCGCCACTGAGGCTTCAGACCGGTCTGGCCAGTACTGGAGCGACACATTACCATCTTCTCCTTCTATCCCTGAACCAGGGGTTAGGTTCCCGGGGCCTGGCGTCTCAGGCTTCTGATGATGATGCTGCTCGTGTCCGGGTCGGTAGGCCTCAGCTTTGTGTGCGATCTTCTCCAGCTCCGGCTCCGAGAGGAACTCCCGGACGCCGTGCTTGTGGATGTAGTCCGTGAACGCATCGCGGCCCTTGTTGATGAGAGCTTCAACCGCCAGCCGTTGGTCCTCACTGTAGAAAAACTCCGGTTTGCTCTCGCTCACACGCCAGTTGACGTGGTGATCATCCAGACACTGAATCTGAGATAACGCCATGATCTTGATATATATATATATATCCACTCAATAAATAGTTAAATACAAGCACCACTTTGACCCACTTTCCACTGGTCCGTTAAACCTCCAAACTGTCAGTCCGGTCCATAACGTGTCCTGCTGAGCTGGTAAACAGATCACTGTTTACCGGTGTCTTTTCATGTGAGGATCAGTCCCTAAACTGATCTCAGGTTACTACCACACATACACACACTCAGGTGATGTTCGTCTGAAGCGCCACCCGCTCAGCGACACGCCTTTCACCTGACAAGGGTGCACGGCCCCCACCTCTCCAACGGCGGTCCGGTTCAGCTGCTGCTTCAGCCGCGGGGCCCGGCAGACATGGAAGACAGACAGGGAGGCGGGCGGCTCCTGCTATAGCTGTCTGGGTGAATGAGTGTCTGCCAGTGAGTCAAACTTTAAGCGGAACTTAATGTGAGAGATAGAGAAAGAAGTCATTAATCCCTCTGCACTGTAAGCGTGTTGAAACAGTCGGTGACTCAGGCTTAATGTTGCGCTGACGAGTCACTTTTCTTTCTTTTCTCGTCGGACCGCAAAAGTTTCACAGCTGTTCACAAAAATGGCAACCGTTCCCGAAAGCACACACAAAAAGTCGTAAATATCCCTCCTCAGCTTTCACTGGGTCCGATCCCACGTCGGTTTATCTTTCCCTTTGTTTTCCGTTAAATCGTTTCTCCAGACAGAAAGTTCAAAGAGGTCCAGGGTTCAGCGCAGGCTACCGGTGAATGCCAGACCTTGGAATTCGGCAACGGAAGCACTGTTACCGGGGGCAGAAAGGCGGAGTGTCCGGTAGTCGGTTGGGAAAGAGTGGTGTTAAACTCCACCCTCCTGCCTGGACAGAGAGAGGGGGGGAGAAGTCTTGTTCAGTGAAATAACTAACCCGGGATAAGTTTTACTGACACTATGGGACTTTAATATGTTTGTTTAAATGCTGCAACAATCACAACTCTCCTCTCTTAGGGATTATAGTTTAACATGGTGGTATTAGTTTATAGTACAGATTAAAATGTCCTATTTAGGCAATGCAGTGCAAATACCAGACTAATTGCTAACCATGTGATTGCTGGTTTGTGATGTGTCACTGTAAGGTCTGCTGGATTTTTACTGATAACACAGAGCATGAGAAACAGCTAGTGAATGTCTGGATGAGGTTTAATATATTCTAAGACTAAAATGAGGTTAGGTTTACGGGTAATCTCTTTTTTTTTTATCACCTAACAGATGACTATGTAAAAGTATTCCGGAAAACAATCTCTGTTTAACTATCTAGAAATGTAAAGACAAAGGCTACTTTCTGATGTCTGATATCCCATGACAAAATGTGTATTATCATGTCACAGAGTAGAGTGGTAGTTCATAAATATTGTGCACACACACACACAATTATAATAATAATAAACTTTACTTATATAGCACCTTCCAAAACACAGTTACAAAGCTCTTTACGATAAAGCAGAACACAATATAACAAACAACAATAAGTTAAAAGCAATAAATGAATCGAAAATTAGAATAAGATGCAACACATGCATACTTATACTGCAAGTAGAAAAAAAGGGGGTGAAGTTACTAATAACATTTTGTAGATATAGCAGGAGTTTGTATAATTTTACATGTTTGCATTTGGAGCAAAATGTTTGCATTTTCCTACAATATAAGGAGAAAATGTTGTTATCTGTTGCATGTAATCTGACTGAGACTGAGAGTACAGTAATTTGTTTATATGTTGATTTAAAGGATCCCTATTACCTGATGTCACAGCAATCAGATAATATTCAGAGGATCCACACCAAACATTAAATACGTGACACGTTATATAATAAACATCATTGCATTAATATATAGAAAAATTATATCAAAGCTTACATTCGTATGCAAACCAAAGCCAGAGTCAAAGACACTGTACATACATTTAAATATATTTCTAAAAAATTATTGATAGTTTACTGATTAAAAACAAAAAAGCCATATGGATGATGCTAAAAAAAAAAAAAAACTAACACAGTTATAACAACTGCATCTAATAACAATATTATAGACTTTTTAATGACAAAATGAAGTGTAACATTACTGTTTTTTAACTATAAAATACATAACACATCAACACTTTTACTGCTTCATGAGTAGATATTACAGAACATGAATTGTGCATGAGCAGAGTATGTTGTTACGTCTTCCTCGCCTGTGTGTGAATGACCTGTGACTGCCTCGTGTTTCAGACTCTGTAGGATGTGTCGATCCAGAAGAGTGTGTGCGAGTGTGTGGAGCTGAGGTGGGATGCTCCAACATTGCCTTTCCCAAACTGGTGATTGAACTCATGCCAAGCGGTGAGAATAATGCTCTCATTTTAAATATCTGTGACAAATCTTACTTCTAAATGTGCCACCTGCTTAGTTCATCTGTATGTTTATTACAGGCCTGCGTGGTCTTATGATAGCGGTCATGATGGCTGCTCTGATGTCATCGCTGACCTCCATCTTTAACAGTAGCTCCACACTCTTCACCATGGACATCTGGAAGAAACATCGCCCACGGGCCTCAGAGAAAGAGCTGCTGTTGGTCGGCAGGTAGGCCACTTACAGAGTTTAGACTCGTGGAGGGTGAACTTACAGGGATCAACAAAGAAAAGAAAGGTTTGTGTGAAAGTGAAGGAGATGTATTATACATGTTTGTTCCAGGATTGTGACCGTGATCTTGGTGGTGGTGAGTGTGGTGTGGATCCCCATCCTGCAGTCGGCCAACAGTGGCCAGCTGTACGTCTACATCCAGTCAGTGACAAGCTACCTCGCTCCACCCGTCACCGCTGTCTTCACTCTGGCTGTGTTCTGGAAGAGGACCAACGAGCAGGTAACCCACATCCAACTACAGCTGGAACAGTTATTTTATATCTTCTCATTGATTCATTTAAATGCATTTTAGCTATAAAATAGTGAGAAATGTCCATCAAAAGTTCACATAGTCTTATGGGACGATCAGCAGTCCAAAAGCCAATGTTACAAGAAGAGGTGCAGGGTAGCATGGAAGAGAAAACATCATGCTGTCCAGGAGGTGTGCAGGGAAAACAGGTTGACTTTAGGATGTTGCTCTTTACACCTACCTCTGCAGTTCAAACTGACTAATCAAGGTAGAATAAAATAAAAATACATTATTTTCTTTATTTGCTCACGCCAAAAAAAGTCTCATTGGATTCTTCAATATATAAACAAAGACTGTATATTCAAAAAAAAAAAGCAGTTATATATAAAACATGCAGTATTCAACTTAATTAGCTGAGATACACCCCATAAAGGGGTAACTGTTGAGGTGTGCTGCCTGTCTAAGCACCAGCCCAAGATGGCCTATAAAATGACTCAAACAAGTTATGGTTTCTACTACATTTTATCATGTTTTTAGAAATAAACTTAATTCTAACATTGACTACAATTCTGTGTCTCTCATTACATTGTAACTTAAAGTTAAATAAAGAAAACAAAGAAAACTGTCTGAATGAGGGAATGGCCATCTTTCTGAACAGAAATGGCCTAGTAGACCTCACAGTCAAATATATTCAATTCACACTGATATAAAAAGGAGACATTTATGTGACATTTTTGCTTGATATATGACTTTAACAACAGCAACAGAATTTGACAATCAATTATCAGTTTGTCAGTGGAGTCATCCGTTATTGGACTTATCATCACAGCTCTAATTACAGTCTGAAGTACACTAGTATTTCATGAAAAGTTTCATTAAGAACACTTTTAGGACGACTTCCAAGACACAAGATATTACTTTTCAGCACACACACATTTGTGTAAACATATCCAGACTGAATTCAAAGTTTCCTTCACTCTGGACAAAAAAAATACTTATCAGAACATTCAGGAGTTTTGTACTGTTTGTCCTTCCTCCTACACTGTACTGGTGTACAGTTTCATTAGCCTCAAATGGGATCCAGCTGCCAACACTGCTTGGTGTGGCGTCCACATGTGCCTATGTGTGTGTGTGCGCACATAAATCTCACTCACTCACTCAGTCTATGAAGTGCATTGTTTATTATTTCCTCCGTAGGAACCAACATTAACATGCGTTTCTTTCGGTTAGATCAAAGAAAGCAAAATCGATTGTTTCTGGCTGATAACAGAGTGCAAGTGAGGGAAAGTGTGATTGTTAGAAGATAAAGATAACAGAGAGATTTAGAGCTCTGCTGCAGTAAGAATGTGTATCAGCCCAGGGCTAATAACACGTGTTGAAAGATCTTTCGACTGCAAGAAAAGACCAGCTCACTGAATAGTCTAGCTTGAATCCCTGTTTTAATAGAGGAAGTGCTGGGTGTGTCTGCTCTCTGTGGACATATAACATAAGATACATGCTGTGCAGCTAGAATACAGGATTTTCTCAAGATTTCTGGAACAAAAGTCTGTTCTGTAATGTCAATATTAGCATTTTCTTTTTTAGAATGAAGCTACAAAGTCTATATTAGTTTATTGTGTAATGTGTTTACTGGGAAAAGAGTTACAACATGGGTTGGCAGGAGCCCAACAGAGATTTGGTGTTTTGCATTTTTTATAACTGCTTATGCCCTTATCAGGGTCACAGGCGGCTGTAGCCAATCCCAGCTAACACTGGACGAGAGGCGGGGTTCGTCACAGGGTTGACACATAGAGACAAACAACTATTCGCACTCACATTCACACTGATGGGTAATTTAGAGTCACCAATTAACCTATTAATCTTTGAACTGTGGGAGGAAGTCAGGACAAACCCAGAGAGAACCCATGCAGATACAGAGAGAACATGTAAACTCCACACAGGAAGGGCTCAGCCGGCTGGGGGATTCGAACCAGGAACCTTGTTCGATTAAAAGATGTCTCTGTTAAATAAAACAATATTTAAGCCATCTGTCACTCTGTCAATCAGTCAGTCCATCACTTTGTTCCAGGCTGGATTGACTGGATTGTCAGAAAATCGTGCAGACTATTTGCAGCCTTTTCCGCAGCTCCAGGTTGACAATTATAGTTCTTAGTGAAATGTCTTGACAAGTGTAAATATTTGTACTTTGGTGATCCCTTAACCTTTATTTAGCGCCATCATCAGGTCAAACATGTGATGTCAAGTCAAATTTGTTTACTTGTAAAGTGCAGCCTCATTTGTTTAGTGCTAAATATCAAATGTTAACACACAAAACTAAGACGATGAACGTGGTAAACATACCAGCTAACTTCAGCATGTTTGGCATGCTGACATCAGCACTGAGCACTTCTGTGCCGCAGTACAGTCTCACAGAGCTGCTAGCGTGACTGTAGCCTCTTTAGCCTAACATGATTGATAGTTTATAGGTAACCCAGATATGTAAAAACTTCCACATTTATACCAAAGTTAGCACTGTTCAAATCTATATGCCTCCATGTCTTCATACCAAACCAATGCTAACTGGTGCGGTTGTAAAATGTCCCAGCCATGTGGTGCATACCTATAAAAAGTTATTGGAAACGGTCAATGGCACAGTTACACAAAAGGTGCGAGGTTTTTATCTACTCATATAAACACAGAGAGTATATCGCTGTAAGGATCTTGGTGTTGACTCATGGGGTCAAAGGGAACATGTTACCGCAAAGGATTTGTCAAGGGCTGACTATAGTCTGACACTGCGGAGAGCAAACACAGCCCTGTTTACATAGAACATGGGAACATGACATGTGCAGTCTTTGAACCAGAGCTGCAAATGTAGCTCATGAAAACACAGATTAACCCTATAATTAGTGTCTTTATATCTATCACATGACGTGTCTTATAATGTATTTGTCCTGGAACTTTGCACTTCCAAAAATCTATGCATATGTTTTAATGTTTTAAGATTTATATGAACTAAAACAAGAAAAATGGACTAACTAAATAACTTTTAATTTAAATGTGTTAATTTTTTTTTCTGGAAAGTGAAATAGAATAAGAGGTAAAATAAGAAGTCAAGTAGAGGTACCGACGTTTGCTTTGTGTGCTGTGACAAGCTGATGATTTTCACGAGTGCTAAGTTGAACCGCACAGATCACATTCTTTGCTGAAGGTTAAGTACAGAAGGTGACAGAAAGTTGCACGTGTGTGTGCTTGACAAGTGACACGACAATGACAGATTTTCATGGTGGGAAAGTGACTGTTGCAAGCCGAACACACCCAAGTGTGACCCAGTACTGCTGCAAGAATTAACGTCATATCTTTGCAGTAGAAAGTTGCAGCGTATCAATGTTGGAAGGCATGCAATGTAACCTGTATGTGTTTTTATGTGTGTTTGTGTATATTCAGGGTGCATTCTGGGGCCTGATGGTGGGTTTGGTGGTGGGTGTGTGTAGGATGGTGCTGGAGTTTGCCTTCCCGCCTCCCAGATGTGGTGTCGTGGACTCGGCCCCTGCAGTGCTGCGCAGTGTCCACTACCTCCATTTCGCCATATTGCTTTGTGGCCTCACTGCTATCGTGGTTACTGTAGTAACACTGCTTACACCACCGCCAACCCATGAGCAGGTGTGTATACATAGATACAGTAAATAACATAGCTATTAGGGAAGTAAGCTTATGTAAATGTTTTGCTGTTGATACACCCTCAATGTTATCTACTGAAAATAAAAAAGAGAGGTATTTGAGGTGAAGGAACAGACATTAAATCTAAAGCCTAACGCCTCACCGTGACAAGAGGCCAGGCCTGGATCTAAATCCAAAAGATCAACAATCAACCGACGAGCAAAATCTTACAGTACAGTAGAACTATTGTTGCACACAATACAAAGACATAATGCTCATTTAAGCTAGTTACCCATTTGTCACATCTGACATTACTCTGCCTCGTGTATGAACTCAAAAACCAGTCAGAACTTTATATCCATTAAAAATGCAGAACATCTGCTGCAGAGATGATTTGGGTGAACTGTGCTAGCTATAATAGCTCTATGTTAGAATGAATGTCAAAAATTGAAAACTAAAAGCTAAAAACTATAAAAAATTGTTTACATTTCCAATGGTCCGACTGTCTTGCAAATAGAGTGTCACTACCTTCCACCATGGAAATTCATTAATACAGTATATCAGCATACAGTATATTAATGTAAATATATATAAAAAAAATATGCTTATTTGTTCAAAGACGAGCTTGCATTATATTTGTCTGTTAAATATGAAGCTATAGCCGGCAGGGGTAACTTATTTTAGCAATAAAGACTAAAAACAGGAGGAAACAGCTAGCCTGGCTATGTTTAAATGTAATGAAATCCACCTACCAGGACTTAATCAATAATCAATAATTAACAACTTATATCATGTTTCCGTTATATTTAGCATTACACGTGGTGGTAGGCAGATTTAGTTACCTTTTGAAAAGCGGCAGACTTATACTGTCTCTCCATTCGTATGCTTCTGTAGTACACTTTGTACTCTATGTATGTCCTTGCATAGTACGCTAATTTGAGCAGGGTAGTGTTGTCTCAATTTGAGTACGGCCGCTGTGCAAAATGTCGCAAAGTTTTACCGCTTCTTCATCTTCACAGAATTGCAATTGCAAGCGTTAGCACCAAAATATAAATATAAAACATATGTACAACATTTGTATATTGCAGTATTCACTGCAACCAGCAGCTTCCTCGTCTTGCTGTTTTCACAATGCCGGTGAGAAGTGTCCAGCGTTCCATGTTCAACATTTTGATTGTTATGAGTGCATCATCCGAGTACACTGCAATTAGCCACAATCATTGACACTGACAATGATAGTGTGAAAGCACTTATGTACTCAAAATAGCAAGTGTAAGTATGGAAGTATGCGCACTGAGACACAGCATCACGGTTTCCTTCTTTTCTCAGTGTCGGGCTTCATATTTATCATATAAACATGAGAGTGGTATTGATATTCTCATCTGACTCTCTGTAAGACAACAAATATGTACCCAAAATATCTTAAACTCTTCCTTTACATCAAAATAGACATTCAGCTTTTCTACATATCATATCGTTTGTATTTATGCTAAATTTTAATTTGCTCATAAATAAATAAAGTTACATTTCCATGTTCTATACTCTTAGTTGTGTAACCTGACCTGGTGGACTCTGACTGAGGAGCCTCAAAGAGAAATTCCTCTACAGAAAGTGTCCTCTATTAGCCACCGTAGCTCCCAGGGTAAGAGTCTGAGTGGAATAAAACCAGTCATCATGTGATAAACAGTCATCTACATACACACATGCTGCTGTAGTTATCCTTTGAGTAACTTCCTGTGTCTGCTGTGTGTGTGTGTATGATGTTGCAGGCTCTGAGCCAACACGGCGGGTGACATGTGGTCGGGGGACAGGATTGTGTATCTCAGCAGCACGGCCATCAGAAGGGACTCCAGCTCCCAGAGTCCTCAGTGTTAGAGAGAGTGTGTTCTGGTCCAGGTTCTGCTGTGTCAATGCGCTCCTGCTGGTCGGCATTAACATTTTTCTCTACGCATACTTTGCCTGAGTAAAGGATCAGATTTAACATCCTGCCTCACCCTCCTGCTGAACTCCTGCCAGTCTCTCCAACATGAACTCGAAACTCTGCCTGCCTGCCAAACAGCCACTGATTTCTCCAGATCCAAGAAGGTGGAGAAACAAACTGTGATTTTTGTACTAATTTTACACGAATCCTTCAAAACCAAGGGAATATTCTTACACTGTATTTCAAGTGAAACATGCAGATTTGGTTTCAGGTGCTATAAAATCACATTTCAAACTAGAAAACAGGGGTGGGGTGGGTGCACATACCTCCACCGAGGCTGCACAAACCCTTTAAATGTGTTATTTTCCATAAAAGACAAGGTTAAAGAGAGTTTAGTCCGCATTTGTATGAAATTACACATAATGATAGATAATCATAGGATACACACGGCAGAGTTTTTTTCAACAAAGTAAGGCGAAATGTTGTGTTCAGTATTCTCCTTTAAAATGACTTCATCAGACAAACAGATGTGCTTTCATGTTATGACAGTTATATTTTTACTACCCCACTATTGGCTTGTTCATAAAACCGTCCCCTCATATTTGTTGCAACCTCATTTTAAAGTTATAGAAGGGTATTGTACAGATTACAATGAAGCTTGTGGCTTGTAACAAGCTAACATGAATGTGCATCATCCTAAATTTAAAGCTTACAAGATTATATAGTGAGAATACGTTTGTGTGGTTTAGGCTGCATGTGAGTTTATATGCTTATAATCGTAATTATATAGTTATGTTAATGTCCTTGTGTCTGTTAAACAAGGTTTTGTGAACCTTTAGTTATTGTTCTAGTGTTCGTTCATGCTATTTAGCTTGTTTATGAATATGCATCAGAATTTCTCAACCTTTTCTGGTCCATGATTTTTAAGCATAAATCAGTATAAATATGGTTAGTTTTATATTCCTAAGTTCAGTTGGAGCTCCATATTATATAGAAATAATTCGATTTTTTACATTTCTTTCTTATTTTTACAAATATATCTTTCAGATGACCATTTATTTACTGGAAATTTGACCTCTTTCTGCTTAACTCCCTCAAGGGGCATAAACCCAAAGGTTGAGAAACTCTGTTCTGATACCTATGTTGCTGTGCATTTGATTGGTTTCATTTTTTATTGCTGAAATCCATTAAGAAGTATTAAGACGTACAAATTGTTGGATGTAAAGAAACTCATGTTAGTCAAATCTTGACAACTTGTCCATCAAGTGTTTTTTTTTTCTTGTCATATCTCAAATAAAGTTAAAAATATGTTGCATCAAATCTAGACATGTTTGTCCATAAATGAACAGAGTATTTATAACCAGATTATATCACTCTTTATTTGGCTTCTGTTTCTTCAGTTTACTAAAGAGGACGTTGGAGGCCTAGACAAGATGGTAAAACAAAGAGAACATTAAGTTTCACTTTTAATTAATGCAACATTGTGTAACTTTTACACCAATAAAATGACAGCACCTCTGTATAATCACCCACGAGAAGTATGTAAGAATGCGTTACGGCACTAAGTCACACACCAGCAACCATGTCACTTATTTTAGTAAGTAAAGTAAACTGCTGTGAACTATAGCTGCGGTTAGCTAATACTAGCTAATCTTAGTGCAGACAATGTAGACAAGGAGCGGAGCCATTGTCATGCCAGAACCTGATCTACGTGAGCTGGAAGAGGACGTTGACATAGGAAGTTAATGAGAGAAAAGAAGAGATTGACCAAGCAAGAAGTTCTGGGAAATCTGGGAAAAGTCCATTAGTGAGAGTTTTGTGAAATAAAAGCTGAAAGAAAGATGCTGCACTGATCATAAGTAAAATAATCATAACAAATACATGTGTACAGCTTTCCATATTTACCACAGTGGTATTGCAAAAACATTTCTATTTCATTTCAATTCTATGCAATGTCGTTTTAATATTTTAAATACAAGATATGGGTGAAAGGGGGACATCAGGGCTCAGTCTAAGACATCAACAATTATTTTTATTATCAGGTAATCTGCAATTTTTGATCTGGGAAAAGTAAGAAAAACATGAAACCCACTAAACACAAGATGATGACAGTCCAACAGTCTCAATTCAAAGGTATTATTAAGCTAGACATCTGTTAAACTCCACACCCACAGATTTTGTTCATTTTTAAACTGTCTTTTTATCTTTTTATATTATTTAATCATCCAACTCAATCCCCACCCACTTTAGGAGCACAGAGGAACACAGAAATTTCCAATGTGAAATACATAAAACTGTTGAAATTATGGCAGAATACTGTTTTCACAGACCAGTTCAATCAAATCACTATCAATTAATGTTCCTCTGTCGATAAACTAATCGATTATTGGACTGATTGTTAGCTCGATCATTTGATAAGAAAGGTAAACTTTTTCTGACAGTGTTCAGTTTGATATGATGGTCAGTGGTACAGCAGCTGGACGTATTCTGGCGGAAATACTCCTACTCGACCTCGACAGTGCCCTCTCCAGATCAGTGAGCTCGAGCAGTCCAGCAGGTTGATGATATCACCGCGCAGGAAGTGGAGGTGGGCGGTCTGAGGGGGAGTATAGTCACAGAGGGCATGAGCCAGACGAGGTTTCTACACAAAGACAGAGCAAAGCCATGACATCAGACAGAACAGGTGTGTGTCTAAAGAGAAGTTTATGAAGATTTATGATGCTTCATCATTCGTCATACCCCCACGGCGGGTTCAAACAGACGTAGGGAGGACTCTCTCTCTGTGTGGGAGTAGAGTCGGGCTGAGGGAAGGGTCTCCTGAGAGCTGCTTTTGTAAGGGTTGGGATAAGGGTTACGTCCAAGCTGGGCCAACAGGTGAGAGGATGAGGGCGGATCTCTGAGGCAGATCACTTTCTCCACAGCGATGCTGTGAGTCCTATAGAAATCCACCAACCGGTTGAGAGAGCAAAACGACTCATCCCAGATACAGTACTGACCGCCCCCCTCCAGCACTCGGAAATGTTCCACCCTGTCACCATAACTGCAAAACAAGAGCGAGAAAGGTGAAGGGGATGAAGGCAGGTATGCAGTGTGAGGTTGAGAGTGTCTTCATTCCACTCATTCATACATATGCACTGTGCATTCCTCTGTTAGTGTGGGAAACGTGCAACCACGTCTGAATAAACACATCAGTCTGGTCTAAGCTGTTTTTGAAAAGCTCACAGACGTTGAATAGTTTGACTCATGCTGACACTGTGCAACAGACTGTGTGAAGAACAAAGCACAAATGAAAGACGTAGAGCTGAATACGTTTATTAATCGATTACCTGATCGACCATTAATTAATTGTTTTAACCTTGAGTCCCTGATTCCAGCTACTCTGATGAAAATAAATTGATGTGATTGATGTCTTTAGGTTTTGGATTGATGTCATTTTGGTCCTAAAGAAATATAATATTTACATTTCATAGATTATTTTAATTATCAATTAAAGTGCTGTTTATTTTCTTCGATTAATCTTTTGGGCTTTTAACCGTGAAAATATATTGAAACCCAACAAGTTAGCAGTGATATAAACAATAAATCATTTTGTTTAAGCTCTATCACATATAAAACGATTGAAAAAATCTCCCAATAATCAATAATCAATATAATTGCCACTTGCAACCCTAATATAGACATTTCCGGAAGCATAATATACTTACTTATACAAAGTACACCATTGTATGTGAACTATGATACAGATCTCATCATATTGTTATTTCTTATCATCATAGTACTTTCCTATGTACTGTAATGAGCTGTAGCTTCAGCTAACACCTTTTACAGTTTGTTCATAATCTTTTATGTTGTGTTGTTTTCTGTACTATACTACTGGGATCAATTGCTTTTGAATTGTTTTGTTAGCGTATTTATTTAAAGGCTGTGATATATTTCACTTTCACAACAACAACACAGTGTACTCTTTCCTGTCTGTAATTGGTTTTTAAGTTTGTCCCTCCCATACACGCCTGAAGATAATTACTGTAAGAGGAGAGCAACACCACTGTTGAGTGGTGCTCCCACAGTTCGAAGAAAAACAATTAGGTTAATTAGAGACTCCAAATTGCACATAGGTGTGTGAATTTTAATGTTTGTCTGCCCGCTGCTGTGTCCCAGTTCCACACTACAAACTAAATATATACAGGATACACTGCACTACATAATCGTGCTTATAGTGTACTGTTTTCTTACAAGAAACAGAACAGTTTTATATTAATAGTGTAACACCACTGGGGTGTGGGGCAGTATAAACAGTAAAGTATCTTAAAACACGATAACTGAGACGAGGAAGACGTGCAGCCGTTCAGTACAGCTGCTCTTATCAGAGTGAAAATGTTTTTCCAAACACACACAAGTTATTTTTGGTTTGCTGAGCTGTTCCTGGAGCTCTTTCACCACTACCTATTTTATTATTTTTCAGCTGTAAGCTCCATAAGCTTCCTTTGTGCATGGTATTGTGGGACAATAGTGCCATCAAGTTTTTCTTATAGCGTGTTTTAACACGCTGCATACTTAAAGAGTTAGTCTGTAGTATGGAATTGGGACACAGGTCATTTGTGTTAACCTTAAGATTAAAAAAGCAGGTCTAGATAATCACAGGATAATTCAGAGGAAGCTGTCATGTCTCATATCATATCTCATCTTACTGTCATGTTTTGCCATCATCTAAATTTACTGCAGACGTGTCGAGATTTTAATCTCCTTTAATGAATCGCTGCAGTTTACGACTATAAAACAGTCTTACGAGCTCTTCTTGAACATCATCACCCTCTGTTGATCGTTCTGAGGGTTACACTGTGTGCATGATTAAGCAATATCACATGAGAGGGAGTGATGTTGTACTGAATATCAGCACAGCTGTGATTAGGTTGTGGGCATGAGGCTGTTAATCACAGCGTGCTGATATTCAGAACAACATCACAACCTCAAGTGTGATATTGCTTTTATATAACAGTTCTACAAGCACCATTGAAGTATCCAGACTTCTTTCCCTCCCTTCTTCCTCTTCTGATGACCATTCATAGTCAAATGTTGTTTTTCTGTTTGTTTAGTTTGTTACAATTTAAGATAACGACTGTTAATGAAACAGATGTAGAGCCCCTGTGAAGCAGATTGATACATGCAGTTAAAAGTCCCAGTGCTGTTATTCTGTATATCAGCACTCATGGAATGACTCTTGTATGAACTATTACATGAACATAAATCAAAAACACTCCTGGGCTTCGCAGGTAGACAGATGTTGTGCCTTAAAACATATGAACATATAATACGTGCACATGCATGTCTGAGGCATGTGTCACTTGCATAACGTACCTGTGTTTAATTAAAGACTGAGTGGTGTTATGTAATGCCCCGATTATTGAACACATTTAATTTACCCTCAATGATTAAATGTGTCCCACTTGGTGACCCAGATTACACCTCTTCACACACACACTCGAACAGTTATATTTTTAGTTGTTCGCGTAGAACATATTTAAATAGTCTGACTCTCCACTGACCCTGACACACACTCAAAGACACGTGGACGCTGGAACTTGCAAATGTGCTCAGTGTGACGGAAAAGCAGCATCTAACATAACAAGAAGATACTGCTGCATGCATGTTTCATGCAACACTGGTCGTGCAGTATATTCTGTCAATAAGGCATTAAACTAGAGCAGATGCTGTCAAAAAGGGTGGTTGAAGGAGGAATTACAGCAGTGCAGCAGATTCAACACATGCAAAAATAACTGCTGCACCACAGCACACAAACATCCTGCAACTTATTAACATCGCAATGTGAGAGCAGACAACAGAGGAAGGTTACGTCAGGCTGCAGAGAGTTGTCAGACTTTTCCACACCTCTTGTGTTTGTTTGTGTGTTTGCTGCTCGTGTGGTGCGTTTACTGACCTCACAGAGACAGAAAACTCTCCAGGAGCTGATTCACTCTCCCTCACAAGGAACACTCCGGCGTCCTGCCAGCGCAGATGCTTCTCAGCATCAAGTCTTGACACTCGTCCTGCAAACCACCTACAAACAAACACACACAAGCATGTAAATTATATTCATCTCTTGACCTGATGTATTTTGAGAATTAAAGTATTTTCATGTTATTCTTTAAACTGCATAAACATAAGTGCCTTTTGGCTGATAAAATAACTCAGTTATATAGATCAGGGGTTCCCAAACTCTCAGAAAAACTCACATAATTCTCCATTATCTTAATTTTTTTTTCAGACTTTCTCTAATTTTTGCTTCTTTGGCCCTCAAAAGTTTCTTCAAATGAAACAATGTAATCTTGAAAATTGAGATTATAATCTGTAATAAGGGGCCACAAGTCAAAAAGTTTGGGACCGCTGATGTCAAAAGATGGCATCAACTTGTATAATACTATGTTTTCTATCCTAAATTGATTTGATATATATATATGCTGCAGTATAAAATATGTAGGAAAATCATGTTTTTACGGATAAGGAAGGAGGGAAATGTAGTTCTGCGGCACGTAGCCACGCTTGCCCTGGATCTCTGCTGTGAACCAGCAAGAATCATCCTCCATTTCTGTCACCTAAAACACACATGCACATGTTATTCTTACTACGTAAACATGCAACCTTTTTATGACTTTGTTAAATCTAACATCTCTAAATGCATCAACCCAAACATTTACACTCTTACCTTGACGATGTCCCCTTTCTGAAAACTGAGCTCATCCGCTTCTGATGCTGTGAAAGAGAAAAGAGCCACCGCCTCCATGCTGTACAGGAGAGTAAGAGGCAGCTACCAAAATAGTTTCACTTCATGAATGAAGAGAGGGAATACAGCTGTGTGATTAGAGCGCAGCGGTGTGATGACACTCTATTACAGGATGAGATAATCAGTGTGTGTGTGTGTGTGTCCCTCTGTTCTTGCATGTGACTGAGTTGAAGAGTGTGTGAACACGTGGCGTTGACGAGTGCCCTCTTCATTTCCATCTCTGATTTCTACACACATTAAAACTCTCTGGGGCTTTAATAAAGCATTTCCACAAGGGAAATCAGTGACAGTGGAAAGAAGAGACACAGAAAAAAGGATAAAAATAACCCAGAGTAGAGTGTGATGACCTGGAGTGTTTATGATTATAACAAGTCTCTGCAAAGGTTAACCAACATCAGATGAGTCACTCTTTTTCAGATTTGAAAAGGTTTAAAGAATTTAAATTAACAGCTCACCATGAAAAAGCTGCCTAACAGCAGTGGTGGAGAGTAAATAAGCACATTTAGTCAAGTACAGCCAGTGCACTTTTGAAGTACTTTACATGAGTATTTCTATTTATGATACTTTGAGTAACAAGGACCACGTCAATATGGATTTAAATTTAGACAGGATTATTGCATATTGGGGATAAAGGTGAACCAAGGTGATGTACTGTAGGAGGGATGAAGGGATGAAGGGTTGAGGGATGAAGGGTAGGTGTATGGAGGGTAGGTGGTGGTCTTTGTTACTGAACCTTCTGAAGTTATAAATCTAATTTATATCATATTTCTAATCCTCTACATTTTAGAGAAAATAATTGCACTTTTTACACCACTACATTTATTTGACAGTTTCAGTTATTAGTGACTTTTCCCGTTGAATTAACATAACAGAACACATATGATACGTTTATATAATAAAACAATACGTATTTTAGGCTCTCATTGCATTTCAGATGAGTTGTTTGTGTTTACCATTTTGCCTCTAAATGTTTCACATGGTTTTATTTCACAAAAAAGATTAGGGAAAAGTTAGAACAGATTTGTATATTAGAACTTTTTTCTTATTCAGTCTCCTGTGAATCATCTCACAGCCCCACAGATTCATTTTCTGACCGCTTGTTTCCCATCCACTGGACTAACTGCTAACTATACATAAAGTAGTATATAAAAGTAGCTCCACCTCAAGCAGCTACTGCAATAAAATGCTGATTACACACTGATGGATCAGTACTAACAATCTAATTATGGTATATATGATATATATATATATACTGTGACTGCTATAATATATCAGTCACAGGGGTGAAACAAGTGCTTTCACTTTAATACTTTAAGTACATTAACCATGTTTCTTACAAACTACAATTTACAACAATTAATTCAAATCAGTGTGTGACAGATATTGTTGATTTTGCATGAGTTTGGTGAGCTCTGCTGCCCAACAAAAGGTCCCAAAAAAGTATATTTGCTTAATTTTCAAATCTACCTAAAATATAAATACAGTCATCTCTTTCTTTCTCTTGATAGGCTGTCTACACATGACGTATTGACTGTATTGTTTCAGTCATTCATACCAAACATCTGTTGAAACAAATGTACTTGAATTTTAAATCAATACAGCCTCACAGGACTGAAGCTACTGCTGCTGCCGGCTAACATTTTGCTTTTGCTGCACGGTCATGTGGACACAGTGTGACAGCGTGTGGGTCCTGGTGAGAGGCAACAGTGGAATCAGCCTGGTGAGCTAACAGTGAGTTATGGATGAAATAAATATTTTATAAAAATGTAGATTTGGACCTAAAATTTGTCAGATCAGATTATTCCAGGTCTAATTTCAGTTTTAGGCCTGTGCAGAACTATTGGTGAGTTGTGACTGACCTCTGCTGGAAGTAAACACAAGTGCATTGTATCAAATCAATGGAAGTATCATAAAAAAGCCAACAATGAAATTATAATATTAAAAGTCCAATGTGTAAGATTTAGGGGGCTCCATTGACAGAATATGGCAGAAATTTAATAAAATCTGCATACTTATGTTTTTGTTACCTTAGAATGAGACTTTTTTTTTTTTTTTTTTTAATTTCATTTATACCTTGCAGTTATTATTTATATCATGGTCACTTTTGTTGCAATATTTCTTACACTATGATCCCTTTACATTACAATACTCTTTTTATATATCATGCCACTTTTATCCTCAGTACTTGTCTGTTTGAAGGTTGATTGTTTTTCGTGTTTATTGTGTAGGTTATAGATATTTCTGTCTGCTTAATTTCTCTCTGTTTATTGTGTTTTTTTGCCTTTTCTACTTTTTTTCTAATTCTGTAGTGTATAGTGTATGCCACACTTTCCTCTGCTGCTATAACAAGTAAATTTCCCCATGGTGGGATGAATAAAGTATATCTATCTATCTATCTATCTATCTATCTATCTATCTATCTATCTATCTATCTATCTATCTATCTATCTATCTATCTATCTATCTATCTATCTATCTATCTATCTATCTATCTATCTATCTATCTATCTATCTTATATCTACATTATTTACTTATTAACATCGCAATGTAAGAGCAGACAACAGAGGAAGGTTACGTCAGGCTGCAGAGAGCTGTCAGACTTTTCACATCTCTTGTGTTTGTTTGTGTGTTTGCTGCTCGTGTGGTGCGTTTACTGACCTCACAGAGACAGAAAACTCTCCAGGAGCTGATTCACTCTCCCTCACAAGAAACACTCCGGCGTCCTGCCAGCGCAGATGCTTCTCAGCATCAAGTCTTGACACTCGTCCTGCAAACCACCTGCAAACAAACACACACAAGCATGTAAATTATACTCATCTCTTGACCTGATGTATTTTGAATTACAGTATTTTCATGTTATTCTTTAAGCTGCATAAACATAAGTGCCTTTTGGCTGATAAAATAACTCAGTTATATAGATCAGGGGTTCCCAAACTCTCAGAAAAACTCACATAATTCTCAATTATGTTAATTCTTTTTCAGACTTTCTCTAATTTTTGCTTCTTTGACACATAACACGCATAACTGGGCCTGTGTGGACATTACAGAGTATCAAGCTGACACATAACACGCTGTGCAACACATTGCATATGTATGCGTGTTATGTGTCAGGTACATACTAACACAGTTTTACATATTATACTGTATGTGTGTGTGTGTGTGTATGTGTGTGTGTGTGTGTGTGTGTGTGTGTGTGTGTGTGTGTGTGTGTGTGTGTGTGTGTGTGTGTGTGTGTATGTGTGATTTTCAAGGAAAGGAGGAGCTGTTAACTTGAGGAAAGGGTAAGAGAAAGGGGAAGTGCAAAGACTGTGGTGATTGATCAGATAATTCTTGTAGCACTGGTGTTTTTTGCTCGTCATTTTCACAATGAATAAAATCTATGTGTACTCCTGTCTTCTTTCTGGTGAGTTTATCTTTTTTTTGTATTGTCTATATTTGTGTATAAATACAGTAGCTATTAGATGGTGTACTTTTTTGTTTGTTTGCTAAATGTAAGATAAGATAGACTTTAATGATCCCACACTGGGGAAATTCACTTGTCACAGCAGCTCGTATATACAAGGATGATAAGTTTTGAATTGAATTGTGCTTTTTATCTTATAGGTTTTATTTTTTTTATTTGCTTCGTTGTTGTAGTTTTATGCTTTTTTATTTTTGTTCTAATTTCTAGTCTTTATGCAACTGCTTTTATTCTGCTCTATGAAGCACTTTACTCAAATAGTTGAGTTGAGTAAGGCCTCCACAGTCTCATGCAGGAGGTGAGAGGAGTTGTTCATGATGGATGTCAGCTTTGCTAACATCCTCCTCTCCCTCACTTCCTCTGTGGAATCTAGGGGTGAGTCCAGGACAGAGCTGGACATCTTGACCAGTTTGTTGAGTCTTTTTCTGTCTCTATGATATATTCTGTGGTAGCATCTGCATTATTAATATGCAGTCGTCTGCTGGGAGGGGAACCACGGAGAGAGAAAGTTTTTAAGAGAGTCCAGCACACTTGGTCCAGTCCTTTTTGTACAGGACATCTGTCTTGTACTGGACTAGTCCAGTTTGTTGTTAAGGTCAACACTGAGGTATCTGTATACTCACTGCATCTCGATATAAAATCCTTCTATCAACATTAAAAGAAATGTGCATATTTGTCTATGCATTGACACAATGGCAAACAATGTTTCCTTTATTTTCACTTGTAGCTCTGAGTATTGTGGAGATCCAGCCTGCCAACATAGATGGAACTGTTGGAAAAAGTGTGACGTTCAAATGCTCCGGCTGGAACGTTTGGAAAAATGTAGAAACAGAAAATAAGTTCTTTTGTAGTCAATGCTCAGACGACATCATTACTGCAGCGTCTGGAAAGACTGAACGTAAGGATCGAATAGAGATAACTAACCGCAAAGAAGGATTAGTTGTGACTTTCATGAATCTCCAAAAGTCAGACTCCAAGAAGTATTATTGTGGAGTGAAGGGATTAATCTTCTACGATTACATAGAGGTGAATCTTGAAGTTACAGATGGTAAGTTTATGCTCATCTTTTTATTTGAAAAAATACCACTCCTACAAGTAGTAACTGTCCAAATAGTTGACTGTGTCTATTATTTTCAGCCAAGTCTTCCAGTCCCAGCCCAACTCCGACAACATTACCCGTCACAACAACAGAGTTTATTACTGATATGTCTACATCATACATCATCAATTTTACAGCAACTATTGCTGCAACATCAACACAAGGAGCTGGTATGAAGTGCGTTTTTCTGAACTTACAAATATATTAATTAAAATAAAGACACATATATTTTAATGTTAACTGAAGTTGCAAAGTCCAGGGTGACACGTAATTAAAATATAGATTTAACTTATAAATTGCAGGTAAAACACCAAATTTTGAAAGAACGTATGAAATGTTTTCTTAAATCTGATTAAATATTCATACAATAAATTTATGTTCAGACACACAGTCATTCCTAGTGTCACATAATTTGTAAAATTTACCAGACTCTATCTTGACAAGTACATTTTTTATACTTGAAATGACTAATTAAAGTTTAAATGTTCAGTTTTCAGCTCATTTAAAGTCAGTATTCTCACTCTCTGTATCGAGCAAGTTTGAGATTATTGAGAAATTCGTTTTGTCTTTAGTGATGAAAAAACAAACTGGTATTCATATGTTGAAGTGTGACAAAGCTTTTTTTTCATCTGTCTTCTTCTTTCTCTGGGCAGGAAATGTGCCATTTTTGATTATATGTTTCATTGTTGTAATAACTCTACTGGTCGTCATGCTAACACTGTTAAGGAAGATAACAAGGAAGCAATTAAGTAAGGCCCTCAAACCACCACACACATTGTATACACATATATAGATGGCAACAGCCACATCAGCCATATTAACAAATGTTGTCCTTCATGTTTTTAGGAAAAGAAGACGCACGAGAGGTGAGTTTCCTTTAACCTCTGAAACCATGTGCAGGGCAAAAAGTGTTCAGCACACATCCCAATGATGTTTTCTGCATTTGCAGCATGTTTTCTTTGTAATCAAATTAATTAAATTTAAATTATGTTTTAATCATATGTATTTCTTCTTTTAATTTGATAGTCTAATAACTTAAACCAAACATATTATGTACGCACAGAGCCCAGCAGATACTGATGGAGTCTACCAATCACTCCACCCATTAACGAAGGATGAAGACCAAATCTACAGCACTCTTGAACCCACCAACAGGGTATGTCATCGCTTTGAATGATCACTGCAGCATCAGTTATGGCTCCACTGTCATATAAAAGAATGTTATTACTACTAATAATAATATTACAGCTACAAGTATCGATGAACCGGCCCTTGGACTTCACACAACACATTACAGAAAAGCTCAGCAAATATAGAAACGACAACTTGTTTATTGAGTTCTGCTCCTGCTCAGAAAGTGACTGCAGCACTGACCTCAAAAGACCTCGCTGAGACAAAAAGCAGAACTATATCAGTCATTTTAATAATGTATGATAATCACCACCACCACTCAAGAAGCTAATGAACGTGCACAGTAGAGTAATAGCTCTAAAGTTGTTGAATTTGCAACATGTGTTGCCAAGTTGATGTTTGTTTCTTCGTTTTCTTGGTTTATATGTTGGCATGTTTTCTTCAAGGTGCAGTGAGTTGAGCTTTCAGTGCCACCGTATTTTAGAAGATGTGTGCTCTTTGTAGACACGTTGCACCAATGCATTGTCTTTCAATTTAAATCAAACTTTGCTTATAAATTTTGTTTTATTCTTTTAATTTGATATTCTAATAACATAAATCAAATGTAATATGGCCTCACAGAGCCCCAGAGGTCCTGATGGAGCCCAACTATCACTCCACCCATTAATGAAAGATGAAGACCAATTCTACAGCACTCTCCAACCCACCAACAGGGTACGTCACTACTTTGAATGATCACTGCAGCGTGAGCTATTGTCATTGTTGGTCATTTTAATGATTTCTGAGGAGATTCAGTGTTTATGACTTGACTATGTGATAAACCAGTGCTAACAGATGACCTGTAGCCTGTATGATAATCACCACCGCCACCACTGAGGAAGGTAATGCCTACATGATTGTTATGTTGGCTAAAGGTGACCTCAGAAAGAATGACCTTTTTGGCTCTGCACGGTCCTGTGAGTTTTGTGCAGCACAAGTCACAAACAGCAACAAGTGTATTCAGCACTGGTGTCTTTGCAATGTTGTTTTCTGTATTTGCAACATGTGTGGTCAAGTTGATGTTTGTTTCCTAATTTGGCCTCACAGAGCCCCACAGGTCCTGATGGAGCCCAACAATCACTCCACCCATTAATGAAAGATGAAGACCAATTCTACAGCACTCTCCAACCCACCAAAAACGTACGTCACTACTTTGAATGATCACTGCAGCGTGAGCTATTGCTCCACTATAATATGAAAGACATTGAAGAACATTAAAAACAACGTAAATGTTCACCACTTCTGACACGTGTGCCACGTTTCATAAGTCTTTGAGAACCTTTTGCCCTTAAAAAAATGCAAAGAAAATCTAGTTAATAATGCGTTTGTCTTGTAAAATAGACATAAAGTTTCAACATTGATTGATTTGATTAATGTTACTAAATGTGTTTCATCGAGACAATATTCTCTTTCTGTTCTCCAACATTAAACTTTTGTTTCTCTCCTCAGAATACTGTTCTGCAGTCGATGTCTGTGGATACAAGAAGTGGCTCATAGATTTGGATTCACTCAAATACAACAATGCATATTTGTTCTGCATACATATTTTGTATTTGAATTCATGATATGTGAACAATAATCTGTTAAACTGGTTATATTCTGAGGGCTCAGTTCACATTTGGGGACAAAAAGTGGGTCTGCACAAAGTAACTGATTACATTTAATTACATATTACATAATATTTTTTGTTATGATTGGAATTGGCCATGTGATGCTTTTCACAAAGTGGTCGGATCACTGACAGTATAAAGCACCTAAGAATATAAAGAAAATCTGTGGCTCTGGCCGCCGCCATGTCGCTGTCCTGCCGTCAAGCCACCTGTAACAGCACCTACCTGTCAATCAAAGCGGCCACGCTGTTAATAATGCATAACTTTAAGCCTTAATATAATTTGAAGAAAGACTCTGGGAAATTAGCTATAGAGACGAAAACAGTTTTTTGAACCAGGCTGTAAGCATGTTTATTTCTGCTGTGAAGTTGGACATTTTAACATAGGCACTTATGGAAATCGACACATTCTGTAGCCAGCCTCAAGTGGACGTTAAAGGAACTGCAGTTTCTGGCACTTCTGCATTGGCTTCATTTCACAGACATGGGGGTTGCCGCTTTGGTCAGATTTATTTTAAATGTATTACCTGCTTGTATGACAGCATTTTCTTTTACTATAACAATACAGTAATGATTCTAAAGACCAAAAAACATTGTCTTCTGTTTGCTTTAAACTTGAATTGCAAATTACAAAAATAACAACATGTAAAGTGTGACAAACTTTGCTGTCTGTTCACATTAAGAAATAAGGATGTCTATAAGGCTTGCTCTTTCATACATAAAAACAGTCTGTGTGTGTGTGTGTATGTGTGTGTCAGTAGCAGTCCACTATGACCTCTTGTCCTGGTTGTTGTGTATCTGAATGAGTGTGAGCAGCACTCGCAGTCAGTATGTCCTGCAGCAGAGAGAGCGGAGAGTTGTGGACGTGGTCACTGCTTTGAGTCAGGACGTCCAGCCTCTCGTCTAAACTGAGAGACCTCAACACCTCACACACGCTCACGCTGCATGCCTCCTTCATCACACTGCAGTCTTCAGAATCAACCTCCTCTGCTCCACTGAAACTCCTCTGTCCTCTGGCCTCATCACTCTTCCTCTTCCCTAATATCTTCCTGATCTCCTGCCCCCAGCTCCAGCTAGGCAGTTCACAGGACACGGTTGCCGTGGTAGCATCCAGTGCCCCTAGCGACAGAGGACAGACTGTGTCTCTGAGTGTTATCAGCAGTCGGCAGGCCTTCAGAGCGACAGGTCTATCGCAGTCATCCAGACCACTCAGCAATGCTGAGAAGACTCCCTGCTCGACAAGACTGTTCAACACTCTGGCCAAATCCGACTCCACCCCCTCTGTGCGAGAACCAGTGTGTGTGTGAGGTGTGTACGCCTGGTCAGAAACTACTCCATAGGGGTGTGATAGGGCTTGATGTGTGTCCGAGCACTTCCTGTAACCCTGGTGAGCTGAAAACGCTTCATCCAGCAGCAGCTCAGCCAACTCCAACGTGTGAACTTTGACCTCCCAGTCCAGATCTGCGCTGCCTTGTGAGAGGACGGAGCGCACACACTGCATCTGGAGAGAGGTGGATGACAATGGAGGCGAGTTTGAGGAGCATGAGGAGAACCAGGCGATGAAGTATTGTACAACAGCCCTCCTGGAGAATCCCTCTGTGTCCTGGGAGAGAATTTCAAGCAGTCGGCTCACAATTTCAGTCTGGAAGGACACAGAAGTTTATCAGCAACCGTCAAGTTCACATTGTTATGCAGCCATTGAGTACGTTGTTTACTTTTGAAGCCCTGCATAGTTTGTTTATGCTCTATATTTTAGATGTTTTTGCCATTTCCAGTCCAAGTATAGCCTGATCTGCAAGACATAGGGTGTTTGGAAAAGACAGTAGGTGTTGGGCGATGAAATTAATCGTTATTATCCTGTGTGGTGTGCCATAATGGACCACAACAGACTTATCTGGGATGCATCATGACCTCGGCATAACTATTCTGCACCACAACCTCTCTGATTTGAGATATGAGAGATCATGGTTTGACTGTTTTAGCTCAAATATTGGTGTTTAAACAGTAAAGCTCAAAGTCTGATCCGCTGTTTAAACAGCTATAATCCAACATAAGCCTGAGGGTGATCCTACATATTCGATCAACATCTGGATATTTTGCTTATTTTAAATCATCCAATATCTTACATATCTCACAGAAGAAGGATCAAAGTCTGATATCTTACACCAGAGCAAGTTTTTCCTTGTAGTCTTCCACCAACTGGTTTTTAAGAGTCAAATGTAAATCGATTTCTGCGTACCTCCTCCTGACTGAGTCCTTCTCCCTGCTGCCAGCTGTGTGCCTGAGTCTTTGCCAGTGCAGAGATGGCGCTGGCTCTCACGTAACTCTCTGTGTCCTGAAGCGCCTCTCTCAGGAGAGGAGTGGTACAGCAGCCGCCCAGCAGAGCCTCACACGCATCACACACCTCCTCGGGTGATTTCAGGAAGACGTGCACGCCTGCCAGGTGTCCCAAAAACTCCACCGTGGAGTCTCTCACCTCCCAACGCATGTCACACACACGCTTCTTCACCACCTCGACGAGATCTAATATGAAGACACAAATATCATTTCAGTAGGACGTTATGTAGGCAGAGTCTGCTCTGTGTGTAGATTTACTACTGGTAAACTTTACCTTGTTTGAGCTGTTCTGTTATAAAGGAGAGGTCTGTGCAGACACTCGTCCACTTTACCAAGACCTGGTAAGACTTGTGGAGTACCTGAGAAACACACACAGTCAATGATTTATTTATTTAGAAATCAGATTTACAGAGACTCCATCTCAGTGGGACTTCACGAATTTAAATATGGAGCAATCAATGTGCAAGCGTTGCTCATGTAACCAGACAAACAGTTTGATCTCATTATTCCTATTTTCATTATTGATTAATCAGCTGATTATTTTCTTGAATTGAATCGTTTATGAAATGTCCAAAAATGAAACACCACATCACAGTTTCTCAGAACCAAACGTCTGGTGTCCAAAATACCAAAGATTATTCAGATTATTCAATTTATAACAACACAAACCGATTCATTCATTACTGACATACTGGAACCGGTGAATGTTTGGTATCAAAAAAGATACATTTTCTGTTGATGATGATGTTATTGATCAACCATTTCACGTTATTTAGTATATCCATATATATTCCACCAACTCAATGACAACTGAACAAAAGAAAGCCATCAGATGCAGCTGAAAGTCCTGGAAAATGTTAGTAAGTGGTCCTGAAGTATCAGTATAACTGTATCACTCTCAAATATTTTACATGATAAAAAGTATTAAATTAGTATGAAAACAAAAAACTAATTAAATTGTATGGAGAACACATTTGAAAAGCTCTGTAAGTGCAATAGAAAGTTACCTAATTGAAATATTCTGACTTTTTTCCTCATAAAAATTCCTCAATACCTCAAATACTTTGACTTTATTCTTCAAATCTGTTTAAACTTGTAGGTTAAGACAGTCAGTGAGTGATGGTGTCTTCTTCTAAGTCACTGCTCTTCAGTAGCAGGAGGTCAGTGACTAAATAATTTAAAGTTGTATACATAGACATAACTTACAGTCGGGTCAGAGTCAGGATTGTCCAGATACTGTATCAGGACTATGAACACATCACTGATCTTCTCCTTTACTCCTGAAACACACAAGACGGACACGTTAAATATATCAACCTGAAATCTCACACACATAATGTTCATAATATGTAGCTTTTTAGTGTATTTAATCTTATTTTGTTCTATTTCTCAGTTCCACTGAGACGCCTACAAGTTGTTTAGTCTAATTGAAATGTTTTATTTTATTATATTTATTTTTATACGTGAAGAGATTAAGCTACTCGTTACTAAATTACTAAACTTACACATACAGCCACACAGTTTTACCTGGGCTGTTGTTGAGAGCCGTCAGAGCCTCTAGAGCACATTTCTGAACTTTTCCACTGCCGATTAGATTCCTGCAAGCCTCACTGCAACCGGTGGACGAGGAGATGCCACTGCAGATCCTTAACAGTGACAGGACTGCAGTGACAATTAAATCTGGAGGACAGGGGAGGACATCAGAAGGCTGAGGGGGAAAAGAGAGAAAGACAGAGAGAGATATTAGTCTGCTTCCCATAAAAAAAAAAAAAACTATAGTCCGTTTCCTTTCCACTGATTTATTTTGTGCTTACAGCCTCACCATGAGTGTGATCTGTGGTGTGTTTGTCAGACAGACACAGATTATAGAGATGCAGGAGGTTTTACTCTTCAGCTGCTCCACCATTGAAAACCGATGCTCATCTTCTGCGAGAACAAAAATATATTTAGTTGTAAAGATCCTGAACAGACTGCCTTATTTTACATTATTTTAAATGTTTGTGTGTTTTACCAGTGGTGTTTGTGCCCAGTAGAGTCTTGCCAGTTATAATGTCGAGAGGTAGCAGTAGTATTCTCAAAGCCTGGGCTGTGTGGACAGTATCACTGGACAGAAACACAGAACAAGAAGATTAAAGCACGCACAGCAATTAGAATAATGAAAATACTGTTTTTCTTAAACTACTTGATGTGAGAAACCTTCTACAAACTGAGTTAGATGCTTACTGATATCCTCTGCGAAGAAAAGCAGCTGCAACGTGAATGAGGTCTGACTGTTTGTTAATGTTCAACATGGATGATAGCAGACGGGAGACGCGTTGATCTGAGACATGTTCACCAGTGCCGGAGCTGCAGAAGACAAACATGGACACATAAAAGATACTACCTCTGTTCCCCCTCTTTATTTTTAAATTATGTTTATGCAAGAGGTGCTCTGTTAGTGTACGGGTGGAGGGAAATCTACGTGGCTTCTCACTATCCTTTAATACTGTATGTACTATATCATTTATCCAAACACAGGTTCACCTTGTAGAAAAGTAATAACAACAACAATAATAATAATAAGGTATTTATTCTAATTTTATTTATTGCATTTGCTTTTTATTTGACTGTCTGTAAACCAAATTTTCCCATGATACATTGTGTTTGTGTTCGTACCTGTGTGCAGCCAGAATGACGTCCATCAGTGGCAGAGTGAGCTGACTGCAGCTCACTGTCACCAGCTCCTCCAGAGAGTCTCCAACTGTCTGCAGCAGCTTGTCCCAGAGAGGAGGCCCGGCCTGGGCCAGGAGCATGGACAGAAGTTTGAGGATCTGCAGACTCTGATGGAGATTTTCTTTGGGAACCAGTGACTCTTTGAGGTACTCAGTGATCGCCACAACAACAGCTGTGTACTCTGCGATGGTGTCCACAGTGGCGGCTGGGTGTTCTAAGTCTGTGATGGAGGTTTGTGTCCTCCTGTCATCTTTTTTCTTATTTACGCCGTTACATCCTGCAGAAGAGACTCGCTGAAAGAAGAGCAGGATGTGGGCGAGCATTTGATTGGCAGCTGAGGCAATGAATAGACTTGAGTCTGTCTGGAGTTGTAGGAGTGGTTCAATGAAATCTGGGGAGTGAGGAAAACAGATTTCAGGGTTAGCTGTAAAAGTCGTCATTCCTACCTCTTATCTAATTAGGAGAGACGGTCTAATTTCCGACATGAAGTGTACCTGATTTCACAAAGAAACCGAGAGCCTTTGGGTGCTGCAGCATGTTCTTCAATCCCTGAATCCAGCCAATCCTTAAACAGGGATCCTCCCAGAGCCCTGCTTCTTGCCAGCGCTGATGGTTGAAGACCAGGTCCAGAACAGAGCGTTCCTGCAGTGGAGGAGCATCACCAGTCAGAAAATGCTGGTAACAAATTAATAAAAGTAAAAGGTGTCATTAACTCTACCTGAAGCATTTTGAAGCCGTCCTCAGTGGCAGCCATTAAGCCGGTGAGTTTGAGAGCGAAGGAGAGGACGCCGGGGTCTGAAGCGGTGTTGCAAACCACAGCGGATATGAATTCAAGCAGACACGGGCAGGCCTCCAGCTGAGATCCTCCTTCATCAGGAGAGAACGTGAACATGAGAAAGTTCTATAGAAAGTTATCCATCTATACAATAACCCTCAAGGAAGATCTCCTGCTCCTCTCACTCTTTGTACAGTTTTATGTGTCATTTTGCCTGCACATGACAGCTTCAGGATCATGTAAGTATTGCATCAAGATTTATAAAGGTATCAGGTATAAAGACACTGAAAATTATCCATTTATATTCCATAATCACTTATTTTTATCAGGGTCGCAGGACCTGGAACTAATCCCAGCTGACATCAGTCACTGATTACTCTACCTCAAATGTGATAATTTGCTGTTTATCTTTATCTTGTATGATATTATACTGAATATGTTTACATTTAGACTGTTCAATGTGTCACCTTGAGCTCTGGGAAGCTGTCAAAATCAGAATCAGCTTTATTGGCCAGATATGTGTGCACGAGGAATTTGACTAATATAGAATAAAATGTAGACGATAGTGCAATGGTGCAGAGTGCAAAGGATATGCAAAAGATAGACATGAGGTACGTGGATATGACAGCATGTACGGTATGAGCAGCATTTGTAGATTATTTAAAAATAGATTCTATTCTCTGATATTTCACAGAGAAAACACTCAATGAATCAATGAAGTTTCTGCAGATGTAGATTTAATAATTGTGAGTGGCAGCCTTATTTTAGTTCACATGATGTTTAGTCCCCAACAAAGTGGCAAGTAACCAAATTACAAACATGAATTGCCACAACTGGTCACGTTACCCAGTGCCTAGTATCCATGTAGTTACCTGGATATACTGTAAATATGGACACCTTGCCTCCACCTCACCTAACATGCAGCTACAGTAACCCATCCTACAAACTCACACCCAGTCAGAGAAGAAGAATGACAGACAACCAGGAACAAACTATCCCAATAACTTCAGTACTAACCAGCCTTGGTGAGCCCTGTGAACCAGTCCAACAGTTTCTCCAGGCTGGTGTCATCGGGCAGAGACCTCCCTGAGTCCGCCAGCACTTCACACACACTGGGCAGCAGCGACACACACTCTCTGTCCATGGTACTAACGTGTGTGTGTGTTAATGAGCCCTCGGGATACATTACTAATAACTTTACAGCTAGTTACATTGAACACTAACGTATTTGTAAATAGAGCTAGCAGCTAAGTTAGGTTGTATTGAGTCAGTGGCAGAGCTAGCTAACGAAACAAAATGTAGTTTTTCCGTGTACTGTAGTTTTGCTAGACGTCCATCTCGCGGGAAATAGTTCAGATCTACCGGTGCGTGGCTTCCCTCTTCTTTCTTCTTCCAGTGTAACGTTAGAGAGTCAAAACAATGGCGCATGCGCCGTTCACCGAGCTATACACTCATGGATAAGTTAAAGTGTGTGTGCTGGCGCCACACGCCGCCCATCCCCATGTTTTACAGCTCTGCGCTCTCCCCGCAGCGCCTCACAGCCTCCGAACAAGTTCCGGTGTTGCGTTTCCGTCACATCGTCCATTTTCGCATAATCGCACATGGTGCCGCACCGGCCGAGGACCGTCAGCCTCTTAATTTTTGGGATTTTGCTCTGTTGTAGCGAGAAATCCGTCTCGTAGTCCTGATAAATGCAAGAAACGGTGGATATGGTGGACGACCCCGAGTACGAAGAGGAGGAACCCTCTTTCAGCGACCCGGAGGACTACGAGGATGACGTCGACGATGAGGGTGAGCAGCGGCAGGAAACACGCCGGCTTTACGGCCTGCTGCTAACAGTTAGCTGCACGATGCTAACGGGCTTGAACGGCGGTCATGCTACAGATGCTACAGAGCTAGCATGTCAGTTTGCCTCCCAGACGTCAATGTCTAGTTAAATATCGAGGCCTGAACACCAGAAATAAAAACGATATATCACCATTTTACTTAAACATATCTCCAACGGTAGTTAAATTTAACATTAACCGTTGTCAGCGTTCAGTTTCACGCCCATTAAAGCCTCACCCAGACCCCCAGACTACCAGTCACCGTGGCCTTGTCGCTGTCATTTGGGAAACAGTTTAATAAAGAGGGCGAAGCTGACTAACGACAGACATTTTATTATATCTTGGAAAGCTGAATGAATAATCAGAAGCACAGGCCACGACTCTGATCATGCTGTCTGTGGTTTGAATGAAGCAGCTGGCATGAAATCTGACTTTCACATCAGTGCAACGTTAGCATTAATCCTAACCCTGTATTCAGGGGAGTTTGCTCCATAATGCCCCAATAAAATCCCCTTTATTAGGACGCTTTGTAACTATTTTACAGCATTGAATCAATGAATCCTAGTACAACAGCCCTGCAATTAAATCTCCCCATGTGACGAATGCATTGTTCAGTTTTTGTTCACATTGTGTTATAGAGGAGTTACACCACCTGAATGGTCATTTAGGTGGTTGTAGTTTGTGGTGCTGCTGAACTGCACTGCAAGCTTTTAAAAGGATGCCGGTGTGCCACCCTATTTATATCAATGAGGGTAAACTATACGTTAGAAACACCCCCCGCCAGTATAAATCGATACAATACAGCAGCACAACAAACAGTCAGTCAAGTAAGACAAGTATCACTACAGATGCATCCATCTGTTAAAGCTCATACACCTGCTACATCCCTGATTTGACTCCATCTGATGTCCTTTGCTGCATGTACTCTTTCTTCCTCTCCCCACGTGTTTTATTCTTCCACTGAAAGAAAGAAAGAAATCAGCTGATAACCATGAGATAAGTGGTCTCATTGCAGTTTGAATTGAGAATAACTCGGGCTAACACAGACAGATCAGATAAATAACTAACATTACTATTTCCTATCCTCATCATCGCTTTTATTTTCTCTTCAGAGCTCCTGGGTGACATCCTCAGGGAGAAGCCCCAGGAGGCTGACGGCATAGACTCGGTGGTGGTGGTGGACAACGTTCCACAGGTCGGCCCAGAGCGATTGGAGAAACTCAAAAACGTCATACACAAGATTTTCTCCAAGTTTGGCAAGATCACCACTGAGTTCTATCCAGAGGCTGAAGGCTTGACCAAAGGGTATGTGCTTGCTCTCTGCTCTGTTCTGGCAGTTTACTGCTTTAATGTTGAGTTTAATGTTAATAAAAATGGATCCATATTTTCACACAGGTACATCTTCTTGGAGTATGCTGCTCCTACTCAGGCTCTCGAGGCAGTAAAGAATGCAGATGGATACAAACTCGACAAACAACATACATTCAGAGTCAACCTCTTCACTGACTTTGACAAGTAAGTGTGCTGCGTCTGATTAGAAATACGGGAACTGTGACAGCAGATACGTGAGACCAGTACATTGATTATGTTTGCTTGTTTTCTCAGGTACATGAACATCAGTGATGAGTGGGAAACTCCAGAGAAGCAGCCTTTCAAAGATTTTGTGAGTTGTTTTTACTCGTAATCATAAGTAGTTTATTACACAGGCAATTAATATGCCAAAATGCCATAAGACCTACTAACTCTGTATGTCTGTCTGTTCAGGGAAATATGCGCCACTGGATTGAGGACTCAGACTGTCGTGACCAGTACAGTGTGATCTACGAAGCTGGAGAGAGGACCGCCATTTTCAATAACGATGCTAAGGACCCGATCACAGCTGAAGAGAGAGCCGTGAGTAGCTGATCACACTTTAAAAATGCAGAGTTAATGTATTAAATATAATTCAACAGAAATGCAGATCAGTAACGTCTTTGTGTCTTGATGCAGCGCTGGACAGAGACGTACGTGCGCTGGTCTCCTAAAGGCACCTACCTGGCCACCTTCCATCAGCGTGGCATTGCATTGTGGGGCGGCGAGAAGTTCAAGCAGATTCAGAGGTTCAGCCATCAGGGGGTGTCCCTCATCGACTTCTCACCATGTGAGAGGTAACCAGCACTCATGTTTAACAGTACTAATTGTCACTTTAGTAGCATTAGTCATTGTTTGACTTTTTTTTTTGCAGAGACACATACAGATTTGGGTTTTAAAGTGTATCCAGATCCCCAAATTGTGCTAGCTCCCTCTGGCCCAACAAAAATTACAAAAAAAACCTCCTGATCAAAGTCTTTTTTAATATTGAGTCAGATCCGCTACTTTTCTTAACCTAAATGTTGATTAAATATGTACCTGACACACTCTCACAAGCTAATTCATCCAAATACTGAAGGACCCTGGTTCAAAACTATGAAGCCAATGAGCTTTAATTGTTGTTAATTAATGTTAGATGAATTGTGCGGTCTCATGGCATGTGTGGTTGTGATGTCTTCCAGGTATGTGGTGACCTTCAGTCCACTGATGGACACCAAAGAGGACCCACAGGCCATCATCATCTGGGACATTCTGACTGGACAGAAGAAGAGAGGCTTCCACTGCGAGAGCTCTGCACACTGGCCCATATTCAAGTGAGTACTTACTATCAAAACATCATTTTACCTTATATTGTTTTGACATTTGCTGCTCCTGCTGAGATTGGGTTTGTTATAATGGAACATATTTGTCCTCAGGTGGAGCCATGATGGGAAGTTCTTTGCCAGGATGACCACAGACACGCTGAGCATCTATGAGACTCCAGTAAGAAGATTTTAAGACAAAACGTAGATGTATTTATGAAAAATGTGGAAGTGACATTAAAGCCATGTTTCTGATCCTTTCAGTCTATGGGCTTGCTCGACAAGAAGAGTCTTAAGATTACCGGGATCAAGTAAGAGCCGTTGATAAATGCTTTTATGATTAGTTTCTTGAAATTATACATTAACACGTGACGCTTTCTACATACAGACATTGACAATTGTTTGTGTGTCTACAGGGACTTCTCATGGTCTCCCGGTGACAACATCATAGCATTCTGGGTACCTGAGGACAAAGACATCCCAGCCAGAGTGACTCTGATGCAGATGCCTTCCCGTCAGGAGATCCGTGTCCGCAACCTCTTCAACGTTGTCGACTGCAAACTGCACTGGCAGAGAAATGGAGATTACCTGTGTGTGAAGGTGGACAGGACTCCTAAAGGAACACAGGTACACGAGTGGAGAGAAAGAGGGGGAAACACCTGAAACTACACTGGTTTAATAAAAAAAAAAAAAATCAAATGCTAAATTAATTTTTCGATCTTTTTCAGGGCGTGGTCACCAACTTTGAAATCTTCCGCATGAGAGAGAAGCAGGTTCCTGTTGATGTGGTGGAGATGAAGGGTAAGAACGTAATAAACACACAAAGAGAGGACGATTGTTTCCCATAGGAGGAAAAAAAAACAAACCCCTGATCAATTGTTTGTTTCTGTCTTTCCAGAAAGCATCATTGCATTTGCATGGGAACCCAACGGCAGCAAGTTTGCCGTTCTCCACGGAGAGGCTCCCAGAATCAGCGTCTCCTTCTATCATGTCAAAAACAACGGCAAGATCGAGCTCATAAGTGAGTAGATGGGTCAGACTTGCTAACTCACACGGTCTGGCATGCCTCTTAAACCGTCCACTGAATGTGTCCATTTTTCTACAGAGATGTTTGACAAGCAGCAGGCCAACAGCATCTTCTGGAGCCCCCAGGGACAGTTTTTGGTGCTGGCTGGACTCAGGAGGTCAGTTAAATCAGTGTTTGTGTGTGTGTGAAAGTGACAGACACAAGAAGCCGCTGATGACAAACTAAATAACTTTTCTGACACCTCGTATGAGAGCTAAGCTCCTGATTCTAACACTGATCTGAGGCTCACTTGCATTATGTATTTGTTCTGATGAATGCCAACGTGCGTGCGCGTGTGTGTTTATAATCGATTTTCCTGTGTGTGCAGCATGAATGGAGCTCTTGCCTTTGTGGACACGTCAGACTGCACCATGATGAACATAGCAGAACACTACATGGCCTCTGACGTGGAGTGGGACCCGACCGGACGCTATGTCGTCACCTCTGTCTCCTGGTGGAGCCACAAGGTAAATGCAGCTCCGTGATGCCGGAACATAGTCGTCTTTTCTCTCTTCTCAGACCAATTCACTGTTGATGGGGCAAAAAAATCATACTTGAGTTGCACTCACGTTGTTTTCCTCCAACTTTTTAATGTGTGTGTGTGTCTAGGTGGACAATGCATACTGGCTGTGGACGTTCCAGGGCCGTCTTCTTCAGAAGAACAACAAGGATCGCTTCTGTCAGCTGCTCTGGAGACCCAGACCTCCAACCCTGCTCAGCGCAGATCAGATCAAGGTAGCATTTATTTAATATATCGACTATATTGTATTGTACCTAGTGTGGCGCCAGTGATGACAAACTAAATAACTTTTCTGACACTGTATGAGAGCTGCACTGCAGCTCCTGATTATAACTCTGATCTGAGGCTCACAACTACAGCACCCTGTGTGCTGGTGCAACGCATACTCTATTTGTTACACTTCCAATTTGTAGCAATGAAACCTGCCATCACACTAAATATCCACCTGCCTCTTTCAGCTGATCAAGAAGGACCTTAAGAAATACTCAAAGATCTTTGAGCAGAAGGATCGTCTGAGCCAGTCCAAGGCTTCTAAGGTTTGACCTGTTCATTTCTTCCAACTGATCTTTTTGTAATGAAAGTGATATAAGCTGCGTGTTTACAATCCCAGACACTGTTCTCTGCTGTGAAGCTAAATTTTGTTTGTTTGTGAGTAGGAGCTGGTGGACAAGCGCAGGTCTATGATGGAGGACTACCGTCGCTACAGGGAGGCAGCGCAGCAGACCTATCTGGAACAGAAGGACCTGCGTCTCGAGCTCAGAGGAGGTGGGACTCTTATTTTTATATCCTTGAACCCTTTGCTTGCCTCCCTCCACAGTCTCTTATATTGAATTAATAAAAATCTCATTTGATATTTGTTTCTGTCTTCCAGGAGTGGACACTGATGAGCGGGACAGCAACGTGGAAGACTGGGAGGAGGAGACCATTGAGTTTTTTATCAACGAAGAAATCATTCCCCTTGGAGATCTGTAGTCCCCTACGCAGGTAACATTTCCACACAAACGAATTGTGTCATCTGTGTAGTTCCCAGTCTAAACTCCGTACGTCCCGTTACACTGTCATATCACCCAAATAATAATAATAAAAAAAAACTTCCTCATTTACCTCTCAAAAACTGAACTACTGGTCCTCCCAGCCAAACCTACTATACACCATGACGTCAACATCAAAACTGACTCCCATATGCTCAGAGCAATCCAAACTTTTTTTATGTCTGTTGTTCCCCGTTGATGGAACACGCTACCAGTTCCTACCAGATCAGGGGCGTCCCTCTGTATCTTCAAAAACCTCCTGGAGACCCAGCTCTTCAGAGAGTGCCTCATCTCCTAACACTACCAACACCTGGACACATTAAATCTAACCCCTTCTACGACTGTCACTTGTGAACACGTAATGTAAGGTGTATTGGACCATATTTCAGTTTTATGTCTTTAGTTTTGAGATGGCTGCCAATTTAAAAATGTTGCCACCTTCTCAATAAAACCTCAGATCTCAAAGCACTGAAAAAGTTGCTGTAAATCTCAAGAAAAATGCCCCAAGCATTTTGAGTAACCCAGCATACATGCTGTCAACACTCTTCATAGATTGAGTGGAAGATGGCTGAGTTTTTTTTTTTTTTTTTTAATAAATGTTGTGTACCAGCTCGTTCATTCCTTGTGCAGCTGCTGAACTTTATGAATGATTGTTTTTGTTCTTTGTGGTTGTACTCAAGTACAATCGTCAGACAGCGGAGATGTTGTCACATTCCTGCATCTGCTTTGTGTTGTGAATTAATCCTTTAAGATGGACAACCACTGCTCGTGTCTTATCCCCCCCCCCCCAGATTAAGAAAATAACCCAAAAGGAGAACACACTGTCATTCTCGCGCTCTGTATTTATCTTGTCGTTCTTCTTCTCTCCCTCAGTCCATCCGTTTTTGTGTGGAAGGAGGAGAGAGGAGCTGCGTCATTGATTGGAGAAGGACGACGACCACGCTGTGAATTTTGGGGTTCGCGAGCCTCAACATTCAACTTTAGTGACATCATCAAAGCACGCCTTGCGGATCAGCAGCCACATCGAGGGACAAGAGAGAATACTTTGTAGTGAATATTTTCCCTTTGTCTCTCACGATCATCCGCCCCATTTTTTTTTTTCTCTGTGGAACTTGATATTTAGTAATACTGCCTCCTTTTTTCTATTCATTAATTGGAGATACTCGCTCCCTAATCTGAGCCCCTTCTCTTATTGGACCGTCTTCTTCCTGAGGTTGTTTATGAACTAGCTTCACTATGCTAGAGTGTCATCACAGGGCAGCACAGAGTGCCATACCAGTGGGGGGTGGATGTGTTGTGACTAAACAAGTAGCCTTGTTAATAAATGTGCTGATGTGGCACTATAGTGGCCTGTATCCTCCTCCTTTCAGACTAGGCTTTCACACAGGAGGGTGCGCAGTGGGAATAAGTTTAAATAAACATTCAAACAGAATACTACCTGACTGTGTCTTAGTGTTTGGTTATTGTAGAGAGTCTCATGTGTTCTGATCTGGCACTGAAGTCCAGATGATTGTTTGTAGAGCTGAATGCTGTATACAGGTGGTGCTTAAAAATTGTAAATTTTTCTGGTTTCATCTGAAATGTGAGGATATATCTATATAGATATATAAGTGTCAATCAAAACATAATTGGCAGATTAATTTTTAGCAAAGATATTTGTTGGTTGCAATCCTGCTTACAGTTGCGAATGCACCCATGATCTACTGAGCATTTCATAACTGCCGCATTAACAGGAAGTCGAGCGCAGTTTGGTGACCGCAGATGTCTCACCAAACTGAACTACATTTGTCACATTTATGTGCTGATAACACACCAAAACACCAAAACACCAAGTACTGTACAACAAGAAAGATAAGATAAACGTCACCACACTGCCACACAACAGATAAAAACCAGTTTGACATTTATTTATGTGTTAGCCTTGTCACTTGTTATATATCAGAAAATATCACTTTGACTAGCCTAAATAAGCAACATTATTATCATGCGGAGGCAATATAACCTGGCTCAATAGACCTGTTTCACAGCAGCCATTTTAGCATGAAATAGTAGTGTAAACATAAGTGTTACCAATGATTAATGAACTAATTAAGATCCTGTTCCCTTCAGGTCAAACAGAGTCAGGGTGCTGCTGTGGTGCTCTGCTGCACTAAAGGGAACTAAAGCTTTGTCTGAGAGGAGGCCCACAGTCTCAGTCTTTGGCCTCCCCTGTCGGATGTTAACCAGTGTGATCCCTCAGTCCGTTTTTCTAGATTGCTTTTGTTAGGCTTACGTTCATTAGCTTATCTGCAGTTTCAAATTTAACATCAGTATAAACCTTTGTTTCTTTGAAATCACATCTCATGACAAACACTCCTCTGTTTCAAGCTTAAATCCAGCTGCCACTAGAGCTCGCTGTATCTGAGGTTTTAAAGGTTTAACTGAGGCCTTAAACTGAAGGGAAAATGTCTTTGTGCTCAAATGATTTTTATTATTCTTCCAACATAGTTCAAAAGACAAGGTCACTCTGCTTCATATCCACTGTGTATTTTTATGGTCCTAAAAGATTTTATGTAACCAAACATCATGCGGTTCTCTCTGTTCTCCTGGATAGCTGGCCTGTCATTAAGGTGAAAGTCTTGCTTAGGTTTCTTCATGCATTTATCAATCCACCCCTGCCGTGACTCACAAGCAATTTCATCTGCTTGGGGAAAGTATGATACGGTGTAATTTTCTCCAAAGACTTTTGTTAGTAGGTTTTCTAGCAAGTTGGCAACATTTACGTCACTGTCAACTCATCATATAGGGAACAGTTAGTTCCTGGCGTGTCAGCACCATTTAGGTTCATTAGCGTGTGTCCTTAATGGAAATGTGAGGTCAGACACTGTTGTTCCACCCTCGTTTTAATATTGACACTGCAGGCTGCACAGATCTTTTACCTCATTAACCCAAACCTAATGTACCCCTAATGTACAGTACGTTCACTGACGAAGTGGACAGAACGGTCAACCAACAATACATCTGTAGAAGACATTATCAAGCAGGTTTTGTACTGTTTATTAGGGCTGAAATGGGATTTTAGATATAATTTAAGAAGGTTTCTATGAGAAAACAAAAAGTCTTGAGGTTGTTTCTTCTCGGCCTACTACGTCTTTTATTCCCCCCTTTTTCTGACGGTGATGGCCTTTCATGGTGTCCTATTTACATCTTATTCACTGTGATGTTTGGACAGAACAGTCAGCTAAAGATAGAAGATATTATCTACCAGTTGTGAACTTGCTTGAAAAGCCATGTCATCAAATAACATCATAGTTACACAACACCTGACTAAAATGTAAGATGCTGCAACATTAATCTTTAATCTAAGACAGGGTTTTGATTTTTTTTTTTAAGAGGATAAATCAGGTCTGTGAGTTATCCAAATATTCACCCACTTGGTCCTCAATGCAGGTTGTCAAACTGTAAATCTGGAAAAAAGATGTTCTACTTTATGTGAAACGTGTCCTCACAGAAACCTCTGACTTTTTTTTAGTAACAGGATCAGTGTGGTCTTAACTTTCGGTTTGACTGCTGGTGAGCCGCCTGGTCCTTTTGATGTGGAAGCAACTGCCACCCCGTCATTTTCGCATCAGCTCACAGATGTTATAAATACTCATTAAGAGACAGCTCTTTAGGCTTTATTCAAACATGGCTGATAGCAGGTTTAGACTTTTATGAGTGACAAAATAAGTTCAGAAAAGATGAGAGCATATAACATATGTATGCTGAGTACCAGAAAAATAGAAACAATGTCATGGAATTCAGTCCTGGAATGAACATTTAATTAATTTGGTTGTCAGTGCTTTGACTCAACTTTATTTAGGCTGTGTTGGACTGGACTGTATTATTTTTAGTGTTATTTAAAGTGTCTTAAATAATTTGCACATTTCATTTAGCACATGTCTGGATGAGCTGAGTATAAAACACCTTAAAATTATAATGTAGTCTTGTGCAAAATCACAAAACTAGACCTCACAACTGAAGTTAGATCAACTATCTCTGTGACGTTTAATTGCATGGCAGTGTGAACATAAGTAAGGCTAGAAAATATAACATTTTATATTTGTTTTCAGAACTTTTTGGAGTTTAGTGAGACGAATGTCCAGGTTTTATTGTACCCAGGAGGTGAACTGGCTCCTCTCCAACTACCAGTCAATGCTCCATGCTGGATTTGAGCTGCATGACTACCCTCCAGTTTCCCAAGACAAAGCCCTATAGACTGAGCTACTGCCACCACAATCTTGGTGTATCATAATCTCCGTGTATCATAATCTGGATGTATTATATCATAATCTAGATTTAGTATATCATAATCTGGAATTAAGTATGTTATTATTTTATCTTGGTTTATCATAATCTTGATTTCACGTATCATAATATGGATTTGGTATAACAGAATCTGGGTTTTAGTATCAGAATAAAAAATTCAAATCGTACAAGGAATTTGACTCTTGACGTTGCTCTCAGTGTACATGCACAGATATACAGCTATGACAGAGATAAACATTTGTAGACAGAATACTAGTATGTTATTATTTTGTCTTAGTGTGATAATCTTGATCTAGTGTATCATCATTTTGATTTAATATTAGTATTTTATTTCTTTTCCTGACTGGGATGAGCTTCCATATTGTCTTAATCTAGCCCTGCAGTTTGTCACACTGAAGTTATTATTGTTCATTGAGCGGTTACGCCCTCCGGGATCGCCTGAAAGTCCCTAAACCTTACTTTGGGAACCACTGTCATAGGCGTAGGCGGCTTTATGCTTTCATAGCTGCAAATCTGTGCAGCATTAACGGTGTGGAGAACGGGAGCGTGTGCGTGGAGTGGGACGAAGAGTGGGCAACCGTTTCTCGTCAGATCTCGCGAGACAAGTCCATTCACTGGAGCGAGTAGACCGCTACAGTCCTGTCTTGCCCACCCGCCACCCGGTCCTATCACTGGGCTGACAGACAGACAGGGGAAGGGGTGGGTGGTGGACACCGAGCAGGCGACAAAAGGCGACATTACACCGGCACCATGGAGCTCCTCTACCGGGTAAGACAAAACACGAGATCCAGCTGGTTGGTCGTCGTTTTTCTCAGACAGACAGATTCACGTTCAGACCGGCGTTAATTGTCGCCGTGATGCGCCCGGTGTGAAGGGCACAAAAGGGAACAGAACCGGGCTTTCTTACACCTCAAAGAGGGCATGATGAGGGGGTTCGTGTGGAGGAAGAGCAGAGAAAGGAGTGGAGAAATATTCAAGTGTTTCTGTCGTGGGTGGAGGTAAAATAAGAAGTGACCCTTTGCTTGAAAGAGAGAGAGAGAGAGAGAGGGGACACTGTCCGGTGCAGCCGGTGAAAGGACACATTGTAACCTGTGTACTGTATAAATTAAAGCTGTTTTCCAACCGAGGGTTGGGAGGAGGTGATGGTGAGACAAATAGGCCTATTAACTGAAATAAAACTGCATGCCTCCTTTTTTTTTTTTTGCATGAAGAAATCTTTAAAAACAAAGTAAAAACAAAACAAAAAGTAATCTATTACAAGTGACACTGCCACTGCCATTGAGCTCTACACACACATTTAATGTTCACTCATCAGTATTTTAATACATTTTCCTTACAGTGGGCACGTGTGCGTTGTGGGTACAGCGCGTGCCAAGACACGAGAGACTTGTGTGGATGTTGATTCCTCAAAATAGGTCCCCTCCAGCCAGTATGGAGTTTAGATTTAAAACCTAGTGGAAAGAAACACCCCAGAAAAAAAAGCCATAATTTTCTTTTCAAAACATGAGCCCTAACTCCCTCTCTCTCTCCTCTCTCTTTCCTCCAGTCTGGATTTCTTTCTGGTTTTATAAGGACCGTCATTTTTTCCACAATTTTCCCCTACAGCAGATGTTTTTATGGGACAGACAATGAAGGGTGTAAACCGTCCATGCAGGCCCACTGAAGCTGTTTCCACCCCCACAGCTCCCAGTTTGTTCACATCTCCGTGACAGCTGAGTGCCCCAGGCGGAGCCTGAGGTTCCCATGGGCAGATTCACACCGGTCTAACAGCATTATGTTAATAGTTTGGACTTTAAAGATTGTGGTTAGTATCCATTTCAAGCTGAACTGAATGTTGAATTTATCTGGCTACATCCCAGGAAGAAATATTGCAAAATCTTAGTTTACTAAAAAAGTGCAAGTGTATCAAAAAAAAATTGTGATAATAGACCTGTTATTTTGTATTTAAGTACCAACTTTTACTTACTTGTGTATGTTATATATGTTACTGAGTAGAGCTTTGGGCTATTTTACAACAAGGCATTATATTATTATTATATTCTCCAAAACCACCTGTAACTTTAGCTGTCAAATAAAATGCAGAGTACAAATTTAATGTATTTTCCTCTGAAACTGACTGATGTGGAACTATAAAGAAACAAGTGTAACTAACTTACTTAAAGTAAGCAAGTATAATCCCTCAAAATTGATAATAAATAAAATGATATATGTAAATGCACTGCTGCAGTTTACTGGGATAATGTAGCCAAAAGTCTGAATATGACACAAGCAAAACTTAGCTTTTCCGAACCTGTAACTATTTAAAATGTTTTTAGAGAGTTATAGTCCATTATGTACTTTTTTGTACACAAAGTTTATTGACATATACACATCAGCTTTCTTGGAAAATTACAAAGAAAAATAATCTAACAGTTTGGCAAACAAACAGCAGAAAACTAAATTAAAATAAAGCAAATACAAATATCCTAAAAGAAACAAGTACTCTTTTTGGTCAAATTCACCACATATAGCACCTCATCAACTTGGTAGTCCAAAGTAATCCACTGTGGGAGCCCATTGGTTTAAAATAATATCTTTACATGGAGTTTGGCTGTAATTTTTTCCATCTAGTACACATTCATTAAGCTGTCTTGCCTTTGATGTAGAGTGGGTGGCAGTGGCTTGAGCCAAGACCAAGTTATCTGTTATGTACAATTTAATGACTGAAATGGTTCATTAGTTTATCACATTTATCAAAGTATTTTTTGGCTGTGTCTCTCTTCCTATAATCAGTACAGGCATGGATATAGGGCTGGTCAGTATGGTTGAAATGATTATTACTATATAAAATACAGTATTTTCTATTATACCGTTATATATCACAATTTTATTTAGATGCAGCTAATAACATCTATCCTTTTCTGTAACTGCTTATTCTTATCTGGGTCTCGAGGGCTGGAGCTTGTAACAGCTGGTATTGGGCGGGATGGTTCATTACATGGACATACATAGAGAACAATAACATAATAAGATCCTATCATCATGATACAGTTCTGCAGGAAGCCTCTAAATTATATTATTAAATTGTTTCTCTGCCTTACATGGATTTTTCAGCGTACAATAATCTCCAAGCTTGTGTAGAACACGAGTTCACACTTCACTTCACACTGTATTTATTCAGCGTGTTGACATTTATAAACACCCGCTCACCAATTAATTTTGCATTTCCATTTTGAGTAAAAAGAACATCTGTCACATAAACTATGACTGTCGTGTTTATGTGCCCAAAACATTAAATATCAGCCGGCTTATATTGTTTTTTATGTTTGTTTCTGGTGTGTAAAAATGTCACAAAAGGCTGTTACATACTCCTGTTAGCATTCAGCACCACCTGTTGCAAATCACAAGCCACAGATGACGTCTGATTTTGTAAAATTCACCTGATGACACATGTCTGAGGCAGTCAGATGAAGAGCATACCTGCAGGAATTAATATCAGTATTTTGTCTTGTTAGAAATATAAAGCTGACAAAAGCACTTTTAATACAATATCAGTTCCAAATACACTTACTTCCTAGAGTTGTTAGTGTGTAAATAAATGCACCTGCTCATATCAGGATGTTTTGACTATACAGTAGTGAAGCCTGGACTTTGTCATTCATCCATCTGTCAGATGCTTTCCTCTGTAACTCCGTGTTGATGCGTCTCAACCAATCAGAAATATTCGGTGCTGCAAACTCACCCCAAAAGTTACTGTACTTTTGGAAGGTGCTACCCCGGAGGAGGGACTTTTTGTGGGGTAAAATTATGTCTCCAGAACTGAATTTCGACCCTGGTTCCAGCTGTAGAAAACACACAGGGACATTTTAAGAAGTTTTCCTTTGAGGGAACTAGGAAACTTTGGGGGAATTTCGTACTGCTGGGAGCTGAGCCTAAATTAAGTTCTTTAGACATTATTTTACCCCACAAAAAGAGTCCCTGCTGGGTGAGGTTCCTGTGGTGAAACAAAGCTTTTGTTGACCCCTAGTATCTGTCTTGTGAAGCTGAAGATGTCCCCTCATGTTTTGTATTCTATAAATAAATCTAATACTGCTTCACTTCCTGTATTTTGCAATTAGTTCATCTTTGATTAATCTCTTCATTTCATTCTGGCTGTAAAAGAAGAACAGAAGTCTTAGTTACACTTCTTTTTTTTTCCTTTCAGTTGCAGCTCACAAGCAGGAAGTTTCTACTTCCGTGATAGATGGCCACCATGGAGCTGAGATAACATCCTCTTTCCTTCACCAGTCACGACTCTGGATCTAGTTTAAACCATGGGAACATGGCGTGGTCTACGAGTGGCGTTCGTCCTGGGGTCTTTGTTTATGATCCTGCTGATCATCGTCTATTGGGACGACGTTGGAGGCTTCAACCTCTACCCTCTGCAGGAGCGCAGACACGAGTCACCCCACTCTGATACTTCCCTTCTGGCGACTACAGGTCCATCACCGTCTACTTCCAGCAGCAGAGCCCAGATCAGTTCTTCCTTCACCATCCTCGCTACTGTTTCCGGTAAAACACAGGTCTCTGATGAGACAGGAAGAGCAGCTGAGGACTATGCAGAGGAGGAGAAGGGAAGGGACAAACAGGAACAGATGAAGGAGGAAACAAGGGAGCATGTGGAGAAAGAGAGGAGTCATACTGCTGTGGGCGACGAGAAACAGGAGGTGAGGAAGAAGAGGATCATGGACATGTGTTCAGGAAAGGATGCTGTGGAGATCCCCGGAAGGACTCGCGCTTTTGAGCAGATCCCCAACAGAGAACTGGATCACCTGATAGTGGACGACACTCATCAGATTATCTACTGCTATGTTCCCAAGGTACAGTTGCCTTTTTTCTGTGTGTGAACATGTAGGCGGTGAGTTAGAAAAATAACAAGAAAGTAAAATCACACTTCTTCTTTTTCTTCTAGGATTTTGCAACCGGTCCAAACACACATTCACAGTCTCACTTGTCTTTCCATCGTTGTTTTCTGTTCAGGTAGCGTGCACCAACTGGAAGAGAGTGATGGTGGTTCTGTCTCAGTCTCTGATTTCGCAGTCCTCAGGAAAACCCTACACTGATCCAGAGGCTGTACCTCCTGACCTCGTACACAACTCCTCTCTCCACCTCACTTTTGCCAAGTATGAAACACACACGCACATGCACCAAGCCATTTAGATGCACCAAGCCTATTAGATTTATGTTTTATATGTATATATGGTGTTAGCCAGGCTGATAGCCAAGACTCTGGTCATAAATCAAATGCCTCCAGTGCCACCTCACCCCTGAAAGATTTTTTTGACTAGCTATGTAAAAACATTGTAATATTTTCTTTGATTTAATTTTTTTATTCTAAATCCTTCCCTAAGTGATGCTTAACAAAATCAACCAATGCACAGACCTGATTCTGCTAGGAAAAATACTAAATCTCTCTCAACACTGGGTGTGTAAACGTGCCAAATTCACTTCAGCTGCCACATAACGGTCGGCCTAATGTTACACCCAGACACCCGGTGGGTGCTGCACAAAGAGATAATTAGTGAACGCCACATGGTCGGCTAGTTCAGTTAAAGTTAATGTAGTTGCCGATATTATCAATAAGCTAGTTAATCATTTAGTGTTAGCTAACATGAAATAACCTTTTTCTGGTCGCACTGGGTGTTGGATCGATCTGACAGTACGATTAGCAGATCTGCCAGCAGCCTCCCACTCCCAAATCTATCAGTTTCTTTCTGAACTGTTTAAACCATGGTTAGCGAGCTAACTAGCTTGTGTCGTGTAAAAGAATTGGGATCCCCCAGTTAACCAGTCTTGCTTAAGACTGATTTAGGACCACCACCTCACCTTAGCATAGAGACACAGAATAAATAAATCAAGAAATATGTGAATGAATAAATGTAAAAATACAGAAACAGCCTTTTTCATACCAAATTATTTATTTATTTATTCATCAGTGTTCATGTTAAAGATGTTTTATCTTATCATTACGCCCTGCAGTAGGTATCTGACTCTGCCCATGATAGACCACGCCATCATTCGGCTACGTGTGGATTGACAGGCAACTTCTTGTGAATGCCGTGGCATGCTTAGTTGTCCGAGCTCCATCACTGTTCAGTTATAACGCACAAAAAACTATTGAATAGTACTGCAGGACAACTCAATGAATATAAAGTAGTCTACAAATTAAGAAAAACAAGTAGCTTAAACAAACCAGAACTTTTTATCAACTCCAGACTGAAAAATGTGTCTAAACAAACCACATATCTTTATTTCACATTGACAGCAAAGGAAACTGTGGAAATAAATCAAAGTGAAGTCAGACATATAAGAAAACTTTCTAATTCTTTAATAAAACTGAGATAGTTTGACTCTATTAAGAGGCCTCTTTCTTTCTACATATCCTAAAAGACTTTTAAGAATTACAGAAAATGCCACAGTTATTATTTCTCCACTTAGATTTAGCAAATTATTGTGTAATTTATCTATGTCGCAATGTATTATTTCACAGGGACATTGATTAATGAGAAGTTATATGGTTTTCCCTTTTCAGACAGGTCTATTATAACACTCAAATATCCAGTTATGCTGAAACTGTGTTTGACAAACTGTCTGTGAGCTAGAGGAGTTATTTACTAAGTTGACACTTGGAAGAGGAGAGTGGAAACGACAGGCGGAGCTTGGTGCTGCAACACAGACAGACCTTTCTCTACCCCTTGGGAGCTGTCTGTATCTTAATACGTGCTTTTCTGTCTGCAGCGTTGCGTAACACACATCTTTTTCCCCTGATCTGCCTTCATTTTAACCAAATGTGTTCAGTATTACATGAGACTGAACAGACTTGCAACACTAAAGATCTGCTTTCATGTTGTGTCATGTGCTGTTTGTGGTTCTTCACCAGGTTTTGGCGTCATTATGGTTCTCTGTCCCGCCACCTGATGGCACTCAAGCTCCAGCACTACACCAAGTTTCTGTTTGTACGAGACCCTTTTGTTCGTCTCATCTCAGCTTTCAGGAATAAGTTTGGAAGGTGTGTGTCTATTAGTGGATGGGTAGGCAGAAATGGCTGTGTAGGTGTGTGTGTGCATGTTTCAAAAGCGAGGCTGAGGAATGTGCTTCACCTTTGATTGAACAGCAGTCCTTTCATTCTTGAATTATTAACGTGTGTGTGTGTTTTTTAAGGCCCAACGAGGACTTCTACAGGCAGTTTGGTTCGGTCATGGTGCGTCGTTATGGTAATGTCTCTGGCAGTCTGCCAGAGACGGCGGCTGAAGCATTTGCAGCAGGAATCAAACCAACGTTTCAGCAGTTTATCACATACCTGTTGGATCCAGAGACCGAGAGGGAGAGTATCTTCAATGAACACTGGCGGCAGGTATTTGTCTCACACAGCCACTGCACACAAGCAGTGGAGCAGTCAAGGCTACACTTGATAGTTTGACACTATGTTACCCCTTCTGTTGGTCATATGCCACTTCCACTGACCGTCCCTGTCATTCAATAATACTATGAAGTAGACACGGTTTACTGATGTATTGTTTTGGCAGTTAATATACAAGAAATTGATGTATAATTTGTATTAATTAAAAAAGATTAGAGAACTGCACCTTGGGAACTTTTTGCACATAAAAACATACATAAAAATAACAACATACAGATATAACAAATAATATACAGTGCAGGGTGAGACAGAAAACCCGGGTGAGCTTATTTAAAGCCTCCACCTAAAGTTAAAATTTCACAGGTATTAAGAATACTAAATTAACATACAGAGAATAATGTAATAAAATTATGGCAAACTAGCAAAATATATTATATATATTATATATATATATATCTGTTTATTCCTCATTCAAAAAACAAAAACAAAACTATTTTAATCTGGATGCTGGTATCTCAGAGTTTTAGCTTGTGGACCTCTTCATTTTCTTGGCGTGATATGTCTCCGCTCAGAAAAAAAATCTTATCTTCTTTTCTGTTTTCATTCCATTTAAATTGCTATTTGTTTTCTAACTCTGCTGTTTATAATCATTATTGAGGAAGGCAGTATAGCCGAAAACATTTGGTTGTTTTTTAATAATATGTACATACAGATATCGCATACAAAGTGACAAACGTGTGCACAAACTGATGCAGTTTTAAAACTGTATTCTTGCTTTCTGTGTTTCAGGTGTACCGTCTGTGCCATCCATGCCAGGTGAAGTATGACTTTATTGGACGACTAGAAACTCTGGAAACGGACGCGGAGCAGCTGCTGAAGCTTCTGGAGGTGGATCATCTAGTACGCTTCCCTTCAGGCGCTCGAAACCGCACTGCAGCCAGCTGGGAAAGAGACTGGTTTGCACAGATTCCAATAACAATGAGGAGAGAACTGTACAAGCTGTATGAACCAGACTTTGAGCTGTTTGGCTATCCCAAACCTGACAGCGTGCTCCACTAGTAGACCACACCGAACCAGAGGCCTGGGCACTGCACTGTGTGTAGAGCCCACACCTCACCTACCTACGCACAGCCAGCATATGCCTTTAAAGACCGATCTACAATGCCGATTGTTTCATTTGTTTTGTGCATACCTCAAATGACAGAAGTGCCTGCCAGTATTATTTAATTTTCATCATTTCATATCTGAAGCACACCTGCTTACAAAGATTCGTTATCCCAGTCTGTTTTCCCCGTGTAAAGGCACTTTGAATAGTATTTTGTGAATAGTATTTTGGTACAGTAGTCATAGGGAAAGGACTGGGGCTAACTGATGGCCGACATTTCTGAAGGGAAATGTGTTGCAGAGAAATAAAGGTTTTTGTAAATGTTTGTCTTTTCTAATTTTACTGTGTATGTGGAAGAAGTATTAAGATCTTAAGTAAAAGAAGCAATTCCACAATGTAAAAATAGTCCATTGCAGACAAAGGTTCTCCATTATAATGTTCATTTCTAGGTTTACTTTAAAGATTTTACACATTAAGGTCAGTTTAATAGTCCAATACCAGTACAACTTGGCCTTTGAAAACATGTCTATAATATAGTTTCAAGGATGTGGGTATTACTGCATTATGGAAAATGCAGGATCCAGTATTTTGGGGGCTTGGCCCATATTAGAGGAGGAGGTTTAAATCAAGACAATTTGATTTTGACCATTATATCTTTAAGTTTCTCTTGTGAGTCCTCCGGTACACCTTTCAAGTAAAAGTAAAGTGTTAGCAACATGCAGAAGACCCATTTTAGAGTGTAAAAACATGCCAAAGATGCCAGTTAATATAAAGAGGCACAAGAAATCATAAAAAGGAGCAAACACACTTCTGTGTCAAAATATTACATACTAGATATATTGTTAAAGAATAGAAATGCATTATATTTATTAAAATTATGTATATCTTGTCTTGCTTGGCGAATAATAAAGTAGCAGAAAAAGTATAATATTTCCCTCCGAACGTTAGAAGTATAAAGCTGTAAAGCTGAAATACAAAAGTGATTTCTGTTGCCAGTTACAGTAGCTCTGAACACTTGGTGGGAGCATGCAGATACCTGGGTGTTCACCTGAACAATAAACTGGACTGGTCAGACAACAAAACAGATGTCCTGTACAAGAAGTCGTCTCCACTAACTGAAGAGACTTTAAGTGTGCAGGACTCAGGACACTGTGGTGGCATCTGCATTATTCTATGCAGTCATCTGCAGTGGAGGGGGAAGCACAGAGAGAGACAGGAAAAGACTCATCAATACTTCCATCCACTATACTCCATAGAGGAAGTGGGGGAGAGGAGGATGTCCGTCATGAACAACTCCTCTCACCTCCTGCACGAGACTGTGGAGGCCTTTAACAGCTCCTTCATCAACAGAGGGCCTTCATTCCAACAGCTGTCCGACTCTTTAACACCAACCTGACTTCATGACTTTTTTATATATATTTCTCATTTATGAGTCATTTCTTATCCACCTTGTATATACAAGCTGCTGTGATAAGCGAATTTCCCCAGTGTAGGATGAATAAAGTCAATCTTATTTTGTCCTATTTTAACTTATAAGTACTAAGCAAGTATGCAAACATATTTCTGTTTCTATATGTTTCAGAACACTGTATACTAGATATAAACGTGTTGTAAATAAATAAAAATCCTTTCTGTTGTATAAAATTATGCAAATCTTAAGATTAGAAATTTTTTTTTATTGATCTCACACTGGGGTAATTCACTTGTCACAGCAGCTCGTATACACAAGGTGGATAAGAAATTACTCATAAATAAGAAATACTATATGTATAAAAAAAGAGTCTGACAGCTGTTGACACCTGTGGTTGCACTCCTTACATGGCCAGAGTAGCAGTCTGTTGCTGAAGGAGCAGTTTAAGGCCCTGCCTGGCAAATAAAAAGTAACAAAAAAATACAAGATTTCCTTTTAAAATTGGAGGTATAAAGCTGTATGTGTGGTAACTGAAATAAAAATCAATAATTAGTGTACTTAAAAGCAGTCCTTGATGTAAAGGTACTTTCCACCACTGGTGTGGGTGTGTATATAACTGTGTGGAGTGCAAAGAGACACAGAGAGAACAAACAATGACGCCCTCCACTACTTTCTATTGCACAAAAAACGCTCTTGTTGCGTTCACAGCTGTCCTGCTGTCTGTTTCCACGTGTTCCAGCCGTTTCCACAGCTCCTCCCACTTTCTGGTCAACATCTCTCCTCTCATTGGCTCCACCAACCTGTCACTCAGGGGTAAAAAAAACAAAAAACCCGCCCACCGCCCCGCTTGTTAGTCTCTGACGTCACAGGTTCCGTCCCAACACGGAAATATGGAATAGTGACAAGATCGTTGGTTGCGTTGCCGTTATTATGGATTTAAAGCTGTACTACAAGCTTATGTTTCACCGTGTTTGTCGACACTCCGGGCGGCTTTGGCCATGTTAAACGACCGGTGTTAACTTTCTGACAGATGGACGCGGCCAGGCGCTGTAAATGGAGAGACAGTTCGACCTCTGTTGTTAGTTGAATAGCTCTAGTCCCTCCACAACCGTTTGTTCAAAACCATGAAAACAAGAGTTTCGGGGGTCATGGGGCCTCTGGGACGCCTGCTTTTGTCTCTTCTCCTGCTGTCCTGGGAAGGCAAACTATTTCAGGTACACTTTTGTTAAGGGTTATGGCTGTTTTGTTGTTGTTGTTGTTGTTGTTGATAACTGTTTGTGTCTTGCTATTTATGCGCAGCGAGACACCACAACTGGCAACCTGCTTGCGCCTGTGTGTCTATTTCAGGCTCGAGTGAAGTTGCCATGATATGATATGGGAACGTTTAGTCCGTATTGCATGAAGAAAGTTAATACTGCCTGTGTGTGTGTGTGTGTGTGCGTGTCAACGTCTGTGCGCATGCTCTCTGAACACTTCTTGACTCAGTGTTTGTCACTGTTCAGTTGTGTTGCCAGTTGCCACCCCTTAGTGGGTAAATATGGGAGCGGTGAACACACACACAGTTTGGAGACTAGTACTGGGAGGGGAGGTTAAGGATATCCTGGTAAATGAGGGACCCAGTATAATAATTAGCGCATACACTTACTGCAGGACTGGATTGTCAACTCATGACACACCCACTCCTGCAAACACACACACATGCTGTTGAAAGATATGTGACTAAACTCCTCCTGAAGTTTCTCTCTCCCTCTGTCTGGTAACCCCTCAGGTCGGAGGGGTCAGGTCAGTCACACTCCCAGAATCCCTGCTGTTCGTCTCGACTCTGGATGGTAGTCTGCATGCCGTCTCCAAACAGTCAGGAGACATCAAGTGGACCCTAAGAGAAGGTTCATGCACATAAACGTCAATGCAATTTTCTAATTTTTATTTCAGTTTTTAGACATTTTGCATTCAAAATTATAATTTGGTTTCTTTCAGACCCCATTATTCAAGTACCTGTCTACCTCACAGAGTGAGTAACACACATTTGTAGGTTGTATCTGACAATTTTATATCATTTTAATTATGATAAGCAAAGTAAATCTCAAATATAACCCAGGCCTCCACACACCTAACGTAATCAATAGACTGATGTATCAATGTTGTTTTTGTAGGCCAGGTTTTCTCCCAGACCCCAACGATGGCAGTTTATATGTCCTGGGCGGCAAACACAAGGAGGGCCTGATGGTAAAGAAGTGTGTGTGTGTGTGTGTGTATGTGTGTGTGTGTGTGTGTGTGTGTGTGTGTGTGTGTGTGTGTGTGTGTGTGTGTGTGTGTGTGTGTCTGTTTGTCAGTTTTTGTGTATCTGTTTTCACCTTATGACCCACCATATACCCACCATTGTTTGGATGCATCTGCAGAAACTGCCGTTCACCATCCCAGAACTCGTTCAGTCAGCTCCCTGCAGGAGCTCTGATGGTATTCTCTATACAGGTGAGATACAGGTGTGTGTATGTGTGTGTGTGTGTGTGTGTGTTTGTGAGATATGCATATGAGACCTGCTTTATCATTGTTTGAGAGAGCAACAGCTGTCTGTGTATATTTGACATGCTTCATGCTTCATTGGCTCATATTTGCTGTCTGTGTGTGTGTGTGTGTGTGTGTGTGTGTGTGTGTGTGTGTGCGCGCGCATATGAAGGTAAAAAGCAGGACGTGTGGTTCGTGGTTGATCCTGAAACAGGTGAGAAGCAAACCAGTTTAACCACCTCCTCCTCCGAATCCATCTGCCCAAACACTCCTCTGCTCTACATTGGACGCACAGGTATGTTGCACAGGTGCACACACACAGATGCACACACAGATGCCCACACACACACACACACACACACACACACACACACACACACACTTGTCTTACTGTTTCTGGACTGAATCTATGCACTTGTTTGTTTTCCAGAATACATGGTTACCATGTTTGACACAAACACACAGGAGTTGCGGTGGAACGCTACGTACAATGATTACTCTGCTCCACCTTATGATGAGAAACAAGACTACAGTAAGTCTCTCACATAAACACATCGCTGCAGAGTAACACAGATTGACATGGCAGGTTCTCAAACTAAGGGTCGACAAGGCTTCATGGGGATCACAAGGCTATAAGACCTCAATTCGATTTTATTTATATAGATAGCAACAAATCATAACAAAAGTTATCTTATGACTCTTTCCATTTAGTGCAGGTCTAGACCGTACTCTTTACAAAATGATTTACAGACCCAACAATTCCCACCATGAGCAAGCTCAGTTGAGTTAGAGAGAGAGAGGGACAGAGACGGAGGAATGGGTAGATAGATAAATAGATAGATGGAGAGACACAGATACACAGCAGCAATAACATAATTGTAACTATAACTATAAGCTTAAATGGAGGTATGACTAAAGGTAGTAATAATGATAATAATAGCATATGTAGTGGAAGTCAAGCAGGACTACAGCAGCAGACTTGACAAGTTGCTGATCTAGGCATAGCCATGATCCGTGAGCACCTGCAAGATGAGAAAGTAGAAAAGCTCTGGTGAAGAAGATAAATTGGGGGAATGCGATGATTGGAGAAGGGTTTGAGGAGTGTAAGAAAACGTACAAATATATACATTTGGCCCATATCTCATTTCTGTAAGGAAAACTAAATGCAATTTTTTTTTTTTAAAGTTTATATTTTTATTTAAGATATAAACCTTAAAGAAATCTTACATTATGAAACGAACAACGGTCAGAAAACACTCAATTTGTCAAAAAATTATGCCTATTAAGTATGTATGATTCATAAGAATAAAAGAAAAAAAAAATCCATAATAGACAGAGCGAATTGTCTAAAATGTTCCTGAGGATATGAGGAAAGGTCTTCATTCCAACCAAAGCTAACCTGTCCTACCTGTTGTACTTCCAGAGATGGCCCATCTTGTGTCGAGTGGTGATGGTCTTGTTGTGACAGTTGACAGAGAGTCAGGTAGGGAGAGGTGTGTGGTTTTACTATGTGAATATTTTATTACCTCTATATGTGTGAGGCGGTTTATTTTCAGCTCTACTCTCTACTAAGACTGTAAGAGTTTGTTCTTGCCTCGTCCAGGTGACGTCTTGTGGAGTCAGAACTACGGATCACCCGTCATAGGGGTCTACCTGTACTCTGGCGACTCACTAAGACACGCCCCCCACCTGTCTCTCGCCATGGAAACACTACGCTTCCTTACCTTCTCCTCTGCCAACAACCAGGCCGACGCACACTCTACATTGAAGTGGAGCTATCAGTTTGTGAAGGAGCAAGCCAGCGCACATACACAGCTTGTGTAAGAGAAATTGTATTTCTACACACGCAGTAATTTATTAAAGTGATGAGTCGAAGGCCAAAGCTTGGCCGACTCTTTTCCAATTTGCACCTACAACCAGAGGCATTGTTCTAATCACTGCAAATTTAAATATGTGGTAATAGACTAAGAGGTGCCCTGACAAATTTAATGGAGAAGACAGAACAAGACCTGCTGAGTCTGTTATTTTCTTTATCAGGATACCTCGGGTTATATTATCACACTTGCTCATCCACTTACTACAGGCAAAAAGATAAGCTGTGTTAAAGAAATGTCACTAATTAAAAAATATAATCTTGTAGCCTGCTTGTCTCCCGTTTATGTCCCGTTTATGTTTCTCAGCTGGGAGTTAGCTGATAATGCGGCATGATCATGAGCATTAGTACTGCAGTTTCATGTACAGTACCCAGTGTGCTAATTTATCGATTTGGACAGCGGTCAGCCAATCAGAGACAAGTATTTTCTGTGGCTGAAGTATAATAAAAAGTGGATTAAATTTTCCTGTAAACAAACAATTTTGATTCTAGCCCAGTCTGGATTTTTTTATTAAGCGTTATACTATGGTAAGATGGAAGTCTAACAAATGTTTTCATAACCTGAGACCAATCAATCATTTCCATTTGATATTAATCAGTTAATTGTATTAATCAGTTTATAGTCAATAACTTGTTTGGCTGAGAGAATAACCTGACTTTTTTTTTCTAGACCTACTCTCTATGTAGGAAAATTGGACTCCCACCTCTATGCCTCCACTTCCCTCGTCCACCAGGGAGTCTCGTTAGTGGTGAGTTTAAATATAAAATCTATTTTTATCATATAACTACATTAACACACCTAGGTTTCCTGATACATCCAGGTCATTAATCTGTGGTCAAAGTTACTACAGCATATCAGATTTGTGAGATTTGATAACAACATAGCTGTCATGTGACTGGTTTGTGCTTCTTGTTGCCACGGCAGCCTCGGGGTTTGACCCTGGCTCGAATTGAGGGACCGATGACACAGGGAGTGACAGTTGGAGAGCGAGGGGCGTGTGAGATTACACCGTCCACTGATGTGCGCTATCCACCAGGGAGCACAAACAGCCGGAAGAACCACTGGCTGCTAATAGGTAAACACACACACACACACACATGCCTTATGTCATCCAATGAAAAGGAACTTCTTAAAAGCTGTGTGGCTGGTCTGACTGTAATTTATATGTTAATAAACTAGCGTATTTGCCTGTTAACAGGTTTTTGGTGGCTCCAACCATAGCAAAGTAATATGAGTATGTGCATTCTGTAAATAGTATTTCCAAATCACAGAGTAATTATCAAGATTCTGCATTTCGTTGTAAGACATTAGTTAAGACAACTGCAAGGTATTTAATTTCTGGTGTTGCAGAAGGTTTGGAGCAGAGAAAGTATTGAGCTGAAACAAGCAAATATTAAAAGTGCATGCAGAGACAAAAAAGCATTACAAGCTGAGGTAGTAGTTAAAATTAAATCCAGACTTTTACAAATGATTGACAGTCAGTTATTTTCAAGCCCTTGAGTTCACACAATGCTGATTAAGCCTCTTCCCAGGTAAATCTTTCTGTATTTTGCAGTATACCTGAGTTTTTAAATCTGGTGTTTGTGGCGACATTCCCAGGAAACATGCTGTTTGAAAACCTTTTTCATGACATTTCATGCTACTGCAGCCTCACTTTGTAAAACACTAAAGGTCCAGTGTGTGAGATTTAGAGGTCTCTATTTACAGAAGATGGCACAAATGGAATATCTGAAAATAAGAAATTGTTTTGTTTTTGTTACATTAGAATGAACATTTTATAGCTACATGTGCTGCAGGTCCCCTTTCCACAGAGTCCACCATGTTGAACCATCATGTTTTTGCCTTTTTATCGCATTTCACAGCCAGTAGTCCCCTCCTTCATACTAGGAAGGAAAGAGTGCAGTGAGGAAGAAATGTTCAATGGCACTAAATCTTACACACTAATTCTTTGACTGTTGAAAGAAGATCAGTGAGCTGTGAGCTGTTAGATGAAGAGCTGCAGGCAACAGGCTGCAGAACTACTTTCACTGTTCACAGACTCGTACTGTATCGGTTTATGATTTGTGCCAGAGGTTCTGCACTACAGGTTTAAATTCCCTACCATAGACTAGAGAGTAATTACTTTAACAATGTGGACCATTGTCAAGTGTCCAAATCTGAAAACCTTATCTTGTTTTTTGAAAGTCTGGTTTAAAAAGAAATATTTAAAAACTGAAATATCACTTTGATTTAGTGACCAGACAAGAAAGACTCTGACACAGCCACTGATACAGCTCTAAATGTGTTGTACCTGTGTGTTTGTGTGCTTTAGGTCATCATGAGCTCCCTCCGGTAGCTCACACCACCATGCTGAGAGAGTTCCCACGCATCCTGCAGCGTTCTGGCGAGGCAGTCATCCCCCCTCGGCCTTCTGCTCCCCCTGCCTCCCCTGCCTCGTACTACCATCAGCGCTATGTGAGTCACAGCTCCAAATAACTTCAGTGTCACTACTGCAGTCTCCACCTGAGAGCCAGTAAATCACAGGGATGATCTCAGACAATAATCCTCTTCTATCAGGCTATGGTTCATTACTTACTGCGTTACTTTAAGCCAGAGACCAAAGCGTTCAATTTAACTACTAAATACCCCTTTGACAATCATTTTCATTGTTTTACAAAGAGCAATCATGACAAACACAGATGAAAACATGTTCATTATATCATTATATCTCCAATGTTGAGCAGCTTGTTATGTCTCCATTGTCCTCATCTCTGTTATTGTTATCGTGTCCTTCCAGACAAATGCTGGTGGCCATAGTGACCCTAATGCTAATAGACAAGGGGCTGATGGGAGGACATCAGAACAGACCCAGACAGCGGCTGCTGTGTTGCCTGTCTATATGACTCAGGATCGTCTTACCCTGGCAGTTGTCACACTGCTGCTGGGAGGATGGTTGGCCTTCGCGCTCACATACCCCGTTGTAAGTGCATTTTCTGTCTTATCTGTTGTTAATATGCAGTTTTTCCTCAAAGATATGAACAAATAGTGGCAAATGCCTCTACAGGAGAGTGTTAGGGGAAATATCCAAGGTACTCTCAAACAGTTATATAATAGTTATTTTGTGATAGAAATGTTCATTTTCTTGAGCACCTACTTTTCGTGCCTGCCTTATCCACTTAAGTTACTAAATTTTGTCGTGTACCAAAATATTCTTCACTAAACCCCAGAGGAACTTATAAATATGTGTGTTCATTTGCAAAAACAGATAAACACTGTTCTTAAAATGAATAAACCAATGCCGCTTGATTGATTGATATTCTGCTGAGTGCACAATTTAAAAAAACAACAAAAAACATCTTATCAAAACAACCCAACATCTGTTTGTCTGATGCACCAAAAAAACAAAAAACATGAATAAATAAAAAATAATCTGTTTCTGCAAACACAAACTTTTCATGTTGTCTTCGTGAAGCCAGTAGCAGTGATGGTACAAGCAAGAGGTTAAAGCTATCCTGTGGGGTTTTTGACCTCTACCAGCAAGTTATGCTGCTGCAATGTACCAGCAAACGCAGGGAAGAAGAAGATAGCTAGTGAACAAAGAAGTAAACAACAACAGCTATGCAAATCTTATATAAGGAAGGAAATGCACTCGACACTTGTGTTAGATCTAGATACACACAATATATGTTGGTGGACATCACTGAATATAAACTTTTGTTTGTTTCTAAGAAAACTCCACGGGGCATCTTTAACAGTTTTTCCACTTGAGAGCTAAAAAGCTTCTCTGTGGCTGCATTTCAGCTCAGTTTGGTCTGCTGAGGCTGCTCTCAGTGAAACACTTGCTGTAGAAACACTCACAATATGTTTTCTAATGAAGTTCTCATTATATAACTGAAATAGCTCTATGATATCATGATGACCCAATGTCCAATTCATGGTGTGTACCATCAACAGGACATGAAGTCATCATGGTGGGTTAATAACAACACATAACAGACACATCATATTTACACCAAAGCCTATCCCCACAGATCCAATAAAAGAATTTGGAGCATCTGCCTGCATGAATTTGCATCTTAATCATTAAAATGTATTTGTAGAGCAAAACTGGAATAACACTAGGGTACTGTGGTTACACTGTAAAACTCAGTATGTCGGCTTAGAAACTGTTATAAATTCAAATACGAATCAGCTTATCTAATGAAGCCTAATACTATAATAAATAGTGATTATGGGGGCACATACACTTCAAATGTCTCTTTTTATTATTGCAATGTTTTAAGTGTTTTCTTTCATGGCATTTGTGCTCAGTGGTAGCTGATGTGTTTTTATTGTCAGTGTCGCAAAGGAGAGTTTCAAAATCTTGTAATCTTCTCAATTGTCAACGAAGAGTTTCATCTCTTCACCCTCTTCAGTATTCTCAATACCAATATCTCAAACTCCATCTTCTAACAGCATTTAGTGTGATCTGTATCTGTGTTTCTTTCTCCAGCGTGCAGCCCAGCAGCTGAAAGCTCAAAGGCAGCTGGAGGAGGCTTTCGAGTCTCGTCTCCAGCGCATGCAGACCAACATGCAAACCAGTGTGCAGACAAACATGCAGCCAAACGTGGAGACAGTGACCTTGGGTTCCTCAGATACAGCCCTTTCCACTGACACAAACCTCTCCAGTGGTAAGTGACTTATAAATCCAGTTCTCTGTGATGTTTTCCCTGTATTTGATGACTGTGGGGCCCAGTTCAATGATTAATTTGTCTTTGCAGTGCACCTTTTTTTTCTTAAAGAAATTAAGGATCATTAAAATGCATTAAGTAGTGTTGAAGCAGCATTTTTCTCAAAGCCCAGAAATCTTAAATATATTATTCATTAATTGATTAAATTGGGTACAGGAAAAAGTATTTTATCTTCACTATATCTTCATTTTTCTATATCCAGACTCTCTGCCTGCTGACCCTCCACCCAGCCCTCACAGTCACAGCAACAGCACCTCAGATGTGAACGGCACCACTGAGCTCAAACCCACAGCGGGTAACACACCAAACTGTCTTTAAATCTATTTTCTTCTGTCCCTCACCAGTAAGATGAGATTCATTTCTTGCTGCTTACCTCTTCCTTTCTACCTCTCTCAGAAGAAAACAGTGAGGAGGTGCAGGTGGGTAAAATCTCCTTCACTCCAGCGGAGGTGCTTGGACACGGCACTGCAGGAACTTTTGTCTTCAGGTACAGTATGTGTATTTTTACATAGCACATATGTACTTTACATTTCTGTTAAGGATTTTTGAGGCATATGATAATATTGATATCTTACCATCCAGGTAGACTTGTTTATTACCACGTTCATTTATTTTTATAAGACGTTAAGAATACCTGCGCGGTATCCTCATACTTGAAGAAATTCTAATAGACCTTTTTCACAGCAGCCATTTTGACCTGAAATAGTAGGTAAATGCAGGTGTTATCAGTGATATTCATTTAGGTCCTGTTCAGGTCAAACAGAGTCAGGGGGCTGCTGTGGTGCATGTTGGCTCTGCTGCAATAAATGGAATGCGACCTTAATTAGTGTCATTGGTAACACCTTGGTGTTGACCCGACTATTTCATGTCAAAATGGCTGCTGTGAAAAAAAGTCTATTGATTTGTGCTTAGTTCAGCTAGCACTTTAAGTACTGCATAGGAAATTCCTCTGTGGACATTAATGATGTAAACTAAAGTCGACTAAGTTGTCACTTTGATCTCAAACAAACTGCGACTCTGACAGCAACAGGCCTCTCCATGTTTTCGCTTGTCACAGTAGGAAAAAAAAAATACATGTTTTACTAATAACATTAATGATGGCTCTGTTCTATACAAGTCATGACAGTGGGCCAGCATGCACAATACCAGGACCCTGAAACTGAAGCATCCAAATGGAATACAGCCATCATTCATTTATTTATACATACAAAACCTGTGATCTACTGTATAAAACAAATAAAAACGCTCTTACTCTGAAACTACATTGTTCTGAGCTGCATACGGTGCTGTGCATAACATGTTATGACGTAATGATATTTTTGTGACTTTAGGGGAAAATTTGATGGACGCCACGTGGCAGTGAAGCGAATACTGCCTGAGTGTTTTGAGGTTGCAGAGCGTGAGGTGCAGCTCCTCCGAGAGTCTGACACGCACCCGAACGTCATCCGATATTTCTGCACAGAGAGAGACCGCCTTTTCACTTACATCGCCATCGAGCTGTGTGCTGCAACCCTGCAACAGGTCAGTGCTGTAGGGCCGTGTTAGCTCACTTTTTATTGTTGTTGTTTAGCATTTTTCCATCCATGAATGAACAAAACTAACATGTTTTTGCATGTTTGATTATTTGCAGTATGTGGAGGATCCATCTTGCTTTCCTAGCCTGAATCCTATAACTCTGCTGGAACAGACCATGTGTGGCCTCTCACACCTTCACTCGCTCAATATAGGTCTGAGACACACACACACACACACACACACACACACATATTTGTCCAGATGCAAGTGTAAACGGCAAATCCAGTTTCTAATTTTGTTCCCAGAGAAACAGGTGGCATGTCACGACTGCTTAACTTAGCTAAACAAATATTTTGTCACCTCCCTCACCTCCTCTCTGCTCAGCCACCCCGTTTTTCTGAAAAAAACATCTCCTTTGCACTCTCTTCCTTTTTAGTCCATCGTGACCTGAAGCCCAGAAACATCCTCCTCTCTGGTCCCAGTGCGCTGGGTCAGGTGCGAGCTCTCATCTCTGACTTTGGACTCTGTAAGAAGATCCCAGATGGTCGGAGCAGCTTCTCTATGCGGTCAGGAATACCAGGAACTGAAGGGTGGATAGCACCCGAAGTCCTGCGGGATACTCCTGGCAACAAACCGGTAGGATTCACACACACGTAGTACATACACCAGAATGGTCTTTCTTTGAGCATTCAGTCAATTTGTTTCAGCTAAAATAATAGTAGTACTAGACAGTAGGGATTAACTAATTCTAGCTATAGATAATAATTCAGGTTCATGTGTATCTGACCTGAGCACACAATGTCCTATAAAAGACTGGCTACTTGTTTCAAACCTCTGTTTTATTTTTGATAAAACAACACAAATTTTTCTGTCACAAAAATCCATATACACCCAAAAACTGAGCAGGTTCTGGACCCCAAGATTGAGAAACTCAGAGGTAGAGATGAGTATTGTTTTTCTATGTTTTGGTCCTCTGATCCAGTCTCCTCCTCTTCTCTCTACAGACAACAGCTGTGGACGTGTTCTCAGCAGGCTGTGTGTTCTACTTCGTGATCAGCAGGGGGCAGCACCCCTTTGGTAATGCACTGAGACGACAGGTCAACATCATGTCAGGAGAATATTCGCTCTCGCATTTTATGGAGGATATACACGGTGAGAGCAATCTTGGTGGTTTGGTTCTTATCAGTACTCTATGCTCCACAATTTAAGCTAGTTCAATTAAATTCTGCATAACTTTGGAAGATGAGCCCGGTCAAATCAAATCACATCCCAACAATCCAACTTCATTTCATATATGCTCAGTGCCTAAGGGATTTTAAGCCTCTTAGGAAGAACGGTCCCTTCAATAATCACATTTTTTTTTTTAATGGTCTGCCTGCAGATTTCAGACTTTGCTGTAATTACAAAATTCATCTGAGAAAAAGTTTTGTTAACTGTACAAATCTGTTGATGGCACGAAGAGAATAATTTCATGTAAACTCGAATGATTTCTCCCTCATATCAGATGATGTCATAGCACAGGATCTGATTGAGCAAATGATCAGCACCGAGCCAGAGTCCCGGCCCTCCACCGCCTGTGTGCTCAAACATCCGTTCTTCTGGAGCCCCGAGAAGCAGCTGCTCTTTTTCCAGGTGTGTCAAATCAGTTTATTTGATCGTAGTTACACACCGGAGTGTGAGTATTACTACTACTTACTACTACTTATTAGTACTTAGATAGTGTAGTTATTGCTTATGCTCATTTCTCTGTTTGTTTTTGTGTGTAGGATGTTAGTGACCGCATAGAGAAGGAACCAGCCGACAGTCCGGTTGTGGTCAGACTGGAGACTGCAGGAAGATCAGTGGTTCGAACCAACTGGAGGATGCATATCTCTGTGCCCCTACAGACCGGTACACACACACACACACACACACACAGTATCATTGTTTAGTGCAAGACGACAAAGCTATCAATGGTCTGTAATCCACTTCTCCTTGTGCACATTCCAGACTTGAGGCGCTTCAGGACATATAAAGGAAACTCAGTCAGAGATCTGCTGAGAGCCATGAGGAACAAGGTCAGCATGCACGCTTACTCATAATTATTTTTTTTTTATATTAATTGACACGCTTCATGTTTTTGACCTTGTGCATGTTGCACGTTACAGAAGCATCACTACCACGAGTTGCCACCAGATGTGCAGGAGACTCTCGGCGAGCTGCCCGAAGGCTTCGTCAGCTACTTCACCACACGGTTTCCACGGTTACTGATGCACACACATGCTGCTCTGCACATCTGCGGACACGAGAGACTGTTCCACCCTTACTATCTGGCCCCCACCGCCAAATAGCATTCACATTACTCTGTTCACAGAGAGCCAAACACACACACACATACACACACGCACATACACTAGCGTACTTTTGTGTGAGCTAAAGAAATCTCTGACAGTGCCCGTTATTGCTTTTGTAAAGCCCATACTGTTTTTGGGGGGAAGATACAGTGCTGTGAAAAAGTTTTTATAAACCTTGAGTTGTTTTATAGATTCATTTTATATTTTTGCAGCCACTGATCAAGAAATGATTTTAAAATTTAAATAGAAAGCATTCAGAGTGCATACCTCCACAAAGGCTGCATACATTTTTATTTTAATAATAGATATACATAATGAACAAAGTGAGGAAAAAAAGCCTTTCGGTGTACTTTATGATGAAGACATTTGACTTTTATTGGAGTGCTACCGGATTTTGTTTTGGGCAAACAAACACATTGCTGTTCTTGAATTAGATCTGGAGAACGTGTTTATAGGAAGACATTTTTTAATGAGGTGTAGCAAAGAAAAAAGTGTGCTCCACATCTCCAGATCCTGCTTTGGTTGTCTTCTCTGTTAAGGCACCGGTTTGAGCTCTGGGTTGGCTCACGTGTGGATATTCCTTCATCCTTATTTTACATTGCAGTCCTTTTTATTATTATTTATTTATTTATTTCAGGCAGATCAACTCAATACATGAAAAGTTCCACAGTTTTCTCTCAAGTACAATAGTTTATTGTAGAGCTGCAAAATTCATTCAAATATCGTGAGTCAGATTTTTTACCATATGCTGCAGCCCTAGTTTATTGGAATAAAACAAAAATGTTGGTCAAAAATTCCCTAGAACAAATCACTTGTTCCAGCCCATTCCATCAGATTTCATTGAAGTGTTTACCATTTTAAGATATCCAACTAACAGATATCCTGCAAACAAACACACTGAAACACACAACACATCTCGACAACAGAAGGGATTATTTTCAAGGTATTTTTTTAGATTATTTTGTGAGAATTTTTGTTAATTTCATTAATATTACAGAGACAGGATATGGTTATGGTTATGACATGCAACCTACAGTATATAATGATATATAATCAGTAGGAAAAGTCTCTTTTTTATGAAGATATATATTTGAAATACATGAAAGACGGAGTCTGTAGCTACAGGTTTAAAACAAAATGGAAGTTGTACAGTACAGTTGTGTACATGTTGGGTTTTTGGGGAATCATGAGTTCTGATTTAACATGAGCACATCATGAAAGGTGATGTTCACCTGGTAATACCGCTGGAGTCCAGATTAAATAGCACCACAAACAGTACATGAGGCGGACAAACTTTATCACAGCACTGTAGGTAACGCAGACACTGGACAACAGGCCGACATAACAAATGAAGTACAGCGTTATGAGGCTGCACGTCGAAGAAATGTCTGGTTATCCATTTAACCCATTAGTTGAAGAGTTTACTTACCTCCTTGTCCCTGTCAGTGCTGAGCTTCTCTCTGTGCCAAAGACTCCACAATATTTACTTTGCTATTTGTTTTTCATGGATTTGATGTGTATGTGTCCATTACTGCTTTGCTGAATGTAGCTACACTGACTGAAGGATGTACTGAGCCTTGTTTTTCACTGAAGTCCGCACATGAAGCACAAAAGTCAAATATCACTGGCACTGTTTAATGTGGGAAATGTTCATACACTGTGGAAATCTGATTTATCACTGATCTGTTCAGGCAATAATGAAACACAGGCAACTACATTGTCCCTTTTTTATTTATAGACATTTTTGTTTACTCATTTTAACTGAAGTATATTTAACCACTCCTGAACGTTTGGAAACTTTTCCAGCTTCACAAAATGCCACTTGACATCTCTCCCTGTAAGTACTGGGTGAAGGTTTGTTTATCGGTCTGCAGTAGAATGAATGATGATGATGATGATGATGATGATGATGATGAAGAATCAAACTTTTGTACTTTTTATTTTTTTGAATGAGTGAATTAAATTGATGCTTTGGGTGTGCCAAAGAATGAAGTAAATCAAGTCTTGTTGTCAGTTTGTAAACACAAACAGAGACTGTTAGATAATTTTCAATACAAATGTGTGGATGTTAATTCATTCTTAGACAACTTGTATACAAATGTGTGAGTATGACACAAGAGGGGAGGTAAAACTAATCTCTTCTGTCCTGCAGCACTTCCATTTACCAATCAGGAGAGAAATGTAGAAAATACAAAACAAAATGAATGACAGCATCCCAAAAATATAGAATAATTTGAATATTTGCACACAAGTTTTTTTTTTTTAATGTGCAATGTTGAATTTAATATTTATAACATAAATTCACCATAGAAATCATAATAAGACACTTCTTAAAGTTCTGCATCCTTCTGTTTTGCTTTTTCTCTCATTACATGTCAATATCTACTCACAATAACCTCCATCATCAACACTGATCAACGGCAGGTGTCACTTTAAATGTCTGTATGATGCCGGCCTCCACCTGAATCCATTCATTAAATTATCCACTTGAAGCCACAATGACGTCAACAGATCTAATATTTTGTACAGGTCGTGACAACAGGATCACGAATGTTTGTCTCCTGGAAGGATAACAATAGAAAAATAGAAATTAAGTGTACTTTGCCTCTGACAGTCCAGAAATTTCAATAACAGAAGCTTTTATGAAGACATTCACTCAAAACCCAGTAATTCATGTTGAACAATAATGACATATCATGACATGATCAAACTGAACAGCCTGATCTTAAAAAGATTGACTTACTCATTACTCAGGTCACATATTCACAGAGAGAAAAATACGCTATACACAGACATGCAAGAAGTAAATAGACACCTTCATTCAAATTCAAATTAAAGGTGTCTATTTACTTCTTGCATGTCTGTGTATTTAGGTTTGAATGTCAGTGTGAGTGCAGCCATGCTAAATAACTGACTCACATACAAGTATACATGCGCAGTAAAATACGTCAAGGAATAGAGTTTGTCTCTGTGAAGACAAAAGTCATACAAAACTACATAAATCACCTTTTTCTTACCAGAAATCATTAGTCGATTGGTTATTTTGTCCAGTTTTCTTCTTATTTTTGGCATTTTCTGCTTTATTTGATGACGGCAGGAGAGAAACGGGATATTCAAGGGAGAGACAGAGAGGATGAGATGCATTAAAGGACCCAGTCTGGAATCGAACCCATGTCGCTGCGGTAAGGACTTAAGCTTTGATGCAAGGGGCACATGCTCTACCCAGGTGAGGGAACCAGGGAACCCTGTTTCATTTCCTCTATATTTTGTTCACTCCTCATGCCTATACTACTTAATTATAGTTTATCCTAAGATAAAACTGTCCTTGTGAACTGTAAATTTGAAGCATGATGTCTTATGAGTTATTTAGTGAGTGTGCACGTGAAAGAAATGTGCCAAATTACTATTACTAAACTACAAGGAAATGCTGCATGACTCCTTTTATAACAGCAGAGGGAGACATCAGCTTAGTACCTCTCTCTTTTGTTCTTCCAAACCACCTTTCATATAAATATGGAGGGGGAGGATGGTCAAACAGAAGGCATGACAGATTAATACATCATTTCCATGTCAATTTAACTGTTGTAAGAGGCATAAAGTTGTAAAGATGATTTATGTATGCATGAGTAGTTTTGTTTATCATCATCTATCCATGTGTAAGTGTTTATCTGTTAAGCTCATCTCTCTTGATTAACAAACAATCTGCCCATGCCCGTGGCTTTGCTCCAAAAGAGAGAACATGCCCTGCAGAGCAGATACAAGTGAAATCTCCTGTCAGTGTGAACTAAAACAGACGTGGTTTAATGACGTGACGGCCTGGGGTCCAGTGATGTGTCATGGCCAAATCATCGGCTAATGAACCGCTAGTTGTTTATATTTCACTGTATGATTCAATGGCTTGATGAGCTCCCTGTGTGTGTGTGTGTGTGTGTGTGTGTGTGTGTGTGTGTGTGTGTGTGTGTGTGTGTGTGTGTGAGGGAAGAAGCAGAAACCGAGGGAGTACTTGGCTCATTATTAAATAACAAAGTTCAGCTGTAGGTCCAATCAAAACAACCTTAGGGAAACATCAGCTTAACCAGAGTCATGAGACCAAATTCACCCACACACATGCAGCCGTATACACACACGCTCCAATCCACGCACACCCTCATTCACACACACACACACATACACACAGAGCTATACAGATAAGTGTGTATGAAGGCACTCAGGTCCGTTCACGAGACTAGTCAACAGACTTTTCTGACCTTTCTTTATATCTTTATAACATTTACAAGTTCTCTAATATAATATTCTCAATCTATAGCTCTATTTAACTTTACACTATAAATAAGAAAAGACTATATTTTCTAAATGTATGTGAGCTTGCTGACTAAGTAACCCACTTAGGCCTGATGTATAGTGCGCTTGCCATTGGGTTTGGCACACTCCCTGGCCAAAGTTCAACCAATAGTGCACTGTGTTTTGGAAAACACTTTGCTAGACACACCAGAAAAAAAAAAAACATTGAATCGTAGAACAAGCCATTGAAAATAATGGGTTTCAGAGTGCAGTGCTGCTGTTGCTACACATTATGTATTTTGTCTCTGACTTTATGTCCATAGAGGCTGCTGAACCCGGTTACATTGCCCGCTTTCCCAGCTCCGGTTCTGGCACAACACTGGCTCTGCTCCTGCCAGCATTCGCCCACACACTGGAACTGAAAACCTCCTCTTCCTGGTGACTCAGAACACTTACACTCCCCTGGTGTACTGAGCTCACAGTCTGGGCAGCAAAACTGAACTAACATGAGCTAACAGCAGCTACAGTTCGCAGAAATTTACTTCACTTTTCCATCAGGAAACTCCGTAAATCACAGAGAGTTGATACGAAGCAGTCAGAGGACAACAGAGAGAAAACCAGAAAACATTTTCTCCATTAAATATGACCCAGTTTCAGTGAAACAGTTGGTGGTGTGTGACTTAGTGCCGTAAAGCGTTAACGTACATGATTATATGTCAGTGTGGCAGCAAAGAATTTAAAATCTGTTAGTTTTATAGAAATGTTACACAATGTTGGTTTAAACAAAGTTGATTTGAGTTAATGTGGTTACATTTACAGGTTATAATAATGCTATATATTAACTTCAATACAGAAAATTTTAATAAGTCAGGAACAAAATAAAAAGTTTGGTCAAAATCAGCGTGTGTCAGGTAAGCAAACTAAATTAAACTATCCTGCCCTGATGTTTTGGTAATGACCACAGCATAGTTAAACACAGGCACAGACACACACACACACACATAAAGGCCACATGTAACACACACATGGTGTGGTGCAACTTGAGGACAAAATGTCCTGTGTCTCACTGCCTCTATAAACGAAGGCTTCCTTATGTTTCAGAGACCACTGGGGATATATTTTTCTGCTCCCTGCTCTTTCCTCTCATCTCCTTTGTAGGATACTGCGGGAGGCTGGTTTGGGTTTCTCTGATGTGTGTGTGTGTGTGGGAGAGGGGGAGAGAAGGGAGGGGGAGACTGAAACAGTCAGAGGGATGTCGTTCTTACAGTCTCTCCATTTTGGGATCAGGACAGGAAGTGGGCTCAACAGAGGAAACATGACCTCCCTCCCCCTCTCTCTCCTCTCTCCCTCCTCCTCCTCTATCCTCTTACTTTTTCTTGTATTCCCTCTTCCTCCCTTTGTCTGTCCCCCCCTCAGTCTGTGCCTACCCATTCACAGGGTCATTTTCTGTTCTTTGCTTCCAGTGATCCTGTAGGCTGTCACATGTGTTTGTTTGTCACGGCGTGTGTGTGCGTGCGTTTAAACCTTAAATTACACTCCACTCACTTCCTGTGTAAATAAATCTATGTTAACCAGTGATTTCTAAAACAACGCTAAAACTCTGGTCTAGTTGTTTCTGGGCTCCTCCTCTCTCTTGAGACTTGCAGTCTGTTATGTATCAGAGCTCCTCTGATTAAAAGCCAAAGCAAAGGTCAGACTCTGCTGGGTAACGGAGATATCGCCTGACTTCAGCTTTACTCTTATGCCCAGCGGTCTGATAGCTCTTGCTGATGAGCCTCATATTACATTATGTGGAATAAGAGCCTATGGTTAGCCTCCAGGCCGTACATCAGTATGACATTACCTATCAGGAGCCTCGACTCTCTGCTCTCTGGCTTTGCAAGAGGGCTTCTCTTGTTCATAAAACTGCTCCAGGACATAAAAAAAACATGCTTTAATTTATTTTTCCGTCCTCATTCATTTTTTAAAATCCTTGTCTCTGATTCGCCCCCTTGCTTGCTAATCTTTTTTTTTTTACCACTTTTCACTTTCTTGAGGTCTTGACCTCTTGCTTTGCCATATACACACTCCAACACACACAGGCGCCCACACTGAGAAAATAAAGAAACAGCATGTCAGCAAACGGCAGTGTATTTCACCACAGAGCACAGAGCCAAGACACTGGGAAACAAAAAACAAGCAGAAGACCTCGATCTTTTCATCTCCGGCCTCCATCCTGCTCGCCTTTAAAAGTCTGCCGTCTGTTTATTTGTTTCATTGCCTTTTTTTTTTTCTTCCCCCAGACGTTTTCCTTTCTGGTTGTTTTCTCTCGGACACATCCAGTGCAATGACGAAACTTGACAAAAAAAACAAAAATCGTGTGTGAGTGGAAAAGGTAGGTTAGTTAACGACAAATGTTGCAGCAATGTTACAGTTACAGTGATGCTGTTAGACAGAGTGGTGTTTGTATTGTAAGATTAGCCACATTACACACAGTGTCAGTCAAATACTTACAGTATTCTATGTACAAAACGTATGAACATGCACAAAAAAGTCACAAGTCGCTATGCAAACACACACAAATGTACAAATTACACAGTTTAATACAGTATTATAATACGGCGTGTGGGAGTGCTCATGATTAGCCTTATTCCCATCAAGGCCATGTGGACTTCAGGGTGGGAGGAGTAGCCCAGCTGTGTCCTACTGCTGTGTACCAAAACATGCAAATGTTGGGAAACGAAACAACAATTTTTTATTTTATAGATCCTCCATGTGAAAACAGAAAGATTCGAGGAATCCCAGGAACGGATGCGGGTTCGAATTTTAAGGATGTTTCTGGTCGCTTGGCAGTTATCAGGACACCTCAGACATGAACAGTTTAACCACCATCATAAATCAGTGCGTAAAGATATATTAAGCAGCAAGTAACCATAGCAACAGTTATTTTTGTTTATGCTACATTACCGGATAACTCCCACTGGTGAAATAGGGCTTACAACAAACTTACAAGTAATTATTTGTTTAATCTGGCTTGATTTGGTCACTTGCTTCATTTTTAATGTTTTCTTTTTGGTAGACTTCCCACCCCGACTGCTACAAAAGCCCAAAATGGCCACTGGCAACATGGGAATAAGTTCACTTACAGTTCAACCCTGTCATTCTCTGCTTTTCCCTTCACGTTTACAAGACAAAAGAACAGGAATGAGTAGTAACCGTACACCAAAACCTCTTCTTGTAAAAGGGGATACTTAGAATATGCCTCAAGTTTAAGTCTAAGCTGTTGTGGTGCTTCCACTGGGATGTTGGTGGGAAACAGAAGAAGGCATCGGGATAGAGATTAACCATAATTCATGCAAGACCAGGAGCTGTGTGTTTCTGTGTGAGCGTTTTTGAACTGCTAAGAGTCTCTAATTTGACGGTCTACTGTTTCTGCTGAAGAGGGAGGAGACGAACAATCTGTCTATTGTGCTGAGAGGAGAGGAGAGGAGAGGAGAGGAGAGAGGAGAGGAGAGGAGAGGAGAGGAGAGGAGAGGAGAGGAGAGGAGAGGAGAGGAGGAGAGAGATAAGACTCCTTTTCTGCAGCTGTTCATCTCTTGTATGATGGTGGGAGCAGCAGAGGAGAGGTGAAGATAGAGAGTGAAGACAGCGCAGGAGAGAAGAGGGAGCATGAAGAGATTATTTCCTCTGCTAAAGTTCATTGACAGGAACACTTGTGCAACCATATCACATAACACAGCATATGACCAGTATGGGCCCAAACCCTCACCCCCCTCTCTCTCTCTCTCTGTCTCTGTCACGTGCACATCAGGACAAGGCTAAACTTTCTTTGCTTCCTTATTCTTTTGCTCACACAGCTACATTTAAACCGGCAGCAGTGTGACGTGGTTTAGTGACAGGGTTGTCATTAGTCATATATACATCTGAGAAAAAAACACTTTCAGTGCTCATGTCATGTAGTTGGTGCTTTTCTCTATTTTTTTCTTTTTTTTTTTAACATTTGAGAGGAGAAGGTGACTGTCTTTCCAGCATACACACATTTATACAGGTTAAATGCAGGATCTTGTCCTCTATGACCCTCATAAAGGGTTTCCACAGGGGCCGACATAGGCCGACAGGTCCAGAGTCACTAGGGGCTCCACAGATTCAGAGTTCAGTTAAATCCACATTGTGGGTCAACTGGCTGCTCCACAGGTCAGTGTTAATATGCACTTGCAAGCTGTAGTGTCCTCCAGGTCTGGATTCATGGCTGGTTTCACAGTTTACAGTCAGAGAAGCCGTCGTCTGCGGCATGAAGGTCACTGCAGCATGATATCTTTGAGGTTTTCCTGCAGGATGGTGTCCTTGACAGCGTGGAAGACGAAACGAATATTCTCTGTGTCTATCGCAGTGGTGAAGTGGTGGAAGAGCGGCTTCCCCCGGTTTCTCCTCTTACGGCTGAACGACTGCACCAAGAACGCCTGGGAGGAGCGGAGCAGAGACACTTTAGTATCTGATTTGAATCTGATTTCATGTAACTGAGAATGGCTGTCTCCGTAAACGAGGTTGGGGGATTAGACAAAACCAGACAAAATCGATTTCTCGGCTAATCAGGTTTCTAATCTGCTTTTTCCCATGTACGCCTGTGCATGCAGGTTGAGAATGAAGGATTAAAAGTAGCGATACATCCTCATATTCTGAATATTTCAATTTAAATTAGTTTCCAGAGTGGAATACATTTGCACTGCAAGGAAAAGCTTTGTTTTCTGCCCTCATTGCACTGTCAATCACCAACAACCCCAAAAAAAAAAAAAAAAAAAAATATATATATATATATATATATATATATATATGTTTATGTATAGATACCAGGCGTTCAACTGTGTATTTAAAAAAGGTGACACACCATCAAGGCATTTAATGTTTAACATGTTATTAAAACATCTTTGCTGACACTTTTCGATGAAAAGTGTTAAAAAGTTACTTATTTACAAGAATGTCAAGGCAATGACCCAATTCAACACAGGTGTAGCCTACCGCAGACCACACCTGAAGGGGGGTGTAAACTCTCAGACAGCCACAAAGGGAAAGTAAAGGCAAATAACAGAGTAGCTCTACAGAGCATGAATATAAGAATACAACTGCTGTATTATGAATCAAGGTTCAAAGTCATTGTAAGAAAGTTTTAAAAGTAAAACTCATTAAAGGCATGCGGGAACTAAAACATCCAAAGCTTCTTGGCATCATCTGGGCCGACCATCCTCTCTTTGTTTCCTCTGCCTTGAATGTTTCATCAGAGGTCATATTCCAAAATATGTTTCCCAAAAAGAGATGAGCGAAAAACATCAGCAATGATATTTTAACAAAATGTGAAACTCTACAGGCTACTTTGTACTTTGTACATAAGTATGTTGGTGCATGAAAGCGTACTGGGTTTCATCTTTAGTATGAGAAAATAAGGAGCAACAACCAAACAAGTTGCAGCAGAAATTATTTGAAAAACAGAGAACTGGTGCATCAAAATGCTAACGACATTGTGTACCTGTACATCCTCCAGTCTACGCGGGTCTCCTCTGAACTCGGGGAAGTTCTTGCGGATGTCCACGGTGCGAATCTTTTCCACCAGCAGGTCTGTTTTGTTGAGGAAGAGGATGATGGACACGTTGAGGAAGAGCTTGTTGTTGACGATCGTCTCGAAGATATTCATACTCTCCACCAAACGGTTTGTCCTGCGATCTTCCATCAAGACCTGAAATCACACACACACACACACACACACACACACACACACACACACACACACACACAGTTATCCTTTTGGTTTATTCGGGTTTTATCTGTGCACCAATTAAGGATTCAGTCGTCATCATATGACTGTTGATTTGAACCGCAGCCACGACTGAGGGAACAATCAGGTTTCCACAACTGAACACAAAGAGAGCTTTGTGTAAATCTTAAATGGTGCGTCTCTCTGATGTTTCTCGTCCTTTCCATAATTATAAAAGTCAAGAGAATAATGATCAGGCTGTCTGACTGATTTGCCTCATGATGAGAAATGTTACCTGATCGTACTCTGACGATGAAACCATGAAGAGTATCGATGTGATCCCGTCGAAACACTGAAACCACTTCTGCCTCTGGGACCTCTGCCCTCCGACATCCACCATCTTGAAGGGAATCTTCTTGATGACAAAATCGTGCTCGACGATGCCTTTAGTTGCCTTCCTTGCAAACAAAATGTCCTGCTTGCTCGGGATATAGTTCTGGAAAAAAGGGGGAGATTTTTTTCTTATAAAAGAGGTGAAGAAATACAAAATGTACTCAAGATTAAACTAGTCATTGTGACTCACCAGTTGACCAATGCGATCCAAGTTATCCAGGAAGTATTTGACTGACTCACTCTGCAGACAGGAAGAAAGAAAAAAATCCATTACCGGCACAAAATGCATGAGTTAGGCGTAAACCACACTTGAAAGACCCAAAATAGTCACATTAGCGCTCTTTATGGGAACAGTTTCATTTCTTGTATCTCCCCCAATCAGCAAAAAAGGCCAGAAACCATGTGACCAACAGTAATTATATCAGTCACATTGTATTATTTGTAACATACTCTGCTACTTATGAAGGAACTTTTATGGACCAACAGTGCAGTACTCTGAACTGACGTAACTCAAGTGACTTAAGCGGATCATAACTGGATCATTGTGTTTATATGACCCATGTTTTTATTACTGTGTTGTCTCATAATCACATCTGGTGTACTTGTTTGTACTGCCACACAGAAACTAACATGACTCTATAAAGTGCTATAACGATTCATTAAAGCTGCACGAGGCACACAAAGTTAGCGACGAGCTGGTGAACACAGCAGAGCATTTAGCAGCTAAAGAACCCGATATTTCCCCCAGGAGATGGTGGAGACCAAATCTGAAGTAAAAGGAGGATAAATATTTGATGGAACATTCTTAAACTTTTCACACCTCAGAAAATATTTAGCTTTCCAAGTACCACCCTTAAAATACAGAAGTGCCGACACGACTCAGCTGACAAACAGCTGATAAATCTGTCCTCTGAAAACAATAGATTAATTTATTGCCTTGTGTCTTCAGATAACTCCTTATTTCACCAATTACACAAGTTAAAGTTCACGCAGGAGGCAGGTTTAATCCCTGTAAGAAGATTATTTACTGTTGACGACTCTTGAAGCCTGAACGCAGTTAATTTGTTGGAAAAGGGGTACTACTGATCAGCACTCCTCACCCAAATAGTTCCTGCACTATACGATTTGTGTGTGAACGTGACTACATATCAGGCTGATACTGAAACAAAATATTACAGGAAATATAAAACCTTTTTTTATAAATACCTTCCTACGATCTCATAGTTCATTTCGATTCAAATGTTGTAGTATTTTGATAGTATAATCTTTTTTTTGGGCATTTCCCAAGCTTCCTGAGGAAAAGATAGACAGGAAATTCAGGGGAGAGAGAGGGAATGACATGCAGCAAAGGACCCAGACTGGAATCTAACCTGGGTAACCAGGTAGTATCACTATATAAGTTCTCTCTCAGTGAGGTCACGTACCACCAGTGGTACACGTACCATAGTTTGAGAACCAGTAGACTAGATGTTGGTCAAGTACAATTGTCTTCATCCACTTTACCTCACCCCTCAACAGTTACACCAGTACAAACCTAAAATCTCTCAAAATCTCAAAAATATGTTTCATTGGCGTTATTGCTGAGGGAACAATGTTACACCGCACATGGCAACAATTTGGTGAAATAAAATCATGAACACACCATCAGACAAAGAACTCTGTCTGCTAGAAAACTTAACAAACTTTAAACTTAAGTGTCTTCATTAACTTCATTGTTATAGCTCTTGTTATTTCCAGAAAGTGTGTTGTATTAACTTCATCAAAATGCATATCAGAAATGACTAACTGTAGAAAGTCCTGAAAAAAAAAGATATGATGTATTTTTATTCAATATGTGGAAATATGACCTCTATCAACTGTGGACTGGCTGCAACCTTTGAACTGGCTTCAAACTCGACCAGTACTAACATTCAGGCACAATGGATGAGGTATGTCAGGGACAACTATGTCATCATATAAGAAATGTGTGTCTTGTCTTGTTACCTACTATGTGTACTGTATTACTACATTTTAATGGGAATAAGTTGTATTGTTCTCATAAATTGGAAAACCTTAAAATAAAGTATTCTAAAAAAACAACATACACAGATTTTAGTCTCAAATTGGATGACAAATGTAGAACACACATAGATGTGAGAGAGATGATCAGAGATGAGCAGTGGATTATGTTTTAAGTTGCATCACAAGGCGACCACTGAAAGAATTTTTGGTGACTTTACAAAGACTATAACAAAATCTGACGTCCATCAAAAAGAGCTGCAAACATTTTTTTTTTTTTTTAACAAGACGTTAAATTTGGATGAGATGGTAGGATCGTGAACCACAAAGACTGCGAGCTGCGAAAAGAAAGCTAGAAGTGAGTGAATGTCAGGTATGCTGTGGCTCTGAACCAAAACAAAGTGAATCATAAAATAATCATATTTCTTCCTGTATGTGATGTAAACAGTGTTAACCGCTTTCATAAAAAAAAAAAAAATGTTTACAATAATCAGGGAGTGACAAGTTACAGTGACTGAACATCACACATCTTATGATTTTATCTCCTGACTGTCAGAGATTATATAAACGAAGACTATAATTAGCACAAATATTGTCATGGGGGTCAACGGTGTGTTTTCCCTGAGGTGTAACTCCTTTACAAATTATATGTACTTTAGTTTATTGCTGATTGTTTTTGAATACACACAGCACAGTTTGAATGTATTTTGCCGTTTCTGGCAGCATTTTTTTTCTTCCATCTCCTGTTCGATATCACAATCAATTAGCTAACTCGAAACTTGAGACGTGCAATCCATCACGGTGAACATCAAGTCTGCATTCATTTTCTGTCAGCGCTACGCTATTCTTGAGCGGTAATGTGGTTTAACTGCAGGCTGATCTTCGCTGTAATGGACTGCACCGCTCAAGGAAGTTTTAAGAGGCGGCTGCTTATTGATTTTCATACTGTTCAGAGATGAATGGAAACCAGTGGGTGTTTGGAGCGGCAGCAAAGGTACATTAAGTTTGCTAAGGAGCAGCAGCACGGTTCGCAAAATGGTTTTCAAAGGTGTTACAGTGATTTAAAGTAAATGAGCTGAAACTTTTCAGTCTTTAATACAACACACACTGTACAAACGACATAAAAATCACAAGTTTCATGCGGTTAGCTTCTTCTTTACACTTATGATTCCTGACAGTAGTTTGTGAAAAGTGAATCTCTCTCTTAAACACACACACACACACACACACACACACATTCAACAGGAAACAGCTGTGTGTGTGAAAACAGTGGGGAGAGACATGGGGGAGGGAGGGATTAGCGAGTCAGACAGAACCCAGAAACAAAGTCATTTTAGCACTCTTGTCATACACACCAAACTACAATATAGCCTTATTCCTCTTTGAACCCGTGCTGACAACCTTTCCCAAATGTTCACACCGATTGAAGAGATCAATGAATACTCTTAAATTCATCTCTCATGTCCTGGCGTAACAGCCAGGAAACGTGACCCCCTATGCGGGTGAGATGTGACCCCGTGACCCCGCTGCTGACCTACAGTGTCACAGCAATAGGAAACACAAAGCCGGGGACTCTGATTGGTTCAGCTGGACATGAACAGGAGGAGAGGCTGGTCGGAGGGAAAAGCAGGGAGAGGGGAATTCCCAGAGATGAAGGGATATGCAAACACAGACAGAGACACAGACACACACGTGAAAACACACACGTGAACACACACACCCACACACTAACACAAAGATCGTTTCCACTTTAACTACCAACCACAAAAATCAGACAGCCTGATCATTGACGCAGTGGAGGCATCAAATTCATTTTATTATGCCAAGGATGAGATTTAGTCCCTTGTAATGCAGAACTATAACTTGTAAAATATAAATCTGTGTGTGTGTATGTGTGTGTGTGTCTGGATTTGTTTGTGAGTGTGTGTGGTTGAGTAAGGCTCGAGGAATGTCTCCATTCATGGCGTGTATGGGCAGATTAAGGGCTTTATTACAGCAAAGACCCGAATAAGCTCACATTCTGCAGTATGTGTGTGTGTGTGTGTGTGTGTGGCCACCGGTATATGTGTGCCACTTGTGTGTGTGACTGGGTGCACCAATGTTTAACAAACGTTGATTAGTTGATTAATCTTCCAGTCCAATAGTGTAAAAAATGTCCAAGGTGATGTATTCAAATAGCTTGGTTTGTCCGTCCAACAGTCCAAAAACTGCAGTTCCTCAAACGTCCACTTGAGGCTGGCTACAGAACAAGTCAGTCTTCATAAGCCCCCATGTTAAAATGTCCAACTTCACAGCATAAAATGTTTACAGCCTGGTACAAAAACGGCTTTTGTATCTATAGCTAATTTCCTCGTTCATGACAACTGACTGAATTTTGATATAACTAAAGCTTAAAGTTATGCATCACTTTGATTGACAGGTAGGTGTCATTACAGGTGACTTGTTTGAGCAACTATAGGCGACATGCAGTCCGCCTCATGATCCACATCTTTGCCGATTTTTAGATTAGCCAGGAGGCAGCAGAAGCAGGACTGCCAAGATGGCAGTGATTCAACACTATGGTAGACGGGCTGTACTTATATAGCAGCTTTCTAGTCTTCTGACCAAAGATCAAGGTGCTTTTTACACTACATATCTCATTCACCCATTCATACACTGATGGCAAAGGCTACCATGTCAGGTGCCAAATGCTCATCAGCTTGGGAGCTAACCATTCATCCACTTTCACACACTGAGGGTGCAATCTGGGGTTCAATATCTTGCTCAACGACACCATCATGACGATCAAACCACCGATCATCTGATTCGTGGACGACACGCTCTACCTCCTGAGCCACAGCTGCCCAATATACTATTCAAACATAGTTATGTGTTGTATATTAAAGGTCCAGTGTGTAGAATTTAGGTGCATCTAGTGGTGAAGTTGCAGATTGCAACCAACTGAATACCCACAACCTCTACCACTAGGTTCAAGTATGAAGGAGAAACTACAGTGGACAATCCAGGTTATAAAGCTTGTAAAGTTATGACTCAGGGTTGTAAACATCCATCAGTTTATGGTCCGACTTCCTGCTTCAACTTTGACCGAATGTAGTTGTGCAAGCACAGTTTTTCTGCTCAATTATAACCAACATTTTGGGTACTCTCACTTCCTATTTCACCTCCAAATAAACTTAAGATCAGCCGGCAAGACTGCTCTTGTTTCTCACTGCTGTTGTACTGATGTTACAGCGATGTTAAAATGGATAGAAATAATGGCAAAAACTATGGAAATAAGTTGTAAATAAACCAGAACTATTCTTTAAATCTCAAACCAAAAGTGTGTCAGTACATATGATATTACTCTTTAGTTGTTATGGGTACAATGCTCAGGCCATTGCACACATAAGGACGCCAGGAAAGAAGAACCCAAACCCAGACACGAGGGCATACAGAGAACAATTTTTCCACTTCGAGATAAAGTTACATACTGTACATACAGTATAGCCAACATTAACTCACGGTGTACTGAAGCAGCAGAGACTTCCAGCCTGAAATCTCATATAGTCAACCATATGGGTTAACGTGTATGTGCCTGTGCATGTGTTTCATCTTTTATAGCCTCTTTGTGGGGCTTCGGATTTCCCTATACAGTTCACTAAACCTCGTATATTCAGGATGTCTGTGCTGTTGAAGACAACAGTAACAGTTTACCATCACAGCACGACATACTGCCTTGTTTTTGTCAAGCAGGAGAGGTTTTGGTGTTTATATTCTATATCAAACTGCGTGTTATCTGGGTGTGGTGGGAACAGAGAAGGCTGCAAGTAAACAAAATCATTGCATGTGCTCGCTCTTAGTTTATGGCACTATCTCTCTCGTCTTCTTCTTCACCACTGTGTTTTCTCTCTCTCTCTTTCCTCTCCATCCCCTCTTCTCTACTTTCCACTCCTTTTCTCTCTCCCTCCTCTCTCTGTTTCCTCCCCTGTCCCTGTCAGCCTGTGGCCCAGCTCCAGCAGTGCCTGGGAAAAGCTGACTGTGGTATCCCCGGAAAACCTCTCAGAGAGTGTAGAGAAGGGGGAGGTGAAGAGCGTCTAACTCAGCACATTTACTCCACAGTAGACATTTTGGGTTTTTCTTACTTTGTAAGGATAGTGCTGATGTTATTCTATATTTTTACTCACTGTCAACAAAACCAACCATGCTTTAGCCGAGTGGCTCTTAAACTTTTTCTGGCCCCAAAAAACTTCATGCCCTCCCACCCAACATTAACAATGATAGGGGAAGCAAATAGTAAAAACAGATCCAAGTTGAATTTTAGTGAAATAAAGGTCAGCACGATAGCATCAGCAACCTCTTGTTTGTTTATCTTCCCTACATAAATCATATTTATTACCAGCTGCAACAGTGTGCGTCTGTCTGTATCATCATGGCAAAATGTGCTCCTGGAAACACTGTGGATGTGTCTGTGGATGGATTTTGTCAACGCGATAGTGACGCAGCCTTGCAAGGTCATAAAACTGTACAGATGTCTAGCACTTGAGATCAAAATAAAGACCGAGTTTGAAGATGGGTGTACTCTGACCCATGAATGCTTGTGTAATAATGCAGTAAAGACTGTAGTGAGAACTAATGGGTCAAAATGTCAACATGTTGGCAGGCCTTGCGGCTGGTGTGATCCCATTGCAAGATGGTTTCTTTTTCCACACATCCCCCTTGCAGTGGCTCTAAGCCCCCCCTTGGTTTGAGAACCACTTGTGTTAGGCAATGTCTCAAGACTTTCCACTTTCCCTACCCTGTCTGTGACTCTCAACCCCCCAGAACCCATTTGTTCCGAAGCTGTAAATCTTTATAAAGCGTTACAAATATACAGCATACTTGGAAAAAGTGATTTCCTAAAACAGCTGGGCACTTTAGTTTGCAGCATATAGGAGCAAAACAGGAGCAAATTATAGTGCATTTTTGGGGACTATTTTCAGCCACAGAGCCCCATGGGAGCTGTGGCAGTCCTGACTATGGATCGTGCTAACTTTGCACTCGCCATCTCTATTGTAGAGATTCAGGAAACACAAACAATGGCAAAACAATATATATCAGGTCAAACAGCGCAAGCCTCCTAATGTTTTCCAAATAAAGTTAAATTTTACATGAATCCAAACAAAAGCAAACACAGGAAGTAGTCCCTGGGTAAGCTATTCTGCTAGCTAACTGCTAACTCTTCTCTTTCTCTCCAAAACTCTGTCCTGAGAGAAATATCTGGCTCTTAATTAGCTACTAATGTTCACCAGCTAGTTTGTAACTTTGAGGCAAATAGTGTAGACCAGGGATGTCCAAAGTACGGCCAGGGGGCCAATCACGGCCTGTGTTTAGATTTCATGCAGCCCGAAGCTTCATTTCTATAATATATTATTTATGGCCTGCTAGGATTGTCAGATACTGTATGGCTGGAAGATTTGGCTTTTTTGGTAGTCATAAGGAAGCATTTGAACCTCTAAGGACATAACTGCTGCTGATATATATTTGTATATGTGACACAAAATATTATTTTCTGAATGATTTTGTGAAAGAGAAGAGCAAATGATACATTTTAAACTTAAATGTTAACAGACTTTGCATTGCTCATAATAAGTCATGTTTAAAATGAACATGAGGTTTAGATTTGTATCAACTTCATGCAAGTTTAATGTATTCCATATAATTTATTCTTTGTTATCTGACTTCAGATGTGAAAGAAAGGAAGAACTGGTTTTTAGATTTGTTCACGCCTGATTGGCTTAGATTTGGTTACATTGTCATTTAAAAAAAAAGATAATTGTGACAATGAAATAAAATTGTTACAGAACATTTGTATGTAACTTTTATTGGTATTTTTTTCATTTTTAAAATGTTAGTATTGGCCCCCCGGGCATGTTCACATTGTCAAATCTGGTCCTCTTTAAAAAGAAGTTTGGACACTCCTGCTGTAGACAGAACTTTTAGGCTTTTGTAAAACCAAAACAATCAGCTGAAACACATTAAAAAAAGAAAACAGAAAGTATCCCCCTGGCTTAGCTATTATACTGTACTAACTAACTGCTAACTTTTTGCTCTCTCTCCAAAACTCTCTTTTGGTTCTGAGAGAAATATCCGGCTCTTAATTAGCTGCCAAATGCTCCCTATGTTCACCAGCTAGTTGCTAACTTTGAAGCAGGTAGTGTACAGTTTGTTAGCCATGCTCCCTGGGCTGTGTTTATGTTTGGACCACAGGCATTTTGGAGGAGATTTTCATGCCCAGACTAATGCTGACGGGGAGCGAAGCCAGTGTCATGCCAGAACCTGAGCTGGGCAAGTGCCCAATGTAATCAGGCTCAGCAGCCTCTATAGAAATAACGATAGAGGTGAAAAGACCAAAGGAGATGACGGAGGAAGCTAAGAAGAGCAAAATGGGAGACAGTGACTGAGCAAGAAGTCGCCAGACATGAGTAAATCTTGGACTGATTTTTAGTTGCTGGCGAGAGCTTCATGAAATAAAAGACTGAAAGACAGACGCCAAGCTCGGCTTCTTGCTGTTGGACTAGTAAGTAATGACTTATGTCTTGTGTTGTTGTACTTGCTTGATGTTTGGCTGTTAGCAAAGATGTCAACTTACAAACTAATGCAACCATCACAAATACATGTATAGCACACTGATATTGAACTAACCATAACCATTTCTATGCTGTGTTGCTTTAATTATGCATTTTTGTGGAGATCTATGACACAGCGAAATAAGCTACGTCAGGATTTGGATACACAGACAATAATTGCAGAATTTGCTGACATTAAGAAAAACATAGACTATCACCAGCTTTATCCTTTAACCAAGAATGATGTCTGCAGCCTGTGCAGCTTTATCATACAGTGACTCCAGATAAGACAAGGCAGTCTGACCCGAAGCTGTGCACTGTCTCACACACACTTACATGTTAAGTGAGAGGGAGAGAGAAGTGGCTTCTGTCTGACTCCAGATTGTTTTGTCACTGATAAATGAGTAACAAGGTAAAAGGTCAAACTTACAGCTCTGAACAGAAAGTAGAGCTGCTGTGTTACGTCCAGTGAAGTGCAAATAAACTAGCAGCTACAGCCAAAACTGCACTGACAACAAGACCAGCTGGCGATGCCGACGCTGTGAGACATTCGCTGTGTTGACAATATGGTTTGGTTAGTGATCATTCATTACATTCTGTTGAACGTTTAAGTGTCATTAACAATCTGTCTTGCCCTTCACAGCATGTTTGTAGACACTTATAGAGTTACTTGTAATACCAAGTGGTTCTCCAGCTGCTCTGGTGTTCTTTAGGCTACAATAAGAGACTGCTTTAAACACATCTCCATTTGTTTGGCTCCCTCAGGCAACAGACAAAGAGATGAACTTAGAGATCTGGGGAAAAAAGGATAGTTTCACTGGAGATGGTCTAAACACAGCAGCAAAAGATCTGCCAGGTATCTTTTGTTACTCTTTCGACACATAGACATTTATATGGCATACTTAAGCATTTCAGTATTACTTTAAACGTGCATTTATTGATTGGTGGCCACTGTGGGATGCAGCTACTAAATTTTTTTTTTATTATTTACCGCAGTTAAAGCACTCGGTCAACGAACAAGCCGTGAGTTCAGAGTTGGTCTTTCAGTACAAGGTAAACCAGCAACAACAAAGCAGGAAAAGGAGCATTGCACAAAAAAATGCTGTTGTGGAATAAACAAATGCGTTATAATCGTAAAACCGATTTTAGTCAATAAATAATAGTACCATTAAAATAATCCCTAATTGTAACAAGCTGTAAACTCAACATTGACATATGACCTAATGAAGTTGATATGCAGAATGTGTTAGCAAACAGTGGCTTACATACACGTCAAGCAGACATGACAACATTATCATTAAATTGGAGTCGTGTTTGCTGTCACCTGATGAATGAAAGCCCAATATTCACTCTTCTTTTAGCTCTATTTGGGTTTCCACCAAGCAACTTTCATGGCTGTAAAAGTGAAGCCAATGCAGAAGTGCTAAAAACTGCAGTTCCTCAAACAACCACTTGAGGCTGGCTACAGATCTCCGTAAGTCCCCATATTAAAATGTCCAACTGCACAGCAGAAATAAACATGTTTACAGCCTGGTAGAAAAAACTGTTTTGGTTTCTATAGGTCTCTATATATTTTTAGATTAGCCGAGAGGCAGAAGAGGCAGGACAGCCAACACGTTGGGGGCCAGAGCCATCACACTCCGAGCTTCACAACGGCTCTTCAGAAACCTATGGGTGACGTCACGGATACAACATCCATTCTTTAAACTGTCAGTGGTTTTCACCAACTGCTGAGAGAAATATCTTCTTCTTTGCTGACTTTGTCTGATGTTTGGTGCAGGGTAGGTAGTATACAGTGGATTTTTAGAGCCTGGTGGTCAAAGTGAACCCAAACAGTAATAAAAAAGCTCTGTTCTCTGTGACCTCATATACACATAGTAATTTGATCCTTTGTTAACATAAAAAGCAGATTTGGATGTCAAAATATCCTTGTCTAACCTTGACCTAAATTACAAATTGGTACTACAGCATCCTTACATTCATACATACCAAATATGTCCTATCTGGTATAAAATTTAAGTTTTGTCCACCAAAAAAATGAAACTCATCTCTGAAGAGGAAGTGTAACTGAAGGCATGCTCAAGAAGTGGTCAATGTACAAAGCACTGAATTCTTCCTGTACCGTCACTACCTCCATCACCACGACTCAATGACAAAAACAGCAAAATAAGAGGACACCGGTGTCACCTCATGATGTCTTTTCATGTTAATTTTGAGGCTTTAAAGTTCTGATTTAAAGTTATGAAATTTCTAATAAAAATACTGCCTTTTTTTCCATCTAAGCCATGTGACTATGTACAGGGAAAATAGTGCAGTGTAGTGTGGCAGATGAAACTCCACAGGGCTCCGCTTCACTGGCTCCATTTCCAGCCAAGAGAAAAAATAATTACATCTTTGGAAAGTCTCCAAATAAAATGAGAGAGGTAAGTTACACAATAAATAACTTCCTCTACAGTTCTCCTTCACTGTAACTTCTTTCTTTAGTTGACAGGTAAAAACACCTCTGATATTATCCAGTTACTTCCTCTGAAGTTGTTAGTGTGTCACTTATTATTATCTTTGTGGCTCCTGGCTGTGGTAAATCAGTTATAAAGTATGCAGATATCTTCAACTCTAGACTGCCAACGTCACCAAAAAGATGTGGAAATATTTATGGAACTGAAAAACATCTCCACTGCACGACAAAACAAACTACATATTTGGCCAAAATCGTGGCATAACCTGTATCTGACTTTCTGGCATTCGTTTTATATCTATCTAAAAAATGTCAAAGAAGTGTGTAATTTCCATGAAAACAGCTTTTTACCTCCAAAATAGATAAGCCAAAATACAGTATCTATACTGGCTCCCCAGTAACTATATCTAGCTTGGTAATCTCGAAGAGAGAGAGGAAGAGATATCAAGCGAAGGCCAAACGGCAGTCTCTGTGTCTATGACGTGAAGCCAATGCATAAGTCCCAAAAACTGCAGTTCCTAAATCGCCCACTTGAGGCTGGCTACAGAACAAGTCAATCTCTTTAAGACTTACATCAGAAATAAACATGTTTACAGCCTGGTACAAAAAAAAAAGTTTTGGCCTCTATGGCTAATTTCAACTGTACTGAGGCTGAATTTCTATATAACTCACCTGTTCAAATTATATTGAGGATTAAAGATATGCATAATTAACAGTGTGGCCACTTTGATTGACATGTGGGTAATTCAGCCAGCCTCAGGTTCGATGAGACATACGGGTGTTACGCACATGCCGTCCATTCGTTATACTGTCAGTGATGAAGGCTAGCTTGTGAGATAGCTGCAGCTAGCTCTGTAAATAAAAAATATCCTTTAATGAGCTGAAATATTAAATAAAGCAGCAATAAATTCATGACAGAGAAGAACAAACTCCAGCTAAAAGTAGCTGGCTTAGCATATGTCTGTATCTGCCATAACATTTCTAGACTCTAGTGAATCTTTGTTTATGCCTTGATCTTGTGACATCCTTCCTGCCTCCTGCCCTTTTGTTTATTTGACTTGACCTTCAGGTCTTAATGCAACCCCCCCCCCTTTCCTGCCCTTACTTACCTACTCTACAGTACCTTCCCTTGTTTGATCACAACTGTTTTACTGTATAAAAGGGCTCCATTTGATTTTGATATTGGTCACTGGCACAGATGCGCTCTGTCCCCAGTGTGCCAGCATGCTTCAATAAATAAAAATAATGTTTTTGGTTTTTGGTTGGAGTGAGATGCTGGGCTGTAGTTCCGGGATGTTATTTGGCATGTGCTTCACTACATTTAACCAGAAATTGCTGTTTGCCATCACACTGACACAGACGTGGGAAATAACATTTTCACACGGATAAATAAATGGAGTCCTGATTGGTCACAGGTCAGTCACTGGACACATTAAATGTGAAGTCAGCCAATGAGTAATCTATGACTGATCATGGTCAGTGAATGAACTGGAGGCTAACGCAGACAGTCACGGGAGGAATTAGCGTAAGAAGTTCATGTTGAAATATTTTACAATAAATACATGACCCATTAGCCATTACCCCTAACCCGAACTCTTGGGACTGCTGCATAAATAAGATATTTTTGTGGATGGTTTGATAGCGATGAAATGTTTCTGGGAGAATGTAGCATCTATATCTTTAAACTGTTATAAGGCACGGTCATCCATCCATCCATATCTTCCTTATACACCATTGTGTTTCTGCCATAAAATAACAGATACATCTTTTCATCTTTTTGAAATGGTGACTCTTTCATACCCACTCTGCATCCCGTTCTGTACTATGTAACTTTGTGCTCTGGGTACGATCACCTGTGAGAAGTACCTAACACTAAGCAGCACTAAATCACACACCAACTATTTCATGCTTTTGGTGGAACATATTTTATGGAGAAAAGTTTTCTGGTTTCACTCTCGCGTCCTCCGGCTGCTCTGGATCAACTCTCGGTTATTAATGAGTTTCCTGGTAGGACAGTAAAGTAACCTGCTGATAATGCTAATGCTAATGATAATGCTAATGTTAGCTTAGTTTGTTAGCCAGGTGTGTGCTCCAAGCACCAGGGGAGTGTTAGTGTTTGTATCACAGGTGTTTTGGACCACCGGGAAGAAGAGGGGGTTTTCAGGCCTGGGGCATGGCTGAATGCAGATGGGTGGAGCCGGTGTCGTGACAGAACCAGAGCAGGACAAACAGGCAATGTAACTCGGCTTAGGTGTCTCTATGGACATGATGGAGGAAGGTAAGAATGAAAAAATGAAAAGCATGAAACCACTGGACAAGATTAAATCTGGGACTGACTGTTGGGAATGTTTTATTGCACTTGCTTGATGTTTAGCTCTTAGCAAAGTTGTCAACTTGCTATTTTTTATCATAAGCAATATAGTCATTACAACATTACACTCTGAAACCAGAGGTGTTATATCTCAAAAACATCTATTTCTATGCAAACTATTGCTGTGGCGCCAAAAACTGTTCAAACCCACAAAACTTTATTTGAAAATCTACCAGTGATCCTAAAATTTCCAAAGACACCAAACAGGTCAATCTGTATTTTGAGGAAATGTGTAAAATTCATGCACAAGACATGAAAATATTTCCATTTTCTGGAGTGGTGCAGCTGTACCTGACTTTTCTCTCAGTGTAAACATCGAAAACCTCAATCAGGACTTGGAAAACCTGATGCAGAATATACAATATGTACATAAAAGATTATTTTAACAACCTTAAAGCTAGTTATGAATGAATAAAAAGGGAAACTGTGAGTTATGGAGTTAATCTACTCACCAGTTGGAACTCAGAGCGTCGTGTGTAGGCCTCCTGTATGCCGGTGTCTGCCCAGAGCGCGCTCAGCGCCATCACGTATAGCTGAAACTCGCTTGGCTCGACCCCCGAGCCTCCCACACGTCCCTCCCACGACATCACCAGCATGCCCTGCTTCTCGTTCTCACAGCTCTGCCAGCCGATGCCCAGCTTGTCCCGGGCGTCCACCAGCACACGCATGCCCTGCAGAGTCAGAACACATATGTCAGCCTGAGCACGGTGAAGTGGTCTAACAGCTGCTTTTTCTAATGTCAGCAATATTGTACAAATATTTCCTGACCACACGGAGGGGGGAAAAAAACCTAACACTGCATGCTGCTTCCTGGGAAAAACGTCAACATAGAGTCTAGCATTACGGGTAAACATGGAGTAACACACACACTCACACACACTTAAACGTGTACATGTGTGGCTGCTGGTGGTTTTTTGAAGAGAACCATGTGGACTGATCTGTGTGGGAGGTCTGATCAAACTAACCAACACACACAGACAGATATTCAAAGTTTTATATCTGTCTCTCTATTTTATTAAACTTTTGATCTGATTTTTTATTTGTGACTTTTGAAGCTTTTACCATATTTAGTCTATATTGTTGCTTGTTGAGCCACAGCATCGATTCTCCTGTTTTTACAGGACGATAACTTACTCCAATGTTTCACAACATCTTACAGTTCAAAATGTAATGTTTGCTTGATTTATTGATTGAAACAAGAGGACTCAGCTACAAACAGTTCCACTGAACTACGACTTGTTTCAAAGGTCACGGGTAGGTTAAAAGATGTGAGTATATGTGCGTGTCAATGAGTCATGATCTTTAATGCTTGTGCAACCGTCAAGTCTAGTCAAGTTTGTTTGTACAGCTTAATAGTGGATTTACTGTCGCTTTACAAGCCCGCAATATGAACACCTGGCAACATAGCACAATCTTGTCTAGACAAAGAAGAGGGAAAATCTTCTCAAAAAACAAGGAAATAAATGTCACTTCACTTCACTAATGCAGCTACTATGTGTGTGCGTGTCTCACTGGGATGCTCCTTTGTGACTAAGTGCTGTGTTTCTAAGTCCGATCCCTCATTTAAGACTTTTTGTCAGAGTTGATGTTTGTGTTTTCGCAGTGGGAATGAGTAAGACTGACAAAAACAAACTAGCGTTTAAGACACACATGTAACCATGCAGATCGAACATACACACAAAAGAGTCACCGTCTGACTCACACTGACTCATGATTATTGTCTATGTAACCATCTACACTTTTTTTCCTGTCTGTTAGCCAACCTGAAGCTTATCAATTTATGACTCTGTGTACTTGTAGCATAATCCTCAACGGTGTCTGTCTCTCTTCCTGTATGCCTGTCTGTCTGTTTTCGTGCTGGTCAGCCAGACTGTTTGCCCAAATCATCTGTGTGTCAAGTGTGTCTATTTCAGCATGTCAAATACATCAAAACCAATACAAGGCAGCTCCAAATTGTTGGCAAGAAATGCAGCTTTCTTTTGCCCAAATTTGGAGGACAATAGGGTATCCGTCCAACTAACCATAACCATAATCCTTCTGATTCCCATGTGACCTGGGTCTGCCCACATTGTGCTTAGCAGGTATTTGCATTCAGGTTGAACTACTAGATTAATGAAAACAGTCCAGTATATAATGGAAGCCATGCACAAACTGTCCTTTTTTCTTATTAGTATTCTGTGTTGGTGCTTTACAGATAATAATAATATGCATAAACCTTTATTCAGGTGGAGTATTATCCAGTTGTGTAAATTCAATTATAATTTACTTTAATCCTAGTTCACCCCTGGTATTCAAGTCTGTTTGAGGAAGACTTGCAGGTGGAAACATGGAAACTTTTGGCCTCTATCGGGTTTACGTGAACTGCATCCTTTGAAAGATCCAGCCTCTGTTTGTTATACTAGAAAAGAGGCAGTTTGTACGACATGTTGACTGATCATGTCACGCCAAGTTGGAATAGCCGCACTAGAAGGAGGCCAATCAGCTGTGGGTGTGAATCATCAGTTTTAGAGAAATAGTTGGACACAGACGATCCCTAATCTATCATTGGATGGGTGTCAACTATCCGAAAAGCATTTCTGATGGAGTATACTGGCACCTTTAAGCTCAAACACAGAGTTAGGTTATGTTGACGACATAACTTCGACAAAAGGCTATCAAAGGCTGTATTTGTCTCATGTGTCACTTGTAACCTCTGTCATAAACAGCAATGACAGACAAACAATCAGAGAAACGGAGATAAGAAACGCTCAAACATCATTCTCACAACTTAGAACGACTCAAATTTACAAACCTGGATACAAAGCTTGATGTTTGAGGCTTGAGTAAAATTAGGTTCATCAGTTTTTTTACTTTCACTTCAAATAAATCCACTCTGGCGGAGATTATACCAGCCATTTATCCGTTACTGCTAGAGGCATAATTGCTGAGATTAAGGAGCTGGACCACACCTGAACTCCACCTCTATGTTTTTTGTATTTATAATCCTAATTATGCTTCACACCTGTGTGTTCCCGTTCAGCTTTATCCCTCCTTCCTTCCAGCTTTGTTCTCCTTCTCTATCATTAGGTTCCCATGAAGGGAGTCCTTTACACCCGACAGGTGAGGCTGATCCTCCACTAACGCCCCAAACCACAGACACAAGTGTTCGAATAACATAACACAAGACATTTCTACGTCCATTATAATTTACTGTCTATGTGCAGTGGGTGTGCTATGGCCCAGATGAGTCACTACGAACTCTTTGCTGTGCAGCCAAACATCGTTAAAACCCACAAAAGTTCATTTCAAATTCGAGTGGCGATCCCAGAATTTCCAAACATGTCAGGTTGAATTTGAGGGAAATATGTCTAAAAGGATGCACAAGACATCTATTGTGCAATAAGCCATAAAAACAAAGTCTTGTGGTTGAGTGTAAAGATCAATTAAGTTCGAAAAATTTGCAGCAGAGCGTACATGATTAATTATTTTGATAATTGAAAAACAAGATGTTGTCTTTCAAGCAAACATTCTCTTGTTTCTGTCTCAATTGGAAAGATGCTTTTCTTTGTTTTATGTAATTGTCAACTGAATATCTGAGTTTAGAAATCTGAACACATCACCTAATGATTAATCAATAATGAAAATAATCAGAAGTTGTAGCCTTACATATGATTCTGTCAGACCATGTGGAATAAGATGATATTAACAACCTTAAGGTACGTAGGGGAAGCAAAAAGGTAAACTGTATATTAATTATTAGGGCGTTGATCTATTATTCAATCAACAACAAACCTAATCATCAACAATCTGTTAATCTTTATCATTTATTTAGTCACTGGTTTCAGCTTATCAAATATGAAGATTTGTTTTTTGAAGTTTTCTTTGATGATATTATATTTTGTGGTTTTGGACTGAAGAATCAGATATTTCTATCAAGAGTTGATCGAAAACACTGACAGTATGAAGAATGGATATCGTATTTGTGACGTCACACAGCGCTCAAACAAGCCATCTGTAACGGCACCTACCTGTCAATCAATGCAGCCACACTGTTAATTAATTATGCATAACTTTAAGCAATAATATAATTCAAACAGGTACAGTCCGTACAGTTGTCATGAACTGAAATTAGTTATAGAGACCAAAACTGTTTTTGTACCAGGCTGTAAACATGTTTATTTCTGCTGTGAAGTTGGACATTTTAACATGGGGGCTTATGGAGACTGACTCGTTCTGTAGCCAGCCTCAAGTGGCCGCTTGAGGAATTGCAGTTTTTGGCACTTCAGCACTGGCTTTACTTCACAGCCACAGAGGTTGCTGCTAGGTCCAAACAAGTATCAAATAGCAGATAAATCAGAAATCTAATCTTTGTTTCATGCTGTTTTATTTGGATACAAATGGAATACTTTTGGACTGTTGGTCAGACAAAACAAACAATTAGACAAGATAAGTTTGGACATCTTTTGCTATTTTCCAATATTTTATTACTAAATCTGACTCTGATTGAAATGATTATTGGACTAATCATAACCCTAATAGTGATATTTTTTCTTATGTTAGACGGTTCCAGGGTTGATTTACAGGCCTGTAACATGTAATATTTATGGTGATTCAAGTACACTTACCACTTCATATCTCTAAATGTGTGCAGGCCCAAACCCTGCACTTCCAATCACGTGATTTTTTTCCCCCATCTTCCTACACATCATGCATTGTGTATTTACCAGCAGGTTAAGTGATGCGGGGGTGTACTGCTTACAATGTAGCCCGAGACAGCACCGCCACTGTATGCTGGCATTCAGGGGAGGGTATTGTATACTACTGCCTTGTCTGTGTATAAGTGCGGGCTCTTATCATCCTTGTCTGGGCTGTGTGGCACTCAGGGCGGATGTGCTCATCCCTCAGGAATAGTCTGGTATTGTTAGCTGGTGAAGGAGGCCCAGCCATGACAGCAAACAAAAGGGACAGCACACAGACGCACACACACACACACACACACACACACACACACACTTCAGGATAAAAATATGTACTATGTCAACAAACCTCTCTGTGCCTTTCAGTGGGTATGTGTGTGAGTGTGTGTGTGTGAAACTCAACTGTGGCATGAAAATGTCAATAATAAGGCTGTAAATAATGCTTATTCCCACTTCTGATTAATTTTCTTGATTAATCAAGAGGCGTTTGGTCTATAAAATGTCAAAAATGTTGAAAAATACCAATGTTTCTTTGTTTGACTGTGTAAACAACAGTCCAAAACTCAAATATATTCAGTTTAACATCATAAAAGATAAAGAAACAATATCTTAACAATGAATTTATGCCACAATTTCCTTGAAAAGTGACTTAAGTAACGATCAATCAGTTGTGATATTTGTTACCTCTGTAATTGAGGAGACTAATTATTTTAGCTCTAATCAGTAAATCTCCAAAGACTAATTGATTAATTGACTAATCCTTCATCTGTGGTCGATATGTCTCCTAAATATCCGTTTCTAAGACGTCCTTGAGTTTATTTTTTATATGTTTAAGAGATACTCAACTAACCAAAGACCACCTTATAATAAAAACCAAAACATTAGTTGACAGCACAGATTATAGATCCTGTAGTTTAAACTTTGGACTGAGGGCTGTAAAGTCTGCCTGAAGGCCCCAAGCTGTTTATTTCCCATGTCCTTACCTTCAGTATATTCTCATAGATGGTGTCCCGGAAATCCAGAAGTGCTTTTTTATCAAACTCTTGCCCGTTAATGATGCGCATCTGCTTGAGGAATGTAGACTTTCCGCTCTCCCCGGCCCCGAGCAGGAGGATCTTCACCAGCCGCCGGACAGCTCTCCTCTCACGGGCGAGCATCGCGTCTATCTCACGGCTCCTGCGCCGCGCCTCCCGCTCCTGCGCCGCGTCCCTCTCCCGGCTCCTCTCCTTGCTGCTGCCCGGATCCCGGCTGGCCTCGGCCGGGAGAAGGCAGCGGCTCAGCGTGCGGACCACTCCCGACATGTCGAGTCGTGGGAAAAGTTCACCGAAACTTCAGAGGAAAAATGTTCATTATAGGATGTGACCTCTGGGGTGGAAATAGCCCAGTACGGTTACATCCAGTTGATAAATAAAACGTTTTCAGCGGATAATTAAATAAAGTCTACATTTAGAGGTAATGAGTGAAGCCGTTATCTAGTCTCCAACCGGCAGACAACTCGTGTCCATCTTGGTGAGAGCGCGCCATCAACAGAAAACAGTCCGGACAGAGGAGACACAAAACCCGAGAGATGTTTAAAAAGTTTATAAAAGTCCGTCCTGGTTCAGAAAATAAGACCTAAAACTGATCCGAAGTCCGTCTGTGCATCCAAAGCAAAACAATAGTCCGGGTAGAGACACATACACAAACACACACACACACTCACACACACTAGGACAGCCTGTGTGAACCCTACACAGCCAGCGGGTTTGTGAACTTGAGCAGCGGTGAGAGAGAGCAGCTCCTCCGGGCGGCGGTGGGACGGTCGGACGGATGAGGAGGGCGCTGGTACTCTACCGAGGATCACCGTCAGGGGCCGCCAGCGAGCACCATGAGCCTGCAGCCCCTCCTGGGGTTAGCATCAAGAGGAGATATTATATTTAAATGTATATATTATAATTATAATGAAGTATATTTGCTTATTTGTTTAAATAGTTTATATTGCCATGTTGTTGCTAATGCCATGTTCTTAAATCTTTATTTTGTCTCGCTTTTGTTTGACCTCAGTGTTTGGCTCTGCTGTTATTTTATATCGTATCCTGTATCCGCTCTTCCTGAGGTTTCTTCCACCTTTTTTCCCTGTTAAAAGTTTTTTTTTTTTGTGGGCGAGTTTAAGGACAGAGGGTGTCACTCCCTGTACAGATTGTAAAGCCCTCAGATGCTGTTTGTGAATTTAGGCTATATAAATAAAATGTGATTGATTGATTGATTGACTGTATGTGCTTTTCAGTCAAAGCACTTTGTAAACTCTTCTTTAAAGGTGCCATATAAATAAGGTTATTATTATTATTAAAATATTTGACACTTCTTTGACCACACAATATGATGATGATATACTTTTTGTTTGTTTGTTTGTTTGTTTATGTTATTGTTTCCTCTGGTTCATATGAATAATTTAAAACCAAATAAAACAACTGTTTCTGTATCATGAACAATCTTCAACCACGTCACCACATGTATTCACATTCATATTCACATATATAAACATAAATAGATAAAAAAAGTGCACCAAACAACTACACACAAATGAATAACAATACAGCTACAACCCTGTTTCCAAAGAAGTTGGCACACTGTGTAAAATTTAAATAGAAACAAAATGTGATGATGTGAAAACATTAACGTTTTATTGAAAATAGTGCAAATACAACTTATCAAAAGTTGAAACTCAGAAATTTTAGTGATTTTTGCAAATTTATATGGCCCTTTTTAAATTTGATGCCAGCACCGCGTTTCACAAAAATTCAGACAGAGTTGTGTTTACCACTCTGTCTCTATCTCTTTGCATGGTAGAGTTTCAACTTGTATTTGTGGATGCAGCAATGAACTGTGTTCACAGACAATGTTTTTGGAAGTGATCCTCAGCCCATGCAGTAATGTCCATTGCAGAATCGAGTCTATTTTTGATGAATTGTGTTCTGAGGGCCTGAGGATCATGGCCATCCAATTGATTATTTGCAATGTTACATTGAGAAACATTATTCTGAGATGTTGCACTATTTTCCAGCGCAGTCTTTTACAGAGTGATGAACCTCTCCCCATCTTTTCTTCAGAAAGACTCAGCCTCTCTGGGATCTTTTTATCCCCAGTCAGTCAATGTGTTGCTGGCATCAAATTCAAAATGGGCATATCATTTTCCAAAATCAATAAAAATTCTCTGTTGAGCAACATTTGATAAGTTGTCTTTCGGCTATTTTCAATAAAATATGGCCTTTCAGTGTTTTCCACATCATCACATTTTGTTTCTATTTAAATTTTACACAGCATGCCAACTTTTCTGGAAACAGGGTTGAACATTTAAAGTGTAACTAAACCTTCAAACAACTTTCACAGCTGAACACCAGTGTATATGTGTATTTTTGTAGTGTTCTTGATTGATTCAGGTTCAAATCTTTACTTCATTTTAATGCAATGTATTTGAAATCCACATATTGTGCTATAAATATGGATAGTGATCTCCCTCTACTGATTGAAACTGATTTGAATTTTGCTATTGGATGTTCTGGAGGGTAAGTGACATACATGGTGGCAGCCACTTTTTCTCACCTTTAAGTTTAAAATCTAACAGCATAGGTCAAAGGTCAAGACTACTGCTCAGTGAGTTTTATCATCTTGAAATAGGATGAGCTTTGAATGTATTAACAACTCTGGACGGGAGTCTTTCTTTTCTTTAAAAGTGAGGCAAAAGGTAAACATTCACTCTAACATTAGCTAAAGAATACAAGCTTGCAACTCTAAATGACACAATGATTGTTTAATGAAGCATTTAGGATTAAAGAAACACATTAATCACCTTAGGAAATTTGTTTGAAGTATCTCCTCATCGGATTTTTGTGCTCTGAACTTCTAAAGCTCAGATTAATCTTGAATGGTCTAATTATTGTGATAAAATGTTTCATTATCTTTTGTCAGTAATGGTCTGGGGGCTACCTTTGTGGTGGTAAATTGTTTTTCTGTTCGTGTATTAGTTTGTTCATCTGTCCATTAAATCTCAGTTAGCTCAGTCAGAAAAATCACTATCGTGTTTTCTAAATAAACATGTTTGGACTTTTTTTTTAAATCAATCTTTGGTGCATTTAAAGCACATCTTATTTGTTCTCTATTTACTTTCACAAAAGACTGACAGACTGAAATTAGTTTTCACCTTTTCTTTTTCCAATATATTTTTGGCTTCCTTGACAACAGAAACCAGCCAGTTACTGAAACTTGAAAATTGAAAGTTTAAGTTGTGATAATATGAATGCAAACAAAAATGCACAATGTAACCATAACACCTGCTGGGGAGACTGAGGTCTTTGGGAGTGTGCAGGACTTGGGAGTGTGCTGGGGAGGGGGAAGCACGGCGAGAGGCAGGAAAAGACTCAACAAACTGGTCAAGAGGTCCAGCTCTGTCCTGAACTGCCCCTAGACTCCACAGAGGAAGTGGGGGAGAGGAGGATGTTAGCAAAGCTGACATCCATCATGAACAACTCCTCTCACCCCCTGCAGGAGACTATGGAGGCCTTAAACAGCTCCTTCAGCAACAGACTGCTACTCCCACCATGTAAGAAGGACAAACTCACAAATTACCACAAAGTAATTCTCACACAGATGATTTTGAGCCTCGAGTAGAAGATAAAGGACCACCTTCCCCGCCTGGTAATTCAGCCTTTCCAGACTGCTCCAGTAGAACAGAAGCCTTGAGTCAAAGGTGTTTATTTCACACATACATACATTATAGACATGGCACCTAGTTCAACGTCTGTGGACAGAGGGCAGCATGTGGTTAAGCCACTGGCCCTGAACCTGCAGTCTCTACCACAGTGTAGGGAAGTCTGACCCTAGCCTTAAACCATAACTACATAATAAACAAAACACATAAATCTACGTTAAAACTTTAAATACACTATAAAAAAAATAAAAACGTTTAAGAAAAATGGTCAAAAGACTGGCAGCCGCAGCTGCTAAAGAAATCTGTAAAAGTAAATAAAAAAAAAATGTCAAAAGCTAAAAATGTACTGAGATTTTCAGTCAAGGTTTTGCAGAGAAACACTGATCAACAGATCTTTCTTGAATTATTAGGATCAAACGCCCTCAATAAAATATTAGTTCTGTCAAGAAACACTGTTACACACTCATCCGGACACAAACACCACAGCCATCGGGGTTTAATATCTTGCTCAAGCAAACTTTGACTGGTGGAGCCGGGAATTGAACCTTCCAATTACTAGACAACCTCCTCTTCCACCTCAGCCACAGCCTCCCTGCAGTGCTTTGTTTTTTTGACTTTGCCCTTTGCAATCAGCAACTACACCGCTAGTCACATAGCAAATAGGAAATAATATTACAAATTGGTGTCTCCCAGAACCTTCAAATTGCTACCCTGGGGACTCTTTCAGTCTGAACACCTTAAAGAAGACAGCAGAGGTAAATGATTTGAACAAACTCTATTATCTTAATGACTGCAACATTTAAACATTCAGCCATTCAACTCAATTATTTTGGCTTGGGTTAAATAACAATTTCATTTTAAAATGCTAAAACTAGCCAAACTAAGTGTGCCTCTTTCTTCACAGGGCAGACTTTCAATCAGCGGCGCAAATATTAACTCAAAATGCATTCAACCTCAAAATTGTGTGCAACTATTTCCTCCTCCAGGTTCATTCATACAAATGGATAAAGTGCAGACCTAATGCAATTTGCTTCAAGGCAATTTAATCAGCCTATGCAATTTACAACAAAAAGTTTTATCACTTTTGTCCCTTTTATTTTGTATTAATTTGTGTCTTTATCGTCCTTATTTTTCATCATCATTGTCTTCCCTCTACCATGTTTTTGTCTTCTTGTTTTTTTACTTAGTTAAATTAAGGAGTAATTATCATTCATTATAGGCCATCAGACTGGAGTTTTCAGGTGAAGATGTGTGTACCTATGTGTGACGATGGCAGTGCTGTCAATAAAAACGATGTCTCCATGTTTTCTCTTCTGTCAAAAAGCCAGGCAGGCCAAAGCATCCATGCCTCTACAAACCAGTCCGAGTCCCTGGAGAATCTGAGCTCAGCCAAGGCAACAGGAGACCCTCTGCTTGACAGCCTCTCTGCCAGAGAAACTAATCATCCACAGGATCCAGGCTGTTTCGGGGCCAGTTTCACTACAAGAATAATCTGCCTCACAGTGCCAGTTGGGTCTGCAGCACCAGTTGGGTCTGCAGACCTCGAGTATTCCAGCAGACTCCTTTCTGCCCACTGACTGTCTGCTGTTACCAAGATGTTGTCTGTGAGCCAAGGGAAGTGGACCCAGCAGAAGCCAGCCAGCTGGACGAAGCAGCAGACATGGAGGTGGGAAGTTGTGAGGAGGAGTGACGTCCACCAGACAGAATCCATTTGGAGATCTGAATTGGCATCGCCTCACCTAACCAGCCTATAAGACACATTTTCTTCACCTCAGATTAGTCATTTTATAGTAATTTGCATCTAAAATGCTCAGTTGTTGCTAAAGCCAGAAAATCAGTCATCAAATTTAGATTTTAATTAAAGAAAAATAGATTTATTTGTATGATTCAGCCATTAAAATGTAATAAAATGTTATTTTCCTCCTCATTATTTGCCATCTTAATTTACAACATATTTATATTTATGTCTTTTCGTGACTAGATTAGATTACTATTACACCCCCATCTGTAAAATGATAAATTTAATTTATGAAATGCATCATTAATACAGTAAATTGATGACAAAGTATGAAAATGTTTTGAATTCCCATACTAAGGGCATATTAATAGATTTTAGGCACTATCTTATCAGGCTTGTTGTAATTGAATTGGAGGACACTTTTTTGTAAAAGCTGTTTCTGCTATCAGATTTTACTTTGAGGCAAAAGCAAATTCAGTGCCTTTGTTCTTCAGAACACTTTCATCAAACAAATAGGAAATAATGCCCCCATATCAGCTCACATCATTTATAACCCTAATGGGATATTATATATTAAATTGTGGAACTTGATGAAAAATGGTAATAATGTCACTGGAGTAAGTCTAAACATCCCAAACTAATGAGACGATAAGATTTGCACAACTGATGTACGCCTATACAAGAATACAGTTGTTTCATTTGTTATAATAGGAAAAGCACAGGTGTTACTAACAATGAAATGTCCCACTAAGGTGTGACAGTGAGGCAGCATGCCAGACATACCGGAAATATCCTGAAACTGAAGCAGCTAAATTCAATTCATCATCATCATCATTGTATTATTTACACCTTTTCCTACTGTGACATGTCTGCTGTAAGAAAACAATCCATTAAGTGTCTCTGTGTGACACACAAGCCTCTGAGAAAACAGTTCATGTTAACTTAATGACTCCTTTCAGTCTTTAATCAAATGCTTTCCAAAAGCACATGGAGTAAATTCTTTTGAACATAACATGCATTTGTGCTTCGACCGGTAAAGCATGAGGAAATCGGTTTAAAATATGCAGTGTTTATTGAATGCATGTGTCCTGATATACTTAAAAACAATTTAATCCTCAAACCTGAAGCACAAAATTACATGTGAAATTAGTTTACTAACTAATTTTTCCCACATGGAGTGTGACCTAATTAGCCCAGGCTCAAATAACTCTAAACAGAAAAGCAAAATCGCTTCATCCAAAGCTAATTGTTGATTTAACAAATCAAAAATCAAGTCACTCAGTATTTAGTTATAAGGTAGCTCTTGACAGCACCTGCTCCACATCTCTGATCCACATCACTCTAAACACTTTTAAATTTTGATTGAACTCTTATTATACATCATGAATGGTAAATGGCTACATTTATATAGTACTACTATCCAAAGTGCTTGACACATACTTACACACTGATGGCAGCAGGTGCTGTCCTAACAAATTAGTTAATTAAACTTAATTATACTCAGTAGTACATTATGTTTTAAACTGCCTTAATTTACCACAACAGGAACATCAGGTGAATTAACCATCATACTCAAGGCATGATGGTAGAGTGTGCATCCTGTGTATCAAGGCTAAAGTCTTTACTGCAGTGACCTGGGTTCAATTCCAGCCTGCAGTCCTTTGCTGCATGTCATCCCCCCTCTCTCTCTCTCTGAATTTCATGTCTGTCTCTACAGCTCTCACTGTCAAATACAGCAGAAAATACCAAAAGATATCTTTAAAAATAAAGTCTCACCGCGTATATATACTAAAAAGGATGCACATATCAGAAAGACTTGAAATCAGAGATCAACAGTCTGAAAAAATGAGCAACAGTTTTTTTTAAATGTCAACATCAAGAGTGTTGCAGTTCTAACTTTCTCTAAACAGAGGGCGCTGTTAGATCAGATTTGAAACCCTCTTTTTATCCTTCAGTTAAACCAGAAAATGAAGGCAGAGATGTTGGATGAAATGTACGGTCAGCAAGCAACGTATCAACAACGAAACCAAGTCACGCTCTGAACATCATGTTCTTTTATTGACTCAATCATGGAGTTCAGTGTTGTGGAAGACGTGACGCTCAGACTCAGACGCACATAAGAACAAGTTATTCTATTAAAATGACTCCCTAATTTAACTGTCCAGCAGTCCATCGAACTGGTGCGGTGTGTGTCTGCACATAACATTTGCATGTATGAGAAAGAGAGACGCAAGATTAAAATTCATCTAGATAGCAACACAGTCTTCTCATGTAATTAGCCTAAAAGCCTTTTCATCAGGCTTGGAAAAACACCTCACACACACACACATATGCACACATACACACATACTAATGGATACCGCCAAGTCTGCTTATACCCACTAATATTCTACATTCACCTCTTAACAGTACTGGAAAAACCATCTGTGTAATGGCAATATTGCCTTGGTGTGTGTTTTTGTGTTTGTATCAGTTATTTATATGCTAATGATTTGGAAGGGCATGTTGAGTGGTGTGTGTGTGTGTGTGTGTGTGTGTGTGTGTGTGTGTGTTGTGTGTGTGTGGGAGAATAAGGTGCCATAAGAACAGATGGTGGAGAACCTTTAAGACGTAAGCATGTTGACTTTCTGTTTATAATGTGCTGTAGCTCCATCATGAACTATGTTTACCCGCCCATCATCCTCTTCCCTGTTATTCACACTTTAACTCTGATGAATTATTGTTATTCAGTCACACTGTCTGAATTCCTGTCTGACTTGAGGTACTTTGGCACCAAACGCACCTTTTGTACATGACTGAAATGCCAAACGCAGCTGTTGGACTTGATTGACAGGCCCACACTCCAGTCAGCGCAACATGCTTCCCTTCTTTCGTCTCTGTAGCAGAGCTGCTCTCGCTGCTCGACATCAGAAAGATGATACCCAGTGGGCTGAGTGGCAGTCAGCAGAGAGGATTTGAAAAACTTTTGTTTGTGTTTGAATTTGACTGCTTATGCAGTGGTAAAGGACAATTCAGCATTTTTATAGTAACAACGGACCAAATGTGGTTCACGGAGTAAATATTGAATTATATTCACCTGAGGCTCAGAAACACATCTTCAAATGAATACTTATGTCTGGAGGTCTACATAGACAACCGTTTGTAAAGAAGTTTGGCGTCTGTCTTTCAGCCTTTTATTTCACAAAGCTCTCGACAATGACAAAAAGTCAGTCCCAGATTTACTCAACGTCCTCTTTGACCTGTCCCCCATTAGTTAGGTTTAAAGAAACTGCCAAGCCCGGATACGTTATGTTACGTGGCTCTGGTTCTGTCATGACCATTGGCTCTCGGGCCTGAAAAGCTCCTCTTCCTTGACTGTCCAAAACATCTGTGGTATAAACATCAACACTAAGGGTGCTCTGAACCAAACGTCTGGGCAGCCTGGCTAACAAACTGAGCTAACAGCAGCTATAGTTCAGAGTAGTTTATTTTACTGTCAGAAACTCTGTAAATCACAGACTCCAATCACAGCAGCAGAAGAACCTCACAGGGAAACCAGAAAATATTTTCTCCATAAAATATGATCCAGTTTCACCAAAATCAGTGAAATAGTTGGTGATGTGTGACTTAGTGCTGTAAAGCATTACGTACTTCGAAGCACAAACCCGGAGCACAAAGTTACATAGTGCAAGAACAGACGTACAGCGCGTAGAGCGGGAATGACAGAGACACCATTCACCAGATTACATGTCAGTGTTGCATTAAAATGAATTCAAATCTGTTATTTTATGGTAGAAAAGTTACACAATTTAATTGGTTTAATTGCAAATATCTGATGCAGCACGGACACACCACTAAAAATAAGTTAAATGGGGCAAGAAACAAGAAATTAGATAACCAGACAGATTTTAAACAAAGCTCCACAGAAAGTAGTGAAATAATTTCCCAAACTGTCTCTTGTAAACATCCGCCTAAGCTTACAGATCGACTTCCTGGTTTAATTTCGACCTGCCATATTTTCCACAGATGTCAGCACAACATATTCCTGTGCAGTGAGGAAGTATTATTATTATTGTTGCTATTTTCAGAGCACTCTGATGCCTTCACTATACACGTTTCCAATAAAGGATGAAGACAAGGAAATGGCCTTTGAAGTCTTTACTGGGAGCCATTGTGTAAAAATATTGGATTTTATAGCAATATAAATAAAAATATGGACTAGCTGTCTGTAAGATAAGTTTATTGAGCCCCAGCAGTTAGATTGTCCCAACAAAAAAGAAGGTATCACCAGTTGAGAGCAACATTAAGCTGCAATATCACTTACAGTCCCCAAACAGTGGGCAAAACTACAAAAAAAGAGGCAGACTGGATTATTCTTTAATTGCATATTTCTCAAACCCAGTAGGAATAAACTTTGAAAATCATGTCTGAGGAGTAGAGGTTTGATTTAGTGCTGAAATTATTACTCCATTAATTGGCTAGTCAGTCGACAGAAAATTAATCATTTTTGACAATCTTTTCAATATTTAAGTTGTTTATCAAGGAAAAACACCAAACACGCAGCTCCTCAAATTGGATTTGCTGCATTTCTCTGTTTTATTTCACTATAAACTGAATATCTTTGTGTTCTGGACTGTTGGTCGGACAAATAAAGCAATTTGAAGCAAGATTCGAAGGGCTCTATTATATTGTGATGGGCATTTTTTAAGCGAGAATGAAAACAATCATCGGCTGCAGAGTTTGAGGCAGTGACTACAATTTCTCACTCATTCATGCCTGTTGTTGAACACTGTGATGATGATGATTAATTTGTTGGTATTATAACTAATGATCCAAACATTCAAACTAAACCCCGAATAGTTTTCTAAGTGTGGGTCCATTGATTTGTTCACAGTAGAACCAAGGTTCTGGCTGGCTCCTCACATTAATACATGTGAACGCTGTATTTCAACACCTCGCCACCCACCAGCTTTTCCCCTGTCTGCGGGCCAGCGTTTTCCATTTTACACTTGAGGCATTTAGCTGGCACTCTTATTGAGAGTGAATTAGCTTGGATGGAACAGTAGAGTGAGCCCCAGATCCTGTATGACTGAAATAATAAGCAAGAAAAACATCAGGAATGCAATGTCTGAGCCTTCTACTGTTACCACTTTTCTTAGCTCTGCAGCAGTCATGGATAGGCTACAGTGTTGGGAAAAGACACATGAAGGACACAAAGAAAGTAAATAAAAAGGAGAGCAAAGAAAATGTGATTTGGTGGTGAGATGGTGATTCAAGTGCTTAGGAACTTTTATGGAAATGGTAAGTCACTTTGCAAATGGAAATGGTGAGAGGAGATAGTTCTTTAACCATTAGAGAGTCAGTAAAAGAAAAGACTGTGAAGTGGATTGATTAAAAGGCTGGAACCAAGCAGTAACCTCTGTAGGTGTGAAGTGAAGCCAATGCCGAAGTGCCAAAATCTGCAGTTCCTCAAGCGGCCACTTGAGGCTGGCTACAGAACAAGTCAATCTCCATAAGCCCCCATGTTAAAATGTCCAACTTCACGGCAGAAATAAACATGTTTACAGCCTGGTACAAAAAACAGTTTTGGTCTCTATAGCTAATTTCAGTTCATGACAACTGTACTGAGGGTGATTTTCTATATAACTCGTCTGTTCAAATGATATTAAAGCCTAAAGTTATGCATAATTAACAGCGTGGCTGCTTTGATTGACGGGGTAGGTAGGTGTTGATTTTGAGCTTCAGAAACCTACGGGTGATGTCATGGATACACTGTCCATTCTTTATACTGCCAGCGGCTGGAACTTGGGAAAATATCCTAATAAAACAGAACCTCCCCTGCCTAAGATGGCACACAGCAGCGAGATATAGCCTGTACACACCCATGATACACTCACACAGGTGTTTTCACTTAATTTGACTGATTAGACCTCTTTTCAGGTCTTTGTAGACATATACAGACCGCGCTTGTTTGAAATCTCCATCACTCTCCTGTTAGTTTTCTTGCACCTGTTAGGGCACGACAACGTCCACTTTTATCATTCTTAAGGCCTAATTATGCTTGAGATAAACTAGGTCATGCAACATGTTGCCCGTGTCTGAAGGCAGAAGTAATTATACCTGTTCCAAATGGCCACACTCAAAGGCGGAGTGAAAAGCAGGGTAAATACACTCCTCCTGGTGGAGTCTCATCGATCTCGCTCCTCGTGTTTTGTAGTCTTGATGTGATCCATCACACAGATGGGGATAATGGCACAAACTTTTTGGACAGTCCCTCTCTTTCAAAGACACTCATGGAGATTGATAGAGAAGTACAAATTCTGTTTTACTTCACATCCACACACCTGGCCAACTCTTTGCGTAAAGTGTCTGTTTCCACAATTGGAAAGAGGGTTTCAGATACTGTTAGAAGCACTTTTTCTCAAGCAGGCTGAAGCCTACAAAATGTGTCAAACACAGGTGTGACCAATACTTAGTGGCACGCTTGATTAACGTGAGCCAACAAAATTAGTTTCATCTGTGCTTGTTCTGTCATAACAAGTTAAACTGTCTTCTGAAAAAGGTCTGTTGCATGTTTACTAAGGGAGTCTCCGGTTCTGGCATGACACCAGCTCCTCTCCCTGTGGGCATTCGACCGCACCACGGGACTGAAAACCTCTTCTTCCTGTTGGTCCAAAACGCCTGTGGTACAAACAGTGCAGCTCACATACTGAGCTAACAGCAGTTTACCTAACTGTCCATCAGGAGACTCTGCTCTAATAGTTTCATAAAATATGATCCAGTTTCACCAAAATCAGTCAAATAGTTGGTGGTGTGTGACTTAGTGTCATAAAGCGTTACGTACATCTCGTGGGTGAAAGTTGCATAGTGCAAGAACAGGCGTGCAGGGCGCAGAGTGGGAATGACAGAGACACTGTGTGCCGTATTTCTCAGCTATAGCCACGCTATCGTTCATCTTGTAGGTGCGGACGCTGGAGTGCTTGAGCTGTGCTAGCAGTGATACAGTGGGACTTTTTGGTTTTGTAACTTTAAAGTGTGAGTCCACAGGTTTTTAAGTACACTTGTATCCTTGCTACGGATATAAGGTGTCTAAGAGGATAAGCACCTTCATTCATGTCCAGAAAGAAAGGTTCTGCTCGCTGGCTGAGTTTCTGTCTCTCCTCCCTTTTAGAGAGCAGGTCGCTTTTATGCAGTCAGTCACCTCAACGCATTCAAATATTACACAGACTCAAGTGACCCTCAGCTGAGAATAAAATGTCCTTTTTTAGCTGTTGGCTGTCTCTAACTCATGTCCCAGCACAACACATTTCATGAAACATTAATGTTAACGGGTTTAAGATTAAAAGGCTTTTTGACGGATAATGTTAGCATGACTTGTAAATTGTGGCTAATAATTTACAGTAATTAACATTAACTAGCTTAAATAGCTTAATGGCAGAAAAACTTGATAATAGCTTACTAAAAAATAACCCATCTTATCAACCAATATATTGGTGGTGATACTGGCTATTCATTGATATACTGTATACTGATCTGATATGTTATCGGAAAACATTTTTTCCCATTATAGTATATAATGAAAAAAAAACACTTGGTAGTATACTGGTGTCACTGCAAAGTTTATTCAGGAGAGTGAGCTGATTTACAATACTGTGGCAAGCAGCACAGAGTCAGAGAGAAGCAGCAGCTCTCAGCAATGTCAACTAGAAATGCTTGACAGTGTATTTGAGCACTGAAACCCATGCATTTCTTATTAAGCTGACCACTCTCACCGGTGTGACATTGCTTACATTTGTCCTTTTTATATGCAGAACTACAGTCCATTCGCACAAACGAGTCCCCATGGCACTGTAAGTGTTTATATGTGTATATATTATTTCATATTTGATGAGTTTTAATCACCTTCACAGCCCTGAAGGTCCACAAACAAGTCCTGTGACACGAGGATGAAAATGGAGACGTGTTTGCTGTTGTTAAGTCTGTTTCCAGGGATAACAAAACATAACTGCTTTCCTTCATTTCAGCATGATTGAGATCAGTACACTTTACATCCCTCAAGAAGACTGCATATTTCCATCTCCCCCATTTTTCAGGGCATCCTGTGAGGAGTGGAGAACGTAGATCAGACAGTGGTGGACAAGAGGAGACAAATAGGTGGAAAAAAACACACAAAGGAGACACAGAAGGCGAGATGGACAAGTGACACTTTTATTTTCACCTAAGAGAGAGAGAGAGATAGACCAGCTGGCGCCTCAGACACACACATGCAGACACACACACACATATAAACACATTTTCTTCAGTCTTTTCCATCGGTTAATATTCAGCTGAGATCATGTTGAACACAAAGCAAAGAGATCAGGATTTTTGCATAATGGATGTATTTGTGACACTGTGGGTGAGCCGTTGCGTTTGATTAGTTCTCTCACTACGCTTTTCTATCCCGAGATCATCTCAGTGTCACTAAAACACTTCTCGCTACACACACACACGCCCACACAAACACATCTCTTCGTGCGTGTAGGTGTGTGTTTCTGTGTGTGTGTGTGTGTGTGTGTGTGTGTTGACTTTGTACCTCCGCTATCTGAAATGGCATCTTTGCTGTCTTAGCCCTTAATTACTGTGTGTTTATGTGTATGTATCGATGTGTGTTTTGTGGATGTGTGTAATGACGAAAACTGCCATTTGGGAAAACCAATTACCACAGGTAAATAACATAACCCTTCGCTCTAAGATTTAGCCAAACAATGAATTTATAAAGAGGAAAAACCTCCGCGTACACACACACACACACACACATGCTGGTTTTGGTATACTTTTGAGAACACTGCTTTGACTCACATTCATTCATTACTCTTACCACAATCTCGAATTCAAGCCTTATGTCTTTATCTCTATAATATGCTGTTTTCTCTGTTAGAATCAGCAAAGATTCACTGTTAACTTTGCCCATAAGTCCTTGCAAGTCTAGATAAACCCAGACGCATGCACACATTACCCTGTGGGACTGAGTGTAATTATGAGTTTGGCCTGGAATGGTTTGATAACTAATAAAACCGAGATTTCAGGGGAAAATAGTGTACAAATCCTAATTAAAATAACACAGTGTTTATGGTGTGCAGGACACACAGAGAGGAGCAGGAGGAGGAGGAGGAGGAGGAGGAGATAAAGAAGTGTTGGCATTAGAGCAGGGTGGGGGGAGAGAGAGGGGAGGGACAGTGGTTGAGGAGGGAGGAAGCGAGGGTTATCATATTTTCACAGGAATTTCCTCATTTAAAATCTTCATTAGCTCCCCTCACTTTATATTTGTTCTCGGCTCCTCCATCACGCAACACCAGCCTCTGGTCCTCGGCTGTGTGGAGCGATATATGCTCCACCTCAGTGTATAATGTGTGAGAGTGTGTGAGACAGAGCGAGCAAAGCCTGCATGTCCAAGTATGCACGCATGCTGCCTCCTGATTATCCTTTGAGTTTATTAATTACAACTCTTTGTCATTCATCCAGGTTCTATCAGTCAGCACACAGAACACTCCCTCCTCTCCTCTGCCATCTTTTTCTTTATTTTCATTACGTTTCTGTCTCCGCTGCTCCTCCTCCACCTCCTCCTCCTCCCCCTCATGAGAAGAGCAAACACATAATAAGAAAAAAAAACGAACAAATAATTTGCTCGTCCCCACAGTTTATCTCTTGCAGCTGTCACACAGGGCGAGCCCGTTGATTCGATCGTCCTTTCTTCTTTGTAAATAGGCCTGTCTGACTTTAATCGTTTAATACACACATAGGCAGAGGTATAGATCTTAATCTGACTAATCCTGGATTACAACTCTGCTATCAGACGCCGTATGTAAGTGCATGTAAGTGTGAGTTTGTCTGATATTTGAATGAGTGAGTGTGGGGATCTTTTTGCAGCACATGCATACGTCTCTCTTTTTATTCTTTACTTTGTGGAAGCTCATGGGGGATCTGAATTAGTTAGTAATCCTGGGGTGGAGTATATAATATAGACATACATAAACCGAAACTGCATCAAGGGAACAAGAAGAAGAAGAAGTCATAAAAAAAACAGATGACACCATGAATAACCCCTAGATCAGTGTCTTTCAAATGGCGGTACTAGTGCTCCTAGATCTACTTTTGAGTATAACCTGATATATTGGTTGGCCGATATATCTTGGACTGATAGTGGCCAGTATCAGTGTATATGTTATCCGATATGGACCGATATAAAACAGTTTTTTCCCAATATATAATGGAAAAAATATGCTTGCAGTATTACGTTGGTGTAACGAGCAGTATGGGAGAAGAAATAGCTGTAAATGTAAATAAATATGTTAAAGAATATGTTAAAGTATATTATTTGTAACAGCCTTTTTTGAACTAGTCATATTGTTGCGCAATCGGTGCATAATCCGAATAAAACAGGTCTAACAGACGAACTAAACACTGGTTCTGGATCAGGCTTTTTGTGTTTCGAGGGCGATGCAGTTTCTACTTCACACTAGAAAGGAAAGGGGGAAGTGAGGGTGTTGCAATCTGTAGCTACACCACTAGATGCTATTACTTTAAATGCAACATACTGGTCGTTTAAGATCTTCAGCAGTTCTTCACATTTTATTGACTTTTTTCACCTGATGGTAAAAATGCTAACAAAAAGTTAACTGTGCCTGTTGCTGTTTCAGTGAGTGTTTCATCTATTTTTGAATAGGCAGAAGAAGCTTTACAGAGTTTCGCATTAATTAGATTGTGGCACAGCTACAGTAACTGATGTGTATTGTGCCAATGGAATAAACCAGTGCTAGTTTTTCATAAAGAGTTGTGGCGTGTTGCCTGAAATGACATTTTGCATAAATAATAGAATTTATGTAAATTTTTCATTTAGCCTCCACAGTTAACCATGAAAGTTGTTCTCACGCACATTAGCACAGAAAGAACAATGACGAACTAATGTGGCTCACTGGTAGCTGGTCTGTGTGCATATGCATGTGTGCCTTACTCTCTATGTAAATGTGCCAGTGTATTTATATAGCTGCAATGTGACGGTATTTGTTTTCATTAACAGCTCTGACATTTTCATTTTTAGGAGAGCTGAACAAATCAGTTTTCTCTTTTCTCCTGCAAACTTCTCGCCTCTGACAGCCTAATATTCCACTTTAATAACACTTTTACAAGCATTCTTTGTGTGTATTGTTGAGGCACTGTGAGTGTGTGTGTGTGTGTGTGTGTGTGTGTGTGTGTGTGTGTGTGTGTGCATGTTTGTGTGAAATTGGGTGCCACATATAAACACATATATGACCTCTTTCCCCTGTCTGCACCGCTAAGGCTTCAGCTTTCCTGCATGACTGAACACACACAATGCGGCTCTCCGAGTAACCCCGAACAATCAAAACACGCCTGTTCCTGGCCCATATGTCTGTTATTGGTGTCTGTCGCCAACCAGACTACACACACATCCACGCTCGAACATCTAAGAGAGAGATGTCAGTGATGAAATCTCCAAACGTATGAGAAGTGAGAGAGATTTTTTTAACTGAACATCCAAAATGTATTCTGTAAAATATAATAGAAAATATAGTTTTATAAGTAAAATGTACTATTCAGGAAGGTAAATAAATGTGCAAAAGGGATCTTCGATCGATTGATTCCCTTAAAAACTGTGTGTTCTGGAGTCAAGTGACTAAAGCTCTTGAAGTAAATGCAAACAAAGAGCTTCTTTACAACTCTCTTTCTGTCTGACAATCATCAGGTTGATCCTGAACCAAATTTGCCTCCTGATAATCACAAAAGCGACCCAGTTTTGAGCTGGTCTTACATGATTATCTTCTTAGATAATCTTAACTCTCCAGACATGCATGCAGGGAAGTCGTTACTAACCAGAAATGAAATTATACTTATTAAAAATGTAAAATGTTTATAATTTGAGACCGTGTATTTTGAGGGTAACAGCAGCTGTCTCACATCAACTGGCAACCTCTGTGGCTTTGCCTATGCCAAAAACTGCAGTTCCTCCAACGGCCACTTGAGGCTGGCTACAGAACAAGTTAATCTCCATGAACTTCCATATTGAAATGTCCAACTTCACAGCAGAAATAAACATATCTACAGCCTGGTATAAAAATAGTTTTAGTCTCTATAGCTAATTTCCTTGTTTATGACAACTGTACTAAGGATAAACATAACTCATCTTTTCAAATTATATTTGATTGACAGGTGGGCAGAAATAAACTTCACAGCACAAATAAACGTGTTTACAACCTGGTACAGCTAATTTCCCTGTTCACGATAACTGTACTGAGTTATTTTTAAAAAACTCATTATATTAAGGCACTTGATAAAAACACAAAGTAAATAGGCAAACAAGAGAAACTCTTCTTTTCATATATTTGAAATTATGTAGCTATATCAGGTTACACTTGAAAATAAGATCTTAAAGTCAAGTTGAATTACTTGATTAAATAAAGAATATAAAAATACAATAAATAAAGGTGAGAACTGTTATAAAAGTCATAAAATAATTATTATTAACGAGGGACAAAAACATGTTTTCACATGATGAGTGGTGTCTCTCACTTTTGGACAGAAATTTGACAAAGTCCGGTGATGTGTGAAAGGAGGAATAATGTGTCCTGACCTGTAAATATGCAGATCAGTGTGACTAATGTAGGACGGTATCTACACACAACAGTTTAGCCATCTACTCTCTTTACCGCACACTGATTGTTCCATATTGTTATTAGCGCTCTTTAGCTTGACGACTGCCCACTCATATTACCATATCTTCTGTTGTACTCTGTATGAATTGATAATAAACTTTGCATTCCCACTTTGCATAACCACCTCCACATGTTTTAATTTTCAAATATGATCTTTACTCTGAGTATATTTGATACATTTGCACCTTTAGTATTACATAAGCATTATAAATATAATTTAAGTTAAGTCCCATGGTGCATGTTAATGACTTGGTTTTAAGAGGTATGATGTGTGGGAAAAGATATGGAAAAGATGTGGGAAAAGATTGGTATTCTTTCATTTTTTATCAGGAGAACACAAACACAAAAAATAAAAGGACTCTGATATTCTATCAAGAGAAGGACCCCTGCTGCTGGTATGAATAGTTTTCTGAAGGGAGTTGTGAAGACCAGAATTTATAATATCATGACTTTGTTTGTAAAAGACACAACTGGGTTAAAAGTTTCTCTCATCTTTGTTGGACTGTAAAAGTTTCTTTTCTGCTTCTGTGATCCACCTGTGTACCTGAGCATTTACTGCCCAAACATCCCAAAACCTTCACATGTTTATGTGTCTATGCTGAAAACAATAGTATTCACAATATATAAATTAGTTGCGACCATGCAACTGAACAAAATTTGATTATTAGATAGTGGAAAATGTGTCGTGTCATCATGTCATTGCCATGTCATGCTTATATACATAGCTAATGTTAGCTAACATCACTATAAGCTCCTGGTCATACCAGACCATGTAACACTATAGCAGCAAAACCCCTCAGTTTATGCAACTGATCAATTGTTTTTTATTGCTTATGAATACAACTTAAAAAAGTTACACACTCTCACTTTAGACAAAAGAACAATGGAGACATGCTGTGATTCAAATGGGGCAGTCAGTAGTTGTAAGCAGCAGCCTCCATGGCTGTGAAGTGAAGCTAATGTGGAAGTGTCAAAAACTGTAGTTCGTCAAACGGCCGAACGAGTCAGTCTCCATAAGCCCACATATTAAAATGTCCAACTTCACAGCAGAAAATAACATGTTTACAGCCTGGTACAAAAAAATGTTTTGGTCACTGTAGGTATTTTTTTGTAACTCTTCCATTCAAATTATATTAAGGCTTAAAGTTATGCATAATTAACAGCATGGCTGCTTTGATTGACAGGTGGGTGTTACAAATGGCTTGTTTGAGCACCCAGGCTTTATTCAGCCCGCCTCAGGTCCACCGATGATTCACGTTTTTGCGCATTTTTGGATTAGCCAAGAGGCAGCAGAGGTAAGACTACCAAGATGGCGGCAGCCAGAGCCACCATACTCCTAACTTCACATCAGCTCTTCAGAAACCTGTCGGCGACGTCACAGATATGATGTCCATATTTTATACTGTCTGTGATGCCTGACATAGTTATCATTTAATTCAATTTGGAAAGACCACACAAGTGAATAAGAATGCAGAAGCTTTATTTGATGAGTCGCAATCTTGTCGATCTACATGGTTTAAATCCAGTGTGAAATGGAAGTTAGCTTCAATCGTGATATATTTACAAAAGGAAACATGCAGGGAAGCTTTAGTTGAGATGTGATTGGATTGCTCAAAAGTGTTACATGTAGCCGTGGAGGGATACAGAGATCACACAGATGACTCACTCACAATTACCCCATAAGGAGGATAAAGGTTAAATACATCAGACTTTAACCACATTCTTTGGAAATGTGATTGAACACACAATCCTATTGTGATATTGTTCTGCTAGCTACACGCTATGATGTGTGCTTGTACTGTATATGGTGGCCAAGGTTAGCTCATCACTCCAAATCACATTTGATTGGATACATTTATGTAACCGTTCCAGAGTTCGAGATGAGTCATCAACATACATTTTACAGGAAGAGTAAAGACTGAAGAGCAAAGCGTTACATTAACAAGATACAAGATTGGATTTTTTTTTCATTTCACTGCGACGAGCAGCTCATGCATTTTAAAACATCGTGTAACATTTCCAGCACAGAGCTATTTTTTTCTTTTCTTTCATTTTTTCTTCTTCAGCATAGTGCTGCCGCAGCCTGACGTCTGTTCTCCGTAAGATTCCCTTACCTGCACCTCCTTTCTTGTGATTCAAGAGAGAATAAAGCAGAGAGAATCAAGTGGCTGGTTTGATGATGCAGAGCTGAGAGAGAGCAGATCCACGTCTGCATACGTGCAGTACTACAGACAGCAGCAGCACACTGTCTGTCAGTGCGTCCACTCACCGCGCTGTTTTTCCTGGTTTATGTTTTAATTAGTTAATTAGCACTGGAACATCATGACGACTGTTGTCAGGCAGCTTCAGGCTTTATTTGTAAACACCACCCTGAAGACTCCACAAACACACACACACACACACACACACACAAGCATCAAATTAACATTTAGAAAGAAAAATATCAACAAAACCAGGACAAGAGAGCATGGTACTGAGCCAAAGTCTTCAAAGACAACTTCTGACAGAATTCTTGATGAGTTAGAATAAAACAGAAGGAAAATGAGAGGGTGAAAAGAGACAAACAAGAAAACATCATTCTCTCTCTCACTCGCTATGTGTGTGTGTGTGTGTGTCAGCACCGGCTTTTTTCATGTTCACAACTATGTCAACGATAAACAGCAGAGATTATTCTTTCATTTTTCTATGATCAACCACTTAATTATTGAAGCTGTACGTCTGCGTTGTCTTTTTTTTTTTTACTGAAGAAGCACTTAAGCTCTGCTTTTACTCTTAATTGTGTGTGTGCCACTTATGTGTTGCTAGAAAACGGGCAGCAATTTGATTTGTGAAAGATGTTTTAATCTGTTAAGAATTAACTGTCATCATGTGTTATGTTTATCAAACATAATATTAAAAAGCAGCTTGTTTACAGTGACACACATTAATGGCAGACGAACAAACACCACAGAAGTAGAAATAAGTAAATGATTAAAGCCAAATTCAGCCTTGAAAATGAACCTCAAGCCACACGACACATACTCAGAGTAAGTAATATGTTTAAACACTCTGTATTCTAGTTATCATATCAGAAAGATATAGCTACACAATCTGCCTACCAGCACTTTGAAGGCTCCTTAATAAACATGTTATATCTTGTTTATTCAGTACACAAAAAAACGAAATCAAACCAATTTGCTGCGAGCAGTTTCCCATCAACATCGACATCGAGTCGTATCGATCTTCTCATCTTCTCATGTGCCAAAATGTTGAGCTATTAATTTTAAAATATTCAGTTTTTGTTGAGACTTCGACTGAAGCTGTTTGAATGTTGGCTAATTTCTGTGAAACATTTCAAGCCTCTAAAAGCCAGAAACAGTACAATACAATATATAAACAGTACAAACATGGGTGTCGTATCTGTGACGTCACCCACAGGTTTCTGAAGAGCTGTTGTGAAGCTCAGTGTGATGGCTCTGGCTGCCTCCATCATGGCAATCCTGGCTCTGGCCGCCTCCTGGCAAATCCAAAAATGGTCAAAGATGTGGATCATCGGTGGATCTGAGGTGAGCTGAATGAAGCCTGGGTGCTCAAACAAGCCACCTGTAACCCTGAAACCTGCCTGGGCGTGTCTCTGTCACGTTACACCAGTAACGCTGTTTTGGTCCGTCCTACACACGACTTCAACGCCACCAGGAGCATTTCAGAAGCGGAGCATTTGGCTCGCCAGACTTTGTTGACTTGCTCAGATTTGGTCATTGTCCTTGGTTTAGGTGCTTCTAAATATGTAAATACGCTACGTAGTCAATTTGTTTGTTTGTTACTTTTGGCTGTTTTTACGACCGGCAGTTTGCCCGCATTTGAAACGGACTGTGGCGTGGCCGGTGGGGGTTGAAACATTGACAAGAACGGCTGCGGATAGCTCCGCTGCTCTATATGAATAGATAGAGTTAAATAGAAAATCAGACTCAGTACAGTTGTCATCAACGGGGAAATTAGCTATAGAGACCAAAACCAGTACCAGGCTGTAAACATGTTTATTTCTGCTGTGAAGTTGGACATTTTCACATGGGAACTTATGGAGGCTGACTTGTTCTGTAGCCAGCCTCAAGTGGCCGTTTGAGGAACTGCAATTTTTGGCACTTCAGCATTGGATTCACATCACAGCCACCGAGGTTGCCGCTTGAGCTCAACACACGTGTCTAAATAAACGTATAATTGTATAAGAGATTTTTACTTGATTATGTCAAAACCATGTCCTGAGCATATTGTTCAATGCTCTTGTGGTTGAACAGGAGAGTATCCAAGCCTGCAGCCCACCTAAAAAGCCCATAAGCTTAACACTTGCTAGTTCTTATGTACACACTCCACACTGAAACAACACACAATACAAAAAAAAACAACAGATGGTGACGTTTTCTCCAACAAGCTGCTATTTTTCTGATAAAAACACTGATCATATCACTTTCTCTCTTGTAATCACAGAAAAGACCACCTTCTCGAACATGATTAGGCTTCTATTGTTAGCTAAAAAGATTGTTGGAGATCTGTAAAGTAGACCTTTATCATCCAAAACAAACCGGCGAAACTGTGAATTGTTACATTTGATTGCTGTATTGACTTGCACATGTTTCTCACAGGTAGTTGATATGCCACTCGAGTATTTTTATAAGGAATCACAGCCTCTGCTGCAGTATCACACACACATTAGCGTTCAGCAGGTTATTCCTCATCTTGTTGTAGTTTTTATATGCTCTATTGCTCCTTCGTCAGTGTCTGTTTCCAGCGTTTGAGTATTGCTCGTTTGACAGACATCATGAAACCATGTTTATCTATTTATATGCAAAGCAGAGACAAGGAGGAAAAACCTCAACTGGAATGATGCACGGTTCACAAGGGGAGATCTAATTGGACAGAAGGCTGCTGGTTGTGGATGTAAGATTACTTCGCAAGCAGGGAAAAAAAAGACTTGATTGTACATGCACACGCACGATTTAGACACCTCGGCAAAGACAACAGACCTTGTGAGAGCCCTTTAGCAGAGGTCGAAGGTAAAGCTGATGCTCAGAGAAGTCTATTCATCAGACCTGAATGGGGGCTCTGCAGCTCTTCTCTTGTCTTCCCCTGCAGGCTGTTAAGAGTGGAGGAGGTGGAAGATTTGTCTGAGGAGGTTTAATACATAAACTGAAGAGTGTGTGTTGTTTTCTGTCATTGCAGGTTTGTGTGTGGATGTATGTACAGGAATTATAAGTACATTAATGTTTGTATTTGCATTAATGCATGTTTACGTGTTTGTGAGACGGCAGATATGTGCTAATGCATGAGTTGGTGTACGCTACAGTGTTATTGGCTGGCCTTGCTTAGTGTCAAGGTCATGCCATCATAAAAATTTCCATAAAACCATTCACTTAATTTGTTTCTGTCTCAGTTTATCTGAATATTTTGTCTCCACATTAAACAAACACAACCGTCTGTTAACCTGAAGAAACTGCTCCTGCCAGAGGGAAAATTCAGCCATTATCTAGTAATTACCCAGATTTTTTAAGTTCACAGGATCACTGGGAAAACATTGAGATAGCCCCATCTAATCCTTCAATGAGGATGATAATAAATAATATCCTGTAAGCAACACGGAGTGCAATCATTTCACCAAATTAAATACCTTTTGAACTTTGCTGTTTAGGCTGTTTGGAGAAAGTTGAAGTAAAATGTAAAAAGTTTAAATGCAATAGTTTGTGAGAAGTGTTCAGTGATCCTATAAAAAGTGGTGAGTGAACATTAATTTTATGGCACCACCACTATTACTCTAAAAGCCGGTGTTTTCTATTTTGGTGATTAATGTGTTTGGCTGTTTGATTGGCTGGCTGTTGTTCTACCTCTCCTTTCACATACTTAAATCTATTATACCATATCCTGGTTTCCAAACTCATAATTGGCACGCATTTATTCTCTGTAACCACTTATCCTTATCAGGGTCGCAGGAGGCTTTAGCCAATCCCGGCAAACATTGCGTGAGAGGTGTGGTACACCCTGGACAAGTCACTAGTTCATCACATGGCTGACACAGAGACAAACAACCATTCACGCTCACATTCACCATGGGCAATTTAGAGTCACCCATTAACCTGCATGTCTTTGTCCTGTAGGAGGAAGCTGGAGTACCCGGACATGGGGAGAACGTGAAAACATGTTCAAACCAGGAACCTTTGAACCAGCAACCTTCTTGCTGTGCAGCGCTAACCACTGCATCACTGTGGCGATAATTGGCTCCATATCTTTGATATTTTTCAAATAGGTCTGTTGGGCTTATTGACGCCACTTTGCCAACCAAGTCAATCAAAGCTCTGTGGGTGATATTATGAAGGAATCATCATCTCTTTTTGAACAAGAATCGATTTCAAACATGGATGAGATCGACACGGACTGTTTTATGCCAACTTATACGAATAATAACCCTCAGACCAACATATTTATTTGATAGACAGAATATTTCATCACAGATGGGTCTTATCAAGGTCAGACATGTAAAACAATATGTCATATCCAGTGACTGAAACTAACCCCCATTGTGCAGATGTCAGCCACTATTGATTGATTCGGACAATTAACTTCAGTGCTCAACACAACACAATGTCAGTGAAGGGCAAATGTATGATTAGGGGTTAATTAGGGGTTATTAAGGGTAACCACATCATGCCTACTGGTTTCAGACAGCTCATCCAAAAAGATTATATCTTACAGTATACAAACCTGATTCAGACCATGAATGTTACAGACTGTCTGTTCAAGTAAGACAATTTCATCAGTGAGGAGTACCAACTTCATGGTTCAACAGCACTCAAACATCTTTAACTGCAACATCCAACCAGAGACATGACAACTCTTGTTCCCCATTATACTATGACATCTCTTTAAGGCCAGCCTACAGTGGCATGGTAACACCCATCGGTCCCCATCTTTTTTGCCCTGTGAACCCTGAAATTAAGCAGGGTCTGCTTGCAACACCTCATCAGAAGTCGAATGCATTAGAGCACTTCAACCAAAGACTGATTTTCATCTTTAAAACACTAAATCTGAGTAGCAAAGGATAGTAACCACTTGTGTAACATGTACAGTATTTTTACTAACCTCAGCTGAGGTAAACTTCACCTCTCTTTTAACGAGTGTCACATTTAAAAAGGTATAAACCAGGTGTCCAACTGTATCATGAAACCTAAAATGATTTTAGACATAATGGTGAAAAAAACTCAAAATGATCATAATATATAAAAGTTTTCTTTCGTCAGTAATTATTTCAAACAAAGCTCAGAACTGTCTAAAGCAAATACACTCTTCCTGAGTCTGATGCCTGCAACACATTGTAAAAAACGTTGGGACGGGATCGTGTTTACCTCTGTGTTACATCACCTTTTCTTTAGACAACACTCAGGAAGCGTTTGGGAACTGAGGACATTCATTGTTGAAGTTTTGAACGTGTAATTCTTTCCTATTATTGCTTTATATACGACTTCAGTTGCTCAACAGGCTCGACTTTCCATTGTGGTATTTTGCGCTTCATAATGCACCACATATTTTCTATGGAACAGATGGTTGGACTGCAACCAGGTACAGCCCTATACCATCACAGATGATGGCTTTTGAATGTTGTGCTGGTAACAATCTGGAGGACACGTGGACTCGTCACACCACAGCACACCTCTCCGATTTCCGTCAGTCCATCTCAGATGAGTATGAGTCCAGAGAAGTTTCTGGATGTTGTTGATATCTGGCTTTCTTTTTGCATGGTAGAGTCCTTACATGAATTTGTAGCCGCAGAGACGAACTGTGTTTACAGATGACAGTTTTCTGAAATGTTCCTGAGCCCACATCGGTTTTTAATGCAGTGCCTCCTGAGTGAGTGACAGTCACAGACATTCAATGCTGGCTTTCAGCCTTGCCTCTAACGTGCAGAGAAGTGAGTCTTTTAAATATATTATGGACCGTAGAGAGTGAAATAACTGGATTTCTTGCAATTGTACGTTGTGAAACGTTGTTAAATTGTGAAAAACTGCATGGGCAAATAGTCCAACAAAGTGGTGAACCTCGTCCTATCGTTTTGAGGTTGCTGCTTTCATACCCAATCATGATACTGTCGCCTGTTAGCAATTAACCTGTTTACATGTGAAATGTTCCAAACAGGTGTTTTTGGAGCCCACAGTTTTCCCACCATCGCTTTTATTGCCACTGTTCCAACTTTTTTGGAACATGTTGCAAGGATCAAATAAACTTAATCAGTTAAAACATTAAATATTTGTGCTGTATTCAATTGCATGTAAGTCGAAAAGGAAGTCATTGCATTCTGTTCATCTCCTGTGATATCTTACTAACAGTGAGAAAAAGGGAGAGACAGGAAAACAGACACGTACTTGGGTAGAAAGACCAGTGGAGAGTAGAGTAAAGAGGCACGGGATAGGAGCTTAAGAGCTCTCATACATCATTTCATTACCTCTGCTGTGTGCATGCGTGTGTGTTCCCACATTTGTCCTTGTGCGTTTTCTCTTTGTTTCTGTGTGTTGTTTATATGTTTGCGTACATGCATGCATTTTGCGCATCTCACGCGTGAGTAGCCGGCAGACAGATGCTATTATTTGCATGTAAATGTTTCCTCTGCTGAATTTACAGCTACCATCCATCACCAAAGATTTCCACTGTCCTCGGACGGGCAAACGCCGGTGTAACGCTGCGTGCTGCTACACTCACTAACACTGCTTTACACACCAGTGGATCGGTATCAGGATGAATGGTATCAGAGTGTCACATCATGACTGCTGTGTCAACGTGGAACACTGAGCAGAAACGTTGAGCGGATGAACGATGGGAGGCACAGTTGCAGTTCAATCAGGAGCTGCTGCTGAGGACATTGGTTGATAACATAACAAAAAAAAAACCAACAACAGCCCAACAGATCTAAGATGAATTTTGAGGATGGGTGCTTTACTTTTGAGGGTGGAGTAACAGAGCAGCTGTGGTTTTGTAGGATAACCATACAACATATTATATTAAAAAGCATGATTCAATCCTGTCCTCTAACAGCTGTGTTCATGTGAAAGCAATGATCTGAGAAATAATGCCACTTAAATTATGTTTTTTATCAAAATAATTTAGAAACTGCACTGTAAAAAAAAATGGTCAAATGACAGTGGCTACCAAACAAAAACTGTAAAATTAAAGTAAAACTGAATTCAAATAAATGTCAAAACTATAAATTTAGATTTACTGAAAAAGTTATTTTCCAGATTTAATGACTCAATTTACAGATAATATTATATATCTGCACGTTTGTTCAGTGATGATATATTGAATTTCTTTAACTAGAAATACATAGCAGCTCTTAGCAGCTAGAGTACACTTACTCTTTTTTTATGTTCATGTCCAGATGCTCAAAGTACTTGGTGATCTTGGTAAAATATTGAAAGAGTCATCAGTGATTTAAAGCACAAGACTGGCTGTGTCTTCCTTAATCTCAACAGCTTGGCTGCTTATGTTGCCAAAACTTAACCACACATGCTACTCAGGATGCAAACCACAGTCTCCAGAGTCAGTGTCTTGACTCTGTAACCTTCTTACAGCTTGTGTGCGGTACAAAAGATGCACCAACACACACTTAGACAATATGTTGATTTGAGGCTTCAAAGCTATTATTGGAGAAACGTTCAGTAATATTAGGATGGAGGATGGATGTAAGGACGAAATATGGAAGATTCAGTGACTTTATCACTGGTACAATCTATGAACTGGGTTTTATGCAACACCTGCCAATCCTGATGCAAAACAGTCTTGAAAAACTGTCATAGCCTAATTTATTTCATTGGCTGTTGAAAAACTTCAAACTTAACTAGATGCTTTATCAACTTTTATTAACTTTTTAATCAGTTTCTATAACTAACACAGTTACACACTGGAAACTGTCACAGCGCTAGCTCTGTTTTTCTACCTGGAAGATGTAGGCTTAAATAGACGTGGACTCTGTATCTCTTTTTCTCTCTCACGCACACAAATAATGCATCCTTCAGTCAGACAACAGTGAATTTTTACAACATAAGTCGCCTGCATATATAACCTTATACTATAAATTTTGTTAAGGTGAACATTTAGCAGATCCAAAGTGCAAACACATCAGAAGACTAAAACCAGTTTAAACAGTCTAATGGTAACAGAGAGCAATGTTAAGTGAAAAGAGGGAATCCATAGGCCGGGTGCAGAGCTGGTGTCTGAAAACAGGAATGGAGATGAAACAGGGCTGACGGATGGCAGGGAACTTTCCTGAAGCACAAGGAGAATGAAGTTAAACAGAGCATACAGACTTGAGAGTTTGCTGTAGTGTTTGTTATCACAAAGTAGCCTGAATGATCTGGTGGAGTCTGGGATGTTGGGATGACATAAATACTGCAGAGGTTGACGGGGAACGGGTGTTGAGGTGATCAGGGAGAAGAGAGGGGTAACCGGAGGCCACGCTCAACAGCGCACATAACAGAGAGACATGCAAGACTGAAAGAAACGTGGCGAAAAACATGAGGTACTTGGAGGCAGACCTCCTCATAACAATTATTTAGCCTTGTGTTTGCCTGCAGGATGTAGAAAATAATAATCCGTAGTTTCAGGATTTTACTTATTTTGACGTGCCTTATCCCTGGATGCACTCTCACCAGCATGTGTGTGTGTGTGTTTGAAAGGCGAAGTGAAGGTGGACGGACTATTGCACACAGTGTTTCTGTAAGTTATTAATAACTTGACTTAAACCCGCCAAATTCACCAAATGTCACTGAAATCTGTCAGCAGCTTTAAAAAAAAAAAAAAATCCTGCGAACCAACAAACTCACAAAAGGGAACCAGCTTCCTCACAGGACATGATTGGAAAACCAAATATAAGCATCTATTCTGTGTTTCCGTTTATTCCTGCTAGATGGTGGGTCTGTCAGTGTTTATCTGTCACTGCTACTCAGCTGTGCCCTGCGAGAACCACAAGAGAAGGGGAAATGTGTCAGTAAGATTTGTTCAAGCATACATTCTCTGTTTGAAGCTTGGAACACATCACGCGATTTAAAGCCCAGACGTAACGCTGTTTTGACCGTGGTGACGGGTTTTCAACATCGTGGAAGGTCTACAGCGGTCTGCAGAAAATAGGACTGTTGACCTCGGAGAGTCTACACACATTATCTTCAGAGTGAGTGAGGCTTTCGGATTTAAACCTTGGCTTCCCAGTTGAGCGTCAAATTAGCTTGACAGTCAGTCAAGATGATTTTAGGCAGGTCTAACTTTTATAATAAGATCAGTGCAAATTTGATCATATTCCAGTTGTATGAACTGTTATCTGAATGCTTCTGCAAGTGTGTTCACAATCAGATCCGGTGTTCAAAGTCTTCTGGTGTATTCTCACAACTTACATATTTCTTTGTTCACCTAATGCATTGGCTACTGAAGTGCAAATTAAAAAAACCCTACCTGGAAAAACACTCAAGAACAACGCCACTTGTGTCTCACAGTGAGAGGAAGGTGCCACTACAGGTGAAATACACTTCACCTTCGCTGCCTCTTCATTGTGTGCTTTATGTACTGTACTCTGTGTATATCATTTTTAGGGAGATATCTTTGAAACTGTGTCTGTGCTTGGATTAATGTGAACATGATCAGACAGAAATTTGTCAAATGTGGATGTCTTTCTTGTCGTTGTACCCATGTATCTTGCCCTCTTGGTTTTTTTCCTCTAGATAACAGCTTGGCTGCAAAAAGGCTTTCACTTGCTGTGTTTTTCAGCACATAGAGACACACAGAAAGGTGGTGAGAGATACGGAGATGTAATATGTAGTGACATGTTTGAGTGAAGCTCAGAGTCAGAGCAAGTCAAGCGGGGAATGTCTTTAATGTAACGCCTACTCATCTACATCAGAAACAAACAATTCAAAGACAACACCTCTTCAGACAGGTTCGCACACTGACTCACACCACCTCACGCACACACAGAAAGAAAGAAATGGCTGCAAAAGGAGGACACTCATTCAGCCATGTTGTCATATACTCATAAAGAAAAGACATAGAGGTAATTCAGACACGTAATTGCTTTTGAATAAAGTGTTATGTGACCTTCCTTAATAGAATAAGATCTGCAGAGGATAATATAAATACGGTCGACTGCTAACATCTGTAGAAAATACTTGAGCACACATGAGAGGTACTGAGTATCAGCATGGCTGTGATTCAGTGCAGCCTTGTGCCGAAGATAATCACAGTATGCTGATATTTAGTGCAACATCACCTCGGGTGTGCTATTTCTTTTATACAACAATTCCTTGTATATTTATTAGCTAAAAGTAACAATAACAAATTATTATTAACAGATTATGACAAATAGTTCTGTGTGTGTTTTTAAACTACTCGCAGAAATATGTTCATCTTTGTGGTGCAAAGTTTGTTACAATCTAAGATAGATGATGATGTTAATGTGCTGTGATACGCTGTGATACATGTGTGATACATGCTGCTGTGCTCTATCCTGTCCAGTCAAATTACTTGGTTAGAACTATCTGTTGTCTAATAACACAATATCCTGCCCATCACAAACTCTGCAGTAGCTCCGTAATGTCTTTATGAAATTACTTCCACAAAAATAAAGGTCTAAAAATTCTTTTGGATGTATGTAAAAAATGTAATTTGCCACCAAACAGAAAATCTTATTATAGATTATTTGGCATTGTCAGATTACCCTCCAGTGATTGGGGATTATTACTGAAGCAGTGTTGTGACTGAAGAGTAGATGTGAAACCGCTGTGAAACGATCAGGAATATTTTTTATGTTGCTGATTAACCAGTTTTATTATTGCCAGCACACCCTCACTCTCTTCTATCTCTCAGACATAGTCTGCTGTCTATGTCTCTCAACCAATGCTCGCTTTCTCCCCCCCTCTCTCTCAAACCATTGGATGTAAACCAAAGGAAACTTCTTTGTGTCACTATTTTGCGGGTAAATTGTGAGCCAAATTGTCAGATCTCAATTCTCTTTTTTAAGAGCGTTTACTGGGGAATCTGCACTCCAAACCTGCAGAGGGCGACCACACAAGAGATGTTTGTGCTCTCAGCAGGAACTCTTAGAGGGACCATATTTGCCTGCGCACCCACTGGGAAGGCATGGCACTAAATGTTTGGTTGCAGCTAATCCTTTAACCTGCTCCTGGAAGTAATGAAGGACCACAATTTCCTGATCAATCTGAGAGACGCAACTGGTAGGAAATAAGCAACTTTAATGTGGATGTGTAATGAGGTCATGCTTTTCCATAAGTGGGGTTGATTATTTAGTAAATTACAGTTTAAGTTGAATAACTGGTATGCTAATTATTATTTATGATTTTAAGTGACTTTAATTAAGTATAATGATACTTTACGTAGATGGTTTGAGATTCTAAGTTAACTTGAATTACTTTGGTTAAGAATCAAGAAACTAAAAATATTTACTTGATTGATTTATTTATTTGAGACTAATTCCATCATTTATTTATGCCTACTGAAATCATCAAACACATCGTTAAAGAAATAAAAAAGGAAGAATAAGAAGAATTGAGTTGTCCTTTGCATCCTTCAAGGTTGATCAAGCATTTTTTCAAGTTTGGGCAGAGTTGTGGTTCCAAAAACACGCAGAACTTGACACAGATGCAGAAGCTGGGCACATGAAATAAACAAAACCAGAATGCAGGTAGAGTATCATAGCGAGGCCGCACTGCAGTGCCGGATTCTGTCTGAATGAATGCAGTCTTAGAGAGAGCTGCAGAAAAGTGATGGTAGACTGGCAGCAAGTTGTCAATCTGGGACTAAATGTCTCAGATTGACAGTATAATTTACAGTGTGTCAGTTAATAAATACCACAGCTTCTCCAGACCAACACAAGCCCTGATAACAAGCCTTCCTACATTTAAAGATCCAGTGTGTAGGATTTAGTGGCACCTAGCCATGAAGTTGCAAATTGCAACCAAACGAATACTCTCCCACGCCTCACCCTCTCCTTCCAAGCATGTAAGAAAAACTCTGGCTGCCAAATTCACATTAAAAGGAAAGGGCCACATCCAGATGGACCATATCGATCTCGAGGGCCATATCGCGTTTGGTTTGTCTGTCCTGGGCTACTGCACAAAAATGGCAGTTTAACATGGTGGTCTCCATGGAGGAGGACCCGCTCTCACTGTAGATATAAAGGGCTCATTTTAAGACAACAAAAACACAACAATTCTTATTTTCAATAAATATTACACACTGGACCTTTGAGAGTACTGTCTGTAGTGGAAATGTAGAACAGATTTAGCATATAGATATGGGTTGGGTACAGGTTTTAAAGGCACTATATCAAGTGTTTGGAAACGCAGCAAAAGAGACAGTGTCAGTGACGAGAACAGGTTGCTAGGCACCCTTTTTTCTTTCATCTCTCATTTTCCACTGGAGCTCTGTGAATACTTTACATACACTGAGCCTGTTTATGTGTGGCAAGCTGATCGGGTGGTACAAGTACTCAGATTAAAGTCAACTTAAAATTTATTTCCCCCAAAGGGAAACAGACCACAGACTCAAATATAAAACTCAATAAATCCATAACATGTAAGATAAATATGTAAAAACAAAAGCTAAAACAGCACGCACAAACTCACATAAAACATCTGCCTTCATCATTTATCATCGTGCCTAATCGTCCATGGTTAAAACAAGATTACCATCATCACTCACCAATATAATAAGGAAACCTGATCATCGGCTGAGAATTTCCCTGTTGAGGGATCAGTACAGTTAATCTTCTCATTCTTCTTCTCCTTTCAGACAACGATGATACTTTAAAAATGTTTTGAAAGGAAAGATATTTCAAGAAATAGCTGTCTTTTGGAGGATGTTGGGCTGATGAGGCAGATGTGATGCCAATGATGTGACTTGCCGCTTTAACCATCTGGTGCAGTGTGTTCTTGTGACCAATTTACAGATTGTGAACCAAGTAATAATAGAAAGGTTTATGACTGACTCTACCACTGAATGAATTAGAGTCAGTGTCATGAGTTTAGCTTCCTGAGGAAGTCTCGTTTCCAGAGATTGCCAGCTGATTATCAGTTATAGTACCCAGTTATAGATTGTCTGAATGAGAGTCTCGGCACACATCTTTGATTTTGGTTACATTCAGTTATAAAAAGCAGTTATGACACTGCTGATCAAAATCATCAACCACACTGACACACTGGACTGTGCGCAAAATAAATCCTCTTCAAGAGGCTCAATAGCCGAATCATCTGCAGTTTCCAAAAATCAAGTTTGAACAAATCTGAAGTGACAAGCAATTCTTTCGAATGAATTTTAATGTGCAGCCAACCCCAAAACAAATAATCTCAAAATGCATAGTACAACTGTCTGACACCACTCAAGAAAAACATGAAGACTATACAAGAGAAACCACACCATCCATCCGCTATTTTCTGTAACTGCTTATTCTTATCAGGGTCGCAGGGCCCTGGAGCCAAGCTGGCAGTGGGTTGGAGGTGGGGTACACCAGTTGCCAGCTGATCACAGGGCTGACCCAAAGACATAAACAATGGTCAATTTAGAGTCACCGGTAAACCTACATGTCTTTAGACTGTGGCAAGAAGCCAGAGCACCTGCAGAGAACCCATGCAGACATGGGAAGAGCATGCAAACTCCACAGGAGGAACCTTCTTGCTATGAGGCGACAGTACTAACCACTGCACCTCCGTGCCACCTCTTATCACACCAATTGGGCAGCATATTAGCAGATCCTAGCATATAAATCTTGCTGTCTTATTAGTGCTGGCTCTTTTACAAGCTTCCGACAAGGGATGTGCTGAAGCTGATTGTGCCGAATAGCAGGCAGGCAGATGAGGTTGTACACTTGACGTTGTTCCGCTCATCTTGGTGCCTCTGCTCAGAGCAGTTTACAGACATTTAAACTTTAAAAGAGGTACCGAAGCCCTAACTGCTCCCAGGGCCCAGCTATGTGGCTGCCCATCACTCCACCAGCTCTTCACTTTTGCATGTCTATAAGGTCTTTGTGTGTTTGTGCATGGCTATATTTTGGGCCTATATATGTAACTGTAACTGGAGTAAGAGTTTCCCCATTGAGGGATCAATGAAGTTAACCCTTAGTTATCTTCTTCTGAATAGGAGACAAACCTTTTATAAATGTATATTACCAGGATTATGTTTAATAACGACATTTCTTAATGTTATGTTCTGTTGTTAAAAAATGAGTGTTGATTAAAGTTAGCAAAAAGGCCACAGTTAGTAATCATTTTATGTCTCAGATGGGATTTTAATAAAATAAACAAAACTTTGAATATAAGGTTGTTTGGGATACTGGGTTTACCACAATGATGGGTGGATGCTGCCAGCATGTGTGAGTTTCTTTCAACAATCCAAAGACATGTGGTTAAGTTACATGCAGACTCTAAATTGCCTATAAGTGTCAACACTGTCACAGGTTGTCATTTGTATGTCTAATATGAGGTTGTCAGGGGGCAGATGCCAAGAGAGACAGAAAAACATGAGAGTGACGGGCTACTGATGACGAGACCGTGACGGACAATGAACAATAGCTGTTTTTAGTTTCTGTCTTTGTCTATAGGTTCCTAAGTAGAGGACAGGTTCAAGACCGGCACTTCTTGTTGTCAACAAATCATTTTACCTGGACTACCTGTGCTGTGACCATAAGTCAACACTGTGATAGACTGTCAACCTGCCCACGGTATACCCTGCCACCCTGTCTCCTAAAAGTGTTGTATAGTATCGGATTGTTTCCTCACTTTCGTTGTGGTGACATGTAATTTGTGCCTGGATTACATTCAGAGTTAATATTTTTGAGTACTTTATTTATGGAGGTGTTGGGAAAGATGGCAAAACACCAGAGACTGTTCACATCCGGACTCCACATGTGGTTAAAGTTAGTTAAAGATTGTGGTTTTGGTTTGATGTTAATAGACATGCTGTGTCTCAAGTCACTGCAGACTAAGGACGTTGTAGTCACGTTTATAATGTTCTAGTCAGTATGAGCAGATTTTGATGCGTTCACTGTCAACATTTTTGCCAGATGCGTTTGTTCAAACCTCCCTGAGAAGTACTTTCAAAACATTATGGTAAAAACATACTTAACAACTCGCCATTATTGGAACAATGGACGACTCGTTGTTGATGGACAATGACTGATCAATGCTGATCTGGTATTCAACAGTTGAAGCAAACGCGATGCACAACAGTCACTTCCACCTTTAAAATGGCAGCCGCCACTCTTCCTGTTGAAAATTCAGGGTTTGATAAGTCAAGTCTTATTTTGGTGGGACATTATCACGGGGATTGGAGCCTAAGAGGCTTCCTAAAGTGGTTACACATCGGTGGAGTGAGGACTGTGAAGCATTTAAACTTTTGAAACATCTGGAGAGAATATGAATCACTCTTTAACACTGCTCTGTCTGATCTGCACAAAATGCATGAAGTCACTACATTAAGTGTAAATTGGGTGCTTGTGTTTTGGTTATATGTATAGATAGATATGTGTTTGACTGTAAAGTAAGGAAGTTGAGTGTGTGTGTATTTGAGAGTGTGTGTATGTGTGAGTAATTGGTGATTCTGGCCGGTTTGCTGGATCATTCGACGGCCAAAACAACTGCAACGGACGGCTGAACAAACCCATTACTCTGGCTCAGTGCTTCTGACGCACACATACACACACATACTCAAGACTCAATAGTGACCTGCAGTGACTTCAGAAGACCACATGACCTGCTACAGTATACACTCCGTGGGAAAAGGGCAGAGAATGAAAGAAGTGGTGGTGTAGAATGAAAAAGAAAAGGTGAGATGGAGTGTGCGTGGAGAAGTACTGGAGGAAATGTGGAGGTGGAGAGTTTTCAATAAGAGGAAAAAAAGAGGAGACAGTCAGTGTGTGAGAAAGAATTAATTAAGCTCCCCTCAGTGTCTGTTATCACCAGAGGGGGGCAATACAATATTTCCAATCCACTTTCCTACATACAGTCACAAGCAAACCTACCTGCCCTGTACTATCATCTACAGGTGTGTATTTGTGTGTGTGTGTGTGAGTGAGCATCTGAGTTTGTTGGGAAGGTGTGGGCATTAAATTGAGCGATGGAGTAGTCTCATTGATTTCCACAGTAAAGGAAAAGTAATCTTCTCCAGGCTGGTCTCAGAGAGTGTGTGTGTGTGTGTGTGTGTGTGTGTGTGTGTGTGTGTGTGTGTGTGTGTGCCAGTATCGCTCTGTGATTGAAACAGTGGTCAGAAAACAGTATTAAAGATTTTATAGGCTCTCCTCATAGATATATCACTCTAAAATCAGTTGATAGCGGATTATAATAGCAGCAGTAAAGCAAGAACACTGCCTGTACAGTCCAAACAGAAACCCCAGTAAGCCCCACATGCTTATATTTGTGAGGATATAGAAGGTTTCGGGTCAGGTTTGCCGCTACAGCTCTAAATTGCTTTCCAGCCAACTGGTACATGACATTTTTCAACCTGTAGAAGGGAGAAATACGCTACTTGCCTCGGAGAGCAAATCGTATGGGCGAGTAAAGTGCCAGTGGCTTGTGAGATTTATAATGCACTGTCTGAAAATGAAGGGCCTTTTAATATGAACAGGAATTGAAAACACTTCTTCTTTTTTCTTATATCAAGTCTTGCAGTATTCTCACAGCCCATGACTGAGGTGTTGTGCATATTTAGATGGCTACATATAGTAGTCCATCTCTGATAAAGACTGTGTCTGACCTCTCCTCCCACTTAAACCTTCGTCCTTTACCACATTACACCATGAGACATATTGAGAAATAAATCAAGCTTTTATTTTGCAGTCGATTCCAGAAACACACAGAGGACCTTAGTGATGAAACATAACCAAGGTTAATTCAATATAATCTGTTACAAGTGTGATTTATCTCTTTGTCAATAGTGCAGACAGATACTGTGTCTCAAGATATTTATCTTATTGATTTAACAACATATTGTTTTTATAATGTCATTGTTGACATTGTTTAGATACATGAAAACATATAAATTTCCTAATAATGGATAGTGGTGATGGGTAAGGTGATAAATGGTCTGCATGTGTGTTTGTTTCTGTGTTTGTGAACGTGTAGCCACATTAAGATAAGGATTTTCTTTTGTTTTTACCAAGAAGAAAGATGTATCAAGCTAAACATAATTACATCCTATAGATAAATAATAACTAGCACATGATCTCTCTCTCTCTCTAAGCTTGCAGTCCGGACAGCCTGGTTAACAAACCACGCTAACATTAGCAATAGTTCACAGCAGTTTTCTTCACTGTCTTCACTTCTTCTTCACATCAGTAAACTCTGTAAATCACAGAGTTGAGAGTCGGAGGATATCAGAGGGAAACCAGGAAACATTTTCTTCATAAAATATGATCAAGTTAAAAGCGTTGTGTGCTTCTCGTGGGTGAACGTACCCGGAGCACAAAGTTACACAAAGTGCAGAAGCAATCATAGAGTGGGAATGACAGAGACACCATTCACCTGATTATACATCAATATAGCATCAAAATGATTTAAAATCTGTAACACAAAATTGCGTGAAACATGTTTAGACGCCTGGAGTATATTACTCTTAATATTTAGTTACTAGCTGCACTAGGTTGGATGCATACAATTACAAGGACGTAATATGAATGGTAGCACATCACTTGCACTGTACAGGCCATAAAGGTTACAAAGTTATTGCTGTTTCTATAATTACACATAGGAAAATGCAATAATAAATATTTTGTGTATTCTCTTTTGAATGTAAAACCCAATACTTGTGATTGAAATAATAGCCAAAAGTAGAAACATAGCACATCCTCCTGTCACATCAAGATATATCTGATGCAGCTACAATACAGTGAAAATAGATTGAAGTGAAGATTTTTTTTTCCAATAATCTAAAGCATCCACATTAACATCACGCTTTGATCTTAGTCCTTCAGACTCAAAAAGCAAGAGCTTATTTTAAGGCTCACCATTTACCACAAAAGGACAATCATCATAATTATCACAATCATACAGGAAGAAATCCATTTGAAAGCAGGCTTAAACGCAGATAAAACACACATTCAGAATAAATCTGGTGACTTTCTTTGATTCTCCACCAGAACAACTCAGTGTGAGTATTTGCTATTGTGTAATGTTTCTGCTTGTGTAATCAATAGAACTGCAGTTCAACAACTGACTGCAGCAGTAGTTACTCATTTAGCCTCACTTTATTGTTGATTACATCTGTTTTGATTAGTCGACTTACAGTATACCTGCAGGGGGGGAAAGCAAGGCTCATTTATGTGATTGCTAATCATACAATCAGAGCAGCTATTATGCTATTATGAGTTATGCTTATTCAACTGTGGCGCTCTGTACTGTTCCTTTGACAGGGAATCGTGTGCTCTATTTCTACAGCAAGCATGCTGGCGAAAAAGAAGTTATATGTTATTTGCCCAGAGTCTGGGCCCTGTTGCACCAAATTTGCAGCATGCTACCTATGATTTGCAGCATCCATCCATTTTCCATAACCTCTTATCCTCATCAGGGTCTCAGGGGGCTGGAGCCTATCTCAGCTGACAATGGGCGAGAGGCAGGGTGCACCCTGGACAAGTCGCTAGTTCATCACAGGGCTGACACATAGAGACAGTCACATTCACACCGACGGGCAATTTAGACTCACCAGTTAACCTGCATGTCTTTGGACTGTGGAAGGAAGCTGGAGTATCCGGAGATAAGTCACATAGACATGGGAAGAACATGCAAACTCAGTCGAGCTTTGAACCAGGAACCCTCTTGCTGTGAAGCAACAGTGCTAACCACTGAAACAACATGACCAATCAAATAAAACTTCCTACATGTGACCCACACAAGAGTGCTAACTCCCAATTTTATTTCCACTTTGCGAGCATCAGCGTGAAATATATTCTTGTGAATCAGATCCCTGATCAATGATTCTCTCAGCCATTCATATTTTGATCTTTAAAATGGGCAAAATCATTTTTATTTTGGACAGAAGGCTCGTTAATTGAAAATGGCACAGTGAAGTGGAAAACACGAACTGCTGAGCCGAGGCTCTCAAAGTTGTCGAAATCCATTTGGGGAAGTGTTGGAAGAGCAAAAATAAAAATAAAAATAGATGAGATATGTTGAGAAACAGTGAAGCAAACAAAACAAACTCCTCATCACAAAATAAATCCTAAAATGGATAAATATGTGTTTATAAGTTACAATCTTGCAGTGTTAACGCACCAGTATGTACATTTTAGGGGAGTTATTGACAGAATGGCATAAATTGAATATAATATATAATATAAAGAATGTTTTCATTAGTGTATAAACACCTGAAAATTTTGTTTTTGCTCTGTTAGAATGAACCCTTTTTTATCTTCAGGGAGCGAGTCCTCTTCTTTGGGGTCCACCATTTTGCACCAACATGTTTCTACAGTAGCCCATAATGGACAAACCAAACACTGGCTCTACACAGGTCTTCTCCTACACACTTGCAAAGGGAGAGTGAGGCAAGCGCTATTCAGTTAGTTGCAGTCTATAACCTTGTATATCCTGAGCACTGTACCGTGAAGGAATTCTTCTGTTCTGCTGTCAATCTAACATAATTTAGACATTTTTAGTTACCATAGTGACATAGTACAGTACCATAACCTTAGGTTTTCCATAGCAACCATTTGTTGAATTGACATATTTAGACTGTATAATTGTTCATTATGTGTTTTTCCACACTTTTCTTACTACACATCCCTGCAAAAAAGCTAAAATGAATTACCATAATTGTCTGAAAGTTGACAGTTCTTCTGTCTAGAAACATCCAAAGAAAATGACTGAAATATTGTACAACCTGTGCACGCAGTATGAAGACGCACTGTCTGTGTCACTCGGAAAGATAGGAGATGTTTATGTACTAGGGAAGACGTAGCTGTAACAATACCTTTCACCATAAAGGGTGAAAGGTGAGTAGACTGAATAAAAAGTATTTTTCTCTCCATGATAAGTGCTATTCCAAAGTTAGAATTCAATAAATAAAATAATATCATATAAAAAAAAGTAAGTCCAATAATGTTGATAATACTTATAGACCAATTCTCAGTGAATGAATCAACATGCAGCAAACTGGAACTAAAAATGGGAATGAGTACATGAAATCTTTTTTTTTTCCTTTTGGTCTAATTTGTTTCAGACCTTAGAGACAGATAATGAAAACAATTTCTGCAATGTTGTACGGTAATTTTACTGAGTATTGGACCAGGGGAGTGTAAATAATAAGGAAGCAAAACTTCGAATGGGCTCAAAGATAAACAATGTACCAATGAAGAAGCTCATGAGTGGATAAGTCAGTATGTGTGTCTATGCATGAAGATAAAGAGGGAATATAGCGATTGTTTGATGTGGATTTCATGTCCATGTATCACACACAAACAGCGCAAACATTTCTCCTCAGCCGTGGCATTAGCATTTCATCAGCCCTGTTTGGCTGTGTTACAGTAAGTGGACACTCAGTGGACATCCTTTTCTCATCACCCACACATTTTGTTGTCATTCCTCAGGCTGTAAAAGTTATGTGAGACATGCTGCCTATAAAAATTTTAAAAAAAGAAATCCTAATACAGGGGACTTTGAAGATCTTAATAAGGTAGCTGCATGTCTGTGGACGCATTAAAAAATGTCGTCCTGCACCAGCAAACAACAGCACATGCAAGTAATTAATTACCTAGTATGACTGCAATCTCGCCTTCCTCCCCCCCGCTCTATATGCTGCTAATGTTGTTTTGTTTTATATTTTTGCCGTTACGTGTTTGATTCCTGCAACCTAATTTAATTTCCACCACTGAAAGCTTCCTGACGCTGCTGTCACTTTGTGTGTAAGCAGTGGTGGCAACAGCTCTGCTAATTTCCCTCTCTGTCCTCTCTGTGGAAGCTTATGTCTCCTGTCTCAGTATCAACTGCCGTGACACATGAGCACACACACACACACATAGAGACAAACACACAATTACACATTCATGCACACTTCCCAATAGCCTGAGGACAGCCTGGAGCAACTCCAATTAACAGCAGCGCTTGCTAAACAAAAATCGCAAACTCCTCTGTTCTGTAAATTTTGAGGGACTTTAAAAGGAGGGCGCTATAAATTCTGTTCTTTAGGGGGAATATTTGCCTAAAGCAACATGACACAGGACACACACACACACACACACACACACACACACACACATATGTAAGCATACATACTCACAACACACATGCACACACACACACACACACACACTGCCACTGGGAGATGTTTGATCAGTATCTTTCCGACGACTTTTTATCTTTATTACCACCGTCATCATTCTAACCTCCGCAGTAATGAACATCTTGCCCTGGAGAGAAGACAGACAAACGTACATACACATGCACACACACACACTATGGCACATGTGCAAACAAAGATGAACACACACATACACACACACACACAACACACTGCCTAATGGAAGGTTGAGTGTGGGTGGGTGGGAAGAGGAATGCTGGTAGGAAATAGATAGAGGGTCGGATGTAGAGACAGGGGAAAGGATGAGGGAAGATTAAGAATGAGAGGGAAGTAAGGGGGTGGAAAACAGTGGTCGAAAAGGCATAAGGGCGGAGGGAGGTACATGGTCTGTTGAGGAAAAGATGAAAGGGGGATTAGAGGAGTGAGAGTTAAAATGTGAGGGCAGGAAAGCAACGTAATGGTCGGGAGAATGGCAAAGGAGGGACGAGAGTTTCATCTGAATTGGTAAGTAACGAGTGAAGGAGGGAGGAGGAAACAAGAAAGACAGTAGAAATAGCCTCGAGTGGTACCGGTGATATGCATGATGAATAATGGAAGGACAGGAGGAATTGAGATGCTAAGAGATAACAAGAAGGAGGAGGAGAAAAGACGGGTTGAATCAGAACGAATAAAACAGAGTGAGAGCATCTATCAACCCACTTGTTCCTTAAAAGTGTAGACAGAAAGAAAGATATAGTCTTAGATAATACAACACAAGAGAGGAAAGACTAGAAAAGACTCAATTTAGACTTATCAAAGAAGAGCAGAAAAGCTTGACATGAGACAGAAATTTAATTAGGGTAAGAGTTATGAAATGCAAATATAGCTGTCAGTTTATTATTGTATTAACTTTTTGTTTTTGTAGCTAAGTGGCGTCTTCTTGCGCATTAGACGACAAGAAGATGACACTGTTATAATCATGACATGACACCTGTCAAATGAAGGAATCTTTATGAATGTTTATGACATGTCATTAAGTATTGTTTAATCAAGCCTACACCAGTGTGGTGGTCCAGTGTGTAATTTTTAGTATTTATTTAATATTTATTGGCAGGAATGGCATATAATATTTATTATTATATTCCCATTAGTGTACAATCACCTGGAAATAAGAATCGTTGTGGTTTTGCTCAAAATGAGCCCTTTATATCTACAGTGAGAGCGGGTCCTCTTCCACAGAGTCCGCCATGTTGAACAACCATTTTTCTACAGTAGCCCAGAAAAGACAAACAAACTCTGATCTAGATATGGCCTTTTGCTTTTTATGTGAATTTGCAAACAAAGTTTTTCTTACATGCTTGGAAGGAGAGAGTGAGACGTGGGAGAGTATTCATTTGGTTATAATCTGCAACTTCACCACCACTAGGTGTCATTAAATCCTACACACTGGACCTTTTAAAAATGACATAATTGATTGATTGACATTTAATGACAACAGTCATAAACATTCATAAAGACTCCTTCATGGTTATGACAGCGTCATGTCAGTCTTATGCACACCTCTTACCTCTTCTTCTTTATCACCAACTAGATCAGCTGTATCACATTATTGTAATGTTAGTTACTCTTAGCGTTAACTGTAAACTTGACTGTTACTGTACTAACTTAAATGACTTTCAGGCTGTGGGTGAAGCAAAAGCACACAGAGGAAGACAGCTTCCTCTGTATAACTTGGTGACTTTATTGTCCCCTTCAACAGTAGGACAACTGAACACTCACCACGAACCTGATACCTCACCTCATATCACTCCTCCAATCTTAACCTTCACTTACATTACAGGCAAGGTGGTACATAATATCAATCTGTCTGTGTTAAATACAAAGCTGGAGCCAGGAGGTGATTAGACGTGAAAAACTACACTTAGCAGCTCCTCTAAAATGCACTAATTAACATATCGCCTCTCATTTGTTTAATCTGTACACAAAATTCTGCCTAGACCTCCACAAAACATCAAACTATAACACTGTAAAATTACTGAGTAGATTATTAAACTGTTGATCTTCAAGACATAGTTTCACTGCGTAACTCCCCCTAATTTATTTTACAAACAAATAAGGTGCAATGAGTTCATTATTGAGTCTTAGAGGTGCTTTTGGGTTAAACTAATTTCGGCTATCTGTTTCCCCCTGTTTCCAGTCTTAATGCTAAGCTAAGTAAACCATGAGAGGGTTGCAGATCCATACTTAAGACAGAGACTTGAAAGAAGTACGGTCTGTAATTCTTGGAGAGAAATATCTTTCAAATTACCTTTTAAAATTCACAGTGTGATTATCAGTAGGAGCGACTCATACCTTTTGAAGAAGAAAGTAAAAAAAGAAAAAAACAATTACAAAACACTGGCTCCAGAGGATCCCTCCCACCATTGCCCTTATTATTAACATAATTAATTCTATCCACATAATGGAGAAAATTACTTCTACCTTTCAACTACAAAAGGAGAAGGCTGATAAATACTGGGGATTGTTAGAACCAAGTAACATTTTTATTCTATCTATATTTATACCTCTTGTGGTCCACGACCTATGCCTTCTTTGTTTTGCCTATTTTTCTTATTTTTCATAACGTAGTCTACACACAATAAATATAAACAAATACAATGAATACAATGAATGAATATGAACATGAGTTTTCTGGAGCAGCATCCCACAGTCCTACAAATCTACAAATCTACATTTTGTGTAGGTTGAGAAGTATAACACAATATGCTGCATTATTGAAAGAATGTACATTACTATTTTGACTTGTAATTTAATAGAAATTAAATTTTTGTTTTTTTCTTTGGTCTGTGGTGGTTAATTGGATGATGATGATTACCTGCTTTAGAAGAAGGTGGTGGAGTTTATTTGAGAAAGCCTGTAGGAAGTGTGAGTCAGTCTTTAACCTCATGTCAGTCATGTTTTTTGTTGGTTTCACAAGCAACGACCACAACAACAACAACAAGATACATTTAAATGATTTATTAACCAAACGAAAAGACCAAGACTGAGTGAAGCCTGGGCTCTTGCATGTTGTTGGTCTGTTGCTGGCATTGCTGGCACAACAGACCCCCTCATGACCCTATGGAAAGTAGGAAGGAGATAAAGAAATAGGAGAAAGAAATGGGGGTGGTGCAGGAGGGGTGCAGAATATGAGAATGAAAGAGGATGAGAGGTTTAGGAGGGTATTTATAGGAATGTCGGAAGTGGCACGGTTGAGGTGTGGTCCTGCTCTCAAAATTCTGCTGAAAGCTTCAATAAACGTGTAAAAGAAACCCATGTGAAATACAGATACATCAGTATCTGTGACTGTAGCGTTGTCATTTGGACTGTTTTCAAGTGTGAGTCAAGAAGCTGAATCCTGTTGCAGTGGCAAAGTTTGTAAAGAAGTTTAACCGGTCTGACCACCACCATTATTTTTAGACTCTTCTTTATACCTGCTGAATGTACCAGACAGCATCAGGATAGCATATCAAGCTGAAATATAAAGGGTTCAAACCCCCTGTTGGTAAAACTGTTCCCATGTGGGCTGAAATGGCCTTGAGCAAAACACACAGTCTACCAGAGACCACTGCGAGGAGACTGACCCTGTCCTACCTGTGGATAAACAGACGTTCTCTTGGGTAATCAATAATGAATATGTAATATTAATGTGGCTTAGGCTGTGTTGACACTGGAAGACTTTTGCATCCAGAAATCTGATAAAAGCAACAACCCACATAGAGGCTTATTTTTGCAAATCAGATTTCCCTTATTGACTTTCAGGCACTAAGCTCTACACACAATTTTTAGATACTCTTTGGCCCTGGTCTGTTCCATTCAACAAAGAAAAGTCTTCAATGAGTAAGCTGAACTCTAAACTTTAACTGTGAAATTGACCAGATGTGACAATACAAATGATTTAATATGTCAGTATAATGGAGCCTTTTCTACACTTCCATCAGCAGTTAGAGGGTCCCTGCATGAGAGGTGATGGAACAGAAGCACTTAAGTTAATTAAGCAGCCTTATCTATGGTCCCTGTGCTCAGAGAAGAAGAGACCCGTTTGAATTGACGATAGCTACGTAATTACCCTTTATCTTCTCTTAGAGAGGTTAGGAGTTCTTTAATGAAGAGCAGTTTTGTTTAAGAGAGAACTGGAATATAAATGGTGGGCGCAGGCAGATGTGTTTGTGCATGTGTGTGTGTGTGTGTGAGAGAGAGCTCAGTGACTATTTTAGAATTTAATTATTACTGTCTGGTACCATCATTGTCCTTCAGCTATGAAATGAATTTCTACATCCTCTTACACACACATATAACCTTGCCTCCTCACACACACACACCCATTTATGCACTTTCCATAATGCGCAGCTTCTTTTTGGATTTCATCAGCTATCTTACAGTGAAGATCAGACAAAAGATTCAACCAGTGAAATGGAAACAATACCTCTGAAACATAATCCATTTTGTCCATATCGATGGCCTGCTTATTGTGTGTATGTGCACAGATGTGTTTCTATGACAGAGAGAGCTATTGTCTCAGATTTGGAGTGTTTACATTCTCGGGAAGTGCGCCACACTCCTCCGTTGGCCTTATAATACGGTCTTTGGCTCTTGTGAAGAGAGAAGACTCATACATTACAAAATCCTACTTTGTACCCTCCAGGTCTGCTCCAGTGTAATGACAAGACAGCTTGTGCCCTGATGAAAGTAGCCTGGCAGCAGTTATGAATGTTGTCAGAATCAGATTAATGTCACTATTTACCCACAAAAACAGAGAATCTGTCCGGGTGCCACTATTGAAGGGGGTATGAGCGAATATGCCTGTTTTTTACATGAGTCATTATCAGTGAATGACATTATATTAGGAGTAACTTTCTGATTTTTACTTTATTGCACAGATGTTTTTTTTGCCTGTGGCCTTAAATTACAAATTACAATGCTTAGACAGATTTCCAAGAAGAAAGGGCCTTTGTTTCTACTGGAGGAGATGTCGAAACACTGAAAACAGTATTGCACAACAAATTCAATGACGGTGATTACAAATCACAAAAAGATGAGATACCATTAGGAAGAGTTAGAACAAATTTTTTGGATATGTAGATAACTTGTGTCCTCTTATGGCAAGGAAAAACAAACTGTCATGATCAATATTAAGTCTTCTTAGTTCCTTTGACTGTTCACCCAACGCTAGAAATTTAATGAAAAGAAAAGAACCAACAATGAAATGATCTAAACAAGTATTGCCTGTGGAGCCAAGGTCTGACATCACTCTGGGACCTTTTTGTTATCCAAAAACTGTTGTGAAAACATAAATGTCACTGCCAAAATCACTGTCATGCTGCTGTAAACACAACACTATCGCACCAAATCCATGGCTAAATAGTGAACTGAATAGTCCTCCAGCAGTGCATGATTTGCTCCTGTTTGAGTAGTGTTTGCTGAAAAAGACATTTCTCATTTATTTTAGGAAATTATTTACCCTTTTTTTAAAAATGAATGTATATATTCATTTCTCATTTTTAAAGATTTCACGTCTTCATTCGGAACTGGCCCGGGGCAGAGTGCCACAGACAGCACGTGGATGTGAGAAAGTATCGAGAGACATATTAAGGCATAGTTGGTGTTGGTCCTTTTTATAATATGTGTTAATAATAACAAAAAGTGCTCAAGACTCGCCACTGTATGACAAATGAGTATCCCTATCAAAGCAAGACTTCCCACCTCCCATCCCCCCAAACAACAACAATGTTTCATCCAGTTCCTAATGTGACATGTGTACATTCAAGTGACAAAGCCCTCGAGAGTTCATATTTTTTTATGACAGGAGCACTGAGGAAGTAAGATATTATATGATATTATAGTGCAGCATGCAGACCCAAAAATAGGTTACGGGTCTGTTTTTATTGGTTCCCCAGCTGTAAAATACATAAAAATGCTATGTGAATTAATTTTCCTCATTAAAACAGAAGAAGTGTGTTCTCTCCTTTTCTATTTTAATCAGGAAAATTAAATTAGAGGACTACACCTGTACTCATAGAACTGGACTTATAACCAGTGCTACTCTGCTCTGTTCAGCTCAGCTCTCTCTTTCTTTCTTTCTTTCTTTCTTTCTTTCTTTCTTTCTTTCTTTCTTTCTTTCTTTCTTTCTTTCTTTCTTTCTTTCTTTCTTTCTTTCTTTCTTTCTCTCTCTCTCTCTCTCTCTCTCTCTCTCTCTCTCTCTCTCTCTCTCTCTCTCTCTCTCTCTCTCTCTCCTTACAAACCTGGACCTGAAAACGTGCTTGCACTCTCTAGCTGAGGTAATGTTGAGTGGGACTTCTGTGATTTTATCCAGTTCATTTCAGCTTCATTGGCATGACCATACTGAAACAATATTTTGACTCTAGATTGATACAAATAATACAAGCTAGAGTTCATAAGCACATAGACATTAGAAATGCAGAGGAGATGCAATAAATATAGACTGTATCTAGAGATATTTTAGTATTTTACATTTTAAACAATAATGTTTATTGTCCAAAATGACATCAGCGTTTTTAATAAATATAAATAACTATACATTAAAAAACACAAATAGAACATAATTGAACAAAATTACCCCAAGAATCTTAAAGCACCAAACCCAGCACTGCAACAAAAATGCAGGTTTCTCCATTGATTTAACTACAGTTTGTGTGTTTTGGCTGAGGTGGGGTGGGCGGAAAAGTTGAGCCAGATTCAACTTTTAGAGTAATGCAACCTGAGGTCACACTGCAGTGGCCAATCAGTTGTTCAGACTGGTCAAACAACTCCACAGTCAGGATGAAATGTCACTGAAACTAAGGCTATCCAGTTCTGGCTTTGTTTATTTCATCTTCCAGCTTCTAAATCAGTGTCTGGCTCGCAATTTATGCTGCAAAAGTTTCCTTTAGTTTGTGTCCGATGGTTTGAGAGAGAGGGAGAGAGTGAACATTAATTGAGAGACATAGACAGTGAATGGTTGATTGAACTGATTGTTTCACAGCGGTTATGTTCAGCACCAATAAACACACCCCCAGCAGAGCCCCAGTCAGCGTAGAGAGGAGGTCAATGTGGATGGATGGTTCAACAAAACATCAGACTAACGCGACCAAACTCCTCTGACCTCAACAAAGTACCAATTTTAACCAACACACAATCTTTCCCTGAAGTCTTTTTTGTGCCTTAACCTAACCAAAATTAAAAAATGTAATTTTCAGTAGCGATTTAACAGTTTTGAAGAAAGAGGCATCAAATCAGAAAATATGTCGCCTGGCATGCATGGACAAATGAGGTATTTTATTTGGATAGAGCGTTTCAACATGCCTTTCCACCACACTGGATGTTGCTGGACAGAGGGTTTAACAAACTCTTATTGACAGCACAGCAAGAGTGTTTCCAAGGAGCTGAGTGCTGGCACACGATACCATTTGTGTGGGTTTGTAAGTGTGCCAACAATATGCTACCATAGCCTGGGTGACAAAAATCCTGGGTATCCTTATTTATATTTTTATTTTTGATTCATTCTCAAAAGGGAATTTTGAGGTCAGACAACTTGGTTAGTTGCAATTATTTTGTATCATGTAGTAGGTAAACAACAGTATAGCTACGATTAAACTTATCAGTCATATGCTCATATGCTCATGCTGTAGACACATTCTCGTTGTAGTATGATAGCAGACCTCTCAACAATTCACCTCCAATGCAAAGGTTCTCAGTTGATGTTACCAGGTAACCCCCAGTATACAAAAAGACAAAAATTGTGTGGCATATGTATCACTATAGGAAGAATAAGTTTCAATCTGAGGTATAATTATGAGTAAGTCGCTCTCACAGACACATACAGCAGCCTTTTGTGGCTCTGTAGTGAGATAATAAATATGTATGCAACTGCTTTATGGGAAAGAGATTGAAGAGTGACAGAGAAAAATAGGAGGGACAGAAAACAGACATGCAGGAAGAGCTGGATTGGGGATTTAAAAGAGGGGGAGAAGAGAAAGAGCCTTTGATCAGCAGGGAGAGATGGAATAAAGTCACCTCTGTTCCATTACCACCCTGTTGCTGCGAAAGTGAAAGTAGAAGTGCTGTGTGTGTGTGTCTCCATGGGGCTTTGTCTTTGACCTTCTACACTCCTCCAAAGTCAGTGATTTAACAGAGCAGCATGCGTATCAACAGATATTTATCATATTTCTCACATCATCTGCACTTTGTTGTCTTTCATTTCTCTCCTCGCTGCGTGTCAAACAGTCCTTAATGTTCAGACACTGAAATTATCAGCTGCTGATAAGAGATGCTGTATTTGTTTTTGACACATTGTCTGAACAGCCGCTATGTAAATTAATATGTGTGTCACTCAGATTTTTAACACACATGAACAACTTACTGACTCCCCATTTATATCAATGAGGCTGTGTTAAGAAGACCTCCCAGGATGATGCATTACAACTCAACAGCACCACAAATTACAGCCTCCAAAATGAATAAACATCCCTCTAAAACAATTCCATCAAAAAGAAGTACTTTATTAATCCCTCAGTCCACCCCTCAATTTTTACACACATAGGCTGAAAATACAACCACACACAAATAGGGCATGTCTATACTGCATGTCTATAAGACATGCAAATGTGGAGAGATGATGGAAGGTTAGCCGTGTAGCGGTGCCATGGGATTAGGGGTTTGGTGTCTTGCTCAAGGGAGTCTCAGCTGTGCCCAGAAGGTGAACTGTCATCTCTCCAGCTACCAGTGAAAGCTACATACTGTGGTCTGTACTGGACTTGTTCCCAAGCCAAGTCCCTACGGACAGAGCTACTGCTGCCCAAAAAGCTTTACCTGATATTCCAGGCAGTCTCCCATCCGAGTACTGAATAGGACTGACCCTGCTTAGCTCAGATCAGTATGGCTGTAAGCCACCCTGAATATGTTATAACCTAATAACATTATGTACGATTTATTGCAGGGCGGTTGTATTAGGTTGCACTGGTTTGAGCTCCTATCCATCAACAGCAGGGGACACAGTCCCAGATATTTCCCACAGAGAAGCGTAGGGAAGTGGCTCAGCCCTGCTTGTTATCAGAAGGTAGGAAAGTTAACCAGACATGCCAGATTTGCCCAAACAAGCAGTTATTCCTCATACTTGGAACCTCCTCTTTTCTAAAACTCAAACTAGATAATACTTCAGATAAAGCATAAATCTATGTTGCTCTTTGTATGGCTTGGTCATGTAAGTTTCACCTCATGGGCTCATTATTGACCCTGGTGGCCGCAGAGTGGTAAAGCAGAGCGGTGTTTTCTTTTATGCATTGGCTGCTTGTAACAAGTCTGTTCCACACTTGGATACAAACTTGGAAAAGCAGCACAAGGGTTAGATTTATGCTTGATGGGAAGCGTTTTTTAAACCGGTTTTACCAGAGACTAACGGTCGGTTTTGGCAAGTGCACTCCTGGTTATGTTTCCCGTCTCCAATAAAGAGAGGCGCACAGCTGCTTCTCACAAAAAACCTACTGGGTGTATGTACACATGATTATCAAAGTGTTTGAGCAAAATATGCCCATTTTCTGTTCAATCCAGCTGTGATAGGAGGTGAAAATGTGCATCTCTGTGTGGTACCATACTGTATGTGGTCTAGTTCAGCTGGAAAGCTAACAGACGAAACCTTAATACCCACCAGCCGCGAGCAGACGATTTATGAACAGTCAGTCTACTACTTTGATACAGACTGAAATATCTTTTCAACTACTGAATGGACTGCCATGAAATTTTATGCAGACATTCATGTTGCCCAGCAGATGCACCCTACCGATGATCGTTCCTCTAGTGCCATCGGCAGTTTATCATTTATTACTTAGTGTCTCAACAACTATACTATTTTATCTATATTATTGAATACTAAAGGACACAAATACTTTTCATCTTGCCATCCATCCATCATTGGATCAAAATGTAAATGTTTGTTTTCTTCAGCTGCTAGCCTGGCTGCAGAATAATAATTTGTGTACTATTACTACTTTGTGTTGCAAATGTCTTATACATGTTTTGTGTTTGTGGTTAGCACTGTCGCCTTAAAGCAAGAAGGTTCTTGGTTTGAACCCTGTGTCAGCATGGGTTCTCTCCGGGTACTCTGGCTTCCTCCTGCAGTCCAAAGACATGCAGTTAATTGGTGACTCTAAATTGCCTGTGGGTGTGAATGTGAGCATGAATGCTTGTTTGTCTCTGATGAACTGGAGACTTGTCCAGGGTGTACCCTGCATCTCGCCCAGCCCCCGTGACCCTGGTAAGGATAAGCGGTTAGAGAAGATGGATGAACCAGAAACCTTGAGGTCAGGATCTCCCCAAGGGGTCATAAGATAAATCTAAGGGGACACAAGCTGATTAAAAAGATAAGAAAAAGAAGAAAGAAATATTTCTATGCTGCAAAAAACGATATCTTTTTCATTTACTTTTCTCAAACCTCCTCACATGCTGAGTCACAAGAGTTTCTTTTGTTTGGTTAAAGTGCTCATACACATACAGTAGGCAACCTGTGCGGAAGGGTCGTGAGTACTTTGCTTTGCTATAAAGATTCAGGGCCAAACAAAATGTCCTAAAAACGCATGTATTCATTTAAAAAAAATGAGCATCCATTCATGCCATCTGTGTGTGAAAATGTTTGCACTTGGTATGTAATGTAGCTCTGTAGTGTTGAAAAGAGCTACAAGGCAGTGTCAGTACTCTGTGATGGATCGGCTAATCAGAGATCAATGGCTCTTGACAGCTCCTTTGACAGCAAGCAAAGAAAACCTCCATCTGCTCCATCTGTTTTTGTTTTAGCAGAACTTGTTAATGTTTCAACAGTAATCCATAAACGAAGCATGACACGATGCCTCTAGCGAAGGTGTAAAAACGGGTTGTTTAAGTGACATGAACACACATGCACGTACAGCACACACACACGCCGAGATGGTGAGGTTAAATGTGTGTCATAATCTCCCTCGCCCACACATTCACACACAGAAAGTGACATAGACATTTGAAGTTAACCGTCTCTAAATGGAATCCACTAATCAAATGTTTCTATGAATAGCAGCCACAAACATGTGCTTGCAATTAAAGGTGGATCTATCTTGGTAGCCCCATTTGAAATCTCTGTCTCCCTAACAACCTTTCTTCTCCTCTCTCTCTCTCTCACCCATCTATCTCTCACTCTATCCTTCCACTTGTGATTTGCTCCTCTAGCTGATCTTTCCCTTTCCCCTCCTTAACTGGGGGGATTTCATCTTTTTACAGTCTAACAAGAGCATGCGATGACACAAAAATATGAATGGAAAGATGGAGACTAAATCCGACCCTATCCGTCTAGCCTCTTTCGCTTTACTCCAACTCTTTGTGTGTGTGTGTGTGTGTGTGTGTGTGTGTGTGTGTGTGCGTGTGTGCGCGCGTGTGTGTGTGTGCGCGTGTGTGTGTGTGCGCGTGTGTGTGTGTGCGCGTGTGTGCGCACGTTACAACAGAGAGTACAATGCTACAGAAACAGAGAGAAGATTGAAAACGGGATGATGTAAACTAATCTCTGTTAGCAGGCTACCTCTGCCTGGAGGCAGGAAGTTCATTTCACACATACTCAAACTGAACACACACGCGCACGCGCACACACACACATTACCAGAAACACACACACAGTGAAACACACAAAAAAAGCTTTTTAGTGCATCAAACAGAAGATATCCTTAATAGCTAAGTGTGTGTGTGTGTGGGGGTGATATGTTCTTAAAAGTACATGCTGAGTAAACATCGAGTAGAGTGTCACATTGTTGTGTTACATTACTATTTTCCAGAGTGGTTTTCACATGTTTCAGTGAAGTGAAAGAGAAAAAGCGACAAAGAAAGAAATCGCTGATGCTCCCTGTAATAAACATATTTTTGTCTTTTGGCTACTATTTCTTTAGAAATCTCCAGACTATCTAAAAATTAAAGGGCAAGACCAGATAATAGCAAAATCTTAAGTCATTTTTTTTTTACCACACTGCCTCCATCATTCATCCTGATAAGCCCTGATAACCCCCTCACACCATATCACAAAATATTGAATCATGGGGACCTTGAATCGGTATCCTGGATTTACAGTAAAACACAGTCGTATTCATGGCAAAACCTATATTTATACAACATATTAAGGGAATTTACATAGAATAGAGTAGTAATTTATATTAGAGAGTGTTGATTGTACAGTAAAACATTGTAATATGTCATGGCCCAAGCTTCATTTTATGCAGCGTTCGTGTGGTATTTTCATGTCAATTAAATGTCAACAGCGTTTCTTTCGATGAAAAAAAAAAAACGTGTATTCAGACCATAAAATATGGAATAAAACACCAATCTTCTGCAATCAGCAGTACTTATATTATTTTGCCATAATATTAGAAAAAGTTGTCCTGTATTTATTGTGTTAAATTCTGGCAAACACAGCTGAAAGTTTTCTACCATAAAAACAACAACAGTGTGTTTTGTTTTGTTTTGTTTGTTTTGCAGTGCTTGTATCATTCTAGTCATCTTCGGGTAACTCCACCAGAAATGTTTCTTAAAGGCTATCTTGGTCCGCTGGTTTAGTTTATCCAGATAAAAATTCATGAAGAAACATTGCAAAATGTTCACTTACACTGTATCCTTGTAATACTCGCTCTTGCAATATCTGTTGGACGCAGCTACAGCATGATAAAATGTTTTTATGGTAATGCACTCAAAATACACAACAGCTAAGGTGAGACCAGGTTGTTTGTGAGACCAGTGATCTCAGAAAGTAACAACAAGGAATTAAAGTAAATTAAAGTATTACAGCGATGGAAAATACAACATATTAGTGTATATAATTTCAATATTAAACTATGCATCATATTAGATAAAATCCAGTATATTTTCATGCTCACAGCTGCCACCCTTCAGCCTCACAATTTAAATTCAGGGTTAAGTCATGTGCCTCCAGTGTCATTGGCTCTCAGCTGTGAGCCCTGTTTCATTAGTCATGTAAACAAACCCTCCATCACCTCCCCTCGACAGTTTCTATCACATACATTAGCACTATACATCACAACCAGATGCAAGGCAGAGAGGTGGGGTCCAAAGGCGGAGGAGAAAGCTTGAAACAGAATATAGATGCACTGAATGCAACTGTATTCTGGCCCAATGATCAATGATAAAAGAAAATGATAAATGAGAATAATGTATTGTGATTTATGGTCTGATGGAGTAGCATTTTACTGGCATGGTTTGGATCCTGCCATCTTTGAGGAACGGTCACTGCAAATCAATACAAGGATGTTCTGAGTGATCATTTTTATCCAATGATGAAACACTTCAATCCTCCTTCAGGGTGACAAATCCTCCATCCACAGGACACAAGGGGACACTTCATTTTCTGAGTATGAAAATGATGTAGATCATATTCTATCATATTCACTAGATCTCAAACACACTGAGTACTTACAGGAGATTTTGGAGTGACATTAGACAGCGATCTCTGCCAGCATAATTAAACACCAAATAACAGGTTGTCTTTTGGAAGAGTGGTGTTCAAGAGACTAAGCAGTTCTGGCTTCGCCTTTCTAAGAGACTTTATAAAGGTTTGTCCATTAAATCTGTGCTTCTAAAGTCCATGTTGCTGTCACTCGCTCCTTTCTTGAGTTTACAGATGCATCGATCAGACTTGTTCTCTCCCATACTGATTGTGATTCCTCAACTCTGGTTATGTACCAGGTACCAGAGATGTGGAATCAGTGAAATGCAACTTGACTTGACCTGAGACTCGATTTGTACTTGGAAGTTAAAGACTTTGACTTTGTGACGTTACTTGGCTTGAGACATGATGACTTGATTGATTCGTCTGTGTGGATTTTGTGTTTTCAGTATAAATATTAATTATTAAAAGTATCCAACATTGTTAATGTTGATCTTAAACAACCCTGTATGCGAGAACACACAGGAATGGCATTGTCATGATTGGATTAGTGAAGTTCCTTGCAACTCTACCTGATGGTCTGTGGATCAGATAAGATCATCATCCTCATGCCTGTGCTAAGAGTCATAATTTCAGGTTCAAGAGTTTCACAGTCTCATCACAGATTACATCAAACATGTTGACTATCAAAGTTATATTTTAATGTTTAGGCCATAGGGAGTTGAATAATTGTGTTTTATCTTGGTATGGGGCTAAGATCTGGTTAGGTTTAGGTGGTTGTGGTTAGGAAAACATTGTTTCAGTCAAAATACCCAGTCTTGACTTTCTCAAGAAATGATGATTTGGGACTTGTTTGAGACTTGGACCAAATGACGTCTCACATGTCTGCCAAGTATTGATCCAATACCAGTGTTTCTATTTTTCCCCAAATTTAAAAAAATCTCTGTAAAACACACTGTGCACAGTTCATTGGAATTGTTTTCATTTAAGCTAACATGAACCCAGGAATTTCTGCGGCATTAAAAACTGAGTGACTGAAATAGAATTGTATAATGAAATTGACAAATCGAGTGTATTTGACGTGCATGGACAATACTTGGTCTGCTTAATGAGGTCAGAACTGGAGCTGATTCCTGTCTGAGAACAATCTCAACTAATAAGTCAATACTTTTGACTGTATGAAGTTATGGCCACGTTGTTCTGGAGTGGGCAGTGATCTCATGAAGGTACAGCCAGAGGTGATTTTTTTCTTGCTTGTTTTCATTGTTTTGGATGTCATGCAATCAGGGTTAATTTTCTGCAGAACTCTGGTCAACTCAGCATGCATGCTTGTTTGGCAACTTTTGAGGTTTTTATATAGTCTGCTTTCAGGCATACTTTTATTTTGCGCCTTCGGTTATACACATCACAGAGGACACGACAATGTACAAAAAGACATGTTGAGAAAGAAATAGGCTTTTTTTCACAGCAGACATAGTAGGAACCCGAAACTGAAGCAGCTGAATAGAATTCTACATTTAATTTTATTATTTATATCTGTGATTTTTCCCACTATGACATGTCAAGATGTGACAAAAGCATTAGTTTAATGGAACAGGATCTTTAAAGGCTGCATGGATTCTGTTGGGAGGATGTAAGCGACCACTTAAAGGAGACTGTGGTCCTCCAGTTCAACATCTCTTTTTGTTTCCTCTTCCTCTTAGGTTTAAATGAGTCCCTGATTGGACAGCTAGAACGAAAACCAGCTGGGTCTTTGTTCCTCGACTTTTGAAGATTAGCCTGTAACCTGAGAGAGAGATGTTGAATGCAAAAAGCAAGTATAAGGGGGATAAAAAGGGAGAGAATGATGTATAGTGTTTTCAATTGAATTGATTCTCAACTAGTGCAGCTGAGACCACTCACGCACACACACCGAGGCTCGCACACATAACACTCTACAGCTGCACGTTAAACCTAAATGCTTGTGAAAACTAAAACCAATCAAATCTCCTCCTGGGTGAGAGGGCAGGTGTTCAGCTGTGGTTAGCAACTAATTTGGATGTGTGTATTTCTGCATATGAGTGAGCACAAAATGTGTGTGTCTGTGTTAATAATAAAGTGTGAGGTTGCATGGGAAATTCACTTCAGCTGTCAGCCAGCCATCCGGCACATGGTGATCTTTCAGGGTCAGGTCATCCACTGAGTAAGGAGCTCTGATTGGTTCATGTGAACTGGCTGTACAGTGGTAACTCAACACACACACACACACACGCACACACATACACTTGTTGACATTCTCTCCAGTGTAATGGTGTTAACAATTTTGTCCCAAAATTATGATGATTACCAGTACAGACACACACGTTCTCCCTCTCTATGCACCCAGAATTTTAAAACTGCTTTTGATTTTTCACATTTTTACTGAGCTGGATGGAGGATTGGCTGGCCTGAGGGGGGCAGTGTGGCTCTGTGGTCCAATGGGAGAGCAGAGGTAGAGGAGATAAGCGATGAAGAGATCGTCACCTTGTAACTGTAAGCCCTTTTTCTTTCAGTGTCGTACAGCTTTGCCTCATACACATGCACATCTTCAAAACAGGAGCCATGTGGCAATCCTCTCTTCTCATTCCCTTTATTGTTGCTGCCTTCAGGGTCCCATCAGCTCTTATCTCAAGGTGCAGGGAAAAGAGAGATAGATCCTAAAAATAACTTGTTGTGCATTCAAGGACTTCTGGACAAGAATAAAAAATAATAAATGCTGCATCCAGTTTATAGAAGACAGACTGAATCACATCACATCGCAGGTGTATAGTGAATCTAGATTAATGCTGTACAATAGAATAATAACAAATGCTAAAATATATATCAAAATAACCACCTTCAGATGTTTTCCCGGTGCTCTCTTGTGTATATCATGTATGGGCAGCTTGGCTATAACAGAAAATAGTTTCCTTTCCTTGTTGATCTGTATTGCTCACTGTGACGTGAGCTGAACTCCCAGTAGATTTTTTCTGACAACTGCAGTGAAGGCAGCGTGTGTGTGTTTCAGCAGAGGCTTGGGAGACACATGCAGGAGATGAAGGTGGGGGTTGACAAGGTGCTGTGATGTGAGTATGTGACAGATGTGCATGTAGATAGCATGTAGGGGTGTACATGCACCAGTGACCAGCCCAGCCAGGTGCATGCATGTTCAGTGTACATATATGTGTGTGTCAGTTGGTGTGTGTGGTGTAACCCTAAAGTCATTCCGTCATGCATGACAGTAACCCCCCCACACACACGCGCACGCACGCACGCACACACACACACACACACACACACACACAAACAATACAGTGTTAGATTAGCTTGGCTCAAAAACTGGAAACAGTGAACAGTTAGCCTCTGTCGAAATACAAGTTATAGCCCCACTAGCACCTCCAAACTCATCATGTTACATCTTGCTTATTTATGTTATGTTCTGGACAATTTCTGGGTGACCTTTCTGGAGTTTCCGCTGGCTGTCTGCCAACAGCTCAAAGCCAAGAAATAGTACAACACGTAGCCCCACTTCGGTTTTTGTAGGAATAAACAAACAAGACGTGATGTGTTAAGTATGAAGTTTTACAGATGCTGGTAGGTGGATTTTGTGATTGTCGGATAGAATCAAATTAGCTGTTTTCCTCCTTTTCCAGTCTTTTGTGTTGAGCTGAGCTAACCACCCGTTCACATTAGCTTCATCCATCCATCTTCTTCTGCTTAACTGTGGTTAGGTCACGGAAACAGCAGGTGTAGCATGGCGTTCCAGACGTCCCTTTCACCAACAACTCATCCTACCTCCTCCTGGGGGATCCTGAGGTGTTCCCAGGCCCGATAGGCTATATAGTCCCTCCAGTGGGTTCTGGCTCTGCCCCCTTTTTACCCTACAGTTGGATATGCCTGGAACACATCCAAAGGAAGGCAGGTGACCAATGGGCATCCTAATCAGATGCCTGAACCACCTCAGCTGGCTTCTTTCGAGGCGAATGAGCAGCGGCTCTACTCCAAGCTCCCTCCAGATGTCTGATGTCTCCTTGCTCCAGATTTCTCTGAGATTAGGATTTAGATTCGGATTAGGGTGGGTGTGCTTTTTTCCCAGCACTGCAGCGTGGTCCTACAGACATGGAAGATATAGATTCATATTTCCCCTATATACATGAAAGTGATATCAACCTTTAACCAGAAAGTGAAAAAGCACATTTCCCAACATGTCAAACTATTCCTTAAAGGTTAAAACATTCTCTGCTCCTCTAACACTGTTTGGATTGTAGGCAATATTGAATTGAATGAAATATATTTGGTTTTGCTGAGATAATTTTATCACCAGGATTGTTCTTATAGATAAAAAAATGTATCATGACATATTGTTTATTTTCTGTATCAGTTATGTGCAAACAGAAATTATTCTTTTAATTAGACTTTGTAAAATGATTATTTTAGCAATAAAGTTTTGTAATAATAGCTTCTGGTTGGTATTTTCTGGCTTGCCAATATTCTCACTGGACACTATCATCTTCTATTAGCATTCAATTATACATATTGATCAGTTGTAAAACGTAACTCTGGAGTGTTTCAGAGTTGCAGTTTGTGCAGCAACATATTGACTGGAGCCAAACAAAAATGAGGCAATATAATCATCCAGCCTAATGAAAGCATGCCCTGCCCTGTAATTAACACTAAGCAAATTAATAGCTGTGAAACTGATGGGCCTGGATCAGCTATTAAAGGTCAATACACTGAGGAACTTCTGCCTGATCCCAGTTGTCTCCGTGTTGAATTAAAAATACTTTATTTTGTGAAACAAAAACAAATAAACTGTGCCGGTTTGACCTTAGAGATCATTTTACTCATTTCTCCTCATCAGCAGTGAGCCACAGGAAGAATTAATTCCTGACACACTAAGACATTTTTGTGATTGTTACTTAGAAACATGTTTTTGTCGTGTTGAATTGTGTTTCTATTCCAAGGTGTTTTTTGATGTGTATTCCTCTCCAAACTAAGCACCCTACAGAGAGGATAAAGTCAGTAAAGGTATTTTTAAATCACAAATGGAGCACCTACATGCAGTTTTTACATCTTGCATACTTCATATGTTCATTAAGTGTGTGCCTGTCTGTGTCCACAAGTACGTGCCATATGTTACGTCGATTCAAAATGTATTCTATGGAGAATGCCATAATGTACCTAACTAAATCACCACCTGAACCAAATGTATCTGTGTGATACAAGGGAGGAGTAAGAAATGGAAGAAGGCATGTAATGGGGAAAAATTGAAGACTTTCTATGTTTGTCATCCCCACAGGGAGGAGAAATTTTATATATGGCTCAAAGATGGAATTGGTTGGAAGTAAGAAAAGAAGTGAGTTTGGGGGAGGACGAGTAAAGGGCAGCGAGGTAGAGAGAGGCGGGGTGGAAAACGGGAAAATTAAAGCTCATGGTGTGTTTCCCTCAGGGCATGGTATCACTTTTCTGTAAGATCTCTGTAACACTGTCCACACCCTGTAGACTGGAAGAGCTGGAAGTGAGTGCCTTTGGGCTTCCCTTATTCAAGTGTATGTAGGAACACATGCACTTACAGGCCTATGCATTCAAGTACAGGCACGCACACAAATACTAATTAAGCGGTTGTTTATGTTTTTACAGCATCTCCTGTTACATCTGAGCAGTTTGAGGTCTGTTTTGTGTTCCTCTTGTGTTTGCTTTCCTTTTATGAGCGTTCAGTGTGTTGACTCCTCCTCCACAGTGTGATGCCCGATAAGTTGTATGTGATTACAGGTGCACGGGAAAGAGCTTCAGAGTGCCATCCCAGAAGTCTGCACTGCAGTTCTCTGACACCAGTTGCGAGGCCCTGCAGTCAGGCCGGACGCATGAGGTGCTGGCCAGTGTGAGACGAGGCAGAGCTCCAGATTAACTGTCCGCTTTGTTGCTGTAGGGATGACACACAGCTGGAGCTGGAAGATCAAGCACACACATACATAAAGAAAGTAAAATAAACAACAACAAAAAAATCCTGAGACTCATCCAGTGGGGCACAGCTTGAGCTTTCCTTTTTGTATTTCTCTCTTCACATTTCACACAATGACCTTGAAATCATTGGTTATATTTCCCCTTTTCTTACTTCAACAGCCTTACTCTCTCTGCTTTCTCGCCTACTTCTCTTCATTCACCCTCCATAAAAGAGCCTTGAAAGCCTAGACTATGATTTTCACACCTCTTTCTATCTACTTGACGCACTAAAATGTGATCCCTCTCCACAGCGATCCTCCCTTTTCCCCACTGGTGCTACACTTATCCCACATCCCTCCCTGTCTCTTTGAGTCGACTACAGGTGTGACCTAACTCCGCACAATTCCCTCTTCATTTCCTTACTTGCTCCGTTTTTTTCACATGAAAGGCTTCCTGCTACCCTCAGCTCACCCTCAGTCCTGCTCTTTATTCTTAGTGCACCCTCACCCTCTCTGCTAGCCCCAGGAGATAGTTTGGATAACAGGTGGAGCCACTGGTTTTCGGGGATCAAGTTTCCATCTGCCTGTAATGCAAGAATGTAGCGTCACCCTGGGCTACATTGAAACCAAACAATAAACCACACAGTTGCATGCACACACACAAAGAGAGACTCGCAAACCATCCAGTGAAGCTGCTGTTAGTGTGTTCCTTTTAAAAAAGATGACTTTTATTAATTGGGTTTCTTGGCTTTTTATTTTTATTTTTAAATTGTATCTTTATTTGGAACGGACAGAGGAGTACATCCACATGGCGTCAGCAGTAGAGCTAAACACTAGTGCCATTACAGTTTTTGTTTTAAGTACAGAGAAAGTACAACATCAGCCATCAGGGCTTATAGGGTTTCTTGGCTTTTAATGTTGTGTCTTTCTCTGTAATTATTTTTCTCACAAAGATAAAGAGTTCAGAAAAGAGACAGAATAATTCCTGTGCACCAATGCATGCAAGCACACAAGCATAAGCGGATGTCCTGTAAACACACAGAGAGCTTGATTCACAGGATGAGCATCTTAAGTTCAACATGTGCTTGGCAAAACACAAAGGCCATCACACTGTGCATTTATGTTTCTGTATAAAACATAGGATGCATATGATTTTAATAGAGACTGTGCACTCTCACTAGTTTTACTCACATGCTGTGTTGATGCTTGATTCATATCCAGCAGCCTGCAGCAATTACATGATGGTGAAAGAGCAGTTTATAAAAAAGCATCCATTGTGTTAACGGGAACAAGAGTTTTAAAAGCAGCAAGAATAAGCAATTGATGCTGTTAGTCAGTGTCGCACAGCTATGCTTTAAAATCCCTGTTTCTCTCTGTCTCAACCATTTCCCCATTGTGTGTATCCTCCCAGCACTCCACTGCTATGACAGGTCAGTTAATATTGACATTATCTCCCTCCACCACGATGACAGCTAGAGCTGCAGGAAGCTGCTCATTAGCTCTGCATGCACTTGTATGTGTGTGCATGTGATTGTGTGTGTGCGTGTATGCACGCACGACTGTGTTGATTGCTAGGACAGAAGGCATTAGCCTAATCAAACAGGTGTTAAAGAGACAGGGGACAGCCCCAATGTTTGCCTCTGAGAGAATAACAGAGATTGGTGTCATCGTTCAGCCCGATCATAGAGCTCTCTGCGGAGGTCATCTTGTTGCTGCAGTGTGTTGAAGAGAGAGTGGGAGTACTGTGTGTGTGTGTGTGTGTGTGTAAAGAGAGGGAGGGTGAAAGTATATATAGAGAGATTTGTCAAGCAGATGTAGCTAGATGCGTTCAGATAGATGTCCATGCAAAAGTCATCTTAGATATCCACACTGCGTGCACAAATGTGTGTGTTTGAAATTTTATGTGCCTCTCTCTCTGGGTGAGAAGCCATAACAGGATGCTTTGGTGATAGAGAGCAATAGATGGATTGAGGGCAGAAAATGCAGTGGTAATTGTACTGGATACACAGGTAATTGGAAGCTAAATTGGCTTCAGATTTAGAACCTGTGAGCACTCAGTCGATCTGTGTATAGGAACCAGAAAACCACTGTGTGTGTGTGTGTGTGTGTGTGTGTGTGTGTGTGTGTGTGTGTGTGCTCGAGTGTGTGCATGTGTGTGTGCGTGGGGGGAACATTTCTATTGTGAGACAGAAGGGGAAATATATAGCCTTGAATGACTAATAAGAACTGGACACGTTACAAAATGAACCCAATAATGTTATGCAAAATGAATGCTTGAAGAAATGATTCCAAGCCGCTGTGGTTTTAATTTCAAAACATTTTGTGTTATTAAAATTTGACATTTATTGGGATTTATTTTACTACCAACTGTCTGTATATGCCCTCGTGAGGTCTGATGGGTATGGACAGCAGGGATTTTATCTGGGCACTGAGGTTTAGTCTTAACCTTGAGAGCACATATAATACAATATTTTAAACCAGAGGTTTACCTTCCTTGTTTTTTCAGAGATTTTAATAGTATCTCTTGGCATTACTCAGTGAATGGGACTTGCTCAGGTGTGAAAATGGTCGATAAGGACCTGATAAAATCACACCACTGTCATGTTTTTAACAAATCTGTAAAGTGCGGTAAATCTGCTAATATTATTATTGTATTATTGCAACATTGTTTGTGTTTCCAGTGTTTTACCTTCCCTTTTGTTTCCGTCGGTCGTGTCTGTCTCTCTCTGTTGTGTGTGTCACTGGGTGTGGTTTCCCACTCACCTGCCTGATCACCACACCACCTGCTACTCACCATTTAATCAACCGCTACAGTACAGAAGACCGGCTGTACCTCTGAGACTCCACCAGACTGTTCAGTCTCCATCGTGGTATACAGTACAGCTAAGTCAGTGACATTTGTGAAGTTCATTTTATAGTGCTTTTGCTCATTCTGATCTCCCTTTGCTCCAGGATATCCTCCTGCCATCTGCCTGCCTCAGTTTTGGACCTCACCATGCCACCACCAGTCCTGTACCAGTCCCCAGATTCACTCTCAGCTAGATCACCACCTCCTCCTACACATTTCACCTTTGTTTTTAATAAACTGTTTAACTATGCTTTGTCTGAGACCGGTCTTGGCACTTTTTTGGTCCACTTAATGTTCACTATAGCAGACTACAGGGTATGTGGCATTGGTCTATACCAGGGGTATTCAACAGGCCAAGGTAGTTGATAGAGAGCTAGAGCAGGGACCTTGTACTACATATATTGTGTAAAAGTGTATTGCCTAATAAACTTGGTTTACAATGTGTAGGTCAGCCTATAGTGCTAGTACACATGATTGCACAAGGAGTCATAGGTAGCCTATCATCAGTGCTGTGTAAATGATCATTTTATGTTTATGATAGACCGTTTATCTATGTTATATTCATGTTAATGTGTATCTTCAGACATATGAAAAGTCCCTGCAGACCCCTGTTGAAGACCCAGGATTTATTTTATGTACTTAAAATAAAAACAAACATTAAATAGATTAATTAACTAAGTGTATTTTGGGATTAAAAACAATAAGTGAACATTAAGTGAAAACACATCCCCAGTCTGATAGATTGCAGAGAAAATATGAATCTTACTGCCATTTATTATATTAGGCACATGTGACTGGATCGCCCTAAAATTTTCATTCATTATGACTACAGTTAACCCAGGCAGTATATTGGATATAAATAGTTACTGGGCAATGTGAGAACATGTATCCTCTATGAATAACTGAACAGAATTTTAGAACTTTCCAAATCATTACTTTTTACAGGGTTTTTATCAAATAAAATCTAGCCTGTTACATCAGGGGGTAAAATATGGACAACTTATTACCTTGAACATTTTCCTTTATGAATTTCCAGCCTTCTTTCAATTTATGATTCGGGTCAGTTCTGCAGAATATTTTCCCCTGCAGCTAAATGTGTTAAAATGCTGCTTACATTCATTCACATAACATTACTGCAATATCCATGACCTGCCTCTACTGGAATAGGACAGAGACTGGAGGGAAGTAAATGAGACAGCTGTATTAGAAATAGAAGCTCTTAGAGGAATAGCGCTGGGAATTTGAAACAAGTCAGATACAGTTTGAAGGAAGTAAAAGTGGAGGTCAGAGGTGACTAGAGGCAACAATGTATTTAGAGCATGGTAATATATTCCATTTCAAAAATATCTTGCTCAAACTCAAGGGCGGCACACAAAGTGGGGCAGAAAGCAGTTTTTTTTTATATAAATTTTTTTATAATAATAATAATAAATACATGGTTAAAATGAGTAACTTTCAAAAGAGACAAAAAAGCATAGTTGTGTCTGAGCAAGATTGAATATTGTAAAATCGGTGATGGTATCATAGCAACTGGCAGCTGTCCAAAGTTTAGGAGCGGTTTTCATACTGTGTTCACAGACGTGCTGCTTGCCTGTTGTGGAGAAGGGTGGAGATGGATGACTGGGGAGGGGGCAAGGAAGCCAAGATTCAAAAGTGCAAAGATCACTGGGTGGGCAGAGAGGGTGGAACAGGTCAGCCAGGTGTGCAGGTGTTGAATTTTTAGCACCTTGTAGGTGAGGAAAAAAATCTCAGAGGAAGTTTGACGTGCAAGTTGTTGCAGAGTTTTTGTATTGTGCAGTCAAGCAAAATATGGTGAAGACTCGAGCAGGAAGATAGCTGACATATTGAAAGCAATTAAAGGCCTTGCTGGTGCCACTACAGCAGGTTGGGTCACCTCAAGCTGTCTCTGGAAGTATACCGGACAAAAGATTATCCCTCATTTAGAGCTTGAATGATGGTGGTGGAGAACACTGTCGCTCCAAACTCTCCAGTAGGTGGTCAGCACGGTCAAGCTCCAGGCCAGTATTGATCAGTCTAAGAATACTCAAAAGAGTGAATGTAGGAGTAAAAAGTTCTTCACAAAGTGTTAGGACAGAGTTATCAAGCAACTTCTGCTACTTATAGCAAGGTGTAAGTTATCTTTAAGAGCAATTTTGAAATGATCACACAATTACTGAAGTGTACGCTCAGAGCAGAAATAGCCCCTGACACATTGTTCACCCTACACTCTCAGAACACCCTCTTTGAATAACTGAATACCAAAAAAATGTGCTTTAAATCACAGTTGCAGCACTTTTAGTGCTTTGAAGAGCCTTTTTAGGTTTAATAATCTTTTTTTCCTTTGAAAGATTCTTTGGAATACTGATCAGTGCTGTAGTTCAGGGTATACATAGGTATATGTAGTATATCTACTTATTTTTCAGTTGGCATCGTATACTCCTATACTGCGCTTATACTCTTAGACTTCTAAATTCCCTCTGATGGATGTCATTCAGTCGTGTTCTGCAAGCTGAATTGTCTTTCCTAGAATGGTGAAAGCATGAAATAGTTGTTTCAATTTTCATGAGTGGATGGAGTAAAGAATAAGGGATATATCACTCAGAGTGTATAATTATGTAGTTATCTCACCTGTCTGTGGGACAGTATTTCTGGCTAAATGAGCACCTCTTCTGTGGCTAATGTTAATTTCACAATGATCCTTACTTGCTGAAGTCAAGCAGCAGAAGTTAAGTGACAATGTGTAAATACTACTGGGCCATTTTTGGGTGATCTAAGAGGAGAACATTTTCAAGTTGAAAGAAATTTGATAACTTACTTTTATCTTTCAATTAAGTCCAAAATTTTACTTTTAGTAGTTAAATCTGGGTGACTGGCAAGGCCATAGCATATAATTCATGAGGCATTTGCATTCCTGATGTTCATCCACTTTTTTTATTGAGGTTTTACCCATTAATTTGTCACCCTTCGCCCTCATATATTATAGTATAGGTCCTGATATAAATTTTGAACTACAAAATGGGCATTTTGGTGTTTTAATGTGAAATCCAGAGCGAACCTCTGAGGTTTGGCCCTGCATACTGAGCTGACAAAGCTTTTCATGGAAACTCCAAGTAGCATCATAGCCACTTTAATGGAAACAGAAAGTTGAAAGCCAATTGCCAAATGAGCCTGAATGGAAAGATAAATGGATGAGTTGAGGCGAAGTTACTTCTTGAGGAGAATGTGTTGGGGACAGCTAGATGGTGTAGTAGGGAGACTATTTGGCCACTCAGGAGATAGAAAGTCTGCCTCTGAGGATTTATCGAGGCAATAAAAGATAAGGTCACTGTGTTGTAGGCTTTAATATTAATGTGCCATTTAATGACCCTCACCATGGAAGAAACTAGGTTATCACTAGTACTAAGATATAGCTCAAGGCAGTTATGTTGTAATGAAGCAAGTGCTTATGTGTGTAGCTGGACCACCAGTGGTGCTCCAGAGAGCAGCTTCTCAGTAAAATAATATAGTCAAATTTTTTTAGAGGTAAGCAAGGTGTAAAAATCCCCAGGCTTTAGTCTTTATATTGTGGTACTGCCTGCTTCTGCCTCCCCTTCCACGCACATATTCTCTTTTAAGTAATATATAGTAACAAAACTATTAATGTAAAGTCACTAAATAGTATAAATGGTTGACTGGTCATCTAGAAAAAACTTCCAGACACATCTGTGGGGTTTTGGGGCGCCGTCCACCACGCTTCTCAGTGCTGGCATTTCTTCCCGCCCCCTGGTTCGGACTGTCCAATAGGAACAGCGGGAGCACACAGCTCCACCAATCAGCGACAACGGATGATAGTGAATGGAAGTTTAGTTTTTCGAGTTTGTCACAGATCGAGGGAGAGATTAACGGAGAAAGTGGGCAAAAAAAATGAGGCTATATTAGTGGAAAAAGTAAATTCAGACTCATAAACGTTGACTGTTTGCTTTCACAAAAGGCTGAAAACTGAGTAGCGAGTTGAAATACGACTAAACGAGAGCCCTCTCTCTCCCCTAAGTCTGTGTCGAGGAGGGTAGCAGGTGTTCAGTTGAGGGAGACGCATCGCCTCAGTCGGCTCCCCTCAAAAGCCTCAACAGGGTGCCGGAGTCGGGGAGAGAGAAAACTAGAGCTAACTGGGGACAAAAACTCCCGTGAGTATGAATGGACAATGATAAACGTTTGTTGAAGTAACCGTTTCTTTCCCGTGTGGATTGCTTTGGAGGACCGTTGAAGACTGGATAAAAAAAAAGAAAAGAGCGAGAGGCTCCAGTGTCGCAGTAGCAGCAGTGAGAGTAACGTTACCGTCTCTGTTAACGGCTGCTTTTTTTCGGTTCAAACCGTCGGTTACTTCTACTCTGTTGCTCGCTAACTGCTCTTCGGTAGTCTTTGTACATAAAGAAAGGAAGAATAACTTAAAGTTGGCGCTTAGAAACTTAATGCGTTTGTTTTTATTTGTTTTTTTGGCTAACCTGTTGTGTGTCATTTTTCCGTGTAATCCGAGACGAGGGCACATTTTACGGGCAAGTTAGCCTATCTGATATCCGAAGCAAAGAGTCCCGTTCTGGCTGGGGAGAGAGTGGCGGATGATTTCGACCCCGCGTCGACTTGGGTTAACAGTTAATTAGTATACTTCAGATAACAGACTGCAGCTTCTCCATCACCGACCACACTTGGAAAAAGACTCCTCGGAGCGGTCTGTCCAGTTTGTTTGCAGTCAGGAAACCAGGGGTGCTCACAAAATCAATTACTGAATTGATTTTTTTCAGAGCACACACACACACACACACACACACACACACACATAAACCGGGTAAAGCATGGATGGATAATTTACGTGTTTTATTGCTTCTCTGTTAATGCGACCACTGGATAAACAGCTAAATGATCCGCGGGACAAATCCCCGGTGAAGACATCAAAACAAGCGCGGATTTGAGGTCGATAGCAGAGAATAAGCCGATAAGTCTAAAACACACTCAAATGTATTACTCGGATCAATCCATATGAAAATGAGGTATCGCAGGACGCAGAAATACACCGACTCCGCCACAGCACATAGAGATTACCGTGCCGTTACACCGTGAAGCCGTACACTAGTAAGGGAAAGTCTCCCCTCCGTTTCCTCCTCCTCTCCCTGCCTGCTGAGTTTTGGACACCGGAGCTGGGAACTCAGAGCGAGGGAGCTTGTCAGCAGTGACAGCGGCGAACTCCCTGAGCTCGGATCTTCGCTTCCCCGGGAAAGCGCTGGAGGTGCCCCGGCTCTGAAGCACTCTCCTCTCCGCTGCTTGGACTTCTTCCCATTCGTGCGCAGGGCAGAAAGAGAGAGAGAGAGAGAAAGAGAAAGAGAGAGTTGCAGCAGCAAAGCACAAGCGGACACGGGCACTGTTTGTCGCCTCTCTCCCGCATGGTGAAACGAGGAATTTGCTGCTCTGAAGGGGAACGTGTGGAGGGACGCGCACCAGCAGGGAACCGCCAGAAGATGATGGGGACGGGGGTGACCTGGAGTGGGAGCCGGTGTCCGCTTCTTTTTCTGCTGCTGCTTCTCGGCAGCAGCTGCCACATGTTGCACGGCCAAGGTAAGAGCTTTACTCCCAGGAGTCCTGGGAGAAGACTATTGATATTATATGATATGTATTTAGATCCATTATTACTTTAGGCATTCAGAGGCTGAGAACACTTAATACAGACTCATTTGTGAGTAGGACCATGCTGAACAAGGGAAAAAGTGAGATGATGACTCCTGGAAACAAGGATGTGATTTATTAGACCATGTATAGCAGTTTGCCTTTCATTTGGGATGTGTGTGTGTGTGTCCTGTGGGATGGGAGTAAAGAGAGAGAGAGAAGGAGGGGGCTTATTAGGCCAACATTTTTTGTAAATGAAAGCGAGTGAGACCGATGGGGGGGGGGTAAATTATTGTTATTGTTATGATGATGCATATATTGTAGGATGATGATTGTAGGATTAAAGCATTGGAGGAGGAGGTGGGGTGTTACAGTTTCCAAGCATTGATAATCCCTCTTTAAGTCAATGACCTGCTTAACTACAGCTCTTGATTTGGCACAAATGCACAAACACATAGACACATGCAGTTGCACAAAGTGTATTCATTTAAGTAGCATGTATTGGGTCGAGCCCGTTGTGCTGGCAGGTGTCTACATCACTGTGTGACTTGTGGCTGTAGAAGGTGGAGTAATTGTTGAATACAGCAACAGGAAAGAAGACAAATATGATGAGATATTGATTCCTGACCGAAGCTGTTTGAAAAAAACCCAGTGTGTTGCTATGTTACATGCACACTTTCCTTTTCTTCTCCAGCTATGTGTGTCCGTTTGTGTGTGTCTCTCTATGTGTGCATGCACCTCGTGGGATCTTGTCAGAGTGGCAAAACAAAAGCACAGGAAAGGTCAGGCCAGTGTCGGCTCACAGTTTTCTCTGGGTCACAGATGGCGTGAATGTAAGGCTGAGACTTTGGGGTTATGTGGAGGAGGGGTCTTAGGAATGTCTGTGCATATATGTGTGTGCGTTAGAGGTTGGGGGGGGGGGGGGTTGAGCTATTTGTGAACGCATGGAAACTGTGTGTGCCATTCAAGTGCAGGAGAGTGGCTGCTTGAGTGTGAAAGAGGGAGCACAGGTATAGTGGAAGAAGAGAGAGAGTGTATCGGAGAGGAGAAGAAGCAGAGCAGGGAGAGGGGAGTGGCAGGGGAAAGGGGGTGAGAATAAAAGATGGAGTGGGGGAGTTAGAGAGGTAATGCGGTGCACCATGCTTGTCACTCAGAAGGCTGTGCCTGCAGTTCAATCGATGATGATGGTATGACAACACTGTGTGTGTGTGTGTGTGTGTGTGTGTCAAAAGTTGCTCTCCTCTCCTTTCTTTTCCCGGTTGCCTGAAGGTGGGAGATGGAGGGATGGTGTGGCTGCAGAGTCAGCTCCTTGCGTCCTCCCTCTAATGTCAAGGTCTCTCAGCACCAGCACCCAAGTTACCACACACTCCGTTCCCCACCCTCGCACCCACCAACCCCTTCCAGCTGTCTTGGAGGAGGAGTGGGAGGGAGGAGGAGGACGGGGGGAGTTCCCTGCATGAAAAAAAAAAGGCTGTACCTCAGGATGACTGGCAGGGGTTGTGTTTGCATGCATGCGCGCTGGGGGTGGGGGGAATTAGTGAAACAGATACGGGATGGGGCAGTTGGTGGTGGAGGTTGGAGGGGGAAGATGGGGCTATTGATTTGATAAGCTGTGCCAGACGGCCAATCGAAGGCTGTAGATTTTCCAGGGTCTGACCCCTCTATCCCCAGCATTTATTAGGACGTTTTATTTTAGGAGGAAAAGGATGAAATTCATGAGCCAAGGTTGATCCTCCTGATCTCTCCCCACCTCTCTCTCCCTCTTTCTCTCTCTCGCTCCCTCTTTCTCTCAGTCAATCGATGCCCACACCCCTCCCCATAAATGTGAGGCTTTATATGAGCCAACTCTCGTCTCTGGGAGCACATTTAAATAAGCTCATCGATCTTTCATTTTAGAGTTTAAGTGACGGCAGCATTTTACTATCTCTCTCCTCCTGTTCCTCCTCCCCTCTTTCCTCCACCTCTCATCTGCTCACCTCGCCACCCTTCCTTCTTTATTCATAACTTATCCCTCAGCCCCCCACTGCCTCCCTGTCACTGAGTGGGTTCTGCTCCACAGCTGTTTGACTGATTCACATTTCCAGCATGGATACAGACAGAGCCTGGTTCCTAGACTTAATATTCTGACTGAATTCAAGGATGGGTCACATTCAGTGTGTTTCAAAATGTAAATCATATTCTATACTGCTAACAGACTCGAGAATGCCTCTCTGTCTTTAGTGTTTACTGTTGTGGGATGAAAACAGCCTTGTTTCAGTGATGCATTGTGGAGACTTTCAACATGATTGTCAAATATTTTTAGAAACCTAAATCACAGAGGACCATGTAATGACGCTAAAACACAAAAATGTTCAAAGTCAGAAGGGGTTCACATAACAACAGCGATATGGACCATTAGGTTTATAATACGTAGAGATTGATTTTTTCACAGTTGCTAATGTGGATAATGATAATGGTTTATAAGTAGCCAAAGTGTAATGAAAAAATACTGCTGGTCGTCATTATTGCTAACCTTGCCCAAGGTAATTGCATTAAAATGTGGCTCGGGCATCCCAGCTGTTAAACTATCTCTTTTGTTTCTAGTCTAAAAAATAAATGTAGGTGCAGTTTTTAGGGCTCCTGTTAAAGATTAGCTTCCAAACAAGTTTTTCTTCTGCTTCAACTAGGCCAAGCAAAGACTTGCATCGTCACGCTGACCCACTTAGTGGATCTATCAGTGTGATTAGGTTTGATATGACACATGTCATTGGCTCAACTAAGCCAGAGCTTGATCTTGATTGGACCACTGGGCATGCTTAAGTGAATTGAGGTCACTGTTCGGACATTTGGATGGTGGGCCGTCGGGCCAGGAGAGTTCTGAGCGTGATGTCAAAACCCAAATCAAATAGACTAGCGTGCAGTTTCACGCACGTACAGGCATGCACACAAAGTCCTTCTCGCTCATCAGTGTCAAACATTTAAAGCGGAAATTTGCTTAACCCACGTCGTAATGAGGAGAGGGTAAATTAGGAGCCTCGTCTAACTAATTATCATCGTCCACGCCACTCAACCTCACCGTGACTTTTCCAACTCTCTGAGGCTCTTATGAATCTTATGTCTGTTATAATTGTTTTATTATCATCTCCTGTAATGGTTACAGCTTATAATACCAATTTGTATAATGTACCCGTTATTTCATCATGCAACCTTTTGCTTTTTGGTGTATTTTAAACTGATTTTATAGCTTGTAACAATCTCTTTGCTCAAAGAAACAAATTAAATCCCACTTTTAAGTAGCTAGAATTTTGGAGACCTCTGGAGAGACCTGGCTGTCTGATGGATTACGTGTGTGTGCATGTGCATTGTAATGTATTGTAGAGAAGGAGAGTAAACGATGGAGGAGAAGACAGCCGGAATGTGTGTGTGTGTGTGTGTGTGTGTGTGTGTGGGAGTGTGTGATAGACGTCAGGTTAGTCAGGTCTAAGAGGAAGTGAGGTCCCTGGTCGACTCCCTTATTTCCTGTCTGTCAAGAGAAACAAATCACCACACTTCCACAGCCACCTGACACTTTGCGGCAGCTCTGGGTGTGTGTACATGTCTGCGTGTTTGAGAGGGACAGAGTCCATGTGCGTCTACCTGTCTGTGTGTGTAGACCTGGTGTGTGAAAGAGATTTTAGTCTGACAGGACTGCAGACTAGTGTGTGTGTTGTGTGTGTGTGTGTCAGATTGATGCTAACCCTCTATCAGTCCTAAGTGTTTTCTTCGCACAGCAGAAGAGGTGGCAGTTATAGAGAAGCAGCAGAGTCTCCTAATGGAAAATAATCACCTGTGTGTGTGTGTGTGTGTGTGTGTGTGTGTGAGAGAGAGAGAGAGAGAGAGAGAGAGAGAGAGAGAGAGAGAGAGAGAGAGAGAGAGAGAGAGGTATGTGTGTATAAAGTAAAGACCAGCAGTGGATCTATCCTGTCTTCTTTTGTTCACATGCTGTAGTTTAGCTTCAGTGTGCCTTGCCACTGATCTTGCAAGTCCTTGAACTCTACTGGAGGTATGAACACCATTATTCCAAAAGATATTCCCTCATTTGTTGTTTTGATGATGATTGTGGAGAGCGGCATTGTTTCAAAATCTCCCATAGTGTTCAATTGGGTTGAAATTTGGTGACTGCAAAGGCCATAGCATAGGATTCACATAATTTTCATACTCGTCAAATCATTCAGTGACCCCATGTGCCCTGAATGGCGTCTGCATTCACACTTCCTCCACTTATTCATTCATGTTTTTCATTTAATTCAACACCCGTCTGTATGTAATCACACATCCTTTGCATGCCTTCCCTCAACAATGCTGAGAAAATACCAATCTGCCTCCTCTATGTACAGTAGAAAATACTTTAAATATGTCCTCATTTTATGAACCCTGCCAGCGGATCTATCTCTTGTTATTTCCTATTTATTTTTAATAAATTACTGTTTCTTAAGGAAAATATAAGCGTTTCACGGCCCTCGTTCCATGTTGACAATTTGGTGACTTTCTTGCTAAATTTGCTGACCTCTTTATTTCTAAAACGCCACTAGCCACAAATTTGGCGACTTATTCAGAGCATCAGGGAAAAGGCAAGAAATATATTTAAATGTATTTTATTGTAATTCTTTTCCATGCATACTGCGCAGAGCAACTCGAGGCTCTTCTGCCCACAGCGCCGGGGTCTCTTCCTCTCTTCTTGTGCAGTACGCAGTCAGTCGATAGATGTGGCATGTGGGGCAAGTAGGAGGACGCCGCTTGCAGCAGCAGTGAAACTTAGGTTGTAGTGAGTTTCTATGGTTAACATTGATGCTCTCGCTCTGAAACGTCTTGTGTAAATACTTTGTTTGAGCCTCTTTCTCTCCAAATCTCTGGATTAGGATGTTCTTATAATTTGTAAATATGCAGTAAATAAAGCTGGTAATAAAAGCAGAATATTCAAATTAAAATGATCATCAAGGGCAGTCATTGTTCTTCTAGTATAGTGATATGTTGGTGATATCTGGTCACAATGCAGACGGCACAGGGAGACGGCTAGGGAGATGCATAATCTGTCATTTGTTCAATTACAGCATAGTTGTCCTAATCACAATATTTACATAAGCATGCTTTGGGTATGGAATTTTTCCACCATTGGTAGTCATTCGCTAATTGCTACTACTGGTCAAAACAAAAAGAGGTAGAGGAGCAGCTACTGTCTTGGAGGGATTACAGACTACTTTAAATGTTAATTTAAATGGTCAATGTAGTCGTCAAAACTATATTCTAAATGTGCAAATTTTCATATATAAATATCATAGGATTGTGGGCAATGGACGGGCCCTCCCTCTTCTGCATCTGCCCAGTCAGAGTTGTTTTCCTGTCTTTGTGAAAAGATGCATTTTATAGAAGTTTTCCTCAAAAACATCCTTCAGAGCTTTGAAATACGAGCCAAGTGGGATACACTCCGGTCTCCCTCTGCCTGCCGCTCTGTCTTGCTTCTTTATGCTCTTCATTTTTTGTGTGTTTGTTCTATCAGTATCGCTGCTCTTCTTCTTTTTGGTTTCTTTTTCTTTCTTCCCATAAGGGACTAAAGCATCCAGTGCTGCAGGCCACACAGGTGGAATGGAGGCTGTTTTGCTGTTTAGGCCTTGGTGCTTATTATGTAAGATAGGGGGGAGGAGGTTGCTATTGATCCGCTGTGTGTATGTGTGTGAGGAGTGAGTGGGGGTGTTAGGTGGTGGTGACGAGGGGGGTAGCACAAAAGCTTATCTTGTACTTTTCAAGATGGTTCTAAAGCAGAATGCTTGCAAAACATGAACTGTATTGATTGACTGAACTACAACACCACAAAGCAAAATGACTGACAGACAGATATTGAAATTGGCAGACAAACAGAAGGACAGGTGAACGTGCGCACACACACACACCTTCACAACTTTTGTTTGCTGGCTCAAGTGTTTGAAAAGTTTAAATCCATGATGTCGGCTTATATTGGCTTATTAAAGTAAGACTTGTGATAGAATTTATTGGCCACCTGGCTTGGTATTAGGTTCAGACTTGCGTATGTCTCTTTGAGACATTGATGGCTGACATCTATGGCAGTATTTAAACCACAGACGGTATAAAGAATGGACAGGTTTCCGAAGAGCCGTTTTGAAGCTCAAAATCTGTGGTGCCAACATCTTGGCAGTCCTGCCTCTTCCACCTCCCGGCTAATCTAAAAATCGATAAAGACGTGGATCATCGGTGTACCTGAGGCAAACCAAATGGGTGCTCAAACAAGCCACCTGTGATGGCACCCACCTGTCAATCAAAGTGGCCACGCTGTTAATTATGCATATTTTTAAGCCTTAACATAATGTGAAAGGGTGAGTTAAAAAAAACAAAACAGACTCAGTACAGTTGTCATGAATGGGGAAATTAGTTACAGACTGTAAATATGGAGGCTTATGGAGATAGACTTGTTCTGTAGCCAGCCTCAAGTGGCTGTTCAAATAACTGCAGTTGTTGGGACTTATGCAATGGCTTCATTTCACAGCCACAGAGGTTGCTGCTTGTTTCAGACCTGAAACACTTTTAACATAAAGTTAATCAACAATTTTATTGATCATTTAAGTCATTTTTCAAACAAATAGACCAAACATTCTTTAGTTTTTATGATTGGCTACTTTTCTCTGTATCTTTTGACTTTTGACCTTTATTGGACAAAATCTTCTGACATAGACTAAAAGTTTAAGCAATTAACCAAGAAAGTAATCATCAGATTAATCAGTAATAAAAATGAGTTGAGTTACAGCTCTATTTGTACTACATCGTACTGCAGTACTATTTTGTTTAAAGATGCTTGGTACAGGCTACTCTCAGATTTTCTCTCAATGCATGACATAGAAATAACATTCATGATGTGTTTGTTCTATTAGTTCCCACAAATATATTATTATATAATATATTATTAATGAAGTGTTGAACAGCCACAGTGTCATTAACTGTACAATTCATATTTGATAAGTGTATTTGGATATATTTTCCTTTCAGTGGAAGTCCTGCAGTATTATATTAAGCCCTTATATTATGCCTGAGCAGTCACAGCCTTTAGTATGCAGCGTTCACCCATCTGAGTGCAAATGGAGGAACATCCAGCTCTGAACTGCTTTGGTGAAGCGCAAAGAGGAACCAAATCAATACACTCATTGTATGAGAGAAACATCCCTCTCCTGGTCTGAACCTGAAAACAATGTTTTATTTTGTAATGTGGAACATCTGTCATTTGGCCTCAGTGTTAATAAATATTTACATAAATAATAAATGCTACGTTGACCTCCACCTGCATGAAATGACCTTGAACATTTTGCCTGAGGGCTCTGGCTGTGCCCAGAAGTAATAAAGTAATAATATGTTGTTTGAATTTGCTAAATAAGGATCTTATTAAGAGGCTCGAACAGTCAACATAAGACTTTCTAGCTGCTGCTGTACAAATTACTGCTGGTTATACACCAATTTAAGAATTCCTCTGGTTGTTATGAAAGCAGAATAGCTATGGGGAGTTGCAATCTGATAAAGAGTAACTTTTTGAGAAGTGATGGTGTGCTGCTGCATAATGTGGTCAAATAATCTGTTGCATCTTTATGGAAATAGAATTTATTTACATTTACTTGAAATAAATATTTTAATATTACTGCAAAGTTGTATAACCAATCAACCAGCCTTGCAAAAGCTGTATTTATTTGCTTGTAAGCTGTAATATAAATGTATTAAATGTCAGTGTGCAAACAATATGACAATGTAAAAGAGGTCACTTGTAGTGATGAGCCTATAGAGATTTATCACTTGAATCTGCGGTTCCACCCGGCTTCACAGAGCTTTACAGTGAATTTAAACTCATTGTTTAGCTCTCCGGCCCCAACTTTACCGTTTTGGTTCACTGCTCTCATACTGTCGTTTTTGGCTACAGCAGGCAGCTGCTTTCGGTGACAAAGATCTAAGAACCCACTGTCCAGTACCTGCTCAGCACCAAACAACAGACAGCAACATAGTAGTGCATTTAGTAGCTTAAGGGCCAGATATTTCCTTCAGGCGTTGGTAGAAAACAGCTAAAAGAGAGTGAATAATGGACTTACATCCATCAGGGATGGCCCTAAGCACAACTCCAAATGAATGATATAGTTGCATAATGTTATTGCAGGTTTAAAGTGCCCATGAAGTCAAAGTTGATCTTATCGCATATGCCTACTGCTATATGTCAACTATACGTATACATATGTCATCCATTTCTGGCACATCAATGAAATGAAAATGAAATGAAATGAAAATCAGTTTATCATTTCCTGGTAAATATTTAAATCCAGATTTGAAATGAGTTATTTAATTCTTTGTAAACATTCCTGATATAGGTTTGATTAGGCGTGCTTATTCTTGGAAATGGAAATAGAAAAATCAGTGAATGTAAAAGAATCATATAATACACAGTCAACACTTCTGTTGACAAAGAATGAACATTATAAACTGGAAAGATGGAATTTACTGCATGGCATTTGTATCTATGTAACATGCATTTAAATATGATCCATAGAAAGGCGTCCAATGTGTAAATGCTATGAAAAGAGACCCTCACAAAAACCTTGATCAGCAATTCTTTTTGAGTTTGGTTGCTTGTGATTTTCTGTTGAATTTTTCTTTTGGCTCTTACTGCATCTGATAAAAACAAACGAATAAGAAAAACAAGGGAAAGGTGCAAGACTAAAAAAACTAAACCACACTCACAAAACACCTTGTCAAATGTGAAAGGGTATAGGGTATATTTAAAAATGTCAAAAAACAAAACTTGCACAATGACAAAACAGATTCTTGTTGGTGAGATTTTTTTTTTTTATCTCACATCACTGCTTTGTTCTCCGTCTTTGAGATAACCCTTATGTGATGAATATTAACGTCTTTTTGGGAGTATTTTCAGTGTTTTTGAAGTAAGTTGCAGCCAGAGGAAGATGAGACAAGAACTAATAAATGTCACCGTGACAGTTTCATCATATGTAGTAAATTTTATGGGGCTTAATGGTATTAAGAACTTTGAACTCTGTGATGGCAATAAGCACTGCAAAGTTGTCTACAGCCGGACGGCTCTAAAAAGGACCACAGATAGCCGTGTGAGGATTAATCTCTAATCATGGCAGTAGTGACTGAATGGGTTCCACACGTGAAAAAATGTTTGTGGAGCTGAGTTTTCCACAAATAATGCAGGTTGTGTACTGTACAATATGTTCCATGCTTCTATTATATGACTCTGACACCATATTTCTCAAGGAAAAACATGCCGTTTATTTCCCATTTTTCCAAGCTATCCTTTCCTTCACTCCCAAGGTCATGTTTAAACCACAGTATAGTGAGATAGATGTTAGCATATATCAACAGGAATACTTGTACTGCACGGTTTTAGATGATGGTTCAGTAACATTAATCTACAGTTATTGTGTTGTTGTGATTATACCAATAAGGCTACGGTATGCTTTTCATTTCGTTGATCAATTTAACTATTCTCGTGCTATAGTTCCTTCTTTAAGCGTGCTGCCGTCAAACAGAAATCATTTTCAATAGACTTCTGTGAAAAGCTATCACAACATCTTTTATTTTTTTGCATAAACTGCTCGCCACAAGCGTTTCTTTCTTCTGTCTGAAACAGGAAAATCCAGTTACAGTTGTTATCATGTTTTGTGGTTTTATAATAGATGCACAGACAGGGTGAAGCTGATATTGTGAGCAATATGACTCACAATTTTTTAAGAAATATCTGGTCATAAATGGCCATTGACGTGGCTGAGAATGGGAATCAGTACCGAATGTAACCGAACCCTTAAGTGAAACGGAATATACGCGTCCACAATCAGTAAGTCTTGTACATTATTAATTTATTGAAAGCAGATATTGTAAAGCAGATTTCACACACTGCAGGGTACACAGAAGGAGAATAAGAAGAATTTGCTTTGTAATTAGAATCCCTGCTGTCTGTGACAGCCCATAGGCCTAATATTGCAGATATGGTATGCTGTGGTAAGTGTTTTCCTGATAGAGCTATACACATACTGTACATAATGTATGAACAGTGTGTCTTCCATATATTTATGGTGCACTGTATGAATAGAATACTTAAAGAAGTTGAGGTCTATTCATAAAGTATACACGTACAGATATGTTGACAGTTTGTGTAAATATATTATGGCATTTTACCCACATATTAAAGCCTATTTGATGGACTGAAGAGAGTATTTAGAACAGGAGTACTGACTTCATTTGGATTTATTGAATCCCGAATGTAACCTTTTTCAATGCCCACAATCACAGATTGAAGGTTTCTGTCACAAACACAAGGCAATCTAGGAACAGATTCCTATTTACAGGAACAACTGGTGGAAATAAAATTGCAGGTGGCTTGAGATAGATCAGAGACACACTCACTCACTGTCTCACTCTCTTTCTCCTAACACCTGGGAAATGCCTTTAAAACCCAAGCCTTGTACTGCCAGTCATTTAGTGGCAGCACTAGATTAGTTGAAGGCTCAGGAGCAGTCTCACAGCGGGGTGAAGAAAGTGACTTTCCTTCCCTCATCAAGAATGCTTCAGTCAGTATTTGGATTCGAACTGGCAACCTTCCAGCGGATCATACCCCAGGCTATCTCTCATTGTGTCTCTGCACTTTCTCTGCATTTATCTCTCCGTGCTTCCCTTTTCCTCTCTGTCTCACTTTCGCTGTGGCTGTAGTCATTTTTACTGTGACATTCAGAGGGCGTGGAGCGATATGGACTGACGATTGTTCAGTGGAAGAACATGAAATGTGCCCCCCTCCCCATGCTCCCCGTACCAAATACACCTGGCTGAGGCTCTTTATTTGTTTGTGTATGTTTTCATTGCGGTGGAGCCATCCAGCTATTTGAATGGGATCTTTGCATAGTGAATCGCCAGTCACGGAATATTACTCAGGTCAGGCTGGGCTGAGTAGAAGTGCGGGAGTGTACATCATTGTGCGTATATTAGAGCAGCATGATTTACTTGTTCAGTCCGTGGGCTTTGGCCTGCTGCAGGTGTGTGTTCTCAGCTTGTGTGTGTGTGTGTGTGTGTGTGTGTGTGTGTGTGTGTGTGTGTGTGTGTGTGCACGCTTATATGTGTATGGTGATTTATGCCATAGGCTTAGAGCAAAAAAGACCCTTTTTGATCTCATCCAGGAATAGGCAGGAAGTGTGTGTGTGTGTGTGTGTGTGTGGCCAGAGGTTTTTAGCTTAGTCCTTTGATCCAAGCTTGAGGTGGGCATACGTCTGTGAGGAGCCAGCAGCTGTATGGAGACTTGGCTTGTGCTAGTGTGTGTGAGATAGGGAATGTGGCAGAAGTGTATATCAAGAATCACAAACTTGTGCTTGTTTTGCATGCATATGTGCATTAGTGTGTGTGCAGCACACTGTTTTGCATGTGTCTGTCTCATCAATAATATGATGTATTATCTCACCTCAGTTTCCAGACTGATGGACACTTTTTGGCTTCGCCTCGTACAGTGCTTGTTATCTAAAATGGCTTAAGGAGCATAATGATTTTTTTCAATGGTTAAGTGATATACATATAAAAGAGGATGGACTATAAAATTCACCAAAAATAATGGCTTCTAGGAGCAGGCACTTAAACAGCACCAAATCAATTTTCTTTCCATTTTCTGTAAATACACTGTGATGTGATTATGTCTCCCCGTCTGCCTCAACTCTGGAACGTTCAGATCGACATTCTGCAAGGAACTGGAAGTGCTGCACTGTTAGCCCATTTCAAAGGTAAAATACAATATACTATAAGATTGTCACATACCTTAATTTTAAGATACAATACTCGATACTAAAAAAAGAGACAAGAAAGTCCCAGTCAGTTTCTTTTCTTAAATGAACCTGCACGCGGTGGTACAGAAAAAGTCAATAGCTGTGTTTCCAGCAATGTATTTCGAAGCACATTTTTAAGTATCGCATTAGAAACAATTGATGGAAGCAGCCTTGAGTTTATGCGCATGGTGGGAGATAGGAAGACTTTTTTCAAATATGTTCTGACGTAGAGAACATTCAACTCACTTGACTGATCAGTTTCCACTCCAACTATAATACATCCATGAATCCTCCACACAGATCAGATGTCACTTTCCTCACAATGATTCATGAAACTGGCCATCTCGTTGCATCCTCTTCTTTTGTTTTTTTTTCCCGACTGGAGAGTTGCCGCCACCTACTGCTCGTTAACCAATTCCTCTTAGTCGCGTGGAAACAAGCATTCATTGGCTTTTTCTTTTGTTTCTTCCAGGCTGAAATGTGTTTGAGATGTGTGTCGATTGATTCAGAATTAATGTACACCTTTCACCTTATGAAACTAACATGGTTGGATGCTAACGTTAGCTGTTGTCTAACAGTAGATTATTGGTTATCAGATATTTAGTTTTACCTTGAATTTTGGCCCAATTTCCCTTTGGATTTTCAAGGTCCATCGTTTTTTCAGTTGCTGTTTATTTATGTTTATATGACTTGCAACCTGGAACACAAGCATGTTCAACATTTGAGCTTCCCAAAAATTTCACCAAGAGTTTTGCATAGTGGTGCTGCAGTGCCTCAGTGCAATAATAACATTCCTGGAGTTCCATGCAAGCATGTGCAAAAATGAAATGTTGCATTAGTGCTGGCAGAGTGCTGAAGTTGTGCACGGTGCTGTATATAGTGCGTTTATGGAGAAATTTACCTCTTAGTCACACGCACACTCCAATGGCGACACAGTTGCCATGCAAGACGCTGGCCTATCCATCTGGAGCAACGTAGGGTTCAGTGTCTTGTCCACGGACATGTGGACAGGAGGAGCCAAGGATTGAGCCACCAACCCAGAGATTAGTGGACAACCCCGCTCTACCTCCTGAGCCACAGCTGCCCCAATGAGGAAATCTTGACAAGCTCTCAGTCAGCTTTGGATCATTACAGCATATTGGCTATGGTACTGCTTCTACCAGTTAATCAGATATCACTGAGCATATTGTGAATGGGATCTGCTGAGCTACTGTACAGACATTTAAAAGGCGCCGAGCGACACTAGAGGGGAAAGTTGAGAAAGGCTTAACTTTATGCAAATGTCCGCACAATGTGAGCGACAACCAGATGAGAGCCAATCACACTAATTTTGATTTCCACAGAAACTGAAGCACAGAGTTGTTCACGGCACACAGTTGTTTACGACTTCTGATCAGTCTGGCCAGCTCGGGGTCTCTGTTGTATTGAACAAATTCAGCAACATTATTCTGTAGGTGGGAAACAAACTGTGCAACAGGAAATTAACAACTTCCTCTTGTTTAATACGGCAGCTACGTCAGAAAACAACAACAACAACTGTCCAGTCAGAGCAGAAAATGTAAATTACGTTCTCGGTGCAACATATCCACAGAGCTACAGATTCACGAGAGACCAAAGACTGCCTACTACTTTGTAAGTGTATGTCTGAAGCAGCGTATCTTCTGTTCAGGTGTGCATCTCTGAGAGTTGCAACACAGAGCATAAAGGCTTACAATGAACAAAGCCTGCTACTACCAATTTTGATGTTTGCAACATCCCTACATACCAACAACTGCAGGGTTTGGTTCCGGATGGTGTTGTTATAAAGAAAATGTCCATTTACTAACTTTACATGACTTTACTTACAGATTACAGATCACTTCACTTAGGATAATGTTCTCTAACTGTTCATCAGCCAGGGCGTTTCACTGTAAGAGGTACTTCTAGAAACTGAATAGCTTTACCTATCAAAGGGCTCACTTTTACACAGCTCAAGTGGATTTTTCTAATATGGAAGCAGAGTTCATTTGTGAAATGCTACTTTTTTTAATGTGTACATGAGCTATCAGTATTTTTGGTGATGATGGCACGATTGAACGAATAGCTTATACCTCCCGAGTGTGTATGTGTTTTTTCCAGTGTGCTGAGGTAAATGTTTTGACTCACGTGTGGTTGAGTAGGTAATGATCAGGATGAAGTATTCCCTTATGGATAGATGAGGAAATTAATGGGCACAGAGAGATGAGAAGATACGCTGGGACGAAGAAAAGTAATCAGAGGAAAATAGGTAATTTAAAGACAAAGCAGGTGGAAACAGATAATAGATTATTAGTTATGGGGTCATTGGAGTAGATAGATGGATGACAGAAGACAGCACGGAATGAACAGACATAATCAAAACAGAGTTTAAGACACTTAGTCAAGACAGATGAAGTGAGTTCCTCAAAGAGAAAGACAAAGAAGATAGAAAATACTTAGCTGGCTAATGGACTTTTGTTCTTCTCCTTTTACTGCCTTGTTCTTTTCCAATTGTTGCACATCATACTTTTCTCCTATCCCTGCCTGCCTTACATCCTTCCTCTCCTTTCGACCACTTACTTCTCTCCTCCACTCTCCGTAATTGGGAAGGGGCGGCGCACAAGCATTCATCTCATTAAGTGCACACACTGCACACAATTCTCAGAAACATATTTTTATCCTGTAAATGTGGAATGAATGCGTGTGCGGACTGAATCACAACTCCTCTCGCATACGATTCGTTTTATCTTGTGGATTTGGGAGTAGGAAGAAAGAAAGGCAAAGAAATGAAAATAAAGTGAAAGCATTCAAGAGAAAGAGAGAAATTCATTATCCTGTACACCCGTTGATGCAAATCTTTCAGTAGTGTCCTGTGCCGAGCTGCTGCGGAGTTTGCACACTTAAGTGAGCATATCAGGACACACAACACAGAGATACAGACACTCTCATAGCCACAGGCATCTTTAGTTATACTCCAACCTGGTGGCTCAGCTGTAACGGTCAACAATGCCAACAATGCCACTCAGTGTTTTGTCTGAATTTTCAACCTGTCATCACTTTACTCCACTGCCATGAAATTCACCTCTGGAATGCTCATGTGTGTATTCTTAGGGCTGAAATACAAATTAGCAATAGAAGAAAATGATACATTTATTATAAATTGTATATTCTAATCATTAGAAAAACATGCAGTATTATGTTACACACAAAGTACATATTTATAACATATATAGATTCTGTTGAAGAAATCAATACATGTCTAGCATAGTTTGATCATGCATGGATGGGCTTTAATGCCAACATAATAATCTAAGTAAAAGTAGCATTTTTCATGGAGCCCCTCACTAGATTACACCATGAATCTTGTGCTGCTTTCACATGACAGCAACAAAACAATCTTTAATGAATTTTACATTTAATTATCTTCTCTTATGAAAAAAGACATGACATTTATCAAATTGATCACTTTAGAAACAAAAAACTGTAAATGAGCCAATTGACGTGATGGGACCATTTTTTAAAAGTTGATACTCGGTTGTTTTCCTGAGAAATACTTCAGCTTATGTTCTGCAGTGGCACAATGCAGACAACCGGGTTGATCTATGCGGCTCAAGACTATCAAAAGTTTATAGTTTAGTCAATTTCATTATAAAGACGGTTATTAGCTAAAATCAGTTGTCTTCTGTTGCAAGTTTACAGCCTCATAAATAGGTGGAGTTATCTGCTTTTTTTTTTTTTTTTAACCTTTTTATAAAACTTTAGGTGTTTTTGTTGTTGGTGTAAAAATGTCACTCTGTCTTTCAGTAAGTTGTGATGGCTGAAAAATGTAATCAAAATGATAGTGAAGATAGAAAGAATGACTTTCTTATGCAGTAATGAAAACAGCATGTTGTTTTTGTGTTCGCTGTGACTTCTATATTGTCAGTGTGTAAGCGTACCCAGATATGGCTAACTCAATGCATCCTGTCAAATTACTTAATAAAATTATAGGCAACAGACAGTTATGTTTTAATATACGTAGAGTTACTCCAGTTGTTGCCAAAGTGCATTGATGTAATTTTCTTCTAACATTACTTCACATGAATTGGGATTTTGATATCTTTTGAGATGTAAATTTAACTAAAAATGGACATTGTGTGCCCTTGAAAGCATATTCTTGTATGTTCCTGTATGTTAATGTTTGTGATAGTCTGCTTTTTTTCCCTCACAGAAGCTGGCTTCAGCTCTACTCTTGGCCCATTAAACTGTCTGTTCCTTATAAAGAGGCTGAGAGGAGCTGATGTGATTGGCTCTTATTGAGGCTCACATCAACTCCACCTGCTGATACTGCAGTCCTCCCACGAATAATATACTCATCCTGGTCCAACGTCTTCTCTACAGCACAGTCACATGGTTGTGCTCTCACAAAACACTTTGTGACACTTGTGATACTTTGTGAGGTTTGTGCTTAATGTAGTCAGTACGTCATTGCTGCTGGAAATGCATCACAAGGCTGAATTGATTTGATGTGAGGCGTTTCGATACATTAACTGATGAAGCGGCTCTGTTCACCTTCCCGTAGGGCCTACAACAGATGAAAGGTGTACAATTAGTCAGGTTTAAACTGTAGTTATGAATCATGATTGAATGCTGAATTCTCTTCATTCACAGCCTGTAGTTTTGGAAAGTACTTAAGACAGGGTGATATACTGTATGGGCAAAACAAAGCTCCTCCTCACACCTGATCGATCACATGGTAAAACGTTCATCCCCTGCTCAAGAAAAGACACAAAAGACAGATAGACGGCTGGCTCTTGTAATTGATATTTTCCTCAGGAAATTGATATGTTGAAAGTCAGGCTGTATTTTGCCCTCAGCACTCGAGCTGCCAATGAAAATGTTGTGTGGCTCTCACTAGGACAGCCTAACCTGTCCTACAGTACTCCACATAACTGACATGATTTTTTTAAGTAAAGACACGAGGACTGTTTACTGCCACTCCAGCACAGGGCTCAGCGATGCTCTTTGTGCTGCATTCATGGACAACGACCCACCTGCTGAGTTTTTGAGAGCCAATTTGTACCAATCTATGGTAAATATGTCACGCATGGACAAAACAAGGTCTGACTTGCACAGTGAAACCACAAATTCTCCTGTGGCCAGTGTAACATTGATATTATAACAGTAATCTATAATAGTTCTCTGTAATAATATGATAGTGTTCGCTGAAAGGCAGCGTGTGGGTTTTGCTCCAATAATCCACTGTTCTAAATGTCAGTCCACGGCTCTAGGCAAACATTATGCTGATTACTGCAACCATCATTTCTAAACAGCTCCTCATGCCTGGCAAACACACCTTTAAATGGCAGATGTTTGTGTGTGTGTGTGTGTGTGTATTTGAGCTCAGAATTAACTGTTCGATACAATTCTTGGCAAAATTTACTTGATTATGTTCTTTCAAAGTCACTTTATGTGTCATAGTGGCTTATTAGGATGTCACTCGCTCCTCAAGGTGTATGTGTGTGTGTGTTCGTGCACCTTGAGCATTTGTGTGCATCAGGTGTGTGGATAATTGCACCTGTGCCTGTGCGTTTATGTGCGCAAATGGGCTTTTAAACCACTTGCTTTCAACGCGCTCGACACAATCACTGCCGAAAGTATTTCTCAATCTTCACCACCTCCCCATCTCAGTTCTCGCTCTCTCTCCCTCTTTTTCTGTCGCTTTCTTTTCTCCCTCTCTGTTCTCACCTCGTGGTCTTCCTGTCCATCACTAGTCGTAATCTAATTAGCTTGTATCATGGATGTATTGCGCTTGTATAATGACACAGCTGGCCCTTTCTCTCTTTTCACACAAACACACTCACACGCCAGACATTAGATGCGAACCTCTATTATCATAAATGAATGGAGCGAGGGAGATGGAGGAAGGGAGAAGTGTGTTTTGTTTTGAGAGTGTGTGTTTGTGAAGGAACAATACGGCATGCAATACAACATCAATTTATTTGTTCCTCATATTCCCCCACAGCAACGTTTCCCCAACACAATGAGAAACATATTGTGCAGAATGTATCGCAAAAATTAAGATCCTTTATGAATAAGCCAACTGTGAGCTAAAGCAGAGCACCGCAGCTATCAAAGTTATATAGACGGTGGCACACAAAGACAAACACACAACACAGTCTACACACACACACACATATGGGTTTAACAGGAATGTACATGGATCCACTTGAATGGCGAAAAATGGTTTTATTCTTCAGTTTTTCAATTTTCTGCAGCACAATTCTGCTGAAACAGTAAACTGCATTGTGTTGCACATACACACACAGACACACGCACATACACACACAGACACACACACAAACAAGTTAACTGAACACAAAGCACACAAAACTAAAAGCAGGTTTTATGTGCTGACCAACCAGCAAGACGTGGTAAGTCGTAAATGGTCAGTGTTTTTTCTCATGTTAGCAGAATCGTAACAGTATTAATTTTTCATTTTTCTGTCAGGACACACATACAGAACACACACCTACATTCACACTCAAAAAAGAAAAAAAGTGATGACAAGCAGCGCGAGAGACACAGAAAGGCTCAGTGCGTCTGAGCATATGCAGTGGTTTCCAAATTTCCGAATTTCAACGAGTTTTGCAAATCTCCTTTGATTTTCCCTCTCTCTCCCGTTCTCTCCCCTCGTGGACTGACTGTGTCTTTCCATGCTGTCATTTCCCCCCCTCTGTGGTGTCACGTTACATTCGGTCTACAGAAACTTTCCCTTTTCATTTCTCCCTCTCTTCTCTTGCTCTGTCTGTCACATCCCTCCCCTCTCCTGCCCCGATTTCCTTCCCTTTAATCTCACTTCTCGTTGTCCCTCTTCCCCTCTGGCTCTGTACAAGGGGAAGGGGGTGGTAACCCATCCCTGAGGGGGGATCCACTAACTGCACCCTTTGGCACCAGCTGTCTGTCTGAGCCCTGATGTATGTGTACTCTTGCAAGACTCTGGGTGACGGCTTTTTTTTTTTTTTCATGTGTGTGCATGTGTGTGTGAACGAGTGAGTGAGTCAGAGGAGAGGGTGTTTGGTGAATGTGGTTGGTAACTCTATCTTGGACGACATGCAGCTAAAAGCATTAGGTTAGAACAACTGCCAGGCCTGGCAGCAGTTGACAGGGCTTTGGGCAAGGATAGAAGGACAAATGGGGTGTGGTGCCTTGTAGCCGAGTATGTATGTATGTCTCCGTGTGTGTGTGTGCGTGCGTATGTTTGTAGCCTATTCCATCAACGCCAGTCCCTGTGTGAGCACTTAGTGATTATGGTGGCCCAGAGTTGTTAATTTGTGTAATCAGTGTTTAATTGGCATTGAGGAAAACACATTAATCAGTCCAGAATAAGTCTCCGGCTTCTTCACGCAGTCATTCATTAGTGTACTTCAATCAGCCAATCACAGTCTGGGAGCCGAGCATACTGGGTCGCAATCACAAATTCCACTAAGGCTGACATCTTAGTGGTCACACCATGTCGCTTTATTGCCACTTCATGAGTGTAATTACTAAAGTGTTAAATCCTGTGTTTGAATGTTTGTGTGTTATTTCAGCAGTCAATACACTTATTGGCAATTATTTGATGTGGATGTTTGGTCCTCACCTTCATTCACATGTGCTCTGCTGTGTGTTTGTGAGGCTGTTTTGTCTCTGTGGTGTAAAGGTCTTGAGGCTATATTGCTTGAGTGTGTGTTCACATGTCGACGTGCAGCATTTCTGTTTAACCATGTGCTGCATCTATAAAAGTAGAGCACACACACACGCAAACATACTGTAGACGGGCAGGCTATCAAAACTGTGAACCCGCAGCAGCAAGAGCGAATGACATATTAGATTTCTGTAAGTAGAGAAAAAGCCTCAGCTCAACTTTTCTCACTCTGCCTCTTAAATTCTGCTGCTGGCAAACAACCAATATATTTTAACAACGCTTATCCAGACACGCAGACACAATCACACATAATATTTTATGGTTAGGACTGGAATGTGTAAGCTGAGAGAGTGGAGAATTAAGTGTCTTTTTCCTTTATACCACTTAAATCGATTTAGCATAATTTAATTTTACACGGTGTGGAACATTTTTGTGTCTGTTTCTGTCTATGTATTTGAAACAGAGCAGTCAACACAATGATACAACACAAGACAGTTTTTAACTTATATCTCCCAGTGTTTCTCATTAATTACTTACACAATTTCATGAACCAAAAATAATTTTACACTCTCTAACAAAGATCTCTAACATTGTGTTTTGGACCGTTGCTTCAGCAAAGTATCTCTTACTCCCAGTCAGTCAGCCAAAGTATGTACGATCGATTAACAAGTGGACAGTCTCTACCCCTCCAGTACTTGTTTGTTCTGCCATAGTGGAAAGGGTCGCACATGCTGTACAGAGAGAGAGGGAGAGAGGGAGAGAGTCTCTTCTTTTAATGTGGGCTCGAAGCCTGAATGGGGGGTAACTGAAAGGAAGTGATTAAAGTAATTAGTGAGTCAGTAAAAAAGATGGAGAATTAGATAAAAATCAAATGGTGAAATAATCCACTAGAATATTTTCAACAGACAAATATTAGGGATGTCTTTTTTTTTTTTAGAAAACAAAAAACAAAACACAAAATTGGGATGAAATACAAGAGTTTCAATTATATGTTTCAAGTTTATGTCACAATTGTTTTCTATGGCATAACATACTCAGGCTCGAGGTACAGAACTAACGTTAGCTCTTTGAATCCCTCGCCTTTTTACCTACTGTACCACATGTTTGGCAGCACATTGGAGAGGCGCACATCATACGTGACGTGATCTCTGGCTACAAGCCATCCTCCATCCACACGGCAGTTGACATTCCTAACAAATATGCAATTACGCTGTCATTCTGTGGGAAACGCTGATCTCCTGCATGTTTTAGAATACAACTTAAAGGATCGCTGTTTGTTGAATTAACAACAAACAGCGATCCTTTAAAGTGTGTTTTGAATGTGGTCTGGTAATGTTGCAGCTAATGTAGCTACTGTACCAGCTACCAGTACAGGAAAGCAATATGTCAAAAATGAAAATAGAGCTCTGACATTTCCAAATGGGTTGAGACAATGAGAGGACACTTTTTTGAGGGTTTTTATAAATCCTCCCGTTTTCCACTCAGAAGCATCCCAAAAACACAAAATAGGCCCGCAGGATCAGTGGGGAGTATTTGCTGAGAGCTCGTTATTTTCCAAAATTATAGATTGGACATTTCAACTTAGGCATGTCTTAGCCAAGCAAGCTGGGGGTGAAAAAACATGTCTTTTGTGAAGACAGCAGTCAGTATTAGGGAGCTGCAGACTGAGCAATGTATGAGAAAATGATTTGAGTTCTGAGCAATGCAGTTTTATGTGTCTGTTCTCAACCAAAATGATGAACACATCATAAGAACTCACTGGTCGTTCCTGATGCTTATAATTGGACCTGGGATTGGATTGTCTGGTATCTATCAAGCCAGAGTAGCAAAGCTATTGTAAAACTTTCAAAGGAGACTGCACTGTATGGGTTTGAAGCATTTGATAACAAATATGAATGAGGTTGAATGATGGTGCTGACAGAATGGAGTTTTATGTGTCTCCAGAGGAGCTGGGGGAAGAGACAGGTAGGATGTACTTTCTGCTTTACAATAAATACCTCTGAGACTGTGGGAGGACTTTTTTTTCCCCCCTTCATTGTAATGATGGGATTATACTGGCACATCCACGCAGGTGTTACAAACTGTAGCAAACAGTTGAGAGTCACAAGACATGCAACATGACAGCCATATAAGCCTCAATGTCTTTGTCTTAGGAGCTTTAGTTGTTGTTGGAACCTGGCTTGTTTGTTTGGGTGGATCAGCGCGGCACGGTTTGCCGACTGCTGATAAGTAATTGAGTCGTAGCTAAGGAGCTGTATCTGGTTAGCTTGTTATCTCGCAGGGATGGATGTTTTCCTGGAAGTCAGGCACATACTGAACTCTAAAAACAAGTTTTCTGATTGTACTAGTGGATAATCATATGATAATCTGTTGGTGAATAAACAGGTGTGAATTTTATGCTAGGATATGACAATAAATCTGACTTCACGTACAGCTCAGAGCTGTTTCTGAAACGAGGTATGACTGCACTTTTAGAGTACTAGATCGCATCGCATAGTCCACATCTTTTTGTTGCACAAGTTTGGATTTATTGGTTCTTACACACAGACAGTTTGTTTATTACAATATAAAGTTAAGGCTGAGAATCAACATTGAAAATATTGCGACCCTACAGTAAATCAGGACTGTGTTTTAACTCCAACTTATGACACTGAGTTGTTTTTTTTTTTCATACCACTCGTTATTGCGAAGACTCAGGTGATTAGTTGAGCTTCAACTATCTCTAATTTAGTGTGAGCTTGTGTGTATCCGTGTGTGCGTTTTGGCCTGCTTGTTAGCACCACGCAAGAACCAAAGTGCACTTTTTAATTACAGCTCTTAGATAATTTAGAGAGGAGGGGAAAAGAAGCTCGGGAGTCATGGAGGAGGGTTAGTTTAATCTCACAGTTCGTTTCACCCGTTGCTTTTGGTTTTATACTTCCTTTTAAAGACATAAATCACTGATCTCATCCTTGAGAAAGGCAGAGAGAGAGACTGTTAGATTAGCAGCAGTAGTTATATAATCATATAATCATATAATCAGATTATAAGTACATTAGCCATAATTTTCCTCTCTGTGATAAAGAGGTAAAGGCATGGACGAGTAAACGGGGGCTCGCAACCGACCAACCGTGGATTCGCATAAACAAATTAGGTCACGGTACCATGTATATGTCTGTGTGTGTGTGTGTATGTGTGATTCTGCTTCAAGTCAATTAATGTTTATGCTTGTCTCTTAAGTGCATCTCTCAGAGACTTAGCAGTGTTTACCAGCTGCTCACAGTTGACGCATCCATACTGTAGATAAACAAATAATTCATGAATTAATTTATTTAGGCCTATGTACGTTTGGCTCTCTAACCTTAATATTATACTGCTGTCTGTGTTGACATGTGTAGTCTCTGTGGCTCTGCATAAATTGTGATACATCAAGTGTTTACAAGAAAAGAGAAACTGTGGATCATTTCTGCTCTCCCCTTTTCAAACAAGTCTCGTAGGAAAAAGGAGAAAACGAGTTGAAAACAAGCAACGAAACTCAAATAAAACTTCTGCTGTTTGTCTGGGTAGAAAAGGAATAATACATGGGGAACTTTCCTTTCCTTTCCAGGGCAGTAATTCCCTAATAGGAAGAAAAATCATTTCTGGGGATTTCTACTCCAAATGTGCTAGAAAGAAGCATGAAATGAACCAACAAATTAGAGTGTTGCCAGTTATTCATACACACAAATTGAAAATCTGTCTGTCTGTCTCAGTTTTGCGTCGCCGTCTTTGACTTTTCCCAACATCCTCCCTCTGCTCATGTGGCTACAGTAGGTTGTATTTCCACAACATGTTTTATGGAAAGAGAAAGAAGAAAGCGGGTATCATTTAAAGAGAAAACTTTCTCCTCTGTTCATGTTGGAGCGAGAGGGTGATAGAAGAGTCAAGATAGCTAAAAGCAGATGCTTCTTTGTGTTGAAATCCAGTGGAGGCTGCAGGACTTTATAAATAGACACGGGTATGCATCATTGACTCCGGGCTCTATTCTGGTCTTTTCATGTATGTATGGTTGTGGGTAGATTGTGGTAGAAGAGGTCTATTCTGAGGTTTTGCCTGTGTACGTGCGTTGAGTGCGTGTGTCTGCTGGTATAGGGTGAGGCGAATATCTATGTGAGTGCGTGTCTTCACACCTTGGCCACAAACAGGAGTGTTAAAACCTCTCTGGCAGTGTGTGCAGACAGCATTTTCGCTCCTCTCCCCTCTATCTATCTCCCTCTGCCACTCCAGTCCATCCTAGAGGACATGTTCTGAGACATTTACACCCTGGTTCTGTCCGTGTGATATTCTCTCCCCCTCACCCTCGATGCCTGTTTTTTTCCACCCATTCTTCTGTTCTTTCTTCTCCCAACATGCTTTTAGACACCTCACACGCTCCCGCCCCATCCACCCCACCCCCTGCTTCCCACTTCTCCCGCCTCCTCTGCTGTCGATCCCTCCTTTCCTCCTGGGTTCAGGTGTGTCTAATCAATGTCTAAGCTGTTTAATCCCCTCTAGATGCTGCGCTGCCGTGTGTGTCTGCGAGCGCTTGTGTATGCGTGTCTGCCTGATTGTGGCGTCCTTGTATTTAATACAGACGCAGAATGAAAATGAGGGAAGTCAAGGTAAGAAAGGCAGAGGGTAGAGCAGTAGTAACCTCTACAAAGAACTGCTGTGGATAAATTTGTGTGCATGGTAATTAATTTGCCATGCTCAGTATATTAGTGTCCTGTAAAAACACAAAAATCTTTTGGTAGCGGTGTGTTGTTACCCCTCTTAGATTATGTGATTCTACTTTATGCACAATATGATCATCTAATTTGATTCCTCTGCAGTTTAATGATAATTTACGTCAGATCTCTTCTTGAAAGTGCATTAGGTTAAAAAAAAAATAAATAAATAAAAAAAAGTTAAGTTTTAAGTTTTATGTCAAGGACTGAATCAGAAATGCTCCAGAAAAAAAAAGTCTACTGCTAAACCAAGAATAGTTACACCAGATAACTTTTTGGCACCACAGAGTGGATTAATTTTTCACAAAGATTTTGCCAACAGGGTGTTGTTTACCTGGGCTTCTGTGTCCGTGCGATCCATCAAAATTGGTTATTTCCAACAATGTAATATAGGTGCATTTCAACACTTCGTGGCTTTAATTATTCTTCAACCGAAAGGATTTCAGCATTCAGCGAGCACGCCCCCACAGTCCTGGAGCTGAGAATACTGCTAATTTTTAACCGATTTTGACACTTTATTTCTTTTGACAAAGGTTTAGCAGCTAAGCTAACTGTTGCTTGAACTGCTTGTGGCAGAGGATTTCTTGTGATGCGTTGCAGTGGACAAAGCATTGTGAAGTATGGAAAAATGGACAGACCAAAATAATAACTTTGGCAAAAATTAAAAAACCCACTGGAAATTTGCTTCAACAAAGAGGACACTATCATCAGCATAGTGAATGAAATGTCTGCTATTATAGATTAACAAGGGTGATGGCTAAAGGCTGGTTGGTTGTTTAGGGTCTAGGGGTCATGTAGTTCTAATAGCTAGATTTGTAGTCTACTTAACCAAGTCAATAACAAGGTCATCCAATACCTCAACCATGACTTGCTCTCCATTATACTAATCCACTTTATACTATCCAACACTTTATACTGATTTATTAATCTCTCTCTTACTCCCTATCTGTGTGTGTCTCCGTGTGTGTGTGTGATATAAAGGCCCAGGGCAGGGTACAAGCTTATATGTGCTTAACTCTGGTCTCAGTGCAACTCTGCTGGATTAGCTCCTGTCCTCGCCTCTTGTCACCCTTTCCTCCTTCTCGTACATGCTAACATTTTCTCTTAGCTGAGTCCACATCTGTTTCTGTTGCCATTCGTATGTATTTATTCACACTTACTGCAGCAAACAGATTTTTTTTCTCTTCCTCTCCACCAGTCTTTTCCCTCTCTTCCTCCTCCTCCTCTCTCTCTGACATATGGCAGTGTGATATCCACAGCCGCAAGGCTCTAATTTATTTAGCTAACGATCTACACCACCTCCCTGAATAGAGAATGAAGGTCTAGTCTCTCCCTCTTTCCTTCTCACCCTCTCTCCGTCTGTCCCCCTCCTCTCTTTATGCCGTGTAGCGCTGTATCCCTGCTGTATCCCTGCCTCACCTGTTGTTCCACGCATGCAAACGAGCACACACACACACACACACACACACACACACACACACACACACACACACACACACACACACACACACACACACACACACACACACACTTGTTTAATCTAATTAAGCAGGAACATGTTTTCTCAAGCAGGTTGTAAATACTGAGACTGTATTAGTGGAATGAAATTAGGAGCTCCTCTGTGTGTATATGTGTGTGTGTGTGTGTCTTGTCTGTGTGTCTGTCTGTATATATTGATGTTTAGTAAAAATGTATGCATGCATGTGTGCCTGAACATATTTCTTAGCATGTCGTATGTGTCAGATGATAATTGCTACAGGATATTATGCTGGTTGCATGACTGAACTAATGAATCTGACATGATATTAGTGCGGCCTGTCTACAAGAGTGTTCATAAAATGTGTGTGTGTGTGCGTGTGTGTGTGCGTGCGTGTGCTTGTGTTAACGAGTGAATATGCTGTGCAGTGTTACAGTATTTCAGGCTAATATAGGAGGATCAGACCAGATTTGGGTTTTTGTTTCTGCTTCACTGCTTTCATTGCAATCTGTCTTTCCTTCTCACCCTGTCTCTCACATTTACACCTTCTCACACACAAAATACCACACCTTTTCCTTTCTCCGGCTCTTAATTTAATCCTTTAAATTAACATATTGGTGGATAGCGGAGATGCACACCTTGCTTTCATTAGAACCAGGCTAATTTCCAATTTTTCTACTCTGCTTATTTCTGTTCTCCTCTCCTCCCTTAGCCTGTGGCAGTGACTTTGGGATTGTTAACAGGGTGCTTACAGTCATAAAAAACCTGGGAACATCTTGGAATTTAAAAATAGAAATTTCCAGGCCTGGAGAAGTTTTGGAAAAAATAAATAAACACAGAAAGTTTTGGAAAGGTCATGAACATTTGCTTCACAAACACCTGTATAAATGGGTATATGTGGTTTGGTTAAGTTTGACTGAGAAAAATCTATATTTGAGAAACTATACTTATGTTGTTCTCTGTGTGGGTTAACGTCATACACTGACATGAGTTGCTGCTTGTACTTTAACAAGATGTAATTTCGCACATTGCCAAAAAATGCCCATGTAATAATGTTGGGCTTCACTTGACAAGTAAAAGTCATGGCTTGAGAACAACCAGGACCTGGGATGTGCCACATATAGACTGTAGTAAAAGGTTCAACATTTTGGACACGGAAGAGGCAGCACTAACTATCAGTGCTAAAGGAGCTACGCCACAAGCTGCTGCTGTTGCCTGGGATCACTGTTTTTTTTCTCTCACCCAAGTGACCCATGTGACACCAGCTGCAGTGTTTCACTCTTGTCCACATCAAACAGTGGACCATTTCAGGTGCTATGTCCAGAAACTGCAGAGGCACTGTGTGAGCTAATGGTGGCTAATTCGACTCCTCGAAGTCATGTGAAGAAACAAGCCAGCTTTTTCAGGTCATGTTCCCCAGCAGTCAGATATGCAATGTCCATATACTGTGTATGTTCTTTTTGGAGTGGCTCCTTATGTTAAGAAGACGATCTTGTCCAAAGTATCGAAGCAAAGATTGTAAGTCACGCATGTTACACATGCTGGCACGGCCCCAAGGTGAAGACTAAATACATCAGGACAGAGTTAATGTGCCATTCATCAGTTCCTCAGTGATATCTTCACTGAGGAAATTAAAGGTTTGCTTTCAGAGATCAAAATCATCATTCAAAACCAAATTTCAATGAATTGGACCAATGTGAATTGGAAAGTGTTCAAAATACTCTGTAAGCAAGCGCAAAATGATGTGCGAAAGTGGCTAATCAACATCAGTTTGTGCAGGTTACATATACGGCACAATGCAATCAAAGTTGGATCTCAATCCACCTAAGGGAGAGACTATCTAGCCTGTTCCTGATTGCCCTGCCCGTCATGAGGATTTTATGACAGCAACTGGATGTAGCGCGTCTATGCTTGTGGATTGTGAATGTCAAGGTGTCAGAATGAGGATTGCTGCGCTGGCCGCATGTCAAACACTACATGGAGGTGGTAGAGGAGAGGTGAACCACCCAATCCAAAAATGAAGTAATTTGAGGAGTTGAAGATCTGCTGTGCTGATCCTGCCTTCACGCTGAAGGTTTGGATATTTAACAGCATTGCAAGAGAAATTCCCCTTCCTTCCCCTTCCTCATCATGCATCGAAACCATTGTTACCCTAATCTAGAGCAACATTTTGTATAAGTATACAAACCATAAAGCTGTCATAACAGGCTTAACAACATTGCTGTCCATCACATATTTGCTTCTGTTTTCATTTGTATATAATGGGGGGTATTTTTTTTCCACTTTTTTCACACTTTTTTAGTTTGTATCACCTAAACTATGCATTTGATGTATTTAGTTCTTTGATAAGTTTAGTTATTTAGTTAGACAGATTTACCTGTGGTTTATAAATATACATCTTAACGATCTAACTGAAACATAAAATCCCTCCATTTTAGTTGGCCCATGAGACTATTTCTAAAGGAAAAGCAACTACAAGAGGTCTTTTTCAGGACAGCAGTCTGCACAAGGACAGTTCTCAGACTCTGATATTGGATTTGCAGCAGAAGTCAGCCTGAACCAATTCAGGACTTCCAAAAACATTTCAGAGAGGCGGAGACTAAAGATTAAGATAGACTGCAAGATACTCTTGATCACACTGAAGTTGCTGGAAAAGGCTCCAACTACAATTACAAATTAGTGAAAAGCATGCAGCGCCTTGAATCGAGACGCACGGCTGAATCTAAGCAGCTGTGCGTAACTCAAATGAGAGGGATGTTACACATACTGAGTTTAGGGAGCTTTGCGATTCAGCTTTGACCTTAAAACAGATTGAGTGGACACAATGCTCTCTGAGACAATGGGAACAAAACTATATTGCTCTGAGTGTGGAATGTGGTGGAGATTGTACTCTTGTCTCATGGACAAGTGTGGCGAGAGGATTTTCCATTAAAGAACTGACCCTAGAGAATCAGAAAGAGAGGTCTCTGGTGGCTGAGAGGCTTATTGTTGACCATGTTAGGACTGCTGGGGGCATAACGAAGGTAGAGATCACAAAAGAGCTGGCTGCAAGAGTCAGGCAGAAGGACCTTGACTACATGGATGAAAATACCTGTGTGACTTGAAGAGGGAAGCCCTTGCACATGAGATATATGATTTGTTAAAAGAAGAGGGCTAGGACGGAGGCTGATATTTATACCCCTGAAAAATGGGCAGATGAATACGCTGAGAAAGAAGGAGCAACAATCAAGCTGATCTTCAACAAATACAATAGTTTCTTCCGGACTACAAAAGAAAAGAAAGCATCACTGCTGAAGGTTAAAAAGCACATCGACGCTTGCAGAAATTAAAAATTAAACTGTGCGTAGATTGTTTTGTCGGGATTCAAACAGAGAAGGTTATCTTCTGTTAATGCTCAATTAGGTTAATGGTTAATAGGAAGCATGGTTGGTTTAAAATCCTCTTAATTACTAAATGTTGTACTTCAAAAGCCATTTTCTCTCTGACACTGCTGCCTTCTGAATTTAAAGATTATTTTTTTGGCCTTTTCAAGCTTTATTTCATAGAGACAGCTGAAGAGTGACAGGAAATGCGGAGAGAGAGAGATGGGGAATGACATGTGGGAAAGAGCCACAGGTCGGATTCGAACCTTGGGCTTCCACAGCAAGGAGTGAGCCTTCGCACATGGGGCGGACGCTCTACCGACTGAGCTACAATGTCGCCTCCGAGGCATTTATGTTAATTACAGCAATTAAGTTCTTAAGTTTTAACATTAACACCTTTTTATTTTGTAAAAAAAAAAATATTGACTAGTGTGTCAGCATTACTTAAATAAATGTTTTGTAACAAACCAAGGTATTCCGAATAGGTTTCCGAAGCGCCATTTTGAAGCTGAAAATATGCGGCGCTGGATGTACTGCTTCTTCTGCTTCTCGGCTAATCTCAATATTGGCAAAGACGTGGATCATTGCCATATGAAAGGTGGACCAAATGACGCCTGGGTGCTCTAATAAGCCATCTGTAATATCACCTACCTGTCAATCAAAGCATCACCACTGTTAATCATGCATACCTTTAAGCCTTAATATAATTTAAACAGGTGAGTTCTAAAAAAGTTCAGCCTCAGTAAAGTTGTTATGAATAGTGAAATTAGCTATCAACACCAAAACTGTTTTTTGTAAAAGGCTGTAAACATGTTTATTTCTGATGTGAAGTTGGGCATTTTAATATGTGTGCACATGGAGGCTGAAATGTTCTGTAGCCAGCCTCAAGTGGCCAACTCGAGGAATTACAGTTTTTGTCACTTCCGCATTGGCTTTATTTCCCAGCTACTGAGGTTGCTGCATACCTTTATTATTAATTTTAGTTTAAATATATAGTGGTAAAATTCGACATTGGTGTTTATTCTTATTTTTCATGTATACACACACGTTTAGATTGTAAGTATGGTCAAAAAATTAAACAATAACAAAACAAGGTCAGAGAAAGTTTAGGGCCTGTCATGGAGAGTTGGCTGCCTCTCACGGTAGGTATGGCAACAGAGCCACCCTCGGACCAGCTGGCATGTGTGTATAGGGACAGGCATTGGTTGTTAGTGTCAGTTTGGATCACATCAAATTATAACAGACTGCAAGTTCCATTAGTTTCTATATTTACCAGATTACTGATGATGCTCTTCTGGGAGCTCTTTAAGCATTATTGGAGTCTGTATTTGTATGTGTGAATGTGAAGTGAGTGTATTAGTAAGAAGTAAGGGACTCACTCTCCTATTTTGTGTGTGTGTGTGTGTCTAAGTAGGCCGGTGTAGCAGTTTAGTTTGAGTCCGGCTCCTAAGAGGCAGCTTAATAAATTGCTTTTTCTCTGCATCAAATCAGTGGAGAGAGATGTGATTGGGATCTATTTCTCGACTGTGTGGGAGAGCGTGAGGCGTGCATGGCTGTACATGTCTGTGTGTGTGTTGTTTGTGTCAGGTGCTGAAGTGAATTGTATTCAGCCTGTTTTTTTATTCCCAGGAGCTAGAAGAAAAAAAAATCTGCTTCAGATGGAAGTCAGGTGTATATAAGCTTTCCTGTAAAAGGCGAATGCCAAGGTTGAGGCTCTGTTGTCTCTCTTTCTATCACTTTGTCTCTGTAATATTTGCAGTTGTACGTCTCCTCACATCATTTGTTTCAGTTTTATCGGATCGTCATGTCTTTAAGGGGCACTATTTACCCATGTCTTTGTTGTTTAAATCAATTAAAGTATGCACGCCTGTATAGATATGTTTTTTTAATGTCAGCGAGGACCTTGCTAAAGCCAGACAGAGAGCGAGTAATTAGCTAAGTGTCATATTTACACCCAGTTCAACCTGCAATCATTTTAATTTGTTTATTCAAAGCGGGCAGCGCTTGTTTGTTCTTCTTCTACTGAGGAGTCTGCGCATTTCTGCTTCACCAGACGATTGTGTGTTTGTGTCTATGTGTGTTTAGCGGATATGTTTGTTTACATCTAGCTGCAAATCCCAACCATATATCTAGCGTGCACGTCTTTGCGTATGTGTGTGTGTGTGTGTGTGTGTGTGTGTATCTACGTGTAGTCGTGTGCAAGTGTGTGTGTGTGCGTTTATCTGCATATCTGAGTTGTAGAGTTCATTAGCTATAACACTATACTTTATGGTTTCCTCTCTGGTTGTGGACGGTTTTATTGGAGGACTAATTGGCAGTATAGATAGTGGTGTGTGTGTGTGTGTGTCTGCGTGTGTGTAGTCATGGAATTTCAGTGTACTACCCCATGTAGCTGATCGGCTCTCACATTCCCATAACTATTGCTGCCAGTGAATATTGTTACGGCTTTTATGTGTTTTGTGAGTGTACGTGTGCGTATGTGACGGCTCCTAGGGGTGTTTTTTTGTATGAATGTGGGTTTGTGTGTCTGCGAGCATGTATTTGTGCCGGTCACAATGTGGGCCTAGGCAGTAGCAGATGCAGATCAATGCATCTATTAGCAGTTATATTGATCTAGAGCTCTGTTAAGCCTACTAAATGCTGATCAAAAAGTCCTCTGATACATTATGAGCCCATATACCCCCATCCAAAATCCTTTTACTGTCTCCATCATTCTTCATACTATTGCTCTGAACCGGGATGAAATGTGAATCCCGATCCTTGCAACATAGCTCGTACGATATTACTGCAGGAAGGTGAAATATGATATCAGAACAATAGGTTTTCCAATCAAGCAGAGATACGGGGCATTCATTTCAATTTATTTCAAACAAAGCTTGTTGCAGCGTTGACTCAAAAGTTCCCAAAGTTAGTTTGAGTTACAGCCACTACTGATGTGTACAGTTTTTGCTGTTCTCCCTGAAAAAAGGAATAGGATTACAATGCCACGTGCACACACACACACACACACGCATACACACACACACACGGCCTAACCTCTGGCCAGGGTCCCATCCAAGGTATTAGGGGGTCTTAAGAGGCAGAATTCACTAATGACTTCCTTTATCTCCTACACACAGCTTTAGACCTGATCACTGAGGCTCTACACCCACACACAAACACAGGCTCACGCACACATATATACACAACCCAAAAATACCATGGGTGGATAAAAACAGAAAAGCTATAGCAGTGTTTGCTATTTGAACTGGATTTTTTTCTGATCATGTTTGTACATATGCCCTCGCGGTATGAGGATCCTGTGTCATTTCACAGGTCCTAAAGTCATTGTTTTTTAACGTCTGTTTACCCTAATGGCTTCTCTAATACTCATTTTGCACTAGACATGAGAAGTTGTGTAAAAACCTCTCCTCTGCTGTGATCTTAGCAAGGGACTTTTGTTTTTGCTGTCCTTCAGTTTTTGTTTTGCACTGCCAAACTAATAAGTGATTTAGAGGCAGAGAGAGGCGAGTGAAATGAAAATGTGGTTACACAGAAAGAGCAGCAGTAGTGCAGTAGCAGCAGCAGCAGCAGCAGCCAAGGCTTTTATTTAAGAAGCACGCACGAGGATTTGTGGTAAATAAGACAGGTTGGAAGATGAGACCAAAAGATGAGTTGAGATGGGGGGAGAGAAGTAGAAGAGATTTGGATGGATGAGAGAATGAGGGCAGCTAAGCCCGGTTGCTCATCTAGCTAGCTCAAAACACAAACACACACACACACGCTCAAACACATGCACTGTGGACATAATTCCTAAAAAATACTTTAATATTCTATCTCTCGGAAATGTTTAATGTAACTACCAGACTTGTGATAACCACACACACACACACCTCTGTTCTCTCTCGCTCCTCTCCTTCTCCTCGCTCTGAGGAATTGCTCTGCTCTGTCACTACATGCCACTGTGGGGGCTTAAATCAGATAGACCTTCTGGCTTCATATCGGATGTAAACATACCTGCGCGTCAACCGGATATCTCTTCATCACAGGACAGACAAGTTTAAGTGTGTGTGAGTGAGTGTGTAGTCTGTTCATCCTACGCTCCAGAAGGCACTGTCTAGACAGTATGTGGACACCAGCTCTCAGCCTTTTCATCAAGCCACAAACTGTTGCCTCTTGTCCTCCTTTTCAGTTCACCTTACCCCGTTTCCATCACTCCACTCCGGTACAGCTGTGTGAGCAGCTTTCTGTTTTGCAGTTTTTGTGCGGGCAGAAAATTGCACAATCACTTTCTTCATGTGGGCAATCTGTTTCCCTAAGTGTCTAACTGCTGATCTCAGTGCGTTGGGGGTATTTGGCCCATGAGCCAAAAAAACAGACTGATTGTGCAGGACTTATGTATGACTCATGAATCGAGAATATCAGTCATTAGCAGTCTGGTGTGTTAATCCCTGAATGGATATTTCATACAGCCATATTAGGGATTTAAATTAAGTTAGGTTGTGCATGTGACCTTAACTAACTTAACTAATCTCGCTACAATATTTGTTGCTCAAATATGAGACTTTTAGGAATTTAAATGGCACAGTGTTCTCAGGAAATTGAAAAAAGCTTGTCAGTTGTCTTAAAAGACTTTAAAGGCAGGAATTCAAATGCTTTGTAACTCACAAAGAGTTTTCTTTTTTGCCCCAGTAGCTGAATGGTTAAGACACATAATAGCATAGACCACAGTTTGACTCTCACCTGAGGGACCTTTGTTGCATATCATACCCATATCTCATATTTCCTGCTTGTCTCTGCACTGATTGTCAAGTTAACAAAATGATGAATTTCTTCTCGTCCAGCTATAGAATCTACCTGTCTGTGACTCCATACATTTGTGTCTTCTTACGCCTGTGTGTTCATTCAGTGATAAGCCGTGGTGACTTCCATGTTCTCCCTGAGGGACCTGCCAAAGGCGTTTTCAGCCATATAGTTTTAAGCAGGATCTAGGAAAGAACGTAAAATGAAGCTTTTGTCTATAAATGATTATCAGAAGGTAATTAGCTCCGTATTCGGTTGTCACATACTGTAGCCGAGTACGTGCAAAGTGAGCTGTAATTGAAAATATGAAACGCGGTGAATCGGTAGCCGTCCTGCAGGGTCAGAGAGGCAAGCCTAATTAGATATTGGTTGAACGTAGCGTGGACAGGTCTGATTTTAGTCTGCCTCAACATCCTTCATAGTCATTATAAGCTCACCAGGAGAGACCAGCTGTTATGGCTGACAGTTCTACAATGGATTTGTTCTTAGTGTGTCAAGGTTCAGAGATAACTTCTAAATGTTGGAGAGTTTGAAAGAGCTCAGCTAGTTACGCACACCCTGACTCCCCTGTGATGTGAAATTGAAAACTGTGATTCATGCAAGGGCTTTTAGACTTTCTCTGTCTGTCTGTTCCTCTCTCTCTCTCTCTCTCTCTCTCTCTCTCTCTCTCTCTCTCTCTCTCTCTCTCTCTGGCTCACCCTGGCACATAGTTTGCTCAGAGGATGGAAAAGAATACACACACACACACTCATGCACTTAGGTGTTCACACAAAAAACCTGTGAACTTCGTTTCTGCCATTTTTCAATCTCTTTTAGGCAACTCTTTAGTAGACTAGGTGCAGGGCTTGTAGCCCTAGGGTGCTTTTTACAGCTTTAAACCTGGACTGGTTTGTGTGTATAGAAGAGAGTTTGTGTGTTTCATTGAGTCTGCGTCTCTTTGTTTCTGCATCCGTGTTTGTGTGTATGTGTGTGTGCATGCACGCACTCCAGGGGGACTGCTATCTGATCCACTGAGATGAATGGCCTGTCTGTATCTCCTCTATACAGCTGACACTATCAAATAGCCGCTGCCTTTCTCTCTCTTTTACTCTCCCTCTCTCTAGCCCGTGTAACCCCCCGTTGCCCATTGGTCTCCTCTTACTCTATTGCGCCCTCATTTGTTGTTTACAAGTAGAGCAATGGATGACTGGCATTTTATCTCGCTGACGAGAAGAACAACAAAGATAGAGGAGACAGAAAAATAGAAGCAGAGACAGAGAGATTCAAAGACCAAGAGATGGCGGAAGCCTCTCTGTCTGCCAGCATCTGTTGCTGCAGGGCAGAGAGAGGGAGGTGTGTGTGTGTGTGTGTGTGTGTGTGTGTGTGTGTGTGTGTGTGTGTGTGTGTGTGTGTGTGTGTGTGTGTGTTTGTATGTGTGTGACAGGGAAAGCGTGATGGTCAGGATTAATTCAGACGGACCATTTGATGCCTGACTGGTTCCAGTCTTCCTGTTTCTCCTACTAATGCTTGAGTCTTTTTGATCCTCCTCCCCATCCTTCTCTCTCTCTCTCTCTCACTTGTCGGCCAATCTACCGGCCATCCTGACTGTTACGTCATTACTATCATCTTGATGACTTAGTTTTTACAGTCAGCTGCCGAGGTGTTGTATGCGAGTACATCACCGGCAGCTATTTTGTTTGTCGGGTTGGCAGTATCACTGGCGCTGCTCCACCGGTGTAATTGTTTTCCACCATCAACCATCATTTACATATTTCCTGAAAATCACACTTTATTCAGAGAGAGCTCCACCCCACACATGACACATTATTTACGATTAACGCCACGGTGAAAACAAAACTGATTAAATTTAATATACCTCGACGCGTGGAGATCATGGGGTTATGGGAGATGATGTGAAATCATCAATTTTTTTGCAATACTACTTAAGGGCGGTATTTTATTTTGTATTTGTCATTTCCTGCATCTTCATTTTTATATTTTTCCTCTTGACTGTGACCCGGTAGCCGGATGTCGGTCAGCTTAGTTCAGTCATCCGTGATGTGATGCAACATTCGCTGTCTCCAATCTTCTATATTACTTAGTCCTTTGTGCTGAGTTGAAGGCTATGCCTCATTAGGAAACATTAGTGGCTCAACTGGGCAGTAATAACAGCTCCATAAATCACACAGTTCGAGCACATAGTTCTTACTAGTATTATGGACTGTTATCATTTATTTTCCACAGGTAACGTGCCGGGGTCGGTCTACTGGTCAATCCAGTGCTGTTCATGGTTGGTGGTGACATTGTTCGTGAGAGATTATTTCCTTCATGTTTACTACCTCTAGTTTCTGTCTCCTCGTGCTGCTGCAGGGTGTTTTACCAACTCCGTTGCCTCTAAATATAACTCATATATCATGGCCTTACAATTACCCATAACACCTTGTAGCTTATAGTACAGTTCACTGTGTTTACCTGCTCAACTTTGTTGTGAATCTGAATCAAGAACGACTTCTCGTCACTTCTATCTACAATGCTTGATGTGACTTTATGTTTATGAGTCTGTGTTTGTGTGCTGCTGTGCTGTACAATACTTGTTGGTGGTAATCTGTGGTGTTATTGAGGATGTTATACTGGGACTTGTATTCTGTCTCTCCTCTTATGGCTGTCAGACACTAATCCTCTTTCCTTCTCATGCACTCTTCTCCCACTCTTTCTCTCTGGTGCTTCTCTGCAAAATAACCAGACTCATGGGACGCTGGCCGCTACGATTACACCTTTGTGTCTTAAACAGCCACGGCTCTACTCTGTCATTTCATTGCCTCTTATTATTTTCTGTAAAATCAAGGTCTTTTCAATTCTGCTGCTGCCACGCTCATTTCTCCTCCTCTGTTCAAATGATTGAAAAACAAAAGCTGTGTGTCTTTTTCGTTGTCTGGTTGCACATTTATTAGTCTAGCTGTGTGATTGTTTTACTGTGAAACTGGGTGTGTCTGTATGACAGGTGCCTTATTTGATGTTTACCTGTAGCGTATTAATTAATCATTCATAATGCAGCTTGTGTTTTTAATTAAGCCGACACTCAGAAGCTGTTGTCACAGTGGAGCTTTTCTGACGCGTTTTAAAAAAGAGGCATAAAAGCGTTTCTTTCTCCCTCTGCCACCCTCCTTCGATCCGTTCTGCAGTTGACAGGTAATTTATGAGAGAGAGCGCGAATGGAGGGGGCTACTCTGACACAGACCTGGCGTCAGCAGACACACACACACGGACACACACACACACACACATGCACACACAGAAGGGTAAATCATCACCTTGTCTGTGTAACTGATGGTTGAGTTCAGAGGTCAATGAGCAATACCTGACCTTACGCGATACCACAGATGACGTGTCCGTGTCCGTGTGTGTGTGTGTGTGTGTGTGTGTGTTTGTATGCACTTGAACGTTAGAGTGTGTGTGTGTGTGTGTGTGTGTGTGTGTGTGTGTGTGTGTGTGTGTGTGTGTGTGTGTGTTTTGGCATGTTTGTTGCCATCTTTGCTGGGGAAGGGTAATCAGTTTCCTTGTAGAGGTGATTTAATCTGTAGGTCACGTGCACAGGATGGATTCATCACAGGACAGATAGATCACTGTCACACACACACACACACACACACACACACACACACACACACACAGCTGGTAATTTATATGAGGTTAAATGGTTGGTCAAATGGCAGAGCTGTGGTGTTGACCTCGGGGTCTTCCTCCTACCTCCTTCGTGTCTCTGAGAGTCCTCTGTCACGTCACATCAGTCCGGTCTGAACAGCAAATCTGCACACTTTCATGGTTTCCGTGTTCTTGCGGTGGAGTTTTAAGCTGCAGCTTTATCTCAGTCTGTTTGTGTTCCTAGATGTGGGAGGACTCCCCTCTCTTCTGGGAGTGAACTATGAAGAAGCAGAAAAACAAAAGCGATAACGGGGTCATGGGAAGTCCTGTTTATCGTCTTTCTTTTGCGAAAGGTTGTTCAGCATATGTGTGTGTGTGTGTGTGTGTGTTCGGCGTGTTTGTGTATTCTCTCACTACCGCTGCTCTCTGGGTAGTTCAGAGCGCAAACACTGTATGTTTCTTTCTGTAGCCTGCGTATGTATTGTGTTTTAAGCGTATGCTAATGTTTTTATCTCACTGCATCCAATCCTATTTTTCAGAGCTGAAACCTTGAGAAATATATTTCTGGCTTTTGTTGTGCGGACGTGTGTGTGTGTGTGTGCACTTTAAAGTGTTTCAACTAAGAGATCTAGGCCTTAAGTCAAAATGATAGTGGAGTACAATAACAGTCTTTGTCTCACCAAATTATATGGAAAAACCCTCAATCTGCATTTGTTTGCTGCTTTCTCTTCTCATGTTGCACTCTTTCATTCACACACACACACACACGCACAACCTGACCCAAAAAAGCAAAGGATAAGAAGTTACGGATTGGGAGGAAGTGAAAAGGAAAGACCTTTTTTGTTAACAGTGTGAATGTATAACTGTTTGTGACTGTTTTGTTCTTTATTTTTCTAATTAAAGACCGCGGAACAATAAAGGGATTTGCCTGCTGTGCTGTGGGGCTGTATGGATCTGCTTGTGTTTGTGTCTATTTGTATTCTGTAGCACATCAGTGAGCGTATAGTAATTATGCCTTTTGTTTGACATGACAGTATAATCACCTCTACATGTGCATGTAATGTACATGCATTTTGTTTGTTTTGTTGAATATTTTCCCGTCTTGTGTGTTCCAGCCTGGGTGTATTGTTTAGGTAAGTATAAAATCATATATATGCATGTGTGCTGCAGGCAGGGTGGAAGGCAGGCTCTTGACATTTGCCATATCAGGCAGGCTTCAACATTCTTTCATGTCAATTAAAGCAATTAAGAGATTAAGTATGTGAATGGAGATTAGCATGAATTACCATATCTGAGGGAGGGACCGGATTACTTGCTCTGTTCCCTCACTTGCACTCACTTCTTCCTCTGGCTGCATCTTATCTCAAATTCTCTCATTTGTTAAGTTAAATTCCAGATCTTAAAACAGTATTTCTTATGAATTTACAGGACATTTTGATGTCTTTTACAGGTCAGAAACACTCCGGGTGGTCCAAACAGTATATCTGGAGATAATTGGAGATAATTTTGTAAATTTCACTGGAATTGGACTTTTTTTTTCCCACTAACAAATAAATTGTCTTCCCAGAATGACAAACAAAATGTGAACAGCAGCAGTGTTGAAACAGCTGAATGTCTTCCAGTTTGTTGCGAGCTTTCCAAGCCTGTCCCACAGTGCAATGCACCCACAGTGTCTCCACATCACACACCCTTGTTGACTCCCACTGGCTTACTGTCAACAAACTTGTGGTGCAGTGGCCTGCCTCGCGCCTGTTAAAGAGACCGAGGGTAGTTTGGCCGTTTGTACCGAGTGGCTGAATGTTGCTGCTGCTGCTGCTGCTGATGATGATGATGTCATGCTATTACAATATTCCAGCATGTCAGCATCTGCCAACATGCGAGCGAGTCAGTGATTAGCTTTGATCACAAAAACAGATCAAACTCAGGCAGCGCTACAGAGGAGAGAGTCCTTCCTTAACTGGTCGGTGGCTTCATTAGTCGGATAAGTTTGCAAACAACTTTATATCTTCATGCAATGTCTGTTGTTTGGACATTTGGACAAGCTTCATTTTGGCCTTTCAACAATATCGCCACGTCTCTAATTTCACAGCTGCCTGCAATTCATACTGGTGCACAGTCATGCTGCTCATTTATTTGTTTTCACATCAAGTCTGAATTTTTATGAGCATTTTTTTTAAAATTCATCAGTTGATAGTCATGCATGTGATAGTGATAGTCTGAGTCTGACACACTTTTTTTTTTAGCTTCTGTGTGAAAAGTCTCATTATAAAACAAACAAAAAAAAAAAGTAGCCCCGAAGCCGTGATAATTCTCCTAACTGTGAAGGAGGAATGTGCCGAAAACCGGGAGAATTTCACAAGCTGTTACTGAAGCTGAGGAATCACTTCAAGATCTACTTTATGATTTCAGCAGCCCGGTCTGATAAAATGCTGAAAGCACACAACAAAACGAATCGGCCCAATTATCGCAATCCTGTGGATCCTGAACAGCAACCGGCAGTATGGTAGACACATATGAACACACATACATGGCTACATTATCTATTAAGGAGATCCTCACATCGCTACTACTGCTAAAAATCTGTTATTACATTCAGTTCACCTCTTTTGACACTTTTTGACAAATGTTAAATTTATGAATTCTCTGTTGGTGTGTAAATTTGAACAGGTTGATTCAGATTTCATTGAGGTTCAGGTCCAGAGTTTGTTGGTAAAGACTGACACCATCTTTCTTTTTCAAACCGTCTTTATAAACCTCTTTAATTTATTAAAATTCACTGTAGTGCTGTAATTGGGCAGGTCTCCCAAGCACAGCTTAGGTTTGGAAAAACAGTACACTGATGTCTGTGAACACTTACTTCAGTTGAAGCTACAGCAACAGTCAGATGTTGAAAACATTGCAGTCGTTAAGTGGCACAACCCTTTTTTTTCCCTTTCTCCTCTAAATAAAACAAATCATCGAGGGCCTTTGCCTGAATGTTTGTTTCCTGCTTCTTAAGAGTTCTTAACCGGAGAACGTGCCCACGTCTTCGGAGGATAACCCTCAGTGCTTTTCCCATCATCCAAAATGTCTGGCCTTTTATTTACTCTCAATGAAACATCTTCAGGCTTTGCCTTTTGATGATATCGCAGACAGCAGTTGAAGCTCTCTTGTGTTTCTAAGAAAAGAAAAAGATGCACTCATTTTAACAAATTTAACTGAATTGACTGAACTCATTCGTTTCATCTATCGACTGTTTCTTTTTTTTGGGGGGTGGGTGGAAGGAGGGGTTTGTTTCTTTACCCTGTGTATTTTTCATCTATTTTCCTGCTTGAGAGCTAAAGTGCTTCTGTCAAAACCAAAATAGAAGCTCAAGGAGGATCACGCCTGTCGCGAAAAGACGCAAAGTTTAGCGTTTTTATAGAAAGTCACATAAAATGTAGATTAAAAGTGAAAGGGAAGAAAGGCAGTCGGGGGAGAATGGTCATTTTAGCACATTGTGACATTTGGAGTCCGCTTCTTTAACCTTAATGATTCAACGACTGTCCCTTTGGATGGGCAGAGACCGAGACGGAGCGACAAGACAGAGTGGTCGTTTTAGCACTTCTTGCTACCTGCTCCATCTCTTAGTAATGACATATAACCTCAATGTTTCATAGCCTAGGCAGAGACAACACACAGCAACAGAACTGCAAACCCGCCATCTCACACTTTACTTTCTCTAACCTATCATTACATCAGGAAGTAGCCCCTGACAAGTAGGAGACTGTCTTTAACGTCAGACTCCTAAAGGTGCTTTTTAGAACTTTGTGTGTGTGTGTGTGGCGCTCTAACTGGCAGTTTGTGCAGATCTCGGTCTATAGGCTTCATCCTCTAACCGCTTGAAAAATTGATTGTGTTGCCTCCGTCATCCATCACACCCTGGACTCCTTTGACCACCTTTATATTAGTATGCATATGCATATGAGACCTTTCAATGATGTGCATGGTTCCCCTTTCTGTCTGTGTCTCTGTCTTTAACTTCCTGGACTTGTGCGCACTCAGACACACACACACACACACACACACACACACACACACACACACACACAGTCCTCACAATAGATCTACAGGAGAAAATACACACATTTACATTACATTTTCATGCACATATGAATTCATTATGCTTGCACACATTTCATTTTGACGCAGTCCTACAATGCAGCATGAGTGATGACGCGTGTGTGTGTGTGTGTGTGATCATAAATCTGTAGTGCTGGATGAAATGTATGCGTGTCGCTGAAGGCTGTACCAGCGAGGACACTGGATCTTTCTGAGTAGGGTAAACATTGCTGGAGGCTTGACGCTCTCCTCCAGTTTCTCCATCACTGAACTCCCTCTAACACTGTCCCTCTTCCTCTCAAGGGGAGATGAATCTTCTGGTATTTGAAGCCCCCTTTTGATAATCCCTTTTGGGGGAGATCTTCAAATCGCACACGCGCAAATAGACACTGACAGATAGAAAGGAACAAACACGCATGCACACCATGTGTCTTGTGTGAACGGTGTTGACGTGTGCTTGTGATCAGTGTAATGCTGATCCACATCCTGTCTGTTTCAATGCCGGGTAACATTTCGAGCGTGCTTCGCCATCACATCACATTACATCAAATCTCATTACGTCTCCTCTGATAGAGGGCTGCCGTCAACACCACCCCGGTGACAGACTCACCCTTTGTGGTCGACTCATTTCTCCATATCATCCATTCCTATCATTTTCTTTGTCCCCGCCACCCTTCCTTATCACTGCCTACATCCCCTACATCTGTCCTCCATTATATTCCACTATCTACTTTTTTCCCCCTCCCTCGCGCTCATTTGATAGTTTTACACACACATATATTCTCATTCGCATACGCAGAGGAACAGACAATAGGGTGATAGACGGCCTGTTGAGTAGTAGAAATGGCTCCCCGCTGGTTTGAATGTGTTTAAGTTCTTAATAGCTGCAAGTCAGCATAATCCACTGAGATGAGCACTATATTATAGCGATGCACAGACACACACACGCTCCTGTATACTCACATGCACATACACACTCATACACAGGGGTGTTTGTTCTGTGTGCTGTTTCTCTCTGAGTGGTATAGCACGAGCGGTGTGCAGGATATTTACCTTTGCTTCAGTGTCAGCAAAGCACTTACTTCACTTCCCTCCCTTATTTCATACTTTCATGCCTCCATCCACACCCCACACCCACCCACCAACCTCCACCTATCACAATCTGTCTCATATATTTTTTTTTACGTCTCTCCTGAGTTTCAGTAGCAGCATTTTTTTTTTTTTTTGTTGCACCCTGCCAGAGCTCTTTCTGTGACTGTTTTGTAGTTGGGATGGAATGAATGTCAAATGCTTTTCAGGTCGTCTGTGTGCTCCCATCCAGAGCGCCGCCTAGACCGGTCCTTTTCACAGCCGCCATGTGTGTGTCAGTGTGTTTGCTCACTTGTATTTTGTCACTCTGTATATACTATGCCGTAGCTCTGACCCTAGCACACAACACACACACACACACACACACACAGACTGGCAACATTACTTCAGAGAAAAACTGCTCCGTGCTTGACGACCTCATGCTTTCTTTGGGCTCCAGGAAAATTGTGGTGTGGGGAATTTGATACGCTTGTGTGCGTGACTCTCTGCATGTGTACCCATCTGTGTGTGTGTGTGTGTGTGTATGTGTATGTGTTGCATGGCATGGACAAATTTGGCATGAAAAAGACGTGAGGACGCAGACACTCTTTAATGACAATGTCACTCCTTCTATCACTCCGAGCAAACAGAAGACGGCTTTGAGATGTAGGAAGAAAAAGCGAGAAAGCTCTTCCAGACAAGATGGTGTGCAGCTGCAGTCGAGTTGTATTTTTCCGTGCTGTGCTAGAGTGCAGAAAGTTGAAAATATGTGTTTACTTCTGTGATGGGTACAGAGAGTTTTTCACTTTATGCCTCATTAGAGAGAGTGAGGAGGAAAGATGGGGGGGGGCTGAAGGATGTAAGTGAGTGTGAAGAGATGTGTGTTTGTGTATGTTTGTGTCCAGCACCAGCTAGCTAGTTTACTAAAGCTGATAAACAGCCTTTTAAAGGCAGCTGTCATCATTATATTTCAGCCTCTGTTGCTGGGGACGAGGGTCTGTGATTTGTGTTTGTGTGTGCACAGACAAAAAAAAAAAAAGAGAGAGAGAAAAAGGTCGTGATGTGTCATGAACTCTGCCTTACATTCCTGCTCTGTGTTGTTGTGCATATAATCATGCAATATGTTGTAGCTATCCATGTGGAAAACACTTTGCATTGCTCTTGTCCAAGTGCCAGTGGCTACTCACTTTGAGTAAATGATGCTGTGCTTTCACGCGGCCCCTCAGTAGCTTTTGTACTGTTTTCATCTTGACGCGATTGTCTTGATGCCAGCGCTCACACAGTACAGTACCGTCTTAAACGATGGGTGTTTCTCGCTTTTTCCTGCAGTTTGTTGGAAGTTGACAGCATATGCTGATGTCAGTTTTTCACTGTGATTATTCTGGCCAAAAGGATCTTGATGTACAATATTAGCAATCTATTTTTCTGTCACTGCCGACAGAAAGAAAAAGAAAAACCTTGAGCTTCCTGCTGGGAAAAAACGTTTTTCAGCCGTCTTCTCACTGTGTACTGTCTACAAGTGTATAGCATTGAAGGGGGTACCTCTTGGGTTTATTGCCCTCTAAATGTCTTGTTTGTGCACTGTTTCTTGAGTTAGTAGGCTGAAAATGTGTGATGACATGAGGAAACGCTTAGAAGGCAGGGTATAGTCTAAAGTCTCTTGGATTTGTGTTTTTTTGGGATGGAATAGTCAGTGTGATGGGTTCTCTGAAGGTTTATAGGACATCTTTCTGTCCACAGTGTGTACATTCAGGCCCAACTAATCCTGGTTTGAAGCTGAGATCAACCTATCTCCTTTAAAAATCTGATATCTGATATTTATACTATAGTAAAACACTGTTGTTACCAGATTGTTGTTAAAAAATCTTTGATCTGAACCTCTTAACTGTTGTAATTTCAAAATCTTGACCAAATGCCATTTAAAAGTAGAAAAATAAACAGTTATCCGATTTTTCACTATTAGCAGCAGTTTTAAAGGTCATAGTTTACTAACCGCGAAGCCTCAGCCATACTGAAGTAGCTCTGAGTTAAGAGTTGGACTTTGAGTGCAACGTAAGTCGGCTGAAAAGGAGCATTGTGTTGTTTATAAATGGAATACTCAGCAAATCAGCATGTAATCCCTTTGATGGCATAACACCTGCATTTCCTTTTTTCATTTTACTAAAACTGCAAAACAAGCAAAAAAAAAGGCTCATGTGATTTTATACATCCGTAGTGTGATGAAGTAAATTAATGCATTATAATCAGCAAAGCTGGATATTTCTATATACTATAATTGTCCCATCAAAATCTATAAGTGTTGCATCCATAATGGTGATACTGTTTCTAGATTACCATGTACATATCTTTGGTTTTTCTGTACGACAATTCATTGATGCTCATCAGCCAGTGTATATGCTTATGATAACATATCTGTGATAAGGTAATATCTGGTAATAGTAAAGGCTAACTCGTTTAACAGTCATACATACTCTGGTGTGCTAAATCAAGAACTAAAGAAGATTTTTATGAGGTTTACTGGTTTCTCATTGGTTGTTGACGTATGTGCCATGCATGCCCCTGTCAGCTATCCAAAAAAGTCTAAAAGGCCATAAAAGCAGTCTTTTAAAAGAACATGTTCTCTCAGCTATTTATGAATCAATTTCTTGACCATACATATTAGGGATCTGTCATAAGTTGAAGTTATTCTCCTGATTGGGACAAGCTGAACTTTCTGTTTTTTCCATCAGTTTGAATGTCCCCTGTGGTTTTATATCTAATTTGTTCCATTCAAGAGGTGTGACAGCGGGAGAGGACAGGGCTGAAAAGAGTGATGAGAGATGTCCAGCCTTTAACCTCCAAACCCTTCAAAACTTCTGATTGAACATTAGAAAAAAATTAAAAGCACTTAAAAGTTTGACGTGAATGTGTGTGCCAAGAAAGCCTTCCCATACCTTTAGCAATAAATTTTGCCTTTCAAAGTCCCATCAATGTAAATAGAATTAAAAAAAGAAGCAGCACCTTCCACCTTACTGACAGTATTACTGCTAAGCTTCTCTAAAAGCTCTCCTTTTCTCTCAAAACATGTCTCGCCAATGGTTATAACTCCAGATTTAAATTATCTTGGAGGAACCCTCAGAGGAAATAGGGCTCAGAAAAGGTTTTTCTGGATGAAATGTTCTATGATCTGTTTGTTTTTTTGTCATTACTTTCCCAGGCCTTTAGAGGAGCTTAAATGTTGGCTTCACAGGTTTGGAGAGGGGTTGATAACAGAGCATAAAATAAATATTCCTATCTAAGAATAAAGGTTATTAATTACAATTATACAACAGTCCGCTCTGAAGTAATTTGATTGGACAAGAGTTATTTCATGAGTGCTGATATAGAGTACATCACTGGGACTTTTAACTACATGTGTCACTTTACAGATGTTCTAATAACTGTTACATTAACAGTCATCATCTATCTTCGATTGTAAGAAACAATACGATCAGCTGATAATAAACCTGATCAGCCACCATCAGTGATCAACACACAACCATTGATCAAAACAGTAACTAACAGTCAACGTCAGTCAACCTTATCAGACTTTAACGGTTACCTAAACAAAGCCTGCGCTAACATGTAGTCTTACACAAAGTAGCTTGCAAGCTAGTGCCAAAGAAATGCTTATATGTAGCTTGACAACAGTTCAGTCCCAGTCCAGCTGTGGAACTATTTGTGTTGGTGGAGCCAAAAAAATGATTACTATAAATAAATAAACAAGTCCTAATCTGTTGTCACTTATTACTGTTCCCTACAGTAATAAATAGCACTTGTAGAACCAAATGACCAAATCACAGCCGTGCTGATATTCAGTACAGCATCACTCCGTCTCATGTGGTATTGTTGAATTATAAGCCATATGCAAAAACATATATAAATAGATTTAGGTGATACTCCTTCAGTGAACTGTATTTTTTGTAGTTACGTTTTCATGTCAGTGTTCAGCAAACGTTTTATAGGCCATGCATTTCCTGCTGATAGATAATTGCTAAATGCATAGTATAGTATGTGCAATTTACATTTTTTATACGTATCGAACACTGAACACACGTAGGTTTGAAAACACACTCTGAAAAGCTTTTTACGATCTTCTTTTCAGAAGAGGGCAGTTATAGTCATCTTGAAATTACTAAGACCAAAAAAGTAACGGTTCATGTTTGTTTGTTTGTTTGTTTGAAGAGGGTGAAGGATAACAGAGAGCGTAGAGGGTAAAATGTAAGTGCTGATCTCTCTCTCAACAAAATAAAGTGCCTTTCTCCCATGTCCTTAACCAGGAACTCCAGGTTGATGTTGCACATCTTGTGCATAGTGCAGAAGCAGCCTGTACAGTAGGACACTTTCAGATTCATTCTGTCAAAGTGTATGATATGAGCGTATGAACACAAAACGTGCTCTGTAATCTCTCCAAATGACACAAATTACAGCATATTACATGACTAAATGGAGAAGGGAGAAACATCAAAAACATCAAACAGGCTTCTTATTAATTTCAGTCAGACCACAGCACCGCACTGCAGAATGAGGTGCCACCACAAAAGCCTGTAGCCAAAAGCTCCAGCAGAAAAGTTTTTATCCTCAAGGCCCAAGTTTTGCTGCAGCACAGTGCAATGTCATCTGCCAACGTACTCCACTGGCCAATTAAATACGTGCAACCGTCCATATAGGGTAGATACACCTCATGGCATAAAACTTGCTGCTGTAAGAAGTTCACAGAGTTTTACAATCCTGCCTCAAATGAGTAGACTATAAACTATACTATGAGCTTTAAAACTTGTTGTTGTAACACCTGCAAAACTCCAGAAGAAAACAATGCACTATATACATGTACAAGTACAGTATTCAACCACATTCAGTACATTCAAGGTTCAAATATAATATATGGTACATATTCTATTCATTTCAGCAGATAAAGTTACCACACACACTAAAAATGAAACGATGCAACAACCTAGCATGTTGCTGATGTGTCTACATAGACACAAAGCAAACTAAAGAGGTTGGAAACGTTCCATGGGAATCAACAGGAGTTTATGGGAATAAACAGGAATAAACTGGGAATTTACAAAATTGAAGGTTGGCCCTTAACAGGGAACATAAATATAGTTGGGGGAAATATTAAAAATATTATATATATTATATATATTATGAATCTTTTAGCATAATCTTGACTAAAACAACCAGATTTCATGCAAGTACACTTTAATATCTGCTATTCCTCCTTCACACAGCACACTGCTTACTGCTGCTTACTGGAAATTTTCCACCCCTTTGCAATCCTAGTGGTTATATTACATTGTAATTACATTTTGTGATTTTGTTTGGAGTAAACAGATTTTATGGGATACTGTTCATGTCTAGCTGTAACTCTTTCATTGAGCTGGTTTAAAGACAGCAACACACAAGGTACCCTCCTCTGTCTTTATCTCCCCATCTCTCCCTTGCCCTTTTTTATGGTTGTATAAGTGAGAAGTGGGAGCCAGTGAGGTGACTGTGATATCCCAGCGGGCTTAGCAGCAGATGGACCATTCCACTACCGACACTGCCTCCCCCATCCCCACGCTGAGATCACTGTCTTCATTAGCCGCCTCAGAGGCTACGACCTCATCTTCTCCTACCGCGCTCCTCAACCCTTCCCCTTCCTCACCTCTTGCCCCCCTTTTAACCCGCTGCCCCTTTTTTTTCTCACCTCCTTTCGCTTTCTCTCTCTCTCTGTCTCTCCCTCCACCCGTTTCTAAACCCTTCGTTTTGTCGCTTTGTCACTCAGAATCTATCTCCGTCTTTCTCTCTCTGCTTCCTTTACCTCCAGCTGCTCTCCCCTACTCCCTTCCTCCCATACCTGTTGCTCCCTAACCTCTCCTCTGCTCTGAACATCCCCTCCCACTCTCCATCATCCCTCCTTCCCGCTCCATCTGTCTCTTTCTACCATTCTGGCCAACTGACCCGGTGCTTGGTATTATGGGGTTTCCCTGTGGGGATTACTATTGTGGTCTCTGACAGGTGTGTGTGTGTGTGTGTGTATGCGTGTGCCCCATGTGTGTTCCTTGCAGGCTTTCATTCAGCATGAGAGATTAGTGATGGTACAGATAGCAATTCAGGACAAATATGTCTCCTCTGTCACTGACTTGGAATACAGTACTTTCACTAAATGATAACCTTGGCCACTAAAATGTGTCTTTGTGTGTGTGTGTGTGTGTGTGTGTGTGGTTGTGTGAGCAAGGGACTGTGTGACCATGTCCATGTGGTATGGAGGAGCAAAGAGAATGAGCTGCCATAACTTGTTATGTCTCATTATAACACCTCTTTAAGGCTGCACGGCCACAAAATGAGCTATTTTAGCACCGCTGTCCTCACTTATCCCAAGAATAGGAAATTAACACACCGTCTCTCACACACACACACACACATACAGATGTTGGTTGAAGGACTCCAGAACTACGTGTCAATTATAGTGATTGTGCGTGCCTGTGTGTGTGTGTGTCTTTGTGTGACAGCACTAAAGACAGTATTTAAGTCTCTCTGACAACTACAAAGAGCATTGTGGTGGAGACCTCATGACAACCTCGCAGTTCCAAGCAGCTCTGAGACGACAACAACGATGTGGGTTTTTTTTTGCTTTCAACACATCACTTTGGTGTGCTCAGACTGCGGGAGGGGAAAGGAGGTGCAGAGGGTGAGACAGACAGTCATTTAAAAAGCGAGAGAGAAAAATAGGTGGAGGCAGGAGGTTAGGATAGGTGAGGAGGGAGTGCATAAGGGAATTTTAAAAATGGGCTATAGCTCCTGCGTCAATCTGTTGTATATGTCTCTCAAAAAACCTGTGTATATAAAAAAAATGATAAATCCAGCTGGTGAGAAGAAGAGTAACAGAGGTAGGAAGAGGGCTAGCCTCGTCTGATCAGGTGTTTCTCAGAGCACAGAGAAAGGCGTAACAAAAACTGAAAGGAGCATGTGTCAGCCCTGATGGATGGGAGAAGGGATTTGCAGAGTGGATGATAGTATATAGGACAGGAAGTGAGGACTGAACAGTAAAGTCCTCTATGTTTAAACAAAGAACAAAGAATAGGAAGTAGGATTTATGATTTAAATCCTATCCGAGGTTTGATACCTTTAAACCTTCCACAAATTTTCTTGCGGTAAAGGGTATTACCAGCTAACTTTAGAAATAATGTTGTTGGGGGGGACTGGAATACAAATTCTGCTGCTACATGTTTAGATGGTGACTGCTATACTGTTTCTTGCCTGTCAAATAAGACTTGTGAAGCATGTCTATACGGTGGCTTAACAATTAATTATGGAACAGCAATTGCTTGATTATTGAACAAACATATTTAAAGATTGTTGGAAGGTGGCACACAAAATCTGTCTTTTATATTCCCTGCAGAAAAGTCAGTCTTTGAGATTATAGAGGAATCTTTTTTTATATCAACTCTGACTACTCTTTCTATCCTTTTTAAACATTAATAATTGTGCTACAAAAGTGATAGAGAAATCAACTTATTTTTGAACTGCGAAAAGGAGTTGAAAGTTGCAGTCACGTCTAAACACAAGGTAGTGATTAGAGATTTCTTTTCCATATAACTTTGTATTAAATCACCTCAAACCATCCACTTCTTTTGTCTGTTTGAACCTGATATACAGCAACCAGCAGCGTGAGAAAACAGTGGTACATGAGGTAAACAGAGAAGGTAAATGAGAGGTCAGAGTGTGCCGGGCTGCGGCACAGACTCGCACTCCACTGTGATGCATTTGACCCTTTGTTCTCGCTTGTTTTCTTGCTTGACAGGACAGCTAGATAGGAGGGCTGATAGGGCCACTAGCCTCCATGATAGGTGGAGGTAGGCCCTGCACAGCACTGACTGACTCATGTTTTCTCATTGATCCTAACCATGCATGAATGGACGCATACACACACACACACACACACACACACACACACACACATACAAAGATGCACACGTAAAAGCAATATGGGGGAAGAATAATAAACTTGATTTCTTTGAACCTGTGGGAGGACCCATACCCAGTGATTGGCTCATTTATCCTGTTGCATCGTGGGAGGCTGAGTTGTAGCAGAAATATATTTAGGTTTGTGTGTGTGTGTAGTTAAGCCGTGTGTGCAGGCATACCTTTTTGTGTGATTAAGGATGTGTGTTTGACTTTTGTCAAATTGTGCTACTATCTCAGTTGATTTAAAGGTCTTTGCCATTTTGTATGTTACCCAGTGTGTCTCTGCGTCTGTGTGTGTGTGCGTGTGCGACCCACTGTGTGTGCATGTGTGTGTGTGTGTGTTATTTTCCAGCTCAGTTAGTGTGTGAGGCATGTGTTGGCAGATTGCCAAGCCCAGGCTCTACACCCAGTAGACAAAGTCTCAAATGGCAACCCCAGATGCTGCGGCTCACAGCTCATACACACTCAGCACAAGCACACACACACGGGACACACACACACACACACACACACACACACACACAGACACACACCATTTTCTCTTCTTATTTCTGGCTCTACTATACCTCCTCTGTATTTCAGTTTGTGTCCCATTTCTTTCTTGTGTATATAAGAAAGAGTGAAAGAGAGAAGCGGCGGAGTGTGCTTGTAGCTGGAGGATAGTGTGTGTGTGATAGGCAGCTCTGATAAGTGAAGAAACTGGACTTTGATCTCTCCTCTTCGGACTAACTGAGAGACTGAAAACTCAAAAACGTGCTGACACACACTCCTGCCACAGCACAACAGGAGGAGCTATGTCAAAATGTGAGAGATTTACTGTGCACTCTCCTCTCCTCTCCTCTCCTCTCCTCTCCTCTCCTCTCCTCTCCTCTCCTCTCCTCTCCTCTCCTCTCCTCTCCTCTCCTTCCTCTCCTCTCCTCTCCTCTCCTCTCCACTCCACTCCTCTCCTCTCCTCTCCACTCTCTCTGTGTTGCTGATGAGGTATGAATTAAACCCTCAGACTTTTTCCTGGCTATAAAAAGCACTTTGCCACCAACATTTTATGGCTCTTTTTTATTTGTTTATGTGCGTGGCTGGGTAGGGGACAGACACAGTGTCACAGTGTTGCATTTATATACAACCCTGAACTGTAGCCCACAAATACAGTTTGTTTATTTTGCTTGTATTTCTGTTTTCTCATGTCATATATTCTGAACCGTCTTTTCTTTCCGGTACTTCCAGTTTTTTCCACAGCACCTCCAGAGGAAAACATGCTAAAATTGTGCAGAGAATGTATGACTGCAATAAGGCTAATTCTGTCTCTTTTCCCTCCCCTTTCCTGCCCTGCTCCTCTCCTGTGCTCCGCTGCTTTGTGCTGCTGCTGTGTGTTTGGACACATCTGCTCCCTCAGGTGAGTTGATTTTTTTTTTTTTCTTACAGTGCAGTTCACTGCTTAACTACGAAGACACACTGAATTTCAAGGACTTGTGTGCACACAAGTGTTGTGCACGCCGCCTATAAACTATATATCACGGTTTTGCTTTAAATTAGTCACCATAAAATCCTGGCATCTCATCAATTAAGACACATCCAACTTACTTTTGAGCACCAGTTGTAAATTAAAGCAGTTATGGTGGTGTACTCACACTGCTGAGTAGTTATGACCACAGGCTATTAAGTGACATGTGTCCCTGCTGCCCTGTGATCAAATTTGTCTGTCTTTCTGCTTCCCAGCTCTCTGAACTGCCCAGGTCCCCAAGTTCACCAAGAGTCATAATCATGATTTATAAATGTGATCACAACATCAGTGTGGTAATTGCGATTATGACTTTAGCCATAATTGCGCAACCCTCTTGCACAAAGTAGAATTTGGAGTTGATGCAGCAATCAGTAACACAGGCTATTTCCTGTTTATGTTGACAGAAACACATTTGGACATTAGATTTTTTTATTGAAAACCATCCTGTTTCATAGCTTTCCTCTCATCATGTCATGATAATCTGTTGTCCTGGGGAATTGTGCGTAATGAAAATGCCACAAAATAGTAACCCTGACACCGTTCTCTGAGGTCATGTACTTATGTGTGGAGTGTCTTTTTACTTTTTTTTTTGGGCTCATCTAAATAACTTCACCAGAAACATAACATCCATTGTCGGTTTGTTTATCCATTCATGCTACTAGTGTTTTCTAATCCTCAAGTCCATATCCGCAGGACACTCAAGGTCTAATTTCTGCAAATAAATTGTAGTGGTGTGCAAATGAATAACACAAGCATGAGTTTCTTCATTTAGTCACCAACGGTACAGAAGTGGTGTTACCCCTGTGTTGATTTCTTAAAGGGGTTTGATTAGAAATAATACAGCGTTTCCCCTGTAACAGAATAGGCCTGGCAGGTCACCAGGCCAACGAGGACCCCTACCAAACCAAAAACATTAGTTTTAAATTGGCAAAAATGACAGCAAATATCCTTTCTTTCTGACAACAATGCGTTTGTGGGTCCATCCACGCAGCACCGTTCTGGAACCTTAGTCAACCTCTGATGTTGCCTTGAAAATCTTGGAGTGCAATGTGAATCTTGCGACTACTATCAGAGTCGCTTTAAATGACTGCGTAGCACGAACAAGAGCATGTAACATGACCGCCACTGGAAAAAGAGAAAAAGCTGTAATAGGGACGGACATCCAAATACATTTATGTTTTTCTCCAAAACTCTGAAGCCAATCAAGGGAGCGATACTAGGCAGAACTTAAGTTTGCCTTTTTATTTTCAGCTGTCACTGGTACACCGCCAAAGAGAAGGGGAAACAAAATGATGGTCATTAAGTGAATGATGTGAATGATGATCACAAGAAATCATTAACAAGGGGAAAGACCACAAGCCAACACCCGCAAAGTTCCTCCAAGTAAACTCACAGCATTTTCAGCTCATTAAAAAAAACAAAGAACAGAAGAAATAAACATGAACTAGTCATTTTTTTTGGGATTATGAGCTTAAAAAATGTAAAATTGTGAACTAGTTCATTTTAAATCTGATATCTCCACCATGAATAAGGTACTAGGCTACAACTCACACAACACATGGCAGCTTTTGATAGCAATATAAATCTATCCTTAAATTTAAGAGCTTAAATATAGATTTACGTATCATGACGCCATGGCAAAACATTTTCTCCAAGCTGAGGAGCATAAAGTACAGCAATGAATCCTGCACACTGTGTTCATGATGTGCTAATGTTTTACAAAGGTCAGGTTACACAGCTTACCTTTTATCCTGTCCTCTTCTTGTGATCACTTTGGTTTAAGTCTTGAATATACTGAGCAAACTAAAAAAATGTAATGCAAATATAAATTGGCGACCACCTGCTACGCTGCATCGATACACCAGACCTGAAACACATTCTAGGGGAATATGTTATGCAAAGGTGTAATGAGGGCTAGCCTCGGTCATGGCCTATCAACTACTTGTCTTTCACTCCTAATGCTATACATTTTCTGAAGGGAACTGTTTAAAAGACACAGATGCTACTGATGCACTTCCTACAGTAAAATCAGTGGTTTCTTGATGAGGATAAGAGGATTGATAGGAGCGGGTGTTCCTGACATAGCTCAGTGATTTTATGTGAGGAGAGATCTTGAGAATGGATCTGTGCGAACTGCTGCAGCCATTATGTTTCCATGATGATATTATTCATATTCTTGTCACCTTTATGATTGGATTAGCAGTTGCATTGCATAAACATCGAATGTTCTGTGGAGGACCAAATTGGTGGACAGAGGCGGTGAGAAAGAAGTTCAGTCAATACTCACACACACAGTTTGAAGATGCACAGGAAATACATTTCTAGAAAAATACATTTTTAAACAAAAGCAACAAAAACAAGAATGGTCTTAATATAGTACATGCTATAACTATTGGGGTTGACAGATAAAGATAAAAAAAAAAACTGTCTGCAAACACTGTGCAGTTTAACCATATATTGATTTTTTTAAAAATTGCTTTAACAGACTCTGGCACAAGATCAGCAGGTTTTTGCATTTTCTTGTTGATTTCTCTTCCATTTCTATTACCCGAAGCATTTTCTGAACTGTGCTTTTTACCAGGAGACCATGTTTAGTGTAAAGTGCATTAATTGACGTTGCCAGATACAGTCAACCTAGTTTGAGTTTACAGTTCTTGTGTGACCAATACAAATAAGTAAATAAATAAATATGTTTATTAGAGTTTTCTCCATACATACATGCATACATACATACATACATGCATACATACATACATACATACAGCAACTAACAAACAAATAGATGGCTTGTCAACAAGATCACAAAGAAGAAAAATCACAGAGAGCAGCTTCTCATATGTGAATCTATATCATTATCTTCACAACATTGAGCTCAGATTAACTATGTTACAAGATCTCCATCAGGGAGTACTCATTCCTCCTCTCCATCGGCCAATAGATACATACATCTCACAAAAATGGTAACAGACCTTTTGGAATATAGCTTGTTTAGCTCCCTTTTCGTATTTACGTCTCTCTTTATAGTGAACCCAATGTGAAGCGTCTGAATTCACTCCAGATTTGAACGTGCGTTCTTTAAGAAGTTTAAGTGTTTATGTAAAGAGTAGAATGTGTCCTGAAGATATTGATCTGGTGAGTGCAAGCATTTGTTTTGGAAGTGACCGAAAGAAAAATACACATCGTTAATACTATTTTGCTGTTTTAAGCACAGCTGTTTGCAGGATGAATATTGGTGAGGTAATGTAAGTGATTGTGGCTTTGTATGTTATATACCATTGTATATATTGTATTACAGAATTATCTGTACTGTACTCACTGAACTAGACCTCCAGTGCTTGGAGAGGAGGTACTCTCTGAAGAGGTGGATCTTCAGGGTTTTTTTTTAAAGTAGAGAGGGACACCCCTGATCTGGTAGGAACTGGTAGGACGTTCCACCGACGGGGATTGGCCTGAGCGTATGGGTGGCAGAGCCAGGCGTTGATCATTGATCGGGAGGTAACATATATCTTTATATGGCCATTCAAGTAGGTGGGTGCAGAACTGAAGACTACTTTGTAGGCGAGCCTTAGCAATTTGAAGTTAATGTGGGCTGCTACAGGTAGCCAGTGGAAGTCTATGAGGGTCTCTTGGGTCATATAACATAAAATAAGCAGAAAATATAACATAAGAATAAAATTCTATGATGCTTTTAACTTGCTAATGTACCACTCACTGCTAAACTTTGCCTGAGAAAATGTAAACACAGGCTCTTCTAGCCTGCATGCAGTAAATTTTTTTTTTGTCTGGTCTTGCGGGGAGTCATTAAGAATAACTATACAGAAATATCCAATCTCGCTGATGGTCTTGTTTGCTTATGTAGGTCATATAGAGGCATTATTATTAAATGGAAACAGCTTCATAACCTGTTAAAAATTCTGTTTGGCTATGAATTAATTTAGCCACTTAGACTTAATAATAAGTACAATTATTTGTAGAGACACTACACAGTATTATTGAGTTATAACCCAGTCTTACATAGCATACCAATGATTTATGTGATTTCAGAAACTCTGTGTGCATGCATGCTTATCAAAAGACAGCCATGAAAATAGCACCAAATGCCAGTGCTTGCACTGAAATGAACTCTGTAGGCACAAGGCGCAAGTGTAATTTCTCCAGCACCCAATTTGTACTTATTATAGTGTCATGGCTCACGATGACATTGCATGACAAAATGTGAACTTAAGCACTCTAGCCCAGAGTGCCAACAGAACTGTCACTTTACCGGTGTAAGGTCACCGGGCTTCATCGCCATCCACACAAAATTCGAAACAGAAGAGTTTTTGAGTGATTCTGGAAGCATTTGCAGTGATGTTGGCTCACTAATTAGATATATTTTCATGGAAGATTTTATAAGAGAATGTGGGATGGCTTCTTAAGCATTTTGCTTTACTGGCATCATAAAGCCTGGAGACCCAAATGTTCATTTGCAGCCATTATGTTAATGGCAATTAGTATTGACTTTTGCTGCTCGCTGGTGAGTGGGCCAAATGTTTGCAGGAAATTATAGCAGCTATCACTGAGAGCAGTATTTATGCTGACGTAATCTTTATTCTGACCACACAGAGAGCCTTGGTACACAGACATAAGTGACACCTGTACGTGCATGTGCGTGACTGGATGTGCTGATGTGCATTTTGAAGTGCATTGCGTACTACTTTGGCAGAAGAGAGTGTGTGGGTTTTTATGAAGGGTGCATTACTGGACAGAGAGCAGGGAGAGACAGCTCTCATCGCCTGTTACCCAACATCATTCACTGTGTATTGGTCTGTGTGGGTGTGTGGATGGAAAGGTGTTGGCATGATACATTACCTTTTTTTTTTTATACCATTTCCTTTGTATGTAGAGTAGGGGATATTTTGTGAGTATGTAGTCAGACACAAATACTGCTGAAATGATTATTTATTAAGTGATTAGTCAGTTCATTTTATTAATCATGTTAAGATGAAGTGTGAACAGCATTAACATAAGGTTACTTGATACTTTAAGGTGTTGATCAGACAAATTTAGCAGTTCAAAGACGTCATGTTTGTGCTCTGTGAGTTTGTGATGAACATATGTGATGTTTTTGACATTTTCTAGATAAAATAACGCATGAATACAATAAATAATTAATGAAAATAATAATTAGTTGCAGCTCAAGACACATACCATCTACCAGCTGGTGTATTTCCATTTTTGTGTACATTCTTTGGCACCGGCTCTGCAGCCTGTTTCCAATCTGTGTTTTTAGTTTCTTTTCTTCAGGTTTTGTTCATCTTTCATTTAGCTCCCCTTAATCTCTTCCCTCCCTCTCTTTGCATCACCTTCTCCTTCCTCTTCTCCTTCCCCTTGTCTCCTTCATTCTTTCGTCCTCGTCATTCTCACCTTTCTCCTCTCTCCATCTCTCACACTAATCCGCAGAAGACGGTACGGGTCTGCTCTCTGGGATTGAAGGAAAGAGGGTTTAATACCCTACCTGAGTATGTGTGTGGATGTGTGCATGTACGTGAGCAGCTTTTTGCATGCTTGCGTGCACACCTCTTTGCTTGTGTGAAATAGGGAGATATTGGTCTGAATATATAAGAGGATTCAATGGTGCGGTGTTGAATTTTCATTTCTCTCACTGCAGAAAGAGGACAGGGAAAGTTTGTCTTTTTGTTCAGAGCTGTACATTCCCTCTTCTCCCAAACACACAGTAACAAACACACACCCTGTTGGAGAAAGAGTGTAAATGATATATGGAGCCCTCGTCTGTGATAAGCCTCATCCACTACTCCTTCCTATTACTCGTCTTTTCTACCATTCGAGGGTTTTGTGCTCTTGTTAGTGGGTTGATGAGGGCAGGAGCTGGGGCAGGAGGAGGAGTGCCGACTGCAGGCTCTCAGATGATACTACTCATTCTGTTAACTCTCCTCTTCCTCTCTTAGACCTCTTTTCATGTTTTTCCCTTCGCTCTCTACATCCATTCCTTCCTCCCTTCATCTCCTGGGCAGTAGAAATTACTTGTCCCCTTGCAAGGGCGCATCATCAATCCCATGATTCATTGCGCATTGCCACCGTAATGGCAGCTGCTTTGATTGAATCGAGGGGGCGCGTGCGTTTGTGTCTCTGCTTGGACACAGTTGTGTGTGCGTGAGAGATGACTTCTGAATGAAAGGTTTATTTTTTTAACCTTTTAAAAGCACCGTGTTTGTCTGCCCTCCACCTCTATGCACGCATTCCCTCTCTCCCCCTCGGTCCCTCTCCCTCCATCTCTCGCCATATCACCCACGCTCTTCAGGGCTGGAGTGGTGTTTGGTTGACCCTCCCTCCCTTGTTTTTATTTCTTTTTTTTGCAGTTTATCAGTCCATTTAGTACTAAATGCTAATGCTGCAATAAATTGTGTGTTTTTGTGTTAGGGGAACGATCATAATGGGTAATACAATCAGAGAAATGGAAGGGCTTTTGCTCCCTGTTAATTCAGTACTTGCTAATGCACATCTTTCTCCCTGTTCAACTTTCACTCTCTTCTGTTCGTTTCTCTCTGTCTCCGTGTTTTTTTTCTATGTTCATCTCTTTAAATATAATTTCTCCAGTCATCAAATTTCAGTAATGTTATTGGCTTGACTGTTCACTCTGCTTCTTCTGTTTTTGTTTCTTCCTTTGTGTTTTCTCTGTGGCAGACTTGTACCTGCCCAGACATGACGCTCTGATTGGGGTTAAGGTGTCAGATTGATGTCACTGGGTTCAATAGAAACTGTGTGAAGTTGGACTATTTCTTGTCTTGTCATGTTTTTGACATGCAAGATTTGGTAGTGATCTGTGATTTGGTGGCCACAGTTTCAGAGTACAATATACTTATACACTCCTGTCGTATGGAAAACATATGGACATCTTAAGATACTTAAGTAATGTAATTCATTTACTAATCCAACAGCAGGAAGCCCGGTATGGCAACTGTCTTTCAGCTTTTTATTTTCACAAAGCTCACCAATGACTAAAAGCCAATGACCCAATGTCCTTGGCCTTTTTGCCTCTAGCATTGTGTCTGTTAGATACTAAGCCCAGTTACATTTCTTACTTGCCTAGCTCTGGTTCTGGCACAACACTTTCCACCAGCTTTCCCTCCCGTCCCCAGGCTGAGAACATCTTCATCCCAGGGGTCCACAGCTCTTATGCTACCAGTTCAAACACTAACAGTCCTCCCGTGCTCTGAGCACATCGTCCGGGAAGTAATGTCATGTTCAACTGAGCTAACTAGCTAACAGCATCTACAGTACACAGCAGTTTACTGTCCATCACTATCGGTGAAATAGTTGGTGCTATGTGACTTAGTGCCTTAAAGTGTTATATACTTCTCACAGGAGATTGTACCCAGATCAGCCAAGTTAGGTAGTGTAATAAAAGGTGTACAATGTGCACAGTGGGAATAACAAAGGCATTATTATCTCTACTACAAGTCAATGTACCATCAAAATGATAGTGAAGTTAAGTTAAATGCTACATTATGTTGCTTTAATGTCTATGGTGTATATGAAGTGCCCTTCGTTCTTGTTCTATTTACTGTAAGAAGGGAAGGCAAATTGTTGTAATCTAATTTGTGACTGAGACAGTGATTAAAACACCTCCTTTCTTAAGTAAGTAACATCTGAACTTCATTACTCTTGAACAGTCATCACAACCATGTACTGAAGTTCAGTTTTACTTTCTTGGTTGCTATGCTGGCTGCAAGTTATCTGCTGCATTACCACCATTATTTATTTACTGACTGGAACACCCACATATTGTTTGTATTTACCTCCACCCAACTATATTCCTGATATCTGAGCCCACATTTTCCAATTACCATGAATAAAACTGGTGTCAGTGTTTTTCCCCTAGTCTGCAGTTTAGCTTTACAGACAGTCAGAACTACCTTTTTAAAACCCATCAAATTTCCCATCAAAATTAGTTTTTGACATATTGGTTGCAGCCTCCTGTTAAAATCCTATTTACACAGACGATTCCAGTCAGTTCCACAATTTTCAAATAGAGTGATAATGACTGAAAATGATGGGTTCAAGTTCATGTCACAGTGTGAACATCGTCTGCTTTCCTACTATATAACTTATTTTTCCACATAATGTTAAAGTAGGCATTCAACATTAAGGGATACAATTTATTGTACTGTTATATGAGGTGAAATGCACCATTTTTGTGCTCAGTTGTTGGCAAGGTTTCCATGGTTTCTTCCTGTTAATTCCAGCAACTTGTAAATTACAGAAATTCCCAAATGTGTCTGTCTTATTTACACCCTCATTACACCCTTCATATTTTCATGGTTGTATAACAACTTCTTCTTGCATTTCTGAAAGAACCCTCTGGGAAACATAGTGTTTACTTGTAAGGTCAACTTTCTAGAACACAATAGTTAAAACAGTCTGAAATCACTCTGTAATTCACTCCCTCTATAATAGACAAAATATTGAGATGTTCAGCACTTATGAATAGTCGTCATCACTGACAGTTGTATTGTCATCCCCAGTTTCTGCTGGTCCATGTGTCCTGGAAGATGGGACAGTTGTGAGAAATTCTGGTAAAATATTATCTTTGATTGAAAGCTACATTGCGCAAATGCTTTCAGTTTTAGAGTGAGATTTTTTCTCTCATTTAGCAGCAAGTGTTTAGCTTACTTTAGTACCTCACCTTTCTGTAAGCTCTGTGAATGATTTGTTGAAGTAGAGACATGGTGGTGTTTGACGTACATATGTACCCTTTCACATGTAACTTTCACATATTCAAACTACAAGCTGACAATCAGATATTCACGTAGAGAGAAGAGTTGAATAGAAAACTCCAGGAGGCTTTTAATCAAGCGATTATCTGGTAGCTAGTTTCACACTTTGAGTGTTAAAACTCAAACGCTATTAGCGTTAGTTCCAACTGAGCAGGTGATTGGACCGATAAGTGTTTAACCTGGCTTCATCTCACACAGTGATGTCATCCTTTTGTGAGTGTATTGATTGCTGTGGCCCGATGGTGCTGCCTGGCCAATCAGTCCTAATATAACCACCAGGTGAATGTCTGGGTGTGTGATTAGTGTGTATGTGTGTATGTGTGTGTGTGTTTATGTGGAGTAAGAAACTGAGATAAGAATAGTAAGACAGGGTGAATTAGAGTGTCACAGATAGCTCTGGTTCATGCAGACATACACACACACACACACACACACACACACACACACACACACACACACACACACACACACACACTTCAGGGTTACACACATAAGAATACTGTGGCTTTGCCAGGCTGTTTAGGCCAGTCGATAGGTAATCAGCTTGGCGGGTATGTAACAGTAGTAATTCCCTCCTACCCACCACTTGGCCTTCTGTGGGAATTAGAGAGGTGCTGTCAGATATCACAGCAAATTGGAACCGTCACACACACACACACACACACACACACACACACACACACACACACACACACACTATAGACCCCACACTAACTGGCAGAGAAAAGGCATTGGTGCAGGGTTGAATGAGTCACATAGGACCTGATGGAATATTTCTTGAAAGAGAGGATGCACAACAGGTATCAGACACACAAATGCATGTGAAATCAGTTTCACAGAGATATTTCACACATTCAGATGTACAGAAGACCAGCTTGACATAATGTAGCATCTATTTTTATCTGCACATAAAAGAAACTGCCATCTATGTTTTTATCATGTATGTCAGACTCCGTCTTCAGGCTTTAGCTGAAAAGATAATTTACTTAAAAGTGTCTTGATAGAAGGATGAAAGCAGCCACATAATATGAGCACATCTAACATGTCGTTACAGAAGGAATTAAAGAAGCATTTAGAGTAATGAAAAAAGCAATTGTGTTAAATTGACACCAGATAAACCGAAGGATAACAAGGAAGGGAAGCACTTATGAAGTATTAATGTACATGCCGTTGAGGTGCCACAGAAGTTTATCTCTATTCTGTCTGTGCAGTCCGATCGCTCACCTCCCTTTACCTTCGGACTCTCTCTTAACTCTTACTCACTTTCTCCTCCACCTTTCTTTATCTACCTCGCCCCCCCCCCCCACTCAAACAGGCTGCTCCAGTGACACAGAGCACAAGTTAAAACGTACTGCCTGTCTCGGTGATGAATGGATCAGTGGAGGAGAGAAAAGAGGAGTAGATGGGGAGGATGGGGAGGTAGAGGAGGAAAAGGTCACAGTGTTTCCTAAATCAAAACCTCCACTGTTTGACCATAGAGAGGGCTGGTGTTGATCTTCGAGGTGTATCTTGTCACTGACATCACATGGTTGGCTGGCTGGATGAACATGGTGGGGATTCATTGTTTGTGGAGCTGGAGGAGGAGGTCACGCCAAGTGTTACACGAGCTAAGGGAGTCACAAACAATATGAAGGCCATTTCCTGTTTCCTGTATGTAAAAGGCAGAGAGCCAAAGGTAAAATCACTGGTAGCCTGAACTAACATCCTGACTTATTCACAAAGTCATACATAATGCGTCCTTTGTGTAATAATGCATCCTTTCTCTTTCTCTCTGTCTTTTCCTGTTATGTTTTTTTTCTTGCTCAGTTTGTCTCAACTTGTCTCTTACCTCAACAAAATGTGTTTCATGAGTGATTAAACCGGTCACACGCCCATAAATTCAAACTGAAAATCTTTTAGTGCATCTCACTTTTTCCTGTTTCTTTGTATCTCACTCAAATGGGGCTCAGACTTGTAGCCATGCTTACAGTGTGGCCTTAGTAAAGGCAAAGTCTGTCTGTAGGATCACTACTTTCATCCAGACTAAAATATCTCTACAACCGCTGGATGGATTGCCATGAAATTGTGAACAGATATCCAAGATCCCCTGGGGATGAATCCTACTGACTTTGGGGATTCTTCGGCATTTTGTCTAGCACAATCTTTGAATGTAACCTGTGAAGCATCAGCTTGTTAGCATTCATCTCAAAGCACTGCTGTGCTGTAAATACAGCCTCTCAGAGCAGCTGGCATACCTGTATCATGTTCAGTCTCAAAAATGTTGGAGAATACTGAAAAATGTTCTATCACGCTTTGCCATACTCCAAGTCAGTGTTGTCCAAATGTCAATTTTGTCCAAGCACATATAAAGATTTACATTTACACTGATATAAAACACAGTGAGGAGCAGCAAATCGTTAAATTTGAGAGGCTTAAAGCAGCAGAAAATTTGCATTTTCCTTGATAAATGGCTGACGTGATTGCTCTATTATCAAATTGTTGATTGTGTCAACCCTGCTCACAAACATGAATCACAAACATGAATTACTGAAATAAGCAGCCATAAAAACAAAATATAATCACTAATATTTAATCCAACATCCATGTCTACAGTTGTCTTTCTTTGTCTTCATCTTTCTCCTCAAATTCATTTTGTTTATCGCGTTGCCTTTATTTCTCTCCAGTCAGGTCTATTCTGGTGATAGAGGTACAGCATAATTTGCATAATCACACACACTAACACATAACTGTATCCTGGTACAAAGGTAGATGTACACAGACATGCACGCACTCGGAGATGGCCTCTAATTAAAACTGTTTTCCTCCTGGCTCCCACAATCCCCTTATTTACAGGGATGTGGTTGCATTCTTGTGGAAACCTGCTGAGTGGCTGTCCAATTGTGGTCAAGTCGTCTTTTATATCCCCTACTCTACATTTTTCCTTCCCTCTTTGCTGCTTCCTACAATTTTCTTTCTCCAGGGCAGTTCTTCATTATTTTGTGTTATATAGACTCTGCCTGCAGGTTTTTACCTTTAAAGAGTACCTTGCAGGTTGGTGACCCCCAGTGAATCAATGTAGAAAAATTATGTAGAAACCAAAAGATACATCTATACATACACTACAGTAACATCTGGAGCTGTGTTTGTAAGGGAGTAATACGTCCACCTCAAAAAAGACAAATTGTGGGCGCCCCGGTAGCTCACCTGGCACCATGTAATAAGGCTGCAGAAAGGACCAGCCCGGGCCCCTTGCTGCATAACATTACCTCTCTCACCACTTTTCCTGTCTCCATCTCTCTTTGGGGTCTTTGTCTTTACACAATACAGACACAAAGCCCCCCAAAAATAGACAAATTGGACATGATGTCACATAAAAGAGCTAGTAGCTATTTCAACTTGAACAATATGGCTCTCAATGCTAGCTTGGACGCTGAAGAGGTAGAAAATGTATATTCATACACACATGACAGACCACAGCTTTATGATTATGAAGCAGAAAGCATCCAAGAGACCAGAAACAGACATGGATTAGAAGAAATAACGGCCATCTGCGAGATACTGAGTTGTGGTGTGAAGGTTTGAGGGTGTGGTTTGGGTCCACTGCAGCATGTGTGCTGAAATTATTTCAAGTATTTTTTTTTAAGCGTAAAACACTCCAACATGACACTGCATGTAAATTAATTACAGATGTGTTAGCTTTCCAAGCACAGTCACCAAACTATAGACTTCAATGTTTTAATGTTAGAAAATTAAAGTTACCAATTATGCTTTATCAAATGCTAAGCTAAGATTATCCATTCTGCCTTATAAGCTGATGGGTTTTACTAGATAGCATTATAACAATAAATCCTCTCATTATTAAAATCATTATGCTGCCTAATTTGGAACTTTGAATGTTAGAAAACAAGACTCATGGTGCACACTTTACATTTTTGTCAAGCTGAATCTCTGACTGATCTGTAACGTATGATTACTCCTGCCGGCGGCGATAGCAGAAGCTGCTGCTGAGTGGAACTGATGAAGCGGCTGTGTGTACTGAAGGAACCATACCAGCCATCAGTCCCACATAATCCTGGCTTCAACATCACATCTTGAACATAATTCGAAAGGTCTATAATTAGTGCCGTACTTAATCTTCATTTTTGTTTCATCACCTGCACAAATACACAATAAGACACAAAAAAACCACAGCGACGCCCGTTTTCCTGTTAGGAAGGTTCAAGTTTGTGCAGTCACAAAAATATACCATGATGAAAAATGGTGAAATGCAATGTAAAACTGCCCCAAAAAAAGAAGAGACAGACTCACGAAATTACAACCGCTTAGACTCACTACCACTACCACTGCTGCATAATGCACTATGGCAGACTCAGGCAAAGTGAGTCCCTTGTGTGTTGTAATTTGTTCACCACCCTCACTGACTGTTCTGTGTCTCAACTGCAGTTGGTCCAAAATGTGGCTTCCAGACTTTTAAGTTAGTAAAAAATGTTGAATGTCGTGTTTCATGCTGAAAGGAAGATTAAAAATTTCATTTAAATTGGTTCACCTATACCTATAAAGCATTACACTGGCTGTCTCTATTTTATATTTCTGAATTAGTGTTTCCCTTGACCTCACTGAGATCTCTGACGTCTACTGATCAACGTCTCCTATCTCGAGGGGACTGAGCCTTTGCAGTTGTGGCTCCCACCATCTCGAACTGCCTTCCCCTAGTAAAAAAAAAAACAACCCAAAAAACACAGTCAGTCGACTTTAACTTTACAAAGCTGCTAAAAGTTCACCTGTTTCGGAAGCACTTTCTCCTGTAATCTGTTTTTACTGTTCTTGACTTTCTTTCTGCAATGTACAGTTTCCTTGTAACTACTTACCTATGTAGAAAAAAGTGCTTCTCTCCAAGCATTTCTAAGAAAAATGCCTACATTATTTCCTGAATTTCTGCCATTATATCTTGTAAAACATCCAAGAAGTTCCTTTCCAGGAAACATTAACTACTATGAGTTTAACCTACAAGATCTGCTTCTTACTCTAAGCTGAACAAGTCCCCTCCAATTCCTGTTGCACTCCTTATCCAGACCCATCCAGTCCATCCAGCTTGTTTGTTATCTGCTGCTCATTAGATATTGTAGGCTTGGATGCCACGGCCCATCTACAAATAAATGAAAAGACACAAGATGGACAGGAGGAAAACGGGAGGATAAGAAAATGTTAAAGTCTGGGAGGGTTTTTTTGGAAGGATGGGGATAAATAAAGACAATAGAGAGAGGAGGAAAACAAGCATGAAAGACAGAAGGTAACATTAGATGCAAGAGGGAGTGTAAGAAAGACAGTGAGAGGAAGAAGAAGCGGGCATTGTGGAAAGCTAAACTGTCTACTTTAGCTGGGAGTAGATAATCACTTCTTCATAGTTCCTTGGGGATGGATAAAGGCAACGAGTGTGGGGACTGATAAAAAAAAAGGGGGAGTGTGTAAATGAGAGCTAGTGTTTATAAAGCTGTGGATGGAATGAGTTTGCAGACCTGAACTGCTTATACAGCGGGAGTGAAGTGAGTTGAACCAATCCCGAAGCTAAGCTGTTTTAGGCCACTTTAACTAGTTACAATTCTCACTGCTACTTTATGGTCAAGACTGAACCTTCACACTCAAGAACACTTTTTGCTGTTAATAAGAGAGTAGCAGATTAGTGCGTATGACATAACTCTTGTTGCATTGAAGGATTTATTGCTGTGCAGTCTACTGAATTTACAATGTCAGCCATTATAGTACCGGTTATTCCACCTCCCACCCAAGGTTTTTAATTTATTTGTTTGTTCCGGCTCTGATTTGAGAAAAGTAGGGTGTAATAAAAGCATAAATGGGCCCAACCACAGGGGGATACAGCACACAGAGTAGCAGGGCTGTTGGCAGGACAGGTTAACGCTGCCTGAGTCTGTCTGACTTTGCATTCACTAACTGCTCAGAAACAGCCTTCACTAAGACTAGCAAGCTGATAAGGAAGTACACAGTCACATTATAAATAACCTACTCAAGAGAATAGTCCCCACTATACTTGACACGACAGATAAATGGCAAAAGAGCAGTGTGTGTGTGTGTGTATCTGAGTCAGTGTTTGTGTGTTTGACGGTTTCTGGAGGTTAATATACGCCTGGTGTAACGAGAGGCAAATTGCTTTATGCCGCTAAGCCCTCGGGCTAGAACATCACAGTTATGATGAACAAGAGTTTTACAAAGCCTTCACTTAAGAGACTGCCACACACACACACACACACACACACACACACAGAAGTGCATGCATGTATTTTTTCTATCCAAACACACACACATGCACACAATGCAGGCATTACGTTAAATGGAGCCTTACCCTCTATCATTTTGTGTTCAGACAGTGACTACGTCTGCCTTTGGTATTTGTGTATGTGTGAGTGTGTGTGTGTGTGTGTGTGTGTGTGTGTGTGTGTGTGTGTGTGTGTGTGTGTCACTGTATGAGTGGAGCTGTCACCAAGCAGATTGTCCCATCTCTCATCATGGCATGGTCGTAGGGTCAGGGGGGGGAGGGAGAGTGGTTGTGGGCGGCTTGATGTCTTTGCTGATATAAAACCCTGTCAACTGGAGACAGGACCTGTCACTATATGTGTGTGTGTGTGTGAGTGTGTGAGACAGAAAGACTCTAAGTGCCTGCGTCTGTCAGGCAGTCAGGACTGTGAGGACCTGATTGAAAGCAGTCTAAAAGGTCAAAGTCAAGAGTCAGATCAAAGCGCTGAGAAGTATCTGTTTAGTGATTGAGGTCTGGCCATAAAGATTCGATGGAAACACACACCCGCACACACATGGGTGCATATACACACCCCAACACATTTCAGGGATCAATATAATCAGGGACAATGCTGTAATTCAGTGTAACAATAATGAATGTTCCAATTAGACTGTGCCCATACATCCTCACGGTGCAGCTCTTACAAATAGGTGTGCTTGTGTGCGCAGGCCAGTGCAATGTTTTCGTGTATGTGTTTGTTGTGAGACGTATTTCTACTGTACCATCTATCTCTGTCTTGCCTGCACACCAGCATTCACTGTAAGATTGCAGCTTATTACCTGTCTCTGCTGTGCTGTCCCTGAGGGGCGGCCATAGGATATTGCTGCTCAGGGAGCTGCTGCGTGTACTGTAGGTCAGAGCAGCACTGGCCTTCTAATGCTGCGGTCATTACAGAAGTGCTACCTACAGCTGCATGACGATGCCCAAGATTGTTCCTCTTTGTACTGTTACACTTATATGTTTACACTAGAGCTTTCATACTAAAGAAATGTCAATATGGCTGGACTGAATCCTATATTTTCCTGTGTGCAGGTCAGTAATGTGAGAAAAATACATATAGCCACAACAGCTGTTTGACGTTTGAAGAGTTATTCTTTCCATACTCTGTGTGTATATGAGTGTTTCACAAAGACCGTATCTACACCTACTATTAATATACAATCTGTAGCTGGAGGAAGTCAGAGGAAGTCTGATCACAAGTCTTTAACAGTTAACCTTAGATTTCTCTAGAGCTTAAAGAAATTGATTAATTGATTAGTTAAGTTACAGTAAATAAGTAGAACAGTCTTGATAATTGGTTGATTGTTTAGGTCACCAGAAGCAAACATGACTAAGCATTTGCTGTTCTTATTTGACTTTGGTGATAGAAAATGGCGTATTTGGGGGGTTTTGGACTGTTTTTAAGACAGCGGAAGGAATTTGAAGACATCAAACTTTACTTTAGAAAATAAGTGTAGATTTAAAGACAACAGAAATAATAAGTAGCTGCTTGTTATCTCAATTCTGTCCACATCACGATTGGACCTTAATCACCGATAGTATCAAGAGTGGATAGCGGATCCGTCACATCACCCAAAGGTTTCTGAAGAGCCACTTTGAAGCTCAAAATCTGTGCCTCTGGCCATGCTGTTAATTACACGTAACTTTAAGCCCTAATATAATTTGAACAGGTGAGTTAAAAAAGAATTCAGACTCAGTACAGGAAATTATATAAAGACCAAAATAGTTTATTTGTACCAGGCTGTAAACATGTTTATTTCTGCTGTGAAGGTGGACATTTTAACATGGAGGCTTATGGAGACTTGTTATGTAGCCAGCTTCAAGTGGCCGTTCGAGGAACTGCAGTTTTTGGCACTTCTGCATTGGCTTCACTTCACAGCCATGGAAGTTGCCACTTGATCTCAATATACAAGTTAGGTAGATGGCGCCAACATACGTGATGCTCTCGACTCTGTGTGGGCTCTACGTATTCTTCTGTCGTGTTTGTAGCATACAGATTTACATCTGGTTGAGTTCTGTCCATAGTGTGAACCTGAACATGCTCAGATGTGGTCCAAAGCAACCCCATTGCATTCTGCTTTTATTTAAACCTTGCATTAACATGCCCCTTTCTCTTATCCAGATAATATATCCAGTAATAGACTGTGTCTTAATACCTGCTGTAAATTAGGACTAAATGTGAGTTCAGCTGTATGGAGCAGTTGGGTTGCTAACAATATATCTACCTGTTCCATTAATTGTACTGGACAAATGTAGAGTTACGCACTTTCAAACCTACTAGAAAAAAACAACCACAACCTGTGTCTATCTTTGACATATCCACTTGCAGCTCTCTGTCTGTGAACGAACAGTGGGCTGACATTTCGGCAATCTTGCTTAGGAAAAGAAATCATTTGGGGAGGTGCTGCATTTCTCTGCTTTTTGTGCGAAATGAAAATGTTGTCCCTGTCACCATAGCTATCCCTTTAGCACCCAGACAGCACAAGAGTGATTGTGACATTCCTGCTGCATATGCCACCGTCTGCTGAAAAAGATCCCAGGAGAGACGAAGGTTCGCTAAAAGTTTTAGCAGTGCAGAGGTGGTGTGATTCCCTCTTCTCTTTTCCTCAGAAAATAGAAAATAATGTTGTTTTTTTTTACCTCGACGTCATCTCAAATAGCGTAATTTGTGCCTGAACTGCAGCCACGAGCAGGTCAAAACATTGGATATGTTTTCACTAGGTATAAAAGATCCAGGGTTATATCAGGATTTGTTCCTTTTACCTCATCTCAAAGTCTTTTTTTATCTTTTGAAACATCGGCTCCTCTACTCTCAAACCTTCCAGCGAATACATATCAAGTAAAATGAAACTCTATCCATCACAATCCAGAATTACAATTTGTTATGTAAACCACAGGAGATTAAAATGACAGCATGAGATCAAGCACATTTAATTGTGCAAACATTGTGGAGCTTTTTGAGATCAGTTCAGGTGGTGATGTTAGACGGGATGAGAGTGAATGTAAAACACACTGTCACTAGTTTAGGCTTTCAGACAGCCTTTTGACTTGAACCATGACTCAACATGAGTCTACCTGAAGAGAACTTTGACAACTCATGAGATTAGATGGTTTATTTTAGATTTCAAAGTATTAAACCTTAAAAAAACGACTCTTTGCATGAGGGGATAATAGAGTGGCATGCGTTTCACATTACTTAGCAGAGATGTGACAACTTACTGTGCAGCATAAATCATTTAATTTTACCAGGAGCACCTGAGAAGTTACACTTCATTGTGCATTTTATGCTTGAGGGCTCTTGTGGTTTTAATACTAAATTATAATGCTTGTAAGACAACCTCTAAAAAACAAGCCATAAACACTGAAATGATGCTTGTACTTCATGTTTTACATATCAGCAGAGTGTCTACGATATAGTTCATCAACACACAGTATGCTTTTTTAATGAATGAATATGCATACATACATTAACAGGGTTTATGTTGCCCAAGGACACCTTGTTTAGGCTTCCTTTGATGATCATAATTGTTATATTGAAAAAAACTATAAAACATTAGACAGTAGATAAGTAGGGAAGTGTTATTCTGTTGTTTAATTTTTATACCAAGCCTTTTTATTCCCATTATCTCCGGTAAACAGTTGGTGAACTTGAGCATTTTCCCTCTTGTATGAATTCTCTTCAGGAGCTAGATTTCCACTTAAAGCCTGTACATCATGTTCAGTCCCAGGAAGTTTAAAGTAGTTAACTCATATTAAGAAAAAGGGGGTAAAGTATTTTCCTTAACATCTACCGTGTTCAGATTTTTGATTGTGGAGCAGTTTTAATATGCAAGAAATACTCCCGAGCCAATAGTCTCCCTCCACATAGAGGAAAGTGCTGCAGAGCCTCAGCCAGGGAGAGAGACTGCAGAGTAGGGAGGACTAGCTGCCAGGTCCCCTGCTGATTAGCTTGATTAATTAGACCTAGACTTTATCAAAGTGATATTTAGAGTTCGTATGCAAAGAGGCCCCCAGTAACGATAGCAGTTGGTGCAGTATTTGTGCTGTCATTGTGCCTGTTTGCTTTTCTCTCTCTCCCTGAACAAACATCTACGGTTTATTCCCATCTTTCTCCCATAACCCTTATGATACTGATTTACTTAAAATACTAGAGCCCCCCTTTGAAAAAATTGTAATTCCCTTTAAAGTCTTAATTTGTCAGTGTCACTGTGAGTTGCACAGCTTGGAGTTTGTCATTGTTTTTTTTTATTGATCTGAGATTTTGGCTGTCATAGCTAGCTTGTGGAGAGACCTTTTTCATAAACAACTCATTGACTCCTCATCTCAAATCACAAGAGAAACCCTTGTTTTTGCCAGACTCCTATGGCTTGTCAGCCTGTGCCAGAGGCGGCGGTGTCACTATGCCAGTGTCCAAAACATTAAAATGTTATGGACATTTTTTTTTTTTTTTACTCCCATTATAAGGCCTTCCATAGAATACTGTGGTGAGAAAGAGCTACAGGAGAGAGAAGGTAGACGGTAAAGATAAACTAGATTATGTTAAACACCATCCAGGTTTTGCTCAACTCTGGTCTTCCCTTTTTATTATGGCCACAATAGCTTTGGCTCTTCCGAGCCATTCAAGCCCAAAAGGTTATATTTTTAACCGCAGAAGACATGCAGTGTGCTTTTGTGTCTGTGAGAGAGAAGAAAATACTGTTGTATGTGTTCGTTTATCAAGTTTGTTTATCATGCGTGCCGATAAGCCCTTCAGACGGACTGGCAGATGGGCTGCGTGCGAAATTACTTTTTCTTTTGCTTTCCAATAACTTCATATAATATCTTCCATTTCTCTTCTTCTCTTTCCCTTAGACTCACACACATTGCTTCTCTTTCATTCACACACACACACACACACACACACACACACACACACACACACACACACACACTCAATTACTCTCTCTCCCAGACACATATCGCTTTACTCTCTCACCCTTTATGTTCGATCAATCTCGCCCCTGTCTTTCCCTACCGGCAGCCAGTACTGAAACTGATGGTGTAAAGGCCATTTTCTGTGAATCAGAGCGTTGTTGTGTCTTTCCCATTTGCTATTCATGAGCTCTCCTGGCTCAGGTTTGTACCTGGATTGGTGCTGGGGTGCGTTCAGGAGATGCAGTGGCCGACTGAATGTGGATTAACGAGAGTATCACGTTTGATACAGGCAAGTGATGTCAGCGGGAGAGAGACAAAGGGACATGGCGATAGAATACTTGTTTATCTCATCAGCAGACTCAAGGAAAAGCAGGTCTTGACCCTCGCCAATTTGTTTTGTACGGCTGAAACAGAAGATAGATTAGCCGTGTCTGTGGATGTGTGTTAAACATTTTCTAGCAAGAACTGTGTACACTTGCACGTGCTGTGCACGTACAGTATTTCTATTCCCTCACCCTTTGCCATTACAATTATAAAGGCATGTATAAATAATAAAAGGAAAGAAATGGAGAGACTGGAATGAAGGAGTGAATGAATAGAAGTGCTGACTGCGTTGGAGGTGTGGGGGATTGATGGAACGCTTCATCATCGCCCGCGATGCTAAATAACAGCATGAGGTAGAAGGAACGAGACAGGAGGAGAGGTACAGCGTTAGACGGAGATGACAGGGCAGCACGCTTAGGTGGAAAAGCAAAGAGAAGAGGGAGAGTTAGACCTCAAAGAGGAGGAGGCGCACGAATCGAAGGGAAGTGAGAGGGCGTTCAATGAAGTGAGAGTGAGGTGATAGGTATATACTCTCCTGAAATCACTTGTCCTTTTTATCTGTAGTTCAACTGAGCGGGACTATAAAAGACTCTGTCTCTGTATGTCTCTTTTGCTATAGTATATCAATAGCATATTTTAAGTCCACGTGCTCGTTTAATGAGTGGACTACCTGCATTTGCAGCTTTCTACACTCACACACACACACACACACGTGCAGAGACATACCTGCCCACATTGGCTTACAGATTGCAAGAAGAGTCAGGTAGATGAAACTCTCAACTTTGAATTCCTGACTGGCTTTGAAGTTTTCAAACATCTCTCTCTTGTCCATCATCTATAATGTCTGTGTGCTTCAGAGAGAAAGAGGAGAGGGGAGTATCTGCCGTTCTACAGCGTTCTCTCTCCTGACCATTTACCAGAAGTAACCCCATCTTTTGTGTGTTTACCGTATGTGAGGCACCTGTATACGTTGAGATGTACTGCCAGGGGTTTATGGAAGTAGTCTAGTAGTAGTTTAACAATAGCAGGAAATTGACAAAAAAGTTCATTTTGTAATATTACTTGTCCTTATTTTAGCCCAGTGATTCACTAACTCATACATGCTGTATATGCCAGGGTCGATAGTTACACACACAAACTCACTGTGTTTACGAATCTACCCTGACATGAACTCAGGTTATGCAGAGTTTGAATGAGTTGTCTGTCTCTTTACATCATGTACCGATTACTGCCTCCTTGTCTGTCTGTGTGTGGACTCTTTTCAAATGTTGTCTTGTTTTTTGTTTTTTCTTAAGCACAAGTAATGAATCTGTTTACTTCTCCCTGAAAGGTTCATATTCCCTGCTGGAATTGGCTCCTGAAGGTTTGTGAGGCTTAGTCTGAGTGTTACAGTGAAGATTAGTGCAAATTTCTATTGATATCTGGTAGAAAACTGCAGGTAGCTAGTAGCATGCTGCATTCCTGCTGTTAAAACAACTTCAGTCACGAAGAGTGAGAGAAAGTAATGACTGACTTGCCCACCTCCCCCCCCTGCTTGTTAAACTGGGACAACTTCTGCTATTAATGATTTTTTGGTGAAAATGAGAAAAGTGTACCTGCAAACAAGCCCAATCCAAGTTAGTCTGAAAGAATATTTGAGACAGCAAGATAATTAAAGACATTTTTAACAACCGTTTCTTTAAACCAACTTCGCAAACATCCCTTAAATTTTTCACCCAGAAGAAATCTAAAAATATCCCCCGACACGCTGAGAAATGGAAAAGCTAAACAATGAATTTTTCTGCAAACAATGAGCCTGTACTGTACGTCTCAAACACCTCTCTCTGTATTTTCTTCGTCATTATCAGTTGATTTGTTTGATATTACTGGAAACATCCGTGCTGAGACAGGTATGTGTCCGACCTTTTATGTGCATCTATATTTGTGCATAAGCTCTATGCGCGTATGTGTATAAACATGGAAGGAAACAGTCAGAAAAGAAAGTCATATTATATCTTGGCAAGGACATTTGTCAGTGTTATTGAATTAATTTGAGTCTGTAAGAGGAACGCTTACCGAGACGGAGTCTGCCCTTCAAATGGTATGTCACTGAGCTGCCCTTGTCTGAGGAGGGAAGGGGGGAGTGAGGGCGGTAGGGAGATGGGGAGTGAGGGGGGGGGAGTTGGGAGAATAAGGGAAATGAGGAAGACATGGTGTGTGTTACAGTTGGTGGCAGATGTTGTCACTGTGGAAAGGAGGAAGTAGCACATTTACACACACATAGACTCATGCACAGTCAGGCATAAGTATAACATACACACACACACACACACACACACACACACACACACACACTAAAGGACCTCCCACGTACCCGACAACAACAAATTACTTAAAACGTCTGAAGAAAAGGGCAGAGGGACAAAGACAGTGAATGAGTTAGTGCGAGAAGCAGGTCGGAGAAGTGTAACTTAAAGGTATTAAGTTTTTCCCGCCCACACAGATAACAGGTAAATGGCATTGCCAGAGGGCATAACATGCACTCCTTATGAATAAAGAGTGACGCTTCAGTCCGGCTCAGTGCCCCAAGATTGAGATGAAAAGAGGATAGAGGTGAACACAGGGCGAGAATTGTGGAGACTGAAGGCTGATTTGACAAAAGACTGTAAAGGCAGTGAAGATGGTGAGACAAAGCTCAGTGTGTATGAGGAGGATGGACAATGGAGACATGCTCCTGCTGCTTAGCTGAATTTTTTTTTTGGCACTAGTACAAATGCGCACAGCATAAATTACTCATCACTAGCACTGACGTCAGTGTTTTCCCCGTGGGGTTGATTCCACAGTCTTTAGATATATTTCCTTTGTGGGCTGATGTCAGACATCCAGAAAGCCTTTTCAGGTGTAAAAGTATGCCATGTTCTTTCACTCTCTATACTGGAATGTTGGCAAAAAATCAGATATGAATCATGTCTACAAAGAACAATCTTGTTTATTTTAGATTTGTGACAGCAAGATAAGATTTAATAGGCTCTATTTAAAGTCTGTGAAAAATAAGAATAAATAGAGTTTGACAGACCAAAGAAGAAAGTGTTATTAACCACTCAACCAAATTTGAATGATTAAAAATATCGACAAGTTTGTGAAATTAGGTGTCAAAATCAGGTAAAAATCAGCAGTATTCTCAGCTCTAGGACTGTGGGGGCGTGTCTGCTGAATGTGCTGAAGCCACGCCCACTCGTGGGAGCAGTCAAGCAGCAATTTTGAAGCGACTGAAACGTGTCAGATGAGATCAGAAAATGACATGACTAACATTGAAACACTCTGAGTGAGATTAATTAATCTCTATCTCTCTGCCAAGGGTGCAGGGGTGTGTTCAGGGTGGCCTCAGTGTGTCATCGCGCCACCCTTTAAGGACTGGCCAAAAAATCCTGGACTGAAAACTGGTGAAAAACTGTTTTAACCTCTAACTCCACATTTTAGTAATATATTGTTCAAAGTCTTTTCACGTTTTCCTATTTTCCAACATATTTAATTTATTTTGAAAGAAATCTCGGAATTGCCTTTACATGGACTTTAAGGAATATAATATACATAACTATGTTTTCATTTGTGTATAATTACCTGAAAACAAGAATGTTTTGTTACCTTAGAATGAATTAGTTATATCTACAGACGCCACAACTTTTTCTTCTTCCACAGAGAAGAAGAAGGAGAGGGTGAGACGAGGTGGTTGCAATCAGCGTCTCCACCACTAGATGCCACTAAATCCTACACAGTGGACCTCGTTATTCACGTGACTGAAATGACTCTCACAGCCACGTGAGAGTCATTACAGTCACATGAATTCAATAAGGAAGAGAGGTGTGAGACCCCCTGGTAGTTGGGATGCATCGCAAGTAGCCGATAGCCTAAAATATTTAGACTACCTGTTCAAAATGCCCCAAAGGTGAGACATCTATCGAATACGATGTCTCTTCCTCGGGTCATGTGAATCTAACCGCTCACTTGTGACCTCAGTGACTCTCACTTAGTTGAGGCATGCATACTGAGAGTTCATCAGTTTGATAAAAGTCATTTTTTTATTTTAATCATAACCTCAAAAAGGGCAGGATTATTAAGTGGAGAAAGCTACACACGCCTTCTCTACTTGTTAGCCTGTCTTAAATATTATTTTTAGATCTTTTAAGCCTTTTTTGAGCAGAGGGCTGGATTCAGCCTGAGCCTCAGGATCTCTGAACTAATGCTAGAATAAGAAAAGAAGAGTGTATATTGAAACAAAAGCAGTGATGCTGCTGCTGCTGCTTAGGATGCTCCCCCTCCTGCTTCCTCTCCCTCACCTGCACGTCTTTGCTCAAACGACCTTCTTGCTCTCCCATGTCCTCTTCCTGCCTCCACCCCCTCCTCTCTCTCTTTACCTCTTTACCTCTGTCTGGTCTGCCGGGCTGGTACGGTGATATCCCAGGTGCTGCGGTTTTGATCTCCGCCTTTAATAATGAATGAAAGGATACGATTCGTCAATCACTTCAAAACCATGCAGCCTACAATGCCCAAGGTCAGGACAGTGGCAGCTGTCAGAGGGGATGATGGCTAGCTCAGACGGGTGTGTGGGGGGTTCTTTAGCGGGCACTTACACCATCAGGTACACACAAAACAGAGCACCTGCCCTTTGGTAAAGGATGGGCAGACAAAAATTGAGCAAAATAGGGAAGGGAGTCATGGGTGGAACCAGCTCTGAGATGGTCTTCTGAGGACTAGGAGGTGAGAAGAGATACAGATTATAAAACAGTAGGACAATTAAAAACACTGGCTGGGAGCCAGGCAAGAGATGAGCTGACAGAGAAAGAGAAGGTAGGAGGGAGATTAAGTGATGCTGTGGTTTACTTTCTCTGAGGTCCACTGCCTCGGGTCCATATAGGCTTCATAAGACCACACTTTACTTTCTCTGTCTGTACGTATAGGTGTGTGTGATGTGAGAGATGCCGCCTGGAGTCATGTTGTCAGATTATCTCATGTCTGAATGCGGTCGTGTTTGTGAAATCTCTCAGTATCATCGTGGATCTGGGTCGTATGTGTGTGTGTGTGTGTGTGAAGCCTAGAGGCTGTGATGTGAAGGTGGTGTAGTGATTGCCTATGACAGGTTCAGGAACAAGCTGGTAATGCTCGCACCCACCATTACATGGTGGTACAAATGGCACGCACACACACGCTCCCCCTCCTCTGTTGTCCTTTTTCAGATCTGTTCACAGATTCAACACCAACTGATTGATAAAGTTTGTTTTGTTACCTGCAGAAAGAGTTTTAATGAGGATGTAAAATACAGAGGACCAGGCAGAGAGAGGGGGAGTCTGGGGGGGATAAAAAGAAAGCGCAGAGAGTAAAACAGAGGAATAATTATTGCGTGCGCGTGTTTGTGTGTCATTCAGAAGTGACGAGGTGTTTTCACAGACGCTTGTGTACACAAATTCCCTTAGAGGGAGAGGATGCTGCCATCTCAGCAGGAGGTATTTACTTCTCACACACACACACACACCCTCCCCCTCTTCCTCCCTTTACTCTCCCATTCACCTCCTCTCTCCTCCTGTCCGCCTGTCTGCTCATCAGGAGATAGGAGCTGACAGTTGTTTGTGTGTGTGTCTGTCAGTGTGTGTGTTTGCTTGGCAGATGTGCCTTGCGGTGTGGCCCACCTTAAATGTCACTGATCACATGATGTCTCTTCCACCTGATTACCTCGAACCCCCCCTCCCTGCACCTCCCTCCATCAGCTCCGTCTCCCACTCCTCTTCTGAAGCCCTTCTACCCCATTTATTAGCTCCCCCAATCCCACCTGTACTCCCATGACCCCTTGCATCCACAACATAACTCCCTGAGACACGCAAGGTTGAGAGAGTACACGCAAACACACGCACAAACACATAATGTGCTGTTGTTGCAGGTTATTGCACAAAAAAAGTCTTGTTCAAATTAATTACAACACATTACTGATACTGAGACACACACACACACTGTTACACTGACATTATTAAATCCTGTAGAAAGCAATAAATTGACATTTTAGAATGACTGCTCCTTCACTTTTGGTTAACATCTTGCTTATGCTAATTTCTAAAGAGAATTACACACTGGCCAAATTGGCAAATTGCCAAAGTCAATGTAATTAAGTAATAATTGTGCACATTTGTTTCTTTTTGCCTGCTACTGTACCTGCATCAACAGAATGTTATTATGAATCCAGACTGAAAAAAAGCTGTGATTTGAGCTCAGCCTGTTTTTTTGAATGTGTTTCTCCTGACAACGTTTTGTTGTAGAGGTTGTACAACTCTCTGTACATTACACTATTACTGTCTCTGACAGAAAGCAGCAAACACACACGCAAGCAAAGCCAAGGACGTCGACTTTAAACTTTTCCAGCCTGGTGTGTTCGCCTCAGCTCTGATGTACCCGTGAGTGTGTGTGTGTGTGTGTGTGTGTGTGTGTGTGTGTGTGTGTGTGTGTGTGCGTGTAGAACATGTCTCCCGGTCTGACATGTGCCAATCAGCACGTGGGGATCAGTCAGTCATCCGTCACCTGTCTCCTCGCAGATAGCTGTCAGTCAACGCTTGTGGAAACCGTGATTGGAGCAGGCAAGGAAGGAGCTTAGAGGAGGCAGCTGTGATTGGCTCTTTGAGCAGGAAGAGAGGTTAGGGGGGGTATTATCCAGTCTTTAGTGAGAGATGCTTTGTTCTTGCATGGAGTCTGACGTTCAGTAGTCAATTAAAGCAGCTGCCAACTTGAAAAAGCCACGAGTTAAACTCCTGATCAAAGTTGTACCCTCACATCCTCTCTGCAACACTATTCTGCTCCATCTAACAATGGATGATGCAGAGGAAACATTTTGTTCCCTCATGCAGGTTTTTCTGCTCTTTTATGTCCAGGAACAGCACTTCTAGTCCAGGGCTTTTCAGCTCCCCACGGACTCACTATCTTACAGTTCAGCTGTGACCTGTTGGGATCAGTGGGTGAGCCGCAGCCCTGTGGGTCAGTGCCAGGGCCTCTTTGATTTTATCCCCATCAAAGGCAGCAGGTGTTTTGTGCTTAACTGTCATCTTCTTTGGTCAGTAGATTCCTTCAGTTAGAGCTCTGTAACAACTGATCGGACTAAGATAGGCTGGTACCCTTCCAGTCTGGAACAGACTGGTGTTGACATTCAGTAGATGAAGTTATACAGCATGTGGTGTCGAGTTGAATCTCGTCTATTTATTTTTAATCTTCAGTCTTTTTATCTTAGTTGCTGCCCCGTCTGTCTCATTAAGGTTATTTTAAATATGTCTGACTTTTTACTCAACTAGAATTGCGACTGTCAACATCACTTGACACATAATTTCTCCACACATCAGCAGGAGAAAATGATTTAAACATAAAAACAGTGTCAGTGCGCCATGAAAGAGAATTATATTATAATCCAGTTCAACAGCTTTCAGGTCAGAGTCACAGCTCACCTGAAATTCACCTCACTTTGGAGAAGTTCACTCACCTACAACTCTCTCTGCAGAGTTAGAGTTCTGGTTGGCCGCATCTCTAAATCCGCCATTTCATCCAAATGTTGCATTTCCCAATGTTTGTTTTTCTTTTTCATGCAAATTGCAGCATAAATTGTCAAGACAACCTGTGATAAGCAATTTCTGTTTTGATTTAGGAAAATGAAATGTTGCATCTGACTTTCTGTGTTTTCCCCGTGTCTCTCTGGGTACTCCGGCTTCCTCCTACAATCCAAAGACATACAGGTTAATTGGTGACTCTAAATTGTCCATAGGTGTGAATGTGAGTGTGAATGGTTGTTGTCTCTTTGTGCCCTGTGATGAACTGGTGATTTGTCCAGGGTATACGGCGCTTTTTGCCCAAAGCCAGCTGGGATTGGCTCCAGCCCTGTGACCCTAATGAAGATAAGCAGTTACATAAGCGGTTGGAAAATTTGTGTTACTGTTGAATTTCGGGGGTGCCTCATGATGTGACCATAGTCATATTGTAGCTGTCATCCGGTGTGATGATGCATGTATTTACTCTTTAGTGCAGTGTGTCCTTTCTCACTGTCCAAAGTAAGAAATGTGTGTATTTTGGTAGAAATAGTCATTATATTTGGAGTGTCTAGTCTTTTTGGGTTGTAGTAATCTTAATTTCTCCCAGTTCAATACAGTAAGTATTCATCAACTGCATCTGGGACTATTTTAGGTGCAACATTTCGGCACATTTCTAATGTTTTCACCTGACTCGTCTGATTTTTTCCATGGGGGGAAATATAAACTAATTTCTCAGCCCCTCCACTCTACATTGTTCAATTAATTAGCCTTTTTCCGACCCTCTTTTCCTGACTGGTAGCAACACACCAAAAAAACTTAAACTCATAATTCTTCCCCTCGCCTCACACACTGTCAGTCCAATTAAGTGTTTTTAAATGCCTGTTGAAACAAGCGCTGGCAGACTTATTAGATTAAAACGGAATAGAACTCATTTGCACCCCATAATCAAATAGGCTGCTTTTACCATGGAAAAAAAAAACAGCTTAGCCATGCAACTTTTGCCCGCTTATTCATAGAAAAATTACTTGCAATAAAGGAGTTTGATTTAGTTATTTTCTCCCCTTCAACCTCATGCGTCAAAAAGGCATGGTGAAGGGTGAGTGTGTGAGAGAGAGAGGGGGTTGAGTTAGAGAGAGGCATGCTAGCAGTGAATCAGTATTCATAGACTATAGCCAGTTTTGCCAGGCCTGTCTCACAGTAGGGGTTCAGCTCTATGAAGATAAAGTGATTTTTCTGGAGTGAGTGACCCTAATTCTGACCCAACACACACACACACACACACACACACACACACACACAGAGTACACACACATACACCCACACAATTAAGCAGGCACTGCTCAAATGAGATCCCCAGCTCAACTTTAGTTTCATCCCTGCACTCTCACTCTCTTATGTCAGTGCTCTGAACTGCATTTACACCACAGGGTTTCCTCTGCATATTTGAATGTAAACCGGACCACCTAAGGGATTTTTTTGACCACCTCAGCCAAGGTGAGCATATTTCAAACTTCCAACACAAAAAAAAAAAATCGACACCTTCACCTGCTCTGGAACCGGTCAGGTGGCAGCATGACCTCATGTCAAGCTAGAGAAAATCTCACAGCTCACCACAGCTGTTGCAGTAAGATTCAGGATTAATTTTGGGGATGTTTAATGCAGCACAATGTAAGAATAATGATCATTACAGGCCCATTTGTAAAGGACAAGTCATCAAGGTCCTAATTTCTACCACAGATACTCAGTGTAAAAGTGCAGACAGACGAAGAGGAGAGCAGAGAGAGGGCGGGATCGTAGTGGACAATCAGCCCTGGAGCAGCGACCCTGCTCCTCTTCTCCTCCTGTCCTTTCATCCTCCTCTCCTCCCTCTCCTCTCTATCACAGAGCTCATCTCCCCGGCAAATTGAATTCCTCTCCAGAATCTGCCTAAGCAGCTTCATGAGCCCGCCCCGGGAGCGGAGACATGCACATGTTGCGCCAGACAGAAATGTGTGTTTGCGTGCACTTTGCACGCATGCACGTCTGCCTCATGACTCTGTCGTCACATTTGGAGGCTAATCTCTCTGTTAGGCAATGTTTCACCCAAAGAGACAAAAAGCGAGAGACCTTGAGCTGCCACACACTTTGACAGAGATGGACTGAGGGGCAGTGAGGGGAGGGGAAGAAGAAAGAGAGGGGAGGTGGTCTTGATAGACAGACAGGTGGTTGGATAATACAGCTTGCAAGAAAGAAAGGAAGACAGCTTTAGGAAAGGGGAAGACTGTGGGGGAGAGAGTGACATGTTGACATTGAGTGACAGAAAGACAGACAGTGGGGAGGAGAGAGAGACAGGCGACATCAGTGAGTGAAACATGCTGTTAGCTGACCTTGGTCCTCTCAGTTGTGGAGTTCTATATCTCTATCTGTAGCTCCTAATGGACTCTACTTTAAAGTAGATGGAGGGATTAAAGGCCACTTAGGAGTTGGGGGGGGCGGATACAACATGTAGCTGTACAGCGTATGAAGTATGAAGAAAGTGGTAGATTAAGTGCAAAGGATAGAGGCAGGTGCAGAATGTCCACATCTTTCTATTTGTGCTGTTCGTACGTGTGGAAGCCTTTCTAATTGAGGGTCATATGTGGTAAGCTGTTAAAGCTGCATCTCTGCTGCACACACACACACACACACACACACTCATGCACACACAGGCAGGCAGCGGTGAGTTATAGTGCTGGTCAGCAGTATGACATTGGAGTCTGCATTGCCAGCCATCGTCTGTAGAAACTGAATATTCCAAATAAATCCTTACATGCACACTCACACTGTTTCTCTCTCTCTCTCTCCCTACACACACACACACACACACACACACACACACACACACAGGCTCCCGTATAAATCTGTCGTAGATGGAACACTTCCCTCTTGTGCACAGCGCAGGCAGCTATCAATCTAAAGGAGAGAGGGAGAGGGTGAAACAGTGGGCAATGGAGAAAATGGAGAGAGCAGGAGAAAAAAGGTGGCCCTGAGACATCCACTGGGACGAAGGAATAAGGACAGAAACAGAGACTAAGTGAGAGGGCTGGAGGAAAGACGGAACTGAGAAAGTTGAAAAGGCGGGGAGGAGAGAAGATTGAGTTGACAGGGAAAGGAGCGAGAGAAAGAGGGAATGTAAAACTCAGCCGCAGAGTTATGGACCTGTCCATACATTCTGTAGCAAGCAGATAAGCCTGCCCCCTATAACCCGGCTTGTGTGTGTATGTGTGTGTAAATACTTGATGGGTTGAATAAATCTCATTGTCTACAACCATCACTGCACCCTACAACCCCAACCGTACACCCCAAACCTAGCTGATTTTTGTTTAGTGGCCCCAGGCCTCAACACTAGTTGCTGTGGACAGACTCTTTAGTCTTGATTCCTTTATGCCGTGTGCTGCTGAGCCAGGTCTGATCACCTGAGCCAAGAGTTAAAGACCAGATGGCATTGTTTAGACAGCAGTTGCAGCGCAGCTATTCAGTACATGTACCTCTCACAAGGCAGGGTGAGTGATTTCAACTGGCTTATCGTAAGATGCGGTATTGGTACTGTGAGTCGCTGTACAGCACAATATTGTACAATCTCTATCCTTGAATGCCTGACAGTCTGGCGGTTATATAAGTGATAATGTCTTCATATCTGTGAATGATATTTATGAATGTAACAGATGTGGTGGAGCTAAGGAATCATTGTTGGTTATAGTGAAAGGTTGTGTTTCAGCAGGGCAGGGCAGAGGAGTTCAGGTTTTTAACATGCCACAAGCTCGAGTGAATCTTTGTGACTGATCAATTCCACATATCTGGAAAATAGGACGTCCAAACTTGTTACACATTTGGATTTAAAATGATGACAGTATGACCTTTCTCTTCACAGAAAGCCTAAAGTGCAATATACCGTACGCACGCTGGCATTTGATATAATTCATCAGTGCCAGCAGCAATACAGCAGATGCTCTGTGCAGACAGAAGAAGTGGTCAAGTTACGGCAAGTCGTTCCAGGGAGTAAATGTGATAGAACTGCTGCTTTCCTGGACCGCTGATGTGCATCAATGCTGTGAAATAGGACATGCACATGCTGCTGGTGTGTGGGCTTGCACAGGAAATAATAAGAGTGAGTGTTTTGACAAGCATCATGTGCCATATGTTTGTTGCCCCTAAGGGTGCACTTTTATTGCCAGGTTTAATTTGAAAGAAATGTCATATTCATGATGTTGTTTAACATCAAACGTAGCACTCCTGGGTCAGTCGGTTGTAATTACTGCTGTTATAAATGTCCGAATCTCTGTTTAATCCATCCGAGAATGAGCATTCGAAACATAGTGCGACAAACACATCTATGTTCAGGTTGGTCTTTCCAACGCTTTACAGGAAAATGTCTGGATTTTTGTTCTGCCTCACACACATCCTGTTTCACATGTTCTTCACTAACGCTGGTATGACTGAGAGAGTGATAAAGGTGAAAAGGTCAAAGTTTTGGCTGCAGGAGCAGGAAAAAAGTAGACTTCTATAAATACAGCAGTAGAGGCATTTCTTTTTTTTATTGTTGGTTTGATACTAGATGTCTCTTTTAAGCCTGAAATTTATTTTCATATCGGCCTTTTTTTGATGACATTTGCTAAATGGCATCTGCCAACATTATTACAGAATATGCCAATTCCAGTCTCAAACTATAAAATCAAGATGCATTGGTATTTCAATGTTTACTTCCACTCTATTCTTTGTGCAAAGGACAAAATACCAATGAAATTTTCTTTCCATATTTTCTGGTGAATGAATACAAATGAAATGTTGCTCTCTTGTCCAAGGATGACTAACACAGACTTTTTCTCAAATAACAAATATAACACATTTTCCACTCTCTGTGTCTGTCAGAGGTGGCTCCCTACCTGCGAGGGGGTGGGACGCGGCAGCATGTGGTGTTGGAGGGAAACAGACTGGTGCTGACCTGCCTGGCTGGAGGCAGCTGGCCTCTGCAGTACTTCTGGACTCTCAACAACACCAACATCACCGACTGGACACCACAGTACAGGTCAGTTGTCACTGGTTACATATCTGACTTTTTGTCATGGATCTGTCTGTTCTCACAGTGCATGTTGATTCTGTTTGTCGATCTAACATCCTCTCCTCGTTTCCATCCTTCCTCCTGACAATTTTCTATGTGTTCAGTCATACCTGTAGCATGACTAAACAGCTGCCTGTGAGTGATAGAGTGTGTTTAGACAAGGTCAGAACATTTAGACAGCGGAGCCAAAGTGAGATTAATAATTACATTAGAACCATAAATATGTATATGGTCTGGGGAAAGAAGAGGAGAAGCAATCAATATGTCTGAGCTTCTTTCTCTGCTTTTCTCTCTGTACCTCTTCTTCTCTTCCTCTGCCCCTCTGTCCCTGTGTGTGCTGCTTGGTAAGAGCTAAGCAATCCCTCTCGGCAAAACTGCAGCTGTGAAACAAAATTGTTTTTCACATCATTCAGAAATGGAGGGAATCTTGGGAACTCATACACACTGGGGGAGGGAGAGGTTGAGCCAGCATTTTGTAGGCAGTCATTGTTTGAGCCAGGAGGCGTTGTGTAGCTCTGGACTGCTCTCAGCGTTCTGGCTAGTTTAGTTTGGTGGGGCCAGGGCTATGCTGAATTGGCAGGGTGCAGTGACTATGAACAGTGACTATGAGTGTGTGTGTGTGTGTGTGTGTGTGTGTGTGTGTGTGCATGTGTTTGTGAATGTGTGACCATCTGGATTTGTAAGCCTTTTTTCCTGTTAGTTTAATCTAGACAGGTAGAGCGCATCAACCACTAATTGCAGGGTTGGTGGTTCGATCCCTAGCTGCTCCTGTCCATGTCGAAGTGTTCTTGAGCAAAACATTAAAACCCCGAAATGGTCCTGATGGTTAAGCTGGCGCCTTGCATGGTGGCCTGCTGCCTTTGGCAAGTGTAAATGAGTTCCCATTTCTGCATATTCAAAATAATTATAGGATATATACAGAATCACTCTTATCACACCTTCTCTTTAAGATGTAGTGTGATTTATTTTATTTACCTCGTATGCTGTTTAAGTTACTGGACAGTAAAGAATTCAGATGAGCAGTGCTGGAAAGTGAAAATGATTCATACTAATAGAAACTTCAGTTACATTTTCTTCCTCAGCATCAGTTCAGCTACAACAGCCTGTCACGTTTTACACAGTGAGCTGTAATAAAATCATCAGCAGACAAGTTAGACTTCCAAAGAAGAGAGAGAAAAGCAGCACTTGCTTTGTTTTCAGGAACACCGTTGACAAGGCTTTGTCTTCAAAACGCTAAAACATTTGTGGCTGACAGTTGTTGTTTTATTTTTTCACAAAGTCAACCTCTGTGTTTATTAAATGCTACCTAATTGTGCTGGTAAAATATATATCTACATACCTGTTCCACCTGCAAACACAACTGAATGAATTCCTGCTATTTTTAGGAAACAACAACTGATTTTTTTTAGCACTAGTAAGTTTAATATGGAATGATCCATTCACACCCTAACACATTATCTTTACATATCACACACTGTAGAAATACATCTAGTGCTTTCAGTGTTCAGATTGATGCTGCAGGGGGAGTTTGGTCAATCTTCGCTGAAGCTGTCTTACTGTAAATGCTGATTGAAATTGTTCTTGTCTTGGATCACACAGGGAATTTCACATGCAGACCTGAGACTGTCAGAGAAAGTTACTGAGAAATGATTGTACTGATTGGAACCTGTCAGCGTTGTAGTTTGTGTTTTAGTGAGAAATATGAAGGCAAACTGGTTGGGATTAAAAACAAAAAACAGAAAATACAGTGACAGCCCCACGGCACATGCCTTTTTAAAAAAAAACAAAAAAAGTAATGGAACACAGACAGAGAGAGATGCAATGTTAGGAAGTGTCCAATATCAAAATCTGTTTCAGGATGAGAGCTGCTGTGTAATGTGTCATTCCTGATTCAAATGGAATTGCGTGTGTGAGTTTTTGATGTACACATGTGTGTATCTGTGCGTGTGTGGGTTTGTGTTTGTTGGCAGCCAACGATGACAGCCTGGGAGTTAAATACTTGGCTGTCCTGGTATTCATAATGAGCCCCAAAGCGATGTCCACTTTGTGTCTATTCTGTTTGTGTGTCATATGTGTCTGTCTGTGTGCGTGTGTGTGTATGCATTTGTGTGTTTGTCCAGCATGGTACCAACCCAGATCCTATGCCAAGCTTCCCATTAGTGAAGCACAGTCCATTAAAACTCCATTAACAACCCCTCCGAATGAAAAAAAAAACATGCACACAGTCAAAAACATTTCTCATGTGCAGCACACACACACACACAAACATACTGTACATGTGCGTCACTCCACTTTTCCTTCTGTTAATGTTGAATGTTGACAACCTTAGGCCAAATCTATTCTCAGATCAAGGTCATTTAAAGACAATTACACAAGAGTGCACACATACGGACAAACAGACCTCCACCTTCTTTGCCTTCTGTTTTGTTGGTTCCCAAACATCACTCCCAAATCGCTAACTCCACTTTTTCAAAACTCTTTACACAGTCAGCAAAACGAAAGTCAACGTGGACTAAAATTTGGATTGGTTTGCTTTCACACAAAATGCAAAATAAATAAATAAATTAATTAATTAATTAAATTCATGAGTTGTTTTTCTCATTCAAACTCAACCACCACCAAATTATCTGTGTATTTACACTCCATATTGCACATGTTTCCATATCACATAAGTTCAAAGCTCACATAAAACAAAATCACTGTTAATTTGATGCCAATTTTCTCCATTCTGTTCATCTATGTCTAAAAAAAAAAAAACTCAATACAACAATGGTTATTTTCATTCTTTCATGCTTTGATGAAAAAAATGGCAAACAAAGAAATCCTGTTGCAACATTCCTGATTCCTTTCTGTGTCACACATTGTAAGGTAGCACTGAAGAAGTGCTCTTCTTTTTGTTGTAATGGATCTCGAGCTATGATAAAACCTCCATTCCAAAAAAGTTGGGACGCTGTGTAAGATATTAATTGGGCCTGTAGGACACGACGCCCATGATTTCCAAAAACTATTTGGAATTTGGACTTGGCTTTCCCTTCTCATGGTTGAGTCTTAACTTGCATTAGTAGATACAGCTACAAACTGTGTTCCTGAGCACATGTAGGAATATATTTCTATACAGTCATGTCAATGGGGCGGGGGTCACAGCCATTCAATTTTAGTTCTTGGCCTTGCTCCTTACATGCTGAGATTTCCCTGGATTCTCTGAATCTTTTAAAGATATTATGGATTGTAGACGGACCATGGGGAAATGTTCTTAAACTGTTTGAATCCAGTTTTACTCTACTGATATACTCTTTTTTGGAATCAAGGTTTTAGGTCAAGGTTCTTTAACGAGATGTGTTACTGCTGGCAGACAAATGATGTCAGTGTTTTAGTTGCATCAGTGCATTTTGGGTATGACATTACCTGTTGTGCAGAACTGTAGTATGTCAGTAAAGAGAACTATGTGACTAGTTTTTAAAACTTTAACTCATTATAGAGAAATGTGAGTTAACAATTGTAAAAAACAAACAAACTATAATAGTGTTTATCAATGCTCTGATCACCGTGCTCTCTGTGTTTGTCCGTCTTTAGGTTATCTCTCCCGTCTCTGAAGAGGACTGATGCTGGCTTATATCAGTGTATGGTGAGGAACAGGATGGGAGCCGTCATACACAGGAGAACAGAGGTGCAGGTGGCCTGTGAGTACACAAGTGTTCACACCATTATAATAACACCATTCGAGGAGTTATTTTTTATGACTAACGGTGTTGTTTTTGACAAAAATGGAACCAGCTGCAACTTTATCCACGCCAACAAGCAGGATCTCTCTTTAAGTCCAACTGAAGTCACAATTAGTCATCGTTTTTTTACAGTCAAAAGATTTTTTTGTTAATATTTTATTAGAACTGAAAGGAAGGGAAAACAGGTCTTCACGAATATATCAGAAATGTTCTTTTTCTCTCTAAACATGCAATTTAATTTCAGCTAGACTTTAATATCTTAATGTAACATGAATTATTTAAACACTAAAATACTAAGAAAACATTGAACCCAAAAAGTAAACACAAATTATTATTTCAAGACTAATGGCCCTGTCACACCAGCATTTAAACGACCAGTGTGTGGATTGCAAACCCCTCGCCTCACCCTCTCCAACCTAACATGAAGGGGACCCTGTCTAGAGCCGCTGTTTAGTTTGTCTATCCTTGGCTCCTAGAAACATGGCAGTTCAACATGCTGATCTCTGAGGTAACAGAAACAACAGTTATTATTTCCAGGTGATTATACACAAATGAAAACATCGTTATTCCATTTCTAACATTCTGTAAATAGAGCCCTAAAAACAGTGAAGCAGCTGTTATTTTGATCGCTTGCATTACTATTCTTTCTGGCTGAAAGTAATTTGATACAATGGGTATTGATGTCTTCATATCGCTCTCCTCCTTCCAGTTTTGGGGAACTTCTCCACCGAGGAGCAGAGAAAGACGGTGACACAGGGCCGAGCAGCCATCATCAGCCAGCCTCCCCTCGCTTCTTTCCCCCGTCCTCTTGTCACGTGGTACAAAGACGGACACAAGATAATACCCAACAACCGAATGTAGGTGTCTTGTTCATTTTCTCTCTCTCTCTCTCTCTCTCTCTCTCTCTCTCTCTCTCTCTCTCTCTCTCTCTCTCGCAAACTCAAACACTGGTACAAAGTGTGTGTAACTAAATACCACTTGAGATAAAATTTTAATTTTACAGTTCTTATCCCTCAGTGGTATATTAATTAGCATACCCTAGAAATACAAAAGTTCTTTTTAATCCTTGCACACCAATTGTCATGAATAATAAGCCATTCAGATAACTGACCCTTTTCATTAGACATCTGTACAATAGGCCCAGGACATTATCAAAAGAAGATGAAATGGATTTTTCAATGAATCCAATCTTTTTCACTTGTCTAATCTACAAGGTTATTAAGTAATTTTAGGTGCACCCGAGATGTTCTTTTATATTAATTGTACAGCAGAGATATGAGGGTCCCTGGATGTGTTGTGTAAGCTGTATTTCACAGTCTTTTGTTTAATGCTGTTGTCTTGCTCCTTTTGAAATGCCTGTAATTTGCATAATATTCCGTAGCTTCTACAGCTATCCTGTCAGTGTCGTTATTTTGAAAAATGTTCACACTGTGTATTAATAATGTAATTATTCAGACAGTGCAGGGAAGTGTAGGTTTGTTGTGAAAGGTATTTCCAGAATAATGCGCTATAGATTGAGGCAGTATTTTTAATTATGTACTTGTTTGAATCTACTCATCAGTGAAAGAAGGTGTTGAGAGACAGACCTCTGGTGATTTTATTAGGCTGCTCTCACACACTCACACACTTCCCCAGTGTAACATCAGTGTAACAACAGTGAAATTGTCAGTGGCCTTACTGTACACGTAAAGGGCCAGACAGCAACTTTTTCACTCCTTTTAATGACAGTCACCACCTTGAAAGTGCTTTTGAGTTGAGTTACTTCAGCAGGTTTATTATTATGATTTTTGTCATGGCTTCACATCAAGTTTGACTTTGATTTTTAGTCTGAGTGGACATGGAAAATGGGTCTCCTCTTAACATAATGTGGCTTCATGACAGTGAACTGCAATTATTTTGCTGCTCAAGACACAGCCTACATCGAAAGTGTTTACTGTCACAGCACAACCACTACAGTGCCCTCACACCTCCTTAATGTCACACACCACAATAAGAACACTACTAACAACTACCACTTGCAATTAAAAACCAAAAAAATAATAAAAATATCTGACTAAAGTCATGGTAAAATAAAGTTTGCAATGCTACACACGTGCACCTGTCTATCAAGTAGTTTAATGACCTATCCAAATCGAAGTAGCATTGACAGCAGGGCATAAAGAGCAGCCAAGACAACATTTTCCATCACAAACCTCGTCTAGATCTCTTTGTAACATTCTCAAGTGGTCCTAAGGCCACTAATAAGTGCAAGTTCTGTCTCACAGAGCCACTACAGAGGCTGTAGACTCAGGGTATGCTCAAAAGAACTAGTTCGTGAAATGTGTTGCCTGACCATGTTGAAAGGAAAAAGTGTTAATAGCACACACACACACTCAGAGGTGGAGTAACAAGCCAGCTTCTTCAAAGTTTGTTCCACAAGGAGAAAAAAACACTGTAGTTGTGTTTGGTGGGAGTGATCTGTTCTGGAAGACCCACATCCAGAACCACATGCAAAAATAACAAAGGCCACACAGGTGAGTTGTCACATAAGTACAGCAATAGAGCCAAGCATATGCAATTAATAGTAAGAGCACAGAATGAAGATAATGAATGTTGAGTTGAAGCTGAGACGGCTCCAGAGATTGCAGAGTAAGCGCTGATGTAACAGTTGCAGCAGCACTGTAGGTTAGCAGAGCATTTGAAACACGATATGATTTGACAGTGAACAATTGACTGTCACAGTTTGGCAGGTGTACTCAACTGAGAGGTTTGGCCTCTTGATCACAACACAGATGATGCTGTGGCCTGTGTTGGAGCCAGTATATGTTTCTAATAATGCCAGACTGGCTCCATTTTCTCTTTGCCCTTTATCTTGATTAAGCTGTGAAACTGATAAACATCCTGCATATAAAAATGCACAGTTCAGGCATTTTATTATGAAGATAACCCATTAAATTCAGGCTTTTTCCTCAGCTATTTACTGCAGACACAGTTACTTTCTACTGAATACCTGACTGCCTCCACTAAAGTCATAGGAAATTAACACATTTTATGAAATACAATTTTAGTGACATTCCGGGAATAAAAAACACCCCGCTGATTCACACAGCAAAGACCTTACAGTTAATGTTGTAGGCGTTTAATTTAGACCATATACCAATTTTATGCAGAGAGAGAGGGAGACAAATCGCCTCCTATAACTAGATATAAATCATTTTCCAACCGCAATTATCGAGTGTCCAGGATGATCTTTTCTCTCCATGAATAGATGAGACACACAAGTTCAGGGCTGACAGAAACTAAAAGACATAAATTGAGGAGTGTCTGCCTCTCTGCTCATCGACTGATCAGGTATGATTTCTTTATTTCTCTGTACACATTGGTGTACAGTGATATTGTAAGTGAATCTCACTGCATCATGTTGAAGTATTAATATAATCTGGACAAAGGTTTTTGTGAGATGAAATATTCTGATTTGCTTGCACCCCGCATACACACTGTGATGGAGATTCATGGATAACACTTCCTTTGAACCCTCATCGAAAAGACTAATTTGCACCTTTCTTCACAGCTCCCCTCTTGTCTCTACAAGACATGTCTTCCTCTTCCCCCTTCTCACCTCTCTGCTCTGTCTCTCACTCCTACTTTTCTGCCCCTAAATTATTCTTCATATCGCTTTGTTCTCTGCGCTGGCTCTCCTTCTCTCACTCTCTGTCTCTCTTTTACAGTAATTATCATTCTACAGGATATACTGTTACAGAACCCATAAACCTCTGTTCCTGAATAAACTGCTTAACTGCTGCAGTGTGCGCACACAAACACACACACACACACACACACACACACACACACACACACACACACACAATCTGTCTCTCCAGACCAATTTTAGTTGCGTCTACCTGGCTCGAACGTCTCTGTGTGCACCCATGCTTGTCAGAGCGAGTGTGCTGAATATTTGCACGGTGTGTGTACGCGCTTGTGTTTGTGCGCGAGGTTACGCTGGCTGATCCTGTGGTCCGGTGAGACAGGGCCAGATGGTGCCTGGCGGTTGGCTGTCTACGTGGTGACCGAGCTGATGATGTTGTTTATGAAGTTTATTGATCCGATATGCATCGCTCCCAGAGTCCCCAGCCCCATCTCCATGTCTGTCTTTCTGCCTCTCCCACCGCTCTCAATTTATGTCTGTGTGGCTGCCCCTAACCCTACTCTGCATATATTTAGCACACACACACACACACACACACTCTCTCTCACACACATTTCTGTGTATGAACATCCCCAAACTCCCCAGACCTCAAAATACTGGCCAGAAAAGAATTTACAAGCTGTCACTTCCCACACATTCTGCTCTAATCTAATGGAGCCCTCACTTCCTGCCCCCTCCGTCTCCATGCTTGTCTACCATCACTCTGATTTGCCACCCACCCCATCCTCCCATTCTCACATGGGCTCTGAACTTCAGCCATATTAAGTCTGTTTTCTTTTCCACTGTCCAACAGCAATCAAAACAGTGCAGCCACCTCAGCGGCTGAAGCTGATATATATTTTAGCTGTGACCTGCAGCCCAGGTCGGAAAAGAGTGAGCTGCTGCTGTTAATTAGCTCTGAGACCTGTGGCAGATGGACGTGAAATTATTCTCATAGCCAGCAGCTTCGAAACACAGCCAGGATGAGGAGAATTAGACCTCTCCTTTCTTCTTCCAACAGGGACACAGGGAGTCCAAATTGATCAAATAAAGGCAGTGATCTATGCAGAAGCATGGCAGGTCAGACAGTGAATATTTCAGTTTCTTGTTGCTGGGGAGGCGAGTGGTGCGGGGAGCGCTGATGTCACAGGTGGTCAATGTCAGGGCTGGGCCTTATGGGAAATATTTCTCCTCATAGACCAGGCCTAAGCAGCCATATGCTGTGGAGGTTTATGTGTGTGTGTGTGTCTGTGCGTCTCAACATTCATTCATTTTAATTTGTCAAGCACCACTTTAACAGAGGGAGCAATTCATTATTTTTCTGCTTTCCATCACACACACACACACACACACACACACACACACACACACACACACACACACACACACACACACACACACACACACACACACAGCAGAGGTCTGAACAGAAGGAACTTTCTCGCCGTCTGAACTTTGCAAGCAGATGTTATGTGTGTTTGTTTCTGCGAGTGTGTGTGCATATACGTGTGTGTGTGTGTGTGTGTATTAGGCAGACCACAAGATCAAGAGAAAAAGAGCATCATTTGGAGGGAGACTCAAAGGATGTGTAGGCTTAGATCCCGACCACATGTTGGAAATACAAGCGGCCATTTGAAAGGTCTTCCATCTACAACGGCTCCGCTGCGGTTCGTAATGACTCAGTTTCTCACGGCAGCCAAAAGGAAGGATCAAAGTGACTGAGAGAGAGGTAGAAGAAGACATGGAAACAAAGTTACAGGAAATGAATATGGAGTTAAGAGTTTAAGCTCTTCTGAATCCATTGTGTCTGGAACTTAATCTCTGAAGCCACCAGAAGCTTAGATACTGTATGTGACTTTCTTTTCAATTACATAATTTAGTTACTTTTGGGATTACAAAAACATCCCAGACATGTAGGATTTGAAGACATTTGGCTGCACCAAGAAGAGCCATGTGCCAAACTTTTCTCTACTTACTCCTGTATTGGAGTCTACAGCCCTGTACCTCGCTTTCATTTTCAGTTAGTTTTATTACATGAGCTGGCTTACATACTGAGTACAGTTTTGAGTCTTATCCTAGTTTTATCATATTCTGTATTGATATTAACATGAGGGCGGCATGGTGGTTAGCACTGTCGCCTCACAGCAAGGAGGTTTCTGGTTTGAACCTCGGCTCGGGCCTTTCTGTGTGGAGTTTGCATGTTCTCCCTGTGTCTGCGTAAGTTCTCTCCAGGTACTCCGGCTCCCTCCTACAGTCCAAAGACATGCAGGTTAATTGGTGACTGTAAATTTGCCCATAGGTGGGTGAGTGTGAACGGTTGTTTGTCGCGATGTGCCCTGTGAACTGACCCCCGCGACCCTGATGAGGATAAGCGGTTATAGAAAATTGATGGACGGATATTAACGTGGAACCAGAAGTACAAAAAGCACTTGCTTACATAATGGTTTGGGTTAAATTGACAACTTTGCTAAAGTTAGCGTACCTTCGTCATCATGGTTATGATAATATACATTAAGTTAAGTTATGGAACGACCTTGATCAAACATGACTTGCCATCGGAAAGGAATAGCAGTCTACCATGTTAAGTCTGATGTTTTGTTGACCCATCAATCCACCTCGATCAAACCCCCCTTACACAGTTTGTCACTTTGTAATAACATAAATTGACTTCCTCCTTTATCCCCTTCATAATTACTGCAGTCCCTCAAGGGCTTTGGCTTCGGAACGACTAATGCTGTCGTTTCTCTTCGGAAGGACAGTCTCAACGATGAATTAATGCATTTACAACACGTCTGTGAAGGATCATCGGGTACAATGTGTGTAGAAAGTTGGTCCAAATCAAATTCAAAGCCAAATCAAATTTTCTCCAGCAATTTACAGCACATTTAGCAAACTTGTTTCACATAAAAGTAGTGCTGAAAGTACTGGAAATGTGCCGCTGTAGTACACAGTGTGTTGTCAGTTGCGGTCTTGCAGTAGTTAAATTATGGTAATATTTCCTACATTAGCAAGCCAAACTCTCTCTTGCAAGGCAGTCTTCTTGATAAACAAGCCAAACTTAGCAGTTTGACTCGCTTGGCAAAAATGGGCATGTATGTCTTCATTTGCTGTGTAATTTCTGCCTGTATTTGATGCCTGTGTATTAATGCCATGTATTAGTAACTTTCAGGCATCTTTCTAGAATATATTAGATTCATAAGAAAAGCTTGGACTGGTTTTCCTCTTGGGACCCATGCTGCTGTCCTCTTTTAGGAATCATAATAGCACTGGTCTTTTAATGGACAGCTCAAATATGGCGTGTCATGAGTAATTGTAGTCATTACAATTTGTTGAATTTTAAAATGGCACAACTGGAAATATCCAAGCCAAAAAAAAAAAAAAATCTACCTGACCAAGACATTGTGTTCAAGTTAATTGCCTTTTTGTCACTAATGGCAGTAAAGGACACTGGATAAAAGATACACCACTGTGATGTGATATGAAAATTAGCCTTTAGCAATACAGATTAGATTTCTTCATTTATTCATTTTAGAGAACAAAATAAAAGACGGCACATGAAGCAACAGGGATTCTTTTTGACAGCTGCCTGAACTTTATATTTTCCATTTTAGCTCTCCTCCCATTCTCGTCTTCCTTTCCTCTTTTTTCCCCTTCCTTCTTTCCATCCCTTTCCATAATTGAATTGCTCCTTTGGTCGCCTAATGTGGCGGCAAATAACAGAACGAAAATTCTCTACTGTAAACTCTTCCATTTCCACTTCAGTACCTTATTTTTTCTCCTTTGTTCTCACCCTTTCTCTCTCTCTCTCTCTCTCTCTCTCTCTCTCTCTCTCTCTCTTCCTTGTCAGGTGGTATTATGGGTTGTTGATCCCAGTTTCCCAGTGATCCCAAAGGGAAAATGGTAATCCTGGCACTCCTCCGCTCTTGACCTTCGGCTCACCTCAGGTCTTTAAAGGGAGATGATGAACAGATTTGATACGTATAGGATTGAAGCAATGCTGTGGAAACAGATTTGGCATGGGGAAATTTTGGTGTTGTTAAACCAGGTTTGGTGAAAGATAAATATTAACCAGTGGAACTAATTGACCTGATGGGTTTATTGGTGCTGAAGAGTCTGAAACTTTAGGTCACACTTGTGTCAAGGAATTGACCGTTTATAGCAAACAGAAAGGAACATTTCTGCTGTCACATAATCTAAGCAGCTATAAGGATGCAGCTGGGTTATCTGATCCCCACATAAATATAAACACCAACAATACCAAAAATATAGCAAATAGAGGGGAGGTTAGAGTGGTGGAGGAAGCTGTAGCAACTATTGCCCTTGGTATTAAGAGCAGACTAACAGTGAGAAGTTACAGGTTATAATGACTGCGCTGTACACTTGTATGATTATGATTCGACCTTACTAGTCAAGTGGTAGCCAAACAGCTGATGAATGAGCCAGTGATTGTGACACAGAAATGAAGCAGCTGATGCCAATCAGCTAATGCAAGTCCGTCTGAGCTAATGTTGTGTTACTTTTAATCACTGATAGGTTAGGTCGCGTTCACTCAGACAACAGGACGGTCGTTCATTAATTTGAATTGGGCCACTCAAAAAATCTGATTTAACTTTTACCACAAGGATGCATTAGCCAATGACACTCATGTAAGTGCACATTCCTGGTATGTTACGTAGAAGTGGGGGTACTATATTTCTTCTATTTATTTTTTTTGGTTTCTGACAAGCCTTCACACTCATGGATCTGTTACTGAAACTGAACATCTTACTTTGTATTGCGTCGTCTCACTGGTACCTGAAGCAACACTCTCCTAGCTCCGTGGATTATTTTAATGCAAGGATATTTTATGTATGAAAGTCCATGTAGCATTTTTTTTTCACCTTTCTTTTTGCATTCTTTTCACATCACCAGTACATGATGTGTGTGAAAGTTGATCATTTTCAACGTGACAATGGAAAAATCATAAAAATCTTTAACTTTTAGTACAATTTTAGTATGTTTTAGTACAGTAGTTTCATTTTTAAAACCCTGACTTGTCTGTGTGTGGATATGTGTTTGCATACAGCGTATCTGTGCATACATGCATAATGCATTCAGTTCAGAGTACTAATCATCTTTCTACATTTGTAATCGACTGTGTAAATAATAAAGATTTTCAGATTTAGCACGAGTCCGTTGCCTCTTTATAAAGTATGTCGACTTCTCTTTATGTCTAATTTAAGTCCAGTGTCTGTACTCATACATTTAATCTGCCTGCAAAAGACTGTTGGTATAAATTGGCCAGAGGCGACTTATCCTACCACCACACATGAATTTTGCAGTAAAGAAATCAGATGACTTGTTTAATTTTTAATGTTATCACTGTACTACATGGGGAGTGGGGGAGTGACACATGTGGCAAAGGGAGACAGGGAACAAGGGGTTGCTTTAATTGCATTGCATTTTCTGGTAATATTATTCATTGTCAAGGTGGAGTGGGATAGAATTGCATTATGAAGAAAGCACTTTAGGGCCTGCTGTTGGACTATGAATATTCATTGCTTATTCTGCCAAAAGCAATTTGTTGTAGCTTTGTTTAAAACTGTTGATGTGTTTTCTAAGTCTGTAGGCTAGAAGTAGACCCACATGTATGCCACAAGGTAAAAACATTATGTTTTTAATAAATTACATTTTCCTTCCTATCTTGATGCAGAATTGAATGGATACTTTAGCGCTGATAGCTGCTTTATTTTCAGACCCCAGCTTGCAGTCAGATATATTTGTTGCTTGGTGAGATAACAGCCTCGATGTCTGGCGGATATATCAGGTGAATTTGAGACTTTTCTCATCTGCTTTCAACTTGTGTCCCTTACTCGTTTCAAATTTGCTGTCGTCTTCCAGTCACATCCACAACTAAGGTAAAAAGAAAAGTTTTTTTCAAAGAAGAAAGTCGGAAAAACATTAACTCGGCGGCTGTGCTTAATGACTCTCCCAAATGACAGAGGCTCTGCCTCACACACTCAAGGGAGGGAGACAAGCAGCAGGGGAAGGAGGAGGAGGCAGAGGAGGAACAAAAAGCTCCCTAAACTGCAGGAGTGCGACACAGATGATTGCATTGCAGTTGCAAAATATGTTACTATTAACTACCATAATTATATATTTTCCTTTAACATATTTGAATTATCCACAACTAATAGTTGTTTTTGTTCCTGACTTGTAACAAGCTCTATTAGGGCATCATTTACATTTATTAAGACCCCTAGTCCTGGCATAAAAATGTCAACTGTATCTGGGTATGTGGATAAGCCACAACATATGCTAATGTAAAATGTAAACATACGTGGCTCACATTACCATACAAGTGTGACTAAATTCTCAATAGCATTTTGATCTTAGTCGTATTATACAGTTCACACAGTGTTTTGATTTGTGAAGTGAGTACCACTCTGAGTGTAAAACCATCATGACTCACTCTGAAGTTTGCACTCAGCTTTCTGGAAGTGGCACACGCTGGCATGATCAGGGTGCAATGTTCACAGCAGCTGCAAACTCCTTTTTTGTGGCAGAAAGTATCTGCCTGTCATTTGTTTCGCCTCCTACAAGAGGCGACCTGTTCTGCCTCAAATGAAAAGTAAACACGGGCTGTCGTAAATCATGTCAAACGTTCACATACACACCCCCCTTTTTTTCTTTTTTGCCATGCTAGTTTCATGGCCGTTCATCAGCCGGGCCACCATTTTTGTCCAGACTAAAATATTTAGATTTCCATGACATTTTGTCCAGGTGATCCTTTCCTCTTGTGTCACAAGCAGGTCAAATTATTTACTCATCATTTGATATATCTAAACGTCTACTTGATCAATTGGCACAAAATTGTGTCCAAACATTAATGATCCCTGCCCTGTGATGAGTTGACGAGGATGCACCGTGCCTCTCGCCCTAACTCAGCTGGGATTGGCTCCATCCCCACTGTCACCCTGATGAGGATGAGCGGTTACAGAAAATTAATGGATCGATGGATGATGGTCCCAAAAGATCAATCCTACTGATTTTGGTGATGTCCTGTCCCCTCTGGTGCCCACCCACAGCTTGGTATTTTGGTTATAGATAACTATGACATGGATTACTCTTTGGTACTCATATCCATGTCCCCTTTTGGATAAATTGCAATAACTTCGGTAATCCCTTCATTTTTAGCATCACTGTCACGTCAGTATTTCAGTGTGTTAAGTATTTTGGTTTATGATGAAATACTTGCAAAATGAATGACATGTCTATCAGCCTTTAGCCGCTCCTTGCGTTTACTGCTAATTAGCAACTGTTAGCATGCTGACACACTAAAATAAGATGTTAAAATAGGGGAATACTACACCTGCTAAACATCAAGCATGTAAGCATTGTCTCTGTGAACATGACAGCATGCTAAAGTTGGGATTTAGCTTGAAGCAACAGAGTTGATAATTTTCACACCCCCTCAATGCTTTGAAAAGTCAAAGATGCAAAGATGACATGACAACACATATACTGTACCTGTTAATAAGCACGAGGCTGTGATTTCATGTCAGTATTAGGTGTGAACTCCGATCTAATTCCTTTACACACATAATTCTGTTTACCTTTAATTCTCAAGTGTATATTCCGTGTGTGTGTGTGTGTGTGTGTGTGTGTGTGTGTGAGTGTGTGTGAGTGTGTGTGAGTGAGTGTGTGTGAGTGTGTGTAAGCCTGCAGGATCTGGGTTTAGCGATTCTCTGCTCATCTATTTCTGTCTGCCAGAGAGCAGCTGCTTCTGTCTGAACTGATCACTCAGAGACAGACAGAAAACAGAGAGAGAGGGAGAGAGTGTCACTGTGTGTGTGTGTGTGTGTGTGTGTGTGTGTGTGTGTGTGTGTGTGTGTGTGTGTGTGCGTGTGTTTGTGTGTCCAGCTCGTGCTGATGATGATTAATCTAGTATCTTTGAAAGGTGCCGTGTCTCTTGTCTCATGTCTGATCCGCCACTTTCCCTCTTTCTCCACCTCTCTTCATCCTCTTTTCTCTGTACTCGTGTCTCTCTGCCTATATCCTATATCATCTCAGGAATCATTATTCCCCCATTAAAGTCTGAACCAACACACTCCCACCTGCCACCTCGTGTGTGTGCATGCATGTGTGCGAGTGTGTCCTCTGTCTAAAGTCGTTAAATATTCTAAAGACAGAGACCTCTTTTAATTATCCACTAATCACACTTTTAATTACCTGCCACACATACATCCATCACCGACCAGACTGTACACACATGCACGCATACACACACTCATCCTCTGCACACACACACACACACACACTCACACTCACATCTGTCATTGGAAAGAGTTCTTAACCTATCGACCAAACAGAGAGAGGGAAAGCAAAGGGGAGAATGAATAAGAGAGAGAGTGAGATGCTACACAGTGCAGTGAGTGACTGATGAAGGTGTGGTTTTAACACTCTGTTAGAGGCTGGCAGGTGATTACCACAAGAGGGACAGAGGAGCCCATAAAACAAATGAATAATGAATTAAGGAAATAGGTTATAAGCACAAATATGCTTCTCTCGGGAAATTATCCACGTTTGTTTACCGTCCTCAACTCTGGAGATACATCTTTTGATTTCCTAGAGACGTCCAGGGCATCTAGGCATCTAGACAGAATAAAGATGCTGATTGACTGGTTAATATCAGAGACACGGCTATCCTCAGGATCAGAGAGCTGGATCAATAAGCAGAAGGTCACAAGTTTCGTTTCTCTTACAGACAAATAAAGGCTAAATTTTAGCACTCCCTGCACTCGGGGAAATTACACTCTCACTTTCCGTGCTCTAACCTCTGTGCTCTTGTATTCACGTGGGAGTTTTGTGTTTATGACTTGGGGGCTTATGTCAAGATATAAATGCATTCACAGTGTATAAAGTGGTGACCCAGTGTACTGTGTCTTTAGCTCAAACACTTAGCTATCTTTTTTTTTTTTCCTCTTTCTCTCCTGCTTTCTTAGTTTTTCGCTGCTAGGTCATGCTACCGTGCTCACCAGATAATTACTGTGTACCACAACTAATGCACATGCACAAAATACAGACATACATCAGTACACAAACCATAACACACACACACACACACACACACTGCAATTTATTGTTCACACTCACATTGCAGAGGTGTAATTTTGAGCTGCACTGAAATCTTAGGTTCCAAACAAATCCGCTTTCACTGAAGTGGGTGGAGTTGCAGCTGAGGTTGTGTTTATCCCAGGCAGGTGGCACACTGCAATTCAGGTACCTTTTTAGCATGAAATTGTGCTTACATTTCCACCTGTTGTTACAAAAGCAAGTGCAATTTTTGTAGACTTAGTTGGTGGTGGCCCATACATGGACTTCTTGAAAGCTAGAAAAAAAAAGTATGTTTTTGTTTTGCCCTTTTCACTTTGATGTAGATCTTTCCATCTAGTACTGTTATATATGTATATACATACATGGTTAATGGTTACTGACGAATGTGTGCTCTGCCTTTTCTTTAGAGTCATTTCAATGTATGCCCGTGTACTGAGTTTGTGCTCAGTGAGTGTTACAGCAATCTCTGTCACACTGTATGGCTTTATAGAAGGAGCAGGTCAGTGAGAGTGATGCATTAACTGACAGTTTAGCTGCAGGCATTGTGCACATTAGATCTATCAGAGGAAGTGTGTGTGGGTATGTTTGTTACAGAATAATGTAGATTAAAATGTTTTTGCCCGTCGGCAGAATAATTTTTTTCCCCATTGTATTGATTTTCTATTGCCATGGTGGCAAGTATATCAGTTAAAAACCCTTGTTTTACAGGAGATGTCTTAAGTGTATGGTTATGTCAGCGTTGATAGTAAAGCAGGAACATTGTGCTTGTTTACTCCATATCATTACGACTGACCTTTAAAGCTACTGGAAGCCATCAGTCTACATTTAAATAGCAATGTGTGACTGTGTTGTAATGTGTTTTTATGAATTATCAGTGTGACTGTGTGTGTACATATTTACATTATCGCATCATTGTGATTAAGTGCCTTGATATTGGAGAGGGGGTGAAGGCATCCAGTTTTCTATGAAGCAGTAGGCTAGTGAACTTGACCATAACCTTCTATCTCAGTCTAGCCCACTGATTTTGTGCCACTAAAATATGTTTTTTATGGCTAAACTATGATGGGGGCTAATCCATACAGTGGTGAGTAATGTCAGAATTTCAATGTGAATACATACACAAGAGAATGGCACCCCCTCCCAACAGCAAGAAAAAAACACACATTAGACTACTATGCGTACAAGAGCAACAAATGTGGATGGTCACTACTGCTACAACCACATAGTCCTGACACACAAACCCCAACTAGTAACAGTAACAGAGCACAACCAAGTGGCACCCTCTGTGACTGTGAAATAAAGCCAAAAACTGCAGTTCCTCGAACGTCCACTTGAGGTTGGCTACAAAACGAGTCAATCTCCATAAGCCCCCATATTAAAATGGCCATCTTCACAGCAGAAATAAACATGTTTACAGCCTGGTACAAAAACGGTTTTGGTCTCTGTAGCTAATGATGGCCGCAGCCAGACTCACCACACTCTGAGCTTCACAACAGCTCTTCAGAAATCTGTGGGTGATGTCATGGATACGATGTCCATGTTTTATACAGTCTATAAGCACCCACAAATTGTGGCACATTAGTCTGCAGACCATGAGAGCTCAATGTGTCAAAACATATAAGCAGCAGATCAAATGTGGTACCTAAAACACCAGAAGGAGCGAGAGCGTCATCATTATTGGAGTGCATTATATTTTCTGTGACCTGGCTTAGACATTACCACTTAATTACCAAAACACCTGAAAGTGAGGGGACAAAAAGTCTTGTTGTTCCCTGTATTCTGGCACCAGTGCCAGAACATCTAACAACTTTGAACATCTAACAACTGCATGTAAGCTACAACAGACCATGAATGGACTCCTTCCCTTCCGTCTGTAGAAAAATCTCTGAGCTGTAAAATCAGAATATATAAATCACAGGGTTTGCAGTCACATTGTTTATTTCAGGTTCAGACAGTCCAAAATTAGAAGATGATGGCTAATTTTCAAGTGTGAAGATTACCGGTTCTGTGTTCAGCTGGTCTCTTCAGCTGAGCAGCTGGGAGAGACGGTCTTTGAGAGGTGTGTTTCTACAGACGAGAGAAAGCATGAGAGAGGGAGCGTGAGATGGAAAGACAGCGAGAGAAGTCACCGCCAGTTGTTTGGTTAATTGGAAGCAGACGTAATTAGTGCTAATTAGGATAATAGCCATTCGTCTAGAGATCCATCCACCTAATGGGACTACAACAGTCACTCAGCTGCACATACACACACACAGTGTCACACAAAAGGAGTTGTTACCATCCATCCAATCTCCTTGTTAGACCAATGTGATCTTGTACTGTAGATTTTATCTATGACCTGTAATGAAAAAAAAGCAAATGTTATTTTACATGCATTTAGGTGAATGAGTGCCTTTATGTGGTGGATGACACAGGGACAGACAGATGTGAAGCAGAGGTAGAAAGGAAGTGAGTCACAGAGCGTCTGTAGCTGAATAAACAGAGTGAAGAGAAAACTCTCCCTCCTCTGTTGACTCTCATCCCTCTCTCCTCTCCTCTCTTCCTGCCTACACCTCACCCTTGCCCCTCTTTGCTTTCCTTTCCTGTACCGTTGCCTTTCCACTTCTCTCTGCCTGTCCCTCAGGCCATGCCGAGGGACATTAAACAAACGCAGTCTGTCTAGCAGCCCTCTCTAACTCTTACTCTCTCTCTCTCGCATATACACATACACCAATTACTTTCGGACCGCAGGCCCAAGGCTGTGTGTGCACAAGGATACTCGGCTATCTGCGTGCAGGCATGCACTTCCTGTACCTGTGTATGTATGTGTGTGGGTGTTTTATGGAGGACTTATTGGCAGTGTCAACTGGCCAAGCCAGTGCGTGACCACAGAAAAGTCTCCCTTTCTGTGTCCGTTTGACCGTTTGAAGGAACTGTAAAGGTGATTGAGGAAGCAAGCCTGTGATTTAGGCACTGCGTTAATTACAAGCTGCAGAGCTGCAGAGTGTGTAGGGCAGAAGGTAGGGAAATGTTTTCTGAGTCAGTGAAGGGGCTGTTAAAATCTCTCACAAACACATTAGTGTTCATTACTGTTGTAACCTCTACCATCTCTCTTTTTTTCTCTCTCTCTCTCCCTCTTTATTGGTCTCATGTGCAGTCATATATGCAGGCTGTATTTCACTGAGTGGAAAAAACATCAAGATTCACCGTGCAGAACTAAGGCATTAACAGATAATAACCTTAGATTGGGTTATGAGTTATTAATAAGGTGTGGACAGAAATTGAAATTTTGACATGAGAGAGGAGTCGTACAGTACGAGGGCAAAAGTCCTCGTACTTTTAGGTACATTTGTTCTGGACAACTGATTAGTGAAATACATCCTAATCCGGATGGTCGTAAGTTCTTCCTCTCACTGACAAACTGACAAAGCCTGAAATTTTCCCAGTTGTCAGACTCAGTTTTCATTTTTTCCCTGAACCCGTGCAGCTCTGATTAATTACAAACCAAAATACAAAGTGATTGATGAGTCAATCAGACATACCCTGATGCATCTTGTTGTGTGATCAGTTCAGTTTTGGTGTAGACCAATTAAACAGTTTAGCCCAAAGATTGGCAGTTGAATTGGCAACTTCCAGTTATAGTTATACAGTCCTCTTAAAAATCCACTATTACTCGACCTCTGTTTAAATAGCCTTTCATATGTGAACTAGTCCCTCTGCTTGTTTTCTGTGCTCACTGTTACCATCTTGCTACATCAAAGAGAGGAATTTTAGACGACATTATGATAAAAAATTAGGGGAGACCCTTTTCTGACTTACTTTTCTGTAATGACAAAGACATTATACACAAAGTGAAGTCTGTGAAGACACGGTTTTACTAATTCGGTGTTGAACAACCAGGTCCAGGCTGCCCAAACTGAGGCGTTTTGGTGGTTTGGTAGGGGGCATGCACATGGGGAGCAACCTCATAATTCAGAAGCTGGAATCAGAGTTCATCTATCCTCGAAAAAGATCCAGATTTGAGATGTTGTCAGTTAAGTTTTTCTTTGCATTGGACGTGATTATTAGCTAGGAAAATTATTGCCTCTTTGAGTCTGAGTCAACCAAAGCCAATAACCACTACTACTAAACTGACTCATAAGAAACAGTCTCCTTGATGTGCATGTGCAGAAAGTTTGCGTGTGTGTAATAGTGTAATAAATAAACTCATGAACTGTAAAGAAAGGAAATATACAACTGTACACCTTCTGAATTCAAGTTCCTCTTAATTGCTTTGTTAACTCATTGTAAAACACCCACATTCAACAGTGTCAGAAAGAAGACTCACCAAAGCTCTCTAGTCTTTCCACTGTTTCAACAATCACCAACTCTGGTTTGGTTGAAATAAATCTTCAGTTCATCGAGTTAGGTGTTAAAATATTCTGGTGAAATCTCTGTTTTTATCAAAAGAATCTGGTCTTTCTGTTAGTTTGGAAGAGTGCATAGATAATGGCTTCAGTTCCCGTGAAAGAGCTGTCTGACAGCAAAGCAGTGAAAGTATTCTAAATATAGTGTAGACTGAGAGTGATACTTTTAAGGTGGCTAAAATATGTTTTGCTGTTTCCCCCTGTCAACAGCAGTACAAAACATGATCAGCTACGCCTACACAGTCTTAAGAAGTGGTCTAATCAGCCAAATTTACTGTTTTTGAATGAGGCTTTCTGATGTTGTGAATGTTTGTTTCCATATTTTTGTGGATGCTAAATGGGATGCGGAACTGATATCATGCGTTTTTACTATTTTGAACAACATTTCCAGAGGCTGTAATACCATGAATGTTTTCCCTGTTATCATTTTAATGTGGTCCAAAATGTTTTGTCCTTGATTTAGATTGAGATAGACACAATCCAGACCTTCTAAATAGTTGATGCACATTTTTAATGCATCAGCAGCCTACTTCCATTATTTCTTCTCATTTGGTTCAGCTCCAACTGGCTTATTATAAAGATGTGGCATTGTTTTGTGGATGTTTTGTTTTATCCCTCTTGTTGGGTACAAGATAAAAGGGCTGCAGACATTTTATGTTTTAAGTGTTTAAGGGATTTATTTCGAATAAGTTTGGTGCAAGTGCTTAAGCACACTTAATGGTCCTTGCAGCAGGAACGCCAGTCACAGTCCGGTTGTGGGACACCGCTGTCACCCTGCTGAGCAGCAACTACAACAGCATCAAATGCAGTGTGAGGCTCCTAATATCATTTAAATTACAGTTCTTTACTTTTTGAACTACATAAACAGCATTGGGTGCCTAGACTCAGCTTAGGAGGGTTGGGAGCTGGGACATCTGGATGGATCTTGGAGTAGGGCTGCTGCATCGAAAGGAGGTAGATTGTCCAACTGGAAGGAGACGCCGAGGCAGACCCAGAACTTCTGATTTTTACTGCTAATTAAAAAATAGGGTTGACAGCATCAGGAAACATTTATGACTTAGATGTCTTGATTCCTGATCAGGGTGACGGTAGGCCTGGAGCCTATCCCAGCTGACATAGGGCAAAAGGCAGGGGTACACCATGGACAAGTCACCAGCTCATCACAGTGTACACACAGACTCTGTGATGTCTAACACTCACATTCACACCTACAACCAATTAACTAATTAATCTTTGTACTATGGGAGGAAGCCGGGAGAACATTCCACACAGAAAGACTCCAGCTGAGGTTCGAACCATTTTGCTGAGAGGCGACAGTGCGGACCACTGCGCCACCGCGCCGTGTTTTTTCTAAAGATTTGTCAGTTCAAAAAAAAGTTTTGTATCATCTATTTTCAATTTTGGTAGTGTGACTTTTATTTTGTTCACACTAGAATGAGGGGCTGATCACAGCTGTGAATTGGTGGCATTATTGCTTTACAGTAGTGCTGTCTTAGGAGAAAAACACTAATAAAAAAAAAAAAAACTTTTCTCTTGAGTCCCACACAGAACAAACCTCACTGTTAAAGCTGCAAAATGACATAACAGATGCTTTTTTTGAGGCGCTGCAGTTTGAATAAGCAAAAGGATTTAAGAATGTTCAGCAAATATACAGTAGAACAAATTTTCAACCCCAGGCTGTGTTAACAATAGCTTAATTTAAACTATGCATGAAAATCACTAAAGCAGTCACTGTCACGGTACTGGCAGCAGAATGTCAAGAGTTACTGGCATTGGTCCAGTCCTCTGTCTTAACTCAGTTAGTCTGTTTAATCCCATTACAAAAACAGATCTATCATATTTTCCAAAACTACATGAAAACTGTTGTCGGAAATTGGCAAAGTTAAGTCCTCTTCATTGTGTTGTTTTCTCTCTTCACCACCAGGATTATTCCTCGTTTTTCGTCACTCTGCTCTGTTATGTTACAGTAGTGCACAAAATCTATCATCTAAGACTTCCGGCTTCTGCTTGAGCCCAATTTAAGAGTCACAACAGGGACTGTTTGTCAGGCATTAATATCATCCACTAAGGGGGAAGAATCAGTGAGAAATCCTCCACAGCAGCGTTGTGTTCACATTGCGTCACTGTGCATTCAGGCCAGATGAAGCAACCAAATTCAGCTATCACAGAAATCCCATCGTAATTCTTGATGGATGACTCGTGCATTTATCCTCACAATGAAGTCCAGTGAAGAAGACCTTTTTTTTTTTATTATTCTGAATTTATAGGTTGTAAATGAAGACACAAATTTCCCTCCATGTTACGGCTCTGTAAATCAATAAAATATATTTAAAAAAAACATAAAAACAAAAAAGTAATTTTACTAATAAGGATTACTCGCCATGAGAATGCTTATACAGTAGCTTCACTGTGTTTTTTTATGTCATCCTTTGTTTGCAGTTGTGCAGATAAAGACAAAACACGAGCCAACAAAATAAAGCTATCATAGAATTTATTGATGAATATGGTACAGAAGCTTTCCCCCTCTTCTCAGCATTCAAAACAATGCACTCTCTGCAGATGAGTTTTATAGTTACCAATTACTTTGGGGAGGAGGACACCGCACCACAACTCAAGCTGACAGGCAATTTTGAGAGCAGAAATGCTTAAAATTTTTGAATACCTCAACCCTACGTTAAGTTTGTAATAACAAAATCCAGAATATACGTAGGTCCACAGACACACTCATAATGTAGCATTCAGCAGGTATGAAGCTGTGCACCTTAACCGTCAATCAGCTCAACAGAGAACGTATTCATGTGCCAAATGACTTAAACACCAAAGCAAACATCCAGATTTTAACGGCTGCAAGGAAACAGTGAATGCTCCCAACTATGTGAGAAGGTGTGTGTATGTATGCAGTATAATGTGTGGGTGGCTGGCAGGCACTTGCTTTGGGGATGAAGCTGCCAAAAAGCCTGCTGTCTGGCCTCGGTTTACAGTGGAGTATCCCTCCTTCTGCCCTGCTGCCACACTCCTCTACCCCGAGCCTGTGTGTGTGTCAGACGCAGTGTGGTTTAAGAAGGTGGCTCGCTGCCTATCGGAGATAGGGAGGGAGGGCAGACAGGACCGAGGTGGGCTCTGCTGGCAGGAGAGTCAGTCAGACCAAACACACACACTCACACTCTTAGGCACACTTAGATATAAAAAAAAAACACACTCACTCATGCACTGATTCACTCACTCATCCTCTGGCCTGCGACATGTGTGTGCTAATTAGCTCTTGGCACAGTTGTACATGTTTGTGTGTGTGTGTGTGTGTGTGTGTGTGTGTGTGTGTGTGTGTGTGTGTGTGTGTGTGTGTTTAGCAGTCCATCTTGCAGTGTGGACAGCCGTGAGTGTTTATTATTAAATGAGTCCTGGGGCCAGATACTTAATGAAAGACCAATCTGGCTTGGTGATTTGGTTCAAAAGAGTCTTGGGGGAGGATGGCGGAGAGGGGGGTAAGACAGGACAGTTGTGGGGAAGGATAGTGTGATAGAGAGACAGCTAGGGAAAGCAGAACGCAAAGAAAATTGGATGAAACCAAGAAACAAATGTGAAGATTGTAATCTGATTGAGAATGGAAAATGGGATATGAGAGAGAAAGAGTTAGAGAGGCTGTTTTTTATTATCTGAGGGGCGAAGTTTATAGGGAGGAATGCAGTAGAGAGGGGAATAGGATGTAGTTGATTACTGTATTTTAATTTCCCCCTTATGCCTGGGGATAAACTGTCACCCATACACGCACACACACATAAGCTTGCAGAGTCATGCACGGTTTTACAATTGAGTTTGTCTTTAATTAAAAGCCAGAACAATTTTGTCCAGTTTAATTAAATGTAGAACTAAAAGAAAGCAGAAAGTGACATGTTGAATTTATGCTATATTAAATCCCAACTGTATTGCTATTCAGTCAGAATGAAAAGACGCACGTAAGCAGCTCATGTGCGTGCCTATTCGTATGCCTGCATGTGTCTGACTATATTATAACTCGTAGGATGAGATTGTGTAACCAGCCTCCAGCTACTCCGAACAAATAAGGACATTTTATTATTTTTTGAGGGGAATTTCACATGATTTGAGGCCCTCTAATCTCTGTTGCCTGACTTCTCATTGGCAAATTTCATTTCTTTCCCTCTGTGTTGCTTTTTCAATATGAAAGTTCCACGTGAAAATTTTATGGGAAATCAAGTCTGAGACCTCCCAGTTTGGAACGAATGAAAGCACGAAGCAAATCGCTGCAGCCATCAGCCTCTGTCATCAGTAATTTCACATGTAAATAGTACATGTAATGTATATAAATTGAATATGTAAATGAGGAAAAATACTACATGAACAAATACTTTTAACTTCACAAATGTTCAGATGTTAATATGCTATCTTAATTGGTCTTACTGCATTCTCTCACGCGCCCACTGAGCTCCTTTGACTTTGAATGCTAATAACTTCAAAGCTCCCAGGCTGTCTCCTCCCCACACTATAGGCAAGTGAAAGCATGCCTTCACTGTCTATTAATCAGCATGTGCTGGGTAAAACAGATGTGATAAAATGGGCTGGTCAGCGCACTTAATGAGCTTAACAGCTATAAATTGCATTATAGACCTCGGTGAGGATGCAGAATCTATCCTAACTGTGGAATAAGTAGGAGAGAACAGGGAAACGGTGTGGTTAAAGCCTCTATTGCAGGGAGCGAGAATGCACACACACACACATATGTGTGCACACACAAAGCAGCAACATACACTCACACAAAAAGAGTGTCAGTGTTAGG